>OX403622.1:36463736-37663736 GCA_948107755.1 Campoletis raptor
TTTTTGAATTAATAGGTCAAAATGTTTTAATGATTGTCAGATTTACCAGCGATGGCAAGACGTTTCGAAGCACTGCTCGTCTCCCGTAAAGAAATTTGAGAGAAAATGAAGGAAAGAAATGGTTTCATGCTATTTTATTTAAGGGACGCAAATTCTTCATGGCAACTCCACTTCAATCCACTGCAGCAACTGCATTTCCTTTTTACGGGGTTATATTATAGTTATGTGAGTAAACCTTTGCAGAGTTCATTGAATGTGGGCCGAGTATGAGACGGTTCATAAGCGGCACCGGTTATATTATGAACACCAAGAGTCACGTTCTAGGCCCTCGGGTACCATTACCAATACTCCTCTCTCGTCGTTCTCAATGTCGTGATCAAGACCCCCCCTCGTGTACAATCTCGAGAATAAGGGAGAACTAGAACAGCATACAACGAGCTCGATGTTCGAGTTTCGTAACTTGTTCCAGCAACTTGTATCGCCGTATTATTAATTATTGTACAGAAATAGGAGAGAACCGATTTCACGGAGTCTCGTACAACCCGCTAAAGCTCAAGTTTACTCCTCCGGAGTGCTTCAACTTACATCAATTGAGTAATCATTAGACGTACTAAAGAACCTTTCAATCCTATTATTTTTGTCTGGTAATTTTCACTAATCCAACTTTTTATATACACCTGTCAAATTTTCATAATAATTTTCCACATTCTCAAAATATTTCTTTGCTAACCTCTATGATAAATAAATAAGAAATAATAATAATAATAATAAGAAAAAACAATAAATAAAGCACAGTATTCGAATTCTACAATCAACCAGTGTTAATAAATTTCAAATAACTGCCTTCAATATTATTTCATCTTTTTTTTTAAAAGAACGAGAAAACAAGTGTGTTGGAAACCGGTTTTTTTTTTGTATTTTTTTTTTTTTTTTTTTTTTTTTTTTTTTGTAATTTTGTAAATGTTTTTTTTACAGTGAACGCACACATAACCCTGCTTTCTCAGACACACATTACAACGAGAAGGTCGTTCGTGAACGTAAAACAACGTTAAACTCTATAAATTCTGTGCCCAAGAAACAGCAGAAAGGAAAATTTATTTTTTCACTCCTTTCACAAGAAGTATTTTTACATTTTCCCTCAATAATAAAGCAGCCCTGTGCTATATACATACACATTTAAAATGTTTCAAGGAGACGAAATACTTTTGATCGTGGAAACTTTCTCAAAGGCCTTTTAGTAGCAAAAAGTAGAATTTGTAAGTAGCAACTTGGAGAATTTGAAAAAAGCCGTATGTTCATTGAAACTTCGCACTCACTCACTCAGGGAATCATTGTTTAATAAATGTTTAAACTTTTTACAAAACTATAGCGTCACATTCTCTCTAACATTATGAGTTTACACATTTTTTTGGAAAATGCTAAGTTATTGAACTTGTTGACGCAAATTTTATGAAATCGCTATGGAACTTTATGAATATAAGTGGCGTGATTTTTATTTGCAAATTGAAAATAAAGGATTGCACCCGATTCAGCAGACCAAACATATCGAGAAAGTTCGATTGGATATAAAATACAAACGTTTCATTTAGATAACGGTCCAGCTTTGTTTAAGCGTTTCAGGCGTTTTGTATTATGAATATACACGAGTTATTGGGTAAAAAAAAACTTAAGTTTTTTTTCGACTGCGTTATTAAAAAAAAAACGTGAATTACAATTACTCACAAATGCCTTTTGTGGCAAAACCAAATAAAACAAAAATGTTCTTTTTGCAAATTCTTTTAAGACAGAATATATATAACTTTTCGTGATGAAAAAAAAGCAGATGGTGAATATATGAAATGATTTACAAGGAAAGCGGAAAGGACGGAAACTCATATTTTTACCCCTTTAATTAGAGCCTTCATCATCACTGACAATTACTCTTCATTAAAACGAACCCTACCCAATTAACCCATATACACTTGGACGTTCCAAATGAACCTCATTTTACGTGCACTATATATAACCTTCTCGCGTTTCGTTGACTTTACTAATTTCCTTATTTTCATGAATTTTACCGACGAAAATTGTCGCCAGGGCTTTATAATGCTACTGCTGCATCAAGACGTGGCTCCGTTTTATTCGAATAATGCTCCAAAATGAATATACCAAGAGCGATAGATGCGTGGCCTTGACTTTTTCTCAAGTTAAGCAGCCTCAGGCAAGAAAAGTACTCGGTTGGGGAACCGCTTAGCTAAAAAAAATGTACTCCACACGCAACTGGTAAAAAAAAAACTATTCACGAATCTGAAAAAATTGCAAACTTTTACTTCCGGTATGTATATCCTAATAAAAACTTTCGACAACTTTTTATTCCTCATAATGTGTTCCCGGCTCCTAAAACTGTAGAGCTCCTTTAAGAGAACAAAAAGATTTTTCCATGCTTGCAGTTTCATTAAATCACCCGGAGGAAAATAAATCTCTTTATTAAAAATAATGGCCCAGTAGAGAAAAATCGAAATTTCGGCACCTATGCGATATTTTATCGCTGTTAAGAGGAGACCCAGACAAACAGCGGACCCTCGAACTGCACATAATTTCAAAAATTCGTAAAGTTGGCTTTAATTTAATTTGAATTTAGGTGTGCCGCATTTTTTAAAATACAACTTACGTTATAATTTATTGTAATTAGCGAAAGTGGGGCATGAGGTCTATTTACTTTGTCGATTACAAAATAAAAAATATTAATGCAATAAATACGCAGTAGCTTTAACGATATAGCCAACATTTTACAAACTTGCGTTCTCGAACGAAAAATCATATTCAAATATTAAATTGCTAAAAGAAAATCGATTTTTCGGAGAGCTATTCAAATTTTGTCAACTCATTCCTGCACCCAAAGTTCAATTTGCGCGGAACCTTGTTGGATGTCAAAAGCCATGAGTCAAACAGCTCAAAACAGATAGAACTTTGTACTGGCTATAGAATCGTGAGTATATTCACGTTACAGAAACTCGTTGACTATTAACAATTCTTGATCAACCAATAGGGAGTGTTTGAGAATAACGAGAAAAGGTAACGCGCGTTTCAATTGCTTCGAAACTGAACAAGAATAATAAGGACCTGGCCTGCTGAATAGAGGTGTCGAGACTTTCAAAAACCGATCAAAGCACGTTCGTGATAACACGTTCAAGACGATTCTTCGCTCCAGCTCTCTTCTTCTCTCGTATTTGCCACAGTATACTTATACTTATATTCCCATATAGAACATCCAACCAGAATATTCCCGGTACACTTCTCCCTTGTATTCTCATCCCTTTATATACGTGTAAAATTGAATTGTGCAGTTTCGAGCCTCTTGCCGAAGGCTCGTCTCTTGCTACGATATACTTACGTGTATATAAATTTGTATATGTGAGTGTGTGTGTAGGGGGAGGAAGGGTGTTTATATAACCCTTTCGCGTTATCACGCCACAGCATCCGAGATTCGATAATGCAAAACGCTAACGCTCGAGCACAACGAGCTCGGGCTCATCCTTGTTTCCTCGTGTTTATGAGTTCGCGAAAATGTTGCCAACCGTTTAAATTGCGTTGTAAAGTATTATTATAAATATTTCATACGATGAAACTATGAGTTTTCTCGTATTTATTATTCTATAAAAATACCAAGATATGAATATATTCTCTTATAAAGATAAACTCCATAATAATGGCAAATATTCGTAAAAGTAGTAATTGTTGTCACAAGTATACCATTTGAAATATTGAAATTTTTATTATGTTTATATGAGTATCAGTTTGTCTCTTGAGATTAAAATATTGTATGTAACAATTTTCAGCATATTTGAAAGTAGAAAAACATTCGAAATATGACAGATCGATTTTCACGAAAAATGACAAATAAATTGCACTAAAGGACCGAGATTTCAGGTTTGATTTTCGAGAAAAAAAAGTTGTTTCATTTTCATAAACGTAATACATATCAGTGATGAAATCGGAGAACGTTGAATAATCTGGATCCCCTTATGGAAAGGAGGAAACTCATGGGTATATGAGAGAATGGAGAAGAAGTATATACGCACGTGTAAAGAGAGGAAAGCTTTTGAACGTATTGCAGTGTACGCATTTGCCTGTGCACCATAAAAGCAGAAAAACTCATGGGATGAAGGAGAGCACGCACTCTCTTGTGGCTTTTTTGCCCATCCGTGGACACAAATGGTTAAAATGTTGTATAGAAAGAGAAGATGTGCAGAGAAAGAGAAAACCAAATGCGCCGTTGTCTGTCCAACGATAAAGTATGACTACGTACGAGAGAAAGAGGCGAAGGGGAGGAAAATAACCAAGAGAAGAGCAACACATACTCGTCGAGCTTGTTTTACATATCGCTCTGTGCGAGGGATACAAAATCCACGTGGATTCGCGTGGGGCTGTAACTCGACCGCCTCCGCAAGTCCCCTCCTCTTCTTCCTCTTTTCCGAGAGAGTGCAGAAGATTTGTATGTATAAACATATGGGTGCACTCTTGTGACATTAAATAACGAGACAGAAAGTAAAATAGAAAAAGAGAAGAAACAATGAGACAACGAGATCTCGTTGCTGTTCTTGTTGGTACTTGTTACTCTTGATTTCATCCTTTTTCCACATATTAATATTGTGTTCACATATCTACGTGCACGTAAACATACGAAATTTTTCATTTAAACTCATCGAGCCTCTGACCATCAAAATGTTTCCTTCCATGCCCAGTTCTCGCTGTCTACCATCCAACTGCTGTCCAATATCTCGTTGCTGTATAGTATTATTTATTTATTTACAGAAAATATTACTTCCCACATTGATAGTGTTGAAGCAGAGGGCTCAAAAAAGTATGGGACAACAAAATAATTGCTATCAATTTACAATGGACGAGATCGATTTTTCAAAAGGTGTCCAATTTGCTTTACAATCTAGAAAAGGTGCACGTGATGAAAAAAATGTAACCGTAAATTCAAACCTGTCGACAAAAATTTGTATACATGTGTGGAAAATGAACTTAAAAGAAGAGAAGAACAAAACGGGAAAGAATCATACGAGGTACAAGCAATCACACATGATTATGAAGAGGAGTAATGTTAATGTCGATGCGGCGAGAGGTTCAAAAAGTCAGAGATACGAAATCGAGTCGGAAAGAGAGATGGAGAAAAATACGTGTTCGACGTGTGCCTTTCTGTGGGAGGATCCAACAACTCGTGCTCGTATTTTCCTCTGAACTTCGACGTCTTTTTCTTTTTTCTTTGTTTTTTTTTTTTTTTTTTTTTTTGTGCTCTCTATACTCGGTCGCGTCGAATTCAATGTGCCTTTGCCGATTGGTCTCGTTATAACGCGGGTGAATCTCCAGCATCGGAAATGCACAGCGTCCATGAGATAGCTCGTTGAAATGCAAAAGTCCAGAGAACCAGAGACAGAAAGAGAGGAGAAAGAGAAGCTTTTTGACTCTCAGCATGATGTATCGCGCTGTCTAGTCGAATATTCTATACATTCGGACGAAAACTCCAGAGAGACGGGATAAAAAAAAAACTACTACGTAGTCCAGTACTCTCGGAATTAAAATCATAGATCTATCAGAAAATTTTAAATCCGCTAATTAGTACTTTCTTTTAAGCGAATAACTATTTTATATATTTTCTAGTCAATGTGCTTTTTTCTTCACGATGGATTATGCACATCCCTGAAAGAAATTTTATAATAAACCATCGCATATTTACTGCTCATCCAAAAAATCGTTGAATTTTCTCTCGGCAAATGAAATCTGTCTATTAAGAGCTCACATTCTCATTGAAAAGAAAAAAAAATTATTTTTTCAAACAAAAACAAAACTTGATAATAAAAACCTTATGAAATATAGATAATTTCCAATAAAAAGTTCATCTCAATAAAACACACGGTCAATCATCAAAATGTTTTTATTGAAATTATGGTGTTTTGGAATTATTTGTGTGGCACACATTATTTTTTTTTATAGTTTCGGACCAAAATCTAACAGAGTGCTAAAATTCTTGTGTACCGATTTTAAAAAATGGTCTACTCACTTGACTTCAAATGAAACACCAGGAATTTTTGTTTTTTGAAATGAATATATATTTCGAAAGGACTTCCGAGTATTGGATTAAAAATGTAAATGAAATTCAAGCACCAACGTTTTTAGGGGATTTCGAAAAGGCTGAGAATGGGTATAAATCGAAATTTCGTAGAATAATTTATATTCTTCTCTGATACATATCACGAATAATGTTCGGTGAAACATTTGCACGTTTCTCGATGCGGGGCTTGGGAGATGCGCAAAAAAAAAATGAAAAATCTCTCGCGTGGTATCTTTTGAGATACGATCTGGTATTAAATCTAGTTGAAGAGCCACACAGTGGCGGTAAAATAATCGCGGCGTTTCGTTGAAGCGATGTAAATGCACAATGAAGCAACTCATCAGACGGTTACATATCGTGAATCATCTCCTAGAATACTTTTAGCACATGTAGTATACATTCATATATATAAAATGTATTGCAACAAGAGGCTTTTTGCTCGCAACTACTCTTCCTCTGTCTCTCCCTTTTACATAAAATCTCGGACTACTTTGCCACTGTCCGCAATCCCTTTATGTTCACTGAATATGCGAGCAAACATCCTTTTCAACATTCTACATAGACGTGCCATTTGCCAAAATGGAAATCCCACGGCTATAGAAAATTATCCGACGCATAAGGCTAATGCAGATTTATCACAACTCTTTGAGATAAATGCGACCCGATATAAAAGATCAATATAAATTTGCACGTGCGGTTCTCGCATATTTATTTTATTCCATAAAGCAAAATATTTATCAATCGATGAGAATTTTTCAAATGTATTAAATATCGATCAGTGAGTATACATAGATATTGATTTAATTTCGTTGTTTTCTCAAATATTCGTTTCCAGGTTATACCGACACTTCGAAAAGTAAAATGAAACATTTTTTTTATTTTTATTTAACAAACGCACTCGATGCTTAATTATAAAAACAAATAATCTCATTTAATTGCCTCAATGAAAAGTCAACTTACTGATTACAGTAAATTTATATTCTGCGAATTCTGTATTTAATAGAGAAAAACTCAGCATGATGAAACACATTCTTCTCGTAACAAAAGTGAAAAAAAAGAAACATTTATTCGACGTCCATATTATCTGCAATCTTACGCTATTATAACGAGATTATTAACGCTGTCTGCAGGTTCAAACCTCGAAGAGAGCTTTTTCTCATAATCTCGCCCTTGAGCGATCAAGTACTACAGTAATTAAAATATTCACGGATTAATTAACCTCAGACACACACACATATATATAATGTGCGCCATACACAGAATCCAGGAGAGAATTTAACTTTTCTCTTTACCCAACGATTCTCTTCTTGTATAAAACGTAATTGTAATGCGTTTACCATTGACGAGCTATCATGGAAATTAATACAGAAATAATTAATTACGCTTATATGCAGTAGGAAATCTAATAATATCCTTTTTAGTAAAAGGCTGTCGTTGTCTCGAATTTTGTTTGGAGAAATGTCTACCCAAGCGATTGTATTCTTGGACTCCAAGGTAGACCTTCGCAAGAGCGGTATGTGTAAAAACAAACAAACAAAATGAAGAGAAGAAAAAGGGTACAAACGATCGCGGCAAAGAGAAAAGCCGGCGGATGGGACAACGAATCCAATGTACACGAGAGCGGGGGAGATGGGTAATTGAATAGAAAAGTTACGATGACCGGTCCTCTTTCCTGAGCTCGAAGCCCACTCGTGAAATCTCTGGTGTAATTACCATGATGCTATAGAAACACATCGCGATTGCAACGAGTATTATATTGTGCAACAGTGGTAAAGGATTTTGCTTTCATTCTCTCTCTCTCTCTCTCTCTCTCTCTCTCTCTCTCTCTCTCTCTCTCTCTCTCTCTCTCTCTCTCTCTCTCTCTCTCTCTCTCTCTCTCTCTCTCTCTCTCTCTCTCTCTCTCTCTCTCTCTCTCATCTCTTTCTCCCTCTCCCTCGCTCACGTTTATTCTCCCTCTTTTTCTCACTCGTTAAACTCACGTTCTTTCATCCACCCTTTATACGTTTGCCTACGCATTTGCGCGAACTGATAGTACGCCAAGATATGCCATATTTATGCCATCTAGATCTCGACAATTCTAACCTCTCCACTATACACATATTATATATACATATATATATATGCTCTTAAGTGCATTTATACACCTATGGATACACGTAGGAGAGAATCCCCTCGCAAACATTGCGCGAAACGACCACCCTACCTAGATCAATTTATTTCCACACAGATTTATACAGTTTGTTACATTCGATACTCTCCCCGAGACCCAACCAAAGCGCAGACTTTTTCTTCATTATTTTTTAATATTTTTCTATTTTTTTTTTCCTTATATATACTTTCATTTCGACGGTTTAATTTTCAAAATCCAGAGATATTCGAAACGCTTTCTCCTCGAGGAATTGAATATCAGCACTCAATTGACTTTCAGAATTTATTTACAATACGATTTTTCTTCATTTTTTTTTTTTTTTTTTTTGAAAGACTTCGTCGTGTGTATCAATTATCAGGCTGATCATCTAGATACTCGTTCTTATTTTACTTTCGAGAACTCATCTTCCCTTCGACAAGACATCTCTGTCTGCTTTGACGATTTACTACCTTTCGAGGACTCGAATTGTTCGATTTGGGAATTAAAAAACCGAGCTTTTAACTTCTGAGCCAATGTAAATATCATGGCGTAAGGAATTTCTGTACTTTCATAAACTTTTAGAAAAATTCAAATTTCTTTCATTAGAAGGCTACCTTTTATTTTCTGATTACCATTCTAATCAGTTGGAAATTCTGTTGTGAATCTTTGTTCATATTAAAAAATTCCTTTCATGAATATTTATCAATAACCAATCTTTTTACACGATGAAATAAAAATGTGTCCGATTTTACTAAAAAAATAATCAAGTCATTTTGAAAATAGTCTAATTCGTACGACACTTTGTGCGAAACGACCTGCCACATACATTTTTTATTGAAAATTCATTTACGCAATAATTCTAGATATTTTCTGTAAACGGTCTAATGCAAAGTTAATATTCCAAAGAATCCGTATAGTTTTGTTGGAAACACGGAGTCACTGGAAGCTCAACGGAAAAATTTACCATGAAACGTGGAAAAATTTGACTACACGCAATTTTTCGTAACCTTGATTTTCAAGATGTTTTTTGCTCGTTAAAAATCGGTATATACACTTTTTCATCAACGTTACTTTGCACTCTATGAGAGAAATAAATAATAAAAAAATAAATAATAATAAAATTAAATAGAGAATTTGTCGACTTTGATGCTCACCGAAAAATAATAAATATTCTTCGAAGTCGCACAATTAATCTAAAATTTTTCAAGTTCCAATTCAATGTGTAATTGTCGATAGTAGAAGATCCAAAAATGAGGGTCCTTCGCGAAGGGAATATGTTAAAACAATTTTTGAGAATATACTTTTACCTGACAGGCAAAGTTGTCTTGAAATGATTTGTGAATAATTTTTTTTTTTTTTAATCATTTTGTGTGATACTTTGTATGAGTTAGCATTTAGATCACAACCCACTGTGTCAGTGTAAAATAAGTTATACGATTGTTCCGTTTTAAATAGATCAGACGGAAGGAGCTATTTATCAGACGGTAGATGGATTTGGATTATCAATCAAACGTTCCTGGCAGTAGCTCCGATGGTTCCGGACTCCTAATCAACGAGTTAGAAATTCAAGGGACGTCGAGTAACGTGATTATAATACGATCCTTCAAATCCTTCGTGGGACGTAACCGAACGAGGCGAGGGAGCTTACGATATTCAACGCGGAAGTTTTTCTACATATATACATACACTTGTACTGTATAGAAACTCGCATTTCGCTCGTCTATTCGTTTCAATAGAGAAACAGCACATTTCCACATACTCCTGAATCGCAACCGAAATAAATGAATTTTGCAATTATATTTATCGTACACGATGAAATTTTCTAGATTTATCAATTATTTTTTTCGGTTTTCTTTTATTCCTCTTATTGAATAACGACAGCTTTGTTCATTTCTTTACCTTCATTTTTCACTTCCTCGTTTATTTTCTTTCGAAGCGAAAGAAGCGAACATTTTCTATGTTTTAAAAATTGATGATATGATTAAATTTATCTGATGATCAATCCCACGTTTTGAGTAGTTATAATAATAAAAGCAACCATTTTTTGCATTACTTATGAAAATATATTTTGTAAATTTATAAACTTCTTGTTATTTCAAGCAATTATCAAATGCCTGCAACTTTTTCGTACATCGAAAGTTATTGGTTGATGCTCTCGTATGTGAAAAAATGTCGCAGTGACCGTCAGATCCAATTCCGAGAGTGCATGTCGCGATGAACTATGATACGACATTCGTGCAAAAAGAGTTTCTTTCGCAACATGACTTCCGACTTAGCAGCAGAGCCAGAGTTTACTCGGTTGTACAAGAAAGCTGGTCATATGATACTTCGGAAACATAAAAAGTAAACTACACAAAAATTCTCTTTCACGAAGTGCATGTACAGGTGTAATGTGCTGTACTTATTTTGGTACATCTGCATGTCAAGGAATTGTGTCAAGACGATAGTTTTTCGTCGAGTCGTAAAATATTAGAAAAATCTTTCAAATATTCGGCACATTTTGCCCGTCCAGCTTAATCTTGTAATGGTTTTTACTAATTTATTGATTTTTTTGTTTTCTTACTCAGACACTTTTTAATTTGTTTCTGCTATTCAGACGTTCGATGTTTCCTCTATCGTAACAAGTTGTGGATTTATATAGAACGTGATATTAGAAAGAAGCTGCAATTTATTTCCAAAGTTGAAAAGCTCCTGCATATGTTTAGGGTTCGATTACAAAGAAAAAATCATTCAAAAGGCTGACATCGATTCCGATTTTGAAAAGGACAAGATTATTCTCACCAGCTCAATAACTTTTCCATTTCTAACCCTCTCCATCGAGCTTTCGGTGACACAGGTTCTATGCATACAGGTGGAGATTATTCACACCCACTGCTTGTAAAAATCTCATCCAAGAAAGCCTCAATAGGAGTTCCCGCAGAGGATTGGCTTGAATTGTAGCTCGAGGAACGGATGATCATCCGCACCTGCTAGTCGAGGCTTTTTCGTGCTCTATTCCCTCCTTCTTTTCCTCTTTCTAGATTCGACCTATATACGTATAAGCGTGTCCTACAATAATAGTACCATATACTATATCATTGTACAAGGTCGAGGGTGTTCAGGAGTAGGAGTTGAGGACGAAGTTTCTGAGATAAGGCTGCGTGGTTCATTGTGGCAATGCGTTTCCCTTTCATCGTCAAGCCCGAATTTCTCTCTCTCTCTCTCTCTCTCTCTCTCTCTCTCAGAGCCTTATCCTTTTCTTCGGTGGACTCCATCAGCTCTCCGTCTCATCTCGCAGTGTAAATGGAAATGGATGGAGATTGAATTCGTCGAAGTATAGCACAGCAAATCCCCGGGCGAGAATCTATAAGAGTGAAGTTTGAAAACGTGTGTGTGACAAAGATGCGAGAAAAGGGATGGAATAATAATGTGCGTGAAAGGAGGGCTGTGAATGGCTTAAAGGAACGGGAATAAAAAAGTCTGAAGTAAGAAGGTGCGAATAGAGAGAAAAAAGAAAAAGGCGAAAAGAGAAATAGAAAAGTGGGATGATGAAGAAGATTGAGAAATCGGGGGTGAAAAGGATAAGAAAGTGTACGAGAAAAGATTTAAAAAACGAGACTTGGGAAAAAAACGTGAGGAAAGTCGCTGTGTATACTGTGCAAGGGAAATTTGAAAGTCTCTTAGGGAATGAGGATGCCAAAATATGACAGAGAAGAAGAAAAGGACGTCCGAGTCCTCGGGAGGGAAACCACGGCTGCTGTGTCCCATCTGGTTGAGCATTATCTCTTTTTTTTCACCACCGTCCATGTGGTCTCCAATTTGTTCCTATTCACGATTAGAAAGCGTTAGATTGTCGAGAGGGACCAAGGGGATGAAGAGATAAAGCGAGAATACGGGTTGAATGAATGTAAGTAGAAAAAAAAACGAAAAAGAGAGGAACCGGGCGATAGAATTCCGAGGAGAAAAACAGCGATGAACAGAGGGATGTGGCCGTCGCCATTTTCTCAGTAGAACCTGCAGGACTCCACAGTTTCCTTTCAGCATGTCCTTTTTTCACATGGGTCTCCTTGTCTAACATATTCAACGAGATTCCACTCCTCCTGCACTTTCTCTCTTTATCGTAGTGTCCTGTCTTTTGCAAAAGCTTCCATGACCAGCGCGGAGAACCGACTTCCTACCCTTTTTTTGGTCCTCGCGTTCTCGTCCGCTTTGCTTTTCTGTGCTTCTATACGGCTGTCGTGGATGCTTACGTGGCACTATTTGCACTTTTCAATCTGCTCAACTGTACCACAAGCAGCAAAATCTCTCTCTTTTTCGTTCTCCCTTTCTCTCCCTCTCTCTCGGTCTCTCCTTTTCTTTCTTTCTTCATTTCTTACTGAAGCTCCAGTGTGCTATGGAAAAGGACATACTTTTTGTTTTCTCTTTTTCACTGCCTCTCTGGTCTTGAGCAAGAAAACTCTCCGTGTGTTTCTCTCTAGAGCTTTTTTTCTCCTATGAACGAAATGAAGTATACAGTCAACACACGGTAAACAGGATATTCGGATGTGCATTTAGAAGAGGCTGAAAGTAGATATATATACTGTTGTCGGAAAAGGTTTTGGTCGTGCGTCGCTCAGAGTTTTCCTTCGGGTCGACCAAGCACTACCTCTGTATACATATATGTATGCGTTCTCAACGAATGCACCAATCTTCATATTTTTACATGTTAATACAGCAGACAGCATCGCAAGTTTTTACGTCTCTATTTTTTATCCCAGCGAGTTGAATCCTCGTTTTGAGCTCTTTCTTCTTCATCACATCATTTTTCATCACTCGCTCTGAATACCGTCGAAGTGAATTCTCGTTTACGAAGGTCCCATCCAGCAAACCTGAGCATCACGACTGCGACGTTTTCAGTTCTTGTCATACAAAATTTAAATTTGTACGTCCATACTGCTCGGCATTGAACAAACTGATAAGGAGATCCGTCTCCTTCGAATAGTGTAATTTAATCGCGATTTCAATAATTGTGCTCCGGCAAACCAAGTTTCTTCACTTCCACCAAGCTTTTCAGAGTTTTTAAGACTCATCGAAAAACACATACACTTTTGAGAGTTAAGTCTGCACATTCAGTTCTTGTAGCATTGACAATGCTGCTCCGTTCGTATACGCTTGGCAATAATAGTTTTCGCTAATATTTTGTTTTTTGAAAATCTTCATTAACAAATACAGTTACAAATCCTTGATCAATGTATTCATCGAAAAATGCTGTATCGATAACAGTTTCTCAGATACGTTATTGAGAATGCGAGATAACTTAATTATTTTTAAAATCAATTGTTGATATAATTGTAATGTCGTAAAATGGATTACAAATGGCTATTATACAAAACCTTGTTATCTAAAAAATGTAGTCTGAATAAACGATTTATTTTATCAAACTAAAAATTGAATTTCACTGTAAAATAGTATAAATTTGAGTCTATTTGAATAAGTAATGGTGGAGTAAGAAAAAAACGTTCACAAATTTAACTGACAATCTTTACATAAAATCACAAGTTATTTATATAAAGGAAGAATGTGTACAGGAACCTGGGAATTTTTTCAGTATATATAAAAGTCACGCCTCTCTCTTGTACGATAAAAGTGCATGGTTTCTGATTAAGAATGCAGACACCGTCACTAGATCTCCATAACTAGTCGCTCGCGACGCTCTAAGTCACTGGCTCCTCTCTTATATTTTTCGTCTTTTCTTTTTTTTTCATCCAAATTTTTTTTTTTTTTTTTTTTTTCACCAGTTCTCTCGCTCAACCGCCCTTTCCTCATTCTCTGTCTGATGCACCGTCGTGTCTTCCACTTTTCCCTACCAGTTTGCCGTGTACTATGCGCGATTTTGCCCATACCCCCTTTTTTCCACCATTCAACTTACTCTCCGACGTTTTCATGTACCCTCCACTTTGCCAGCTTTCCGGTTTCCACGTTATGTAACTCACCGAGATCTTCCCATCTCACCTTCGAGACTTTTCCTTGTTTTTTTCTTCACTGTCACTCCCTTGTTCACCCTATCCCGCATCACGTCACTGCTCTTCTACTTTTTATTCGATCTTTTTCAACAGAGTTCCCGAAGAAGAGACTCCATAGTACAAGAATGGAATTTTAATGTATATTTTGGAGAAAAACACACACAATTTGTTGACGAAGTAGAGGATAAAACACGAGGAAGATCATTTTCCGATTCAATAATACTCACAAAAATTTGCTCGGATATCCCATTGTTTTTAAAACCGTAGAATTATGAATGCTATTTTAATTGTAAAGAACAATATACATTTTCGGAACGGTGTAATAAGCGTTTGTTACGGTTTTTTTTTTTTTTTTTTTTTTTTATAGAGCCGTTCTCATCACATTGAATTCAATCTTTCCCCCATTTTACTAGTTCTGTTTCTGTTTTTGTGAGACTTCTAAGAGTTTTGTCCACAGCCACTCTTTCCTAATAATGCACTTGGACATGATTTTACTGAGAGTTTCATATCAGAAACATACCAGAAAAGCTGGTGCGTGGCTAAACGGTCACCCAACCAAGTATTGACCTCGTCCGAGGCTGCTTGACTCTGGATATCGTCGGAACTACACATCGAACGCAAACCCATGATTATCGGTAAAATTGCGCAACCTATCGACGAGGTATACATCATCAGGTACAATTGAATATCAATCAACATAACAAGATGACAATTAATCTCCGTTTCCGGATTGTTACGAATATGAATACGAAAAATAAAATCATTCATTCGAGTGAAACGAATTTAACTGTTTCTCAAGTTGAAATACTGCTTCGGACAAATCTAGTATCCGAATGGGTGACAGTTTAGATAGTCACCGATTTCCATATCGATTGTTAAGCGGGAGGCAGTATTTATAAATTTCTATTGTTGCTAACGAACTGAAATTTTTCTGCAGAAACATTTAAAAAAATAATAATAATTCACTCGAAGAATTTGTAATGCCAACATTGTTAACAATTCTACAGAAAGAAAAATATCATGAAAAATAATATTTCAATTCCTACTCATTTATTTTATTTATTCTCCCTTTTGGGAAATGAATCATCATATCAAAACTCTATGAGTAATTATGTGATTTTTGTTCACTCAGTTACCTTCGGTTGCAGTCTGCATGAGACATTATTTATTATACGAGGACTATCATTTGTCACAGTTTTTCGTTTTTTTTTTTTTTTTCCTCGTCTCGTTCAATATGCATGCTGCATTCTTATATTATCCGGTGGATAAGAGAGGAGCAGTGAGAAAATTTGTGAGCAAAAGGGGAGAAAGTGAATAGCTTTGGTGAAGGTTTGTGCAAGGCATTTAAAGAAATCTTAATTAGTTGGTAAAATGGACGAGCTTGTGAGAGAAGAGGGATTTGGATAAAGAAGCAGGGAGTGTGAAAGAGTTCTGTTTTCGTACAGGACAAAGAAAAGAAAGAGAATAAGGAAGAGAAAAAAAGAGGCAGCAAGAGAATGATTGTGAAGTTTGTGCAATTATAATATTAACTCTTTTCAGCTTTTAATCCGATTCGTTAGACTCGAGCGCTTTCGTATATTTATACTTTTAAGGTTCACGTCTTGAAAGGTCCTCACAACGAATACCTGCAGCTACATATGTATAGACTCAGGAGCAGCGGAACTAAACGAAATACATATATACAAATTCGTACTCGCTTTTCTCGTCACGAAAACGAGGCCAATTAAATATAAAGTAAACGCTATATAAGCGTCATCTACGTGGCTTTGCCGTAGATTTTGTGAAGGAGCGTATCGAGCAAGTTCCTTTCCATTCTCTCGTTAATACATCTACAGTAGCTATTTTAGGTTCCTTTTCGTATCTATACCTTATGAAGTATAGTCGACACAATGGCCCATTGTCTTTCCTAATAGCTTGCACTAAAGGGTGTCGTCGCTGGCTCGAAAATCGCTCAATTTTTGGGCTAAAAATCGAAAAGCACATACAACAAAAGAAGGAATAATGAAAAGGAGAGGAAGACGTTTCGCAATTAAGATTCACTCGATTTTTATATTGGTAACAACAAATAGTAATTTTTGTTTGTTTGGACTAATGGTTAATATTAAATAAGAACCATTTTGAATAAAAAAAAAAAAAAGAGTGGCGATATATCAATTTGGATTGGATTGTCTCGTAACAAAAACGAGTCTAATTAAATATAAAATAAAGGCAATAAAGTAGATGTTGCGAGAATATGTATATCACGGAAGCTTTGCTTTATTCTCTCGTTAATACATCTATAGTATAACCACTTTCAGATCTGTCGCGTTTCTCCATCGAGAAAAAACATACTCGACACAATGCCCCATTGTCTTTCTTAATGGCTCGCATTAAAAGGAGTCAATGTTGCTTGCTCAAAAATGTCGCGATTTTCGGACAAAAGCTCGAGAAGCACACATATAGAAATATGAGGTATAAAACGGGATAAAGGAAATTAGACGGAATGAGAGGGGTTGAAGGAGAAAAAGAGAAGGAAAAAGAAGAAAAAGTGAGCCATAACTCCCAAAGAGACTTTTCGACTGGTAAAATCACTTGGGGAATTGTCGTATTTATTCTACGTGAAAATTCTTCGTACAAACGTCACAGTGGCGTGTGCCACGAGGTCTTTCGCGATAAATTCCAAAGACTCGAGGACAATGCAAGTTTGTGGCAAAAATCGAAACCGAAAAAAGCATGTGAATGGTTTTATCAGGAAAGAGAGAGAAGAAGATATAAAAAAAAAAAAAAAAAAAGAAAGCGGGTCGACAATATCTCGATGTTTAAAGGAAAGAAAAGGGTTCGATATAAATGGCCAAACGATAGTGGAATGCATGAGACGGGGTGGAACAGGGACAGGGAATTCGATAAAAGTTTTTCGTCGCGATCTCCGCTCCCGACAACAATGGAGCCAATGAAAGAAACTCACGATCCTCACAAACATACAAATTGCCGGTGATAATTCTCTTTTTCCTTTTGTTTGCTTTGTTGTCTAAACGTTTGGGAATTCCTTCAGCAATTTGTTAGAAAAACTTACAAAAATGAGCCATTTTCAATAGGAGACTTGGGGCATTGAATGATACGGATTTCCTACCGTACTGAGTGATCGACCCAATTATTGTTTCAGTTCGGAAAAAGTTCTGGCCATCTCACTGTACAATTTTTTCATGTCGTCGGAAGAAAAAAAAATTACATTTTCAGAGGACATTTTACATTGTTCGGAAACTTTTCAATCAAAACGACAACGAAAAAACGCTTGAAATTTCTCTCAGATTCTAGTCACAAATTTGATGTCTTTCGTATGAAAAAACTTCTGATAAGGAATAGGTTCTGGAATTTTCATTGCATGCACTCACTTACCAAACGACACTCTCGAAAAAAGTTAAATTTAAAAAAATCATTCAACTCCCTCTCTCTTCCGAAGAGTAATTTTGTAAGACATCATTTGAAGTTTCTTTCGAAAAATTCCACCAGTGAAAATCGTCCTTTCGAAATGTATTCGAAGTTGACTTTGGATATTTCGGACCGAGAGCCCAACTATTATCCGAGAACTCGTGCGATCTCTTTCACTCCGCAAGTGTGAAACTTTAATTAAATTGTCCTTGGGCGTGACGCGAACGGTTCTTAACTCGATTGGCCGAGATAACTTTACGACCCCTTTTGCTCCCTTGCAGCAGCTACATATACATATATATCTACAATGGTGACGTTGGACCAGGTCAAGTATTTTCAAGTTTAGAAACTACTTCTAGCCAATTTTCCCTGGGAACGCCGATGAAAAGTGCCATTTGCGGCGATTCGCATTAGCAATAACCATCATTTTCAAGATTATATGAATTTCTTTTTTTTTTTTTTTTTCCACGCGATAAAAAAGACCAAGAGAGTTCACGTTTTCGCAAACCTTAACTAAAACTGATGCAGCCTCAGTCATAGCCTCAATCTTGCGAATTTTCCGAGAATGCAAAGGTCCAAAGGATTTCATCGACAAAATAAAGGAACATCAAAAGTAATGATTAAAAAAAAAAAAAAAAAAAAAAAAAAAAAGTATACACTGCAAATAGGAAATTGCAGAAACTTTTTTGCATACTTTTACAATCTTCACGCAAGGAATTTGATAAGTAATGCATTTTTTTTTTCAGCACTCCGTTACACATTCTTTTTTTATATTACAGATGAATTTTAATTAAATTTTGGAGTAGAGTGTCCTATGAGAGTTCATTTTCACACCTTTTGTTGTAGTTTGTGTTCTTGAATGTTCAATAAAAGTAAAGAGTGCATTGAACTAAGAGTAATAAGGGACATTCCATGACGCGACTCTTGTCGACTTAATACACATGCATATAATATATATACTACGTACGAAATTCTGGGGTCGTATAAGTGAGGCGATATCAGATACTTGAGTAACGAGGGTCTATGGACGGGCAAGTTCGAGAGAAATCTTCATGCATAGATACAGATAGTGAAAAAGCTTGAGATCGAGGGAGAGAGAGAGGGAGTAAGAGAAGGAAGATAGAAAAAGAAGAAATGAATCCAAGTGAGAGAGTCGCAAGGACGTGAGACGAGGTAACTTGATTAAATTTGTTCCCGTCGTCGTTGTAGCTTAATCTCGACGTAGTAACTTGTGCGAGGCACGCAAGGGACACCGGTTATCCAACTTTTTACTATCTACTCCATTTGGCGAGAGAAGTCACCCGATTAACGTTAGCCTAGATTCTCAATTCAAATAATGGTTGGATATGGAAGTGGATATGCAGTCAGCATGAGATTTGAGAGAACATTGGTTGCAGTCAAAGAAGTAGGAACTCGGAAATACCTCGAAATCGTTAAACCAATTTATTTGTATTCATGTATGTTAATGTATTGAGAGCTATTGAATTAATTTCGTCTCGTTAATTCTGTCGTACAAATGTACTCCCATTATTTCTCATCGAAACTTCTAAAATAATTGATTCTTTTAACCTGTAGATATTGTGCATTTACCAATAAATTTTCGTCCAACATAAATCTCGATTGCAAAAACGTGTTTAGCCACTTTCCACTCAAAAATCACGCAACCGGTTTCTATTAAGTTTCGACAGGAATGAAGCTCCCATGAATCAGAAAAAAATGCTGACTGTACAATATTCCGATAAATTGTTTTTGATGCAAATGACGAAAAATAAAATCCATCAAACTTATGTTCCATATCCGTGTGAAAAACTTTATCAGTGATTTGAAAATACAGATGAACAAAAAACCCGAATAACTAATTGAAAAAAAAAATCAAAACAAACATTAGATACAATTTCAAAAATAATAAAAAGTTGCAGCTATTTTCGTGAATTGATAAAAAACATTGGATTTTCGCCATTTTTAATTGTTTTTTTTTTTTCTGTATATTGCCCAAAAGTTGGAAAATTTTGGTAAATTCGTTCATCATTTTCATTAAGATCATGCTGACATTTACAACGACATTTATCATCGCGGGCAAAGTTAGAACTTCGAAAGCGACATGTGAAAATTTGTTTTCTACGAAAAAAATGTTATTTTTTGCATCCCAACAGTGTTTATTCTGAAAACTAAATAAAAGCGATAAAAATAATGTTTGATTAGGAATCAAATATAAGAACACAGTATAGGTGTCAATATATTTATTTATCATATTTAGCATCTTATAATCTCTCTTTGCCTTTTTCTCAAGACAATAATATGCCTCCATGCCTCGAATATATATACATATTACAGTCTTACATCGGCGCTTAAATTCACCGTGCTCAAAAACTATATTTACAGGCGATTGCGAAAAAGCAATCATAATGAGCGCGTTCGAAAAATTGCATCTCTCTAAATTATGTTTTTTTTTTTTTTTTTTTTTTTTTAATTTGTTTTGTTTTGCAACAGTCAAACCCGTCGTTTCGTTCTCTATACTATTAATTTTTATTCAATCCAAGACACAGGATTTCATCACAATGAACCTCGAGCCATTTTGCATTGCGAAAATTTCATAACAGTCGCGTAATTTTTTCCAATCATAAGTTAACCGAAGTATTCCTTTTTTTTTAAACAACTCATTTGACATTGGCGTTACACGAAAATGAAATAAATTGGCATTGTCATTATTCGCATCAACATATTCATACGTTAAAAACAATGCAAGTTTGATGGGATTAACGAACAATTAAATGACTAATTACGTACAATAAAATTGTCACAATAACTCATAGAATCACGTACGTTCCAAATTTTACGTCACGACACAAATTTCCATCCGTTTTAACACCCTTTACGAATACTTTCTTTTTTCCTACTCCACATTGTGCAGCTCATCGACGTTGCCATGAGACAGTTTTAATCGTGAGCTTCAAAAATGTATTTTGTTTGGTTGTTTGTTATTTTTTCAATTAAAAATTCACGCCAGGAAACTTTGTCATAAACATTTGATTGTACTTAAACGTTGGAATATCGAAGCACAACGTACTTGACGCAACCCCTTGCTCACTTGGGTCCCGCCTTAATTCCCATTTTTTCATTGTTTACTATAATTAACAATGGCATCCAACCATCGAGGAACAGCATTTTATAAGTATTAAATTTTATTTCTTTTCTTTGGAAAAAAAAAAACAAAAAAAAACAAAACAAAACAAAAGAAAATTCGCCTCAAGCCATTGATAATCCAACGTGAAAGTTGGAACGTTATTCCACATAATCCACCTCTCTAAAAAGCTTTTTTTTTTCTCTTCTTAATCCCGTATACTTATAATTAAGATTCTAACAACTACGAAACTTTCAAGCGAGATTTCTCTTTGTAATCGCCCATTAATATAGAAACTTGTTTTTACCCCTTGTTCTTAGTGAACGGGTGTCATTTCTGGTAGAGTTTTGTTGCTTACGATACGTGCAGCCACTCTTTCGCGAAACAATATATTTTTAGGCCCATTTTTCCATCGCATCTGGACAGATAAATCAAAGAATTATCTTACAGCGTAATTATCGAGAAGAAATTCCGTCGTTCGGATTGTTTCCGATGATTTAACTCGAACGGTGTGTTCAATATGAGTGAACGAAAGCTTCGAAAAGACAACTGTCATCAAAGACGTATGAAAAAATGATGATATCGAATGAAACGGACATGCGCTTGGAGCAGTCACAGTTAAATGTTCCGAAGATCCAATCGCAATGGAAAAGTAGTTAAAAAATCATAATAACAATTGTACTTTTGGACCAGAGGAATTTCTTCGTCGTTGAAATCATTTGATCTTTATCAAAATGAACATTATGATCTTTTGAGTGGATTTGAGCTAGGACTCGATGGCGAATAAAGCCCCAGTTTGAGGCCGAGTTCCTTCGGTTTTCTCGAGGAATTTCTTATGGGAAATGGACTGAAGAGTGATTTTGGACTTGGCGTTGCATCGACGCAAGTTGATATTCGACTTGACGTTCCATCCAATGGTCCAAGACTCAAAGAAGCTTTCCGATAGTTCAATGCTTCTCTTGAAGTCGTGTTTTCAGTGTATTTAACAAGTTGACTCATAGTTTCTGGTATTTCAGGATGGAGGATAGATCTTTTGGAAGCTTCGTCACGATCGTGAGATAATTCTGTACAGTATGGACGATTAATCGAGGCACCGTATTCTCGATCGTCGCATTGATAATTCGGTGACACGGAGTGAGAATCGTTGCGTCTGAGAGTCAAATAGGAAGCAGCTTCCATAGGATCCTCATTCATTTTGTAGGGAGTCTCGTAGTCCATGGGATTTTTCAAATACGAATAATTCTTTGGTGATAAGGATTCGTACTTTTGGGTGTACAAATCTGTCGGATTGTACGAACAATTGAGAGGCGAGACTATGGATTGCTCGAGATTTCTCTCAGCTTCGAGACGTTTGAGCGAGACCGAAGGTTCGTTCGAGTAGTAAGATGCACCGCGATCAAAATCCACTAACGACGATGAATGATAAGGTTCCAACGTGAGATCATCGTTTCTTATAGCTTTGGATGTTTCGTCCTCGTATCTTACACGAAATTCCAATGTTTCCTTGGTCAATAAAGATCTAGAAGTACCACCGAGATCGTAAAGTCTCGAGGGTGAAGTTGGATTATCATGCAAGTTAAAATGATCGTCCGTCACAGATTTTTCATAAGAACGAGCCGAATAAGGGTTACCGGGTGTCTTACGTGGTGATATTCGAGATTTAAAATCATAAGGTTTGTACGTGTCGTAAGGACTCTTCATGGGTGATCTTTCAATAACTTTCTCTGGTTTTATCGAATATTCGATAGAGGATGAATGCACTTCCTGATAAACGGGACACTCGGAAGAATAGGACATCGGTGATATTATATTTTGAGCTATTACGGACGTGGAAGATGGTAAAATTTCTCCTGACGATATTTTATCGAGTTTCTCAAGTTCTTGATAAATGTCAATGTCACTTCTTGGTGACATACTACGAAGACTGTATTCCGATGATTTGCCAAACTTCATCATCGCATCCTCGCTGTATTGCGAAAATTTATCCTCACTTATTTCCGTGTCATGCATAGGATCAAGATCCGTTATTATTTCCATTAACTCGTTCGACGATGGATAAGAAAATACATTGGTGGAAATACTTGAAACGTCGAGGGCTTCGATCTCACTTAGATTTTGACAGGAGGAAACTTCATCGCGATTACCAGCAACACAAATCGGTGAATCGTCCCCGTAATTTGCCAACAGCTTCGAAAGTTCTTCGTTTATTTGACGATCGATCAAAGCTTCCCGAGTGTCCAAATAATCTCGCGATATCACATCTTCGACAGCCATATGATCAACGATCTCTGTGTCATCGATCAACGATAATTTAGACAATTCGTCATTTATCTTAGCGTCAAATTCGGAGCCACTCGCTGTAGTCATTTGATCAAAATCTTTCAAATTTATTCTCGCCAATTCCTCATTTATTTCATGCTCGTTGAGGCCCATTTTTTCCAATATTGGACTAAATATTTTAGATATTTCTTCGTTTATAGGACTTATCGTGATTTCCTTCGATATTTCCTCGAGATCAGGCAGCCGCTTCTTTGCCTGACAGGTCAATATTTTTTGCAGTATAGCAGAATTTTCTTGTATTATTTTCAACGCGCGATCGCTACTCCTTCGACCGTTGTCGCGACCAGCGCGTGGTTTTACTTTCGTCCATACTCCTAATTTAGACTCTGAATCATCATCCGGTTCCCCGTTGCTCTTTTTTCTTGCATAATTCTTCAGTATACTTTCACTGCCCTCTTCGAGATTGATTTTTGGCTCTACCATGTAAGATTTACGTGGCTCTGTGAAAACATTTATTCGCGGTGGTTCGGGACGTCCGCGTGAATATTCACTCGCTGAATCACTGAAATTATCCTGACGTCGAGCTTCGAGGTTTTTCAAATCTTCCCAAACGTAACCAGTTTTACGTGTCAACATACTCGTATCGGCTTTGCCGTCTTTCAACGTTTTTTCCTCCAAATGTTTAATGTCTTGAAGTATATCACTGGATCTCTTTTTGTGCGTATCAACAATCAATTCCTCAAAAGATGGAGAAGCTTTGAGCTTACCAAATCTTTTCTCAAGGCTGCTACAACTTCTCTCGAAAGGCTTCAAGTTCTCTCTTGTATTCAGCGAGTACTTTCCATCACCTTCGCTCAATCCTAAGCCTTTCAAGCAACCGATTTTATCGACAAATGTTGGACGATTCGCGTCGTATTTGTCACGTGGCAGAGGCAAAATTGTGTCAGTTTCTATGTAACGTTCCTCAATCTCATCTACTTCTTCGATCGGTAGTTTTTTGCTTTTATAACTAGCGAGTTCAGATTCTTCTTTGTAACGATTAGTCGTTATTCTCTCGTTTTTCGTTTTATCACACGGTAAACTAGACAATGTTTCAGCCAATTCTTTCTCGAACGGTCTGCACGAATCGTAATCGTCGTCATTGCTCTTTGAACTTCTACTAACGTCACTGCACCTTTTAACTTCCAACGACACACTGTTCATATTGTACTTTGAAGAATTTTCTTCTTCCTTAGAACTCGTTGATTTTTGTTCCGGTGAATCCTCCTCACTGTTCCCGTTTCCACTTCGTTTTACCGTTGTGCCGTAAGGTGAGGGTGTCTTTTGATTCGGGTTTGCAATTGGATAGAAAGGTGAAGTAGCAGAACAAATGTCCATTGGCGATTCTGATAAATTCTCCTGTCCATCTGCGTAGTTCGTTCGGTACTTTATTGAATTGGCACTTACGGGTGACTGCAACTCTGAACTGAATGATCTCTCGGAAGACTTGTTAGCTTTTCCAGGACTGCAAGATTCGCTGGAACTACTTATTACAAATTTTGGACTTATTTCGCATTTATTTTTCAACGAGTCCGTACTGATGGGTGTCGAAGGACTCGATTTGTCAAAAGATGGTCTTTTCAGATCTGATTTTGTGTCCAATTTCGTTTTATCATTAACACCACTTTCCGACTCCAATGATCTGAGAGTCAGAGTTTTCGAATCTGAACTGAATGACGAATGTTCGGACTTGTCCATCAATATATTTCGAGAATCTGTCGTTACACTTCGTGGACTTGTTGCCAAGCTCGAGTTCCTTGAATCCGGGCCCATAGTCTCTCCGGAACTAAAGGATTTTCCGCTTTCTGGTGTTTTAGGACTTTTTTTCTTCTCTTCGTAAAACTTGGTTGATGTTGAATCTTGATAAACGTAAATAGAGCTTAATTTAGACGTGTTCACTTCACTAACAATTGGACTCAAAGTAGACGTTGGTTTTTCATTGTTTTGCGCACCCTGTGATTTTGAAATCAACTGCGAAATTGTTGCTTGCACAGATGTTGGTTTAGCACTCGTTCCAAAGTCGTAATCTAGAGTTATTTCTATTTTCTCTGAGTTTTCAGTCAATGATGATTCAGAATACGTTGGAATGGGGACTTTAGGCACATCGACCAAATTCGATATTGTTTGTTTACTCGTATCCAAATAGTCAACGTTGTCATTCGGTTTTGAGGTGGTAGCAAACAGTACTAAAGTATCAGGAACTCTTTTGTCCATGCCCAACGTCTCTCTAGAGGTAATATTTAAGTCAGAAGTCGTTGAGGTTTCTCGACTCAGTTCAGTTTCAAGAGAATTATCTTCTCGACCATTGTTTTTTGTCAACAAGTCCGAAGAATCAATAACTTTGTCTGACGGGCTAGTGTTCGCAATGGATTCCAAATTCATGTCTAAACTTTCGCTTATACATTGCTCAAAGCTGTCGGTTTCTGTGCTTAATATCCTCACATTTTCAGTTAACGGTGAAATTTCACAAGCTTTGCCGAGTTTTTCATTGACAGTTGCTGGTGAAATTGGTAAATGGCCGATTACGTAAGATGTTGGATAAAATGTCCGCTCAAGGATATTTTTTTCGGTTGGATTATCCACCGAAGACAATATCGTACCGGACGAATTTTTGTACTTGGAGCACCGAGGAACTGACGCTTCTGTGGAGTCAAAATTCGCTTTCTCGAGACTGTCACGCGCGAACGACGTCGATTCGTAATTGAAAATTTCATCGTTCCTTCGCACATTGCTCTCTAAGTGCGTGGTCTCGATAGTCAAGGGCAAATCGACTGTGCCAAAGGTCGTAATCGTGTCGACACTCGGACCAGTATTTTTAATCGCAATAGGAGAAACTTCAGTCGCTGCACTGTCGTGATAAGCGACTGCTGATGAAACTTCAAGGTCCATCGATTTGTCAGTTATTCCAGATTTATCAGGGCTAATTAAAAAATCGTACCTATCTAAAGATTGAAAATTCTTTTTCGTGACACGAGGATTAGCCTGTGCAGCCTCTTTGTCTTCAACAATAACCGATGCCAGGGTAAAGTCTTCCTCATCCGATGTCACATTTTTATGAATCCTATCGTTTTTATCAACTAACACTTCGGTTCGAGGATCAAATTTGTGACCAAGATCTTCCATAGACAATGCTATGTCGTCAATGTGACTAACCGGTGATAAATTATTGTCGTCACTGGCCGATAATCTTCTTATTTGGTCAGTTATCATCGCAATCGAACAAGACGATCCCTCGACCCGTAATAATTGTTTAGAATTACTCTCATCATCGTTTCCGTGCTCTCCCTGTTCAACATACGCTGCTTCGCCTTGATCGTTTGAGTTCTTCTCTGAAATTATACACGAGGATGTGATGCCAATGACTGGCGATGGCCCAGGACGAGGACTTTTTTCGTCATCAGTCGCCATTACGTAACAATCTGATGTTGATGTTGGCTCCTCGCTGTCAATGTCACTCAAACGATCAGGCTCATCGCATAACTCTGTCGACGTGCTGTCACTGTCACTGTCGTTGGCACTGCCACGTTTCTGAGAGGTCAGATTCGAAGACATAATTTCGGATGATTCGATCATGCTTGACGATGTTTCAGTCTCATCTGCCACTGGAAAAGCAAAGAAAAATATCTGAGAACTGATCGATAAATAGAGGAACACACTGTGCTGAATTTCATTAGCTACTCGTGCCTTTTCAACTTTTATGCGGTACGCCCGGATCTCGATTGAAAATAAAAATGATGTGGTGGTTTGATTTGACTATTTGGAAACATTTTATTGTCCTTTTTGGGTTAGAAAATCAATAGAGCGAAGATAGTGAAGGGTGCGTTACGGAATGAATTTTATTACGAGACTAGTTGACGGGGTGGAACAGGTGGCACTGTCGCCCGACCCGATATCTGGGTCGGGGTAGATGAAAGCGGATGTTGACCCTGAGTGCCACACCTGCGCCAATACTCGTACCTGTTGGCAACGAACAGGTGGTTGGACAATGGTATAATCCAGTGGATAACTGGACGGAAGAGGGTAAAATAGGGTTGATGATCGACGACATAGGATGCTGGAGTATGTTTATTTTTTTTTTTTACCGATTAAGAGAACCAAAACTTCGTTTATCGACCTCGGGTAATAACAGAAACCTGGCACAACGTTATGTGACGAAAAAATCAAGTTCTAAGACTTCCTGAATCAGGCAACTCGAGCTCCTACTTGTTGGTAATTTCATAAGAAAATCTCTTGACTGAACATTCTCAGAGATTGGCTGAGCGTTTATTCCGCGTTCGCCATTCCGCGGTGATATTTATTTACAATTGAAGCATTTTTTTTAATACTGCCCTTTCATAGAAGCTTCTGTAGTTGAAAAAAAAAATATCAATGATCAATGCTCACCATCCGTTTCGTCCTTTGACTTCTTCGTGTCCTTCCAATGTAACGTTACACCCTGTTTGTCCTTGCGGCCACCTTGAACTCTCATACTGTGAATGGTTGCTGTTACTCTTGGTTTTGGTGGTATAGCACCAGGTGGTGGACCAAGCTGACGAGTTTTAGTGCTTACCAAAGCACTTTTGCCAACGAGAAGATGATTCATTGCCTGAGAAGTCGAACTTGGTACCATGGATTGCCTCGCGCATGCGGCTGGGAATAAAATCGACAGAAAAATTAATAATATTTACTGTGAATATTTCTCTGCAATCACGATAACTTTTATAATAACTTTAAGCTCATGAGGATACATGAAATATTTGATACAATTTTACAATGCTTCTGCGTCTCGTGACTCCGAGCCTGATTCACTAATTCCCATTTTCTATGAAGGAAAACTCTGGGAAATCTGGCGCATCCAAGTGGTCGATCATATTTTAACCAAGTTCCAGTAAATTTTCAGCATCAGAAACTCAGAAAAACTGTTCACCCATCACTGAGGTCTACACAGAATGTTTTTAATCGAGATCCGAGACAGGCCTTAGTTTTTATTATCATTTTACCTGACAGAATTATGTGAGCTTGACGTTGCCGTTCTCGCAGTTTCGCGTATTGATGTTTTAGCGTACTTATGTCTAGTGCTAGTCGTTCTCTGTCACTCGTAGGGCCTATCGTCTGCAAGGCACTCGACGACGCGGTCGATCGATCTATTAAAAAATTAAAATTTCTATAATACAGCAATGAAATACTACGTGATACTTTTTCAAGCAAATTCAACTATCTGTTTAGAACCACGATATCTTTATTGCTCCATAATTAACTGATATCTTTATATTTTAGAAAAAATGAGCATTATATAGGAATAGAAAATATATGTACGTATCGTTAATTATTAAATAATTTTCGTAAACTTTTTGTGCCTGATGTTTCAATGTAATAAATTTTGCACATTAAATTCTATCAAATTGTATAAAACGAGTGTTATATTCATCAAAATGTTTTTTTACTCACAGTCAGAATATATTATGCATTTTAAGGGCTAGAAAAAAAAAAGTTAATAGGGTAACGAAAGATTTTCCGACCTTTTTTGAAACGTTGAGACACTCCAAACATCGCAGCTGCAACAGCCATTCTTTCTTCTTCCTCAGTGTCTGTATCCTCTTCGTCACTTAATCTCCGTGCCCACGGAGTTATGTTATAACGATGCTTTTCGCGAAGATCAGTAACTCCATACAACGGTCCCATATTTACAATCGTCTAATATATAAAAATCGATACAGCTGATTAAACTAATACGACAGTGGTTAAAAATATATGAATGTCAGAGAAAAATGGGAGAAAATAAACTCATGATTTGCCATCGAAATAAAATAGTTGGTCTATTTAATGAGGGAGTGAAAAATTCGTTGAGTAATTAAAAAGGAAATAAAATATAAATTTCTAACCTTTATAAGATTATTAACATCTGTAAATTCGAGCATTTCTCTTGTCAGAACGCCCATAATACTGTAGAACTCATCGGCAGACGTCACCGTCATAATACGACTGTGTAAAAATTAATATTTTTTAAATTATATCAAAATTATCATCAATTAACAATTAAATTGTTCGGCTGTTGAAAATTGAGCTTTGAGCTACAACGTTTTCTTATGGAAATTCGTTTACATTGTGAAGTAAATCATGATTATTTTCGTAATAAACGTACTCAGATATTCCTTCCCAAATGGCAAGAGCAGTTCGAAGCAAGACCTCGTCACCTTCGAGAAATATCAAGTCCCAGACACGTAGAACTGCTTCTTGTGGCAAACAGTGGCAAAAAAGGGTGAGAAACCATTGCATCGTAAAAACATTGGTTAACGGTGGTTCGTAGCTGCTTCCTGAAATGACAATAACACACAATTTCTTCAACGACTATAATTATTTCAATTTCTATGACTGTAACGTTTTCAAGTATATTATATTTTTTACAATCATTTTTAATTGAGACTGTGAAAGTTTGGAATTGTTTGAATTTTCGATTTAAAAATTCGTCCATATATTCATTGATCTTTGAACAAAACGTACAAATAAATAAATAAATAAATAAATAAATAAATAAATGCTTCACAGACGTTTACTCAAAATGCTTTTTCAATTGGTAATTACGTTATATTTTTAAGCAGTGAGCTGATTGAGTTGAAATTTGGTACGCATCGTCAATAGACTGTTTTTGTCATAAAAAAAATGATTGAAGGCAATAATTTGGACTGAATATATACACAACGATTAGATTGCCTTGATTATTTAGTAAAATACATGAATTCTGTATATAAGAAAACTTGCAAACCTGTAGCTTTGTCCTTAGCGTCACTCTGCAACGCTTCAAGATGTCTCGACAGTTTGGGCAATCTCATTCTTAATAAATCACGAAAAACAGCCATGTCGATCGATAGACCACGAAGATTGTCGGCAAAGTATCCTTCCGGTAATACGCCCTCGATCAAATAGATCATGACCTTGACTGCGGAAGATTCCGCTCGGTCGGTAACCTGAAGAACAAGGGCTGCTAAAACGTTCAGCCCTTGACAATATCCAACCGATTTGTTCCATCGTGCAAATCCGAGGAGCACACGACGGAGTACTGCCTGATTGTCTCGTCCAGCTGCACCGCAGAACAAACTGCAACCGGTTCTGTGAAGATCCTGGTAAAGATTTTCAAGTCCTCAATAATTCTGACAATTCATTCAAAACACTTTTGAAGATTTAACCAACAAAAATAATAAAATAACAAATAAAAAAACATATAAATATATATATATATATATATGCATTGTGCTCAATGTGCAAAACTAAATTATGACGCGAGATGGAAAAACGAAATAGCTTAAGGCCATAAGTGTGAATTTCTCTCAGTTTGATAATATACACGTGCGTCGCATAATTCTCTCGTTTTCAAACTCAAAGAACGCTTTGCGTAATGTATTTTCACGCAGATGGGATGTCGCATTATCCCAGCGTGCATCAAATATACATTTTTATCACGACTATTTTGTAGATGATAACCGTAAAGCTCGTATATCAAAACGTTATATGGAAATATTACATTTTCATACCAGCCCCGAGAATACCGTGAACGAAAATTTACAGCCAATGGCAGAAGTTGCTTTTTGTTACATCATTTATTATTCATTTTCTTTTCATTGTTTAATTTTTTTTTTTTTTTTCTTACTTTACATATAACTTTCTTAATAAATTCTTCTTGAACCTAATAAATTTTCTGTTATTTGGTCAATAAAATAAAATGATCAAGTTCACGAAAAGATTACGTGGAAATGAAAGTATAGAAAATAAATTTCTAGCCAGTTTCGATGTAATTCTCAAATTTTCTGAGAGTGCAATTAATTTAATTCGATTGAAAAATTACGTTGAGTCAATCAAGATCAATAGATTTTTGCTATTTAAAAAAAAAAAGTTTAATCCAGTTTAATTGTGCTCCGCGATATGAAGCTTTAAAGACTTTACCGTGACACGCTTCGATTGCTAACGAAAACGGGCGTACAATTTAATGAGACTGCGACGCTGGGATGCGTGGCAAAAAACAGAAACAATTTATCCCCGAGAGGGATGAAAATATAGTGAATGTGCGTATGGGATTACAGACTCGTGTTTATTACATGAATATCGTGACAATGGTTCATAAATTGTTGGATATTGTAGATTCTCGAGAAATTGCTCGCAAGGGGAACCAGAAATCCGAGCAGCAGCACGAACACGAGAATGTGAATTTACAAACACACATTATTTCATTTATTTTTCATTAATATAATTAATGCACCAATGGTTCTCGCTCGATTGGAAGAGGCAAATTATATTTCAACAGTTCAACAATTCTGTTTATTCAGTCTGTGATTAAAAACTTATTATACTTGAATAATAATTCAAAAGTATAATGACAGAATAACATTTTGATTTCACGATTTTTTTTTTTTTTTTTTTTTTTTTTTTATAGTAAATTTCATTCTTATGATTTATTCTTTGAATGCTTCGAAAATTGAGGCTTCAAAAGTTTAACTGATTTTAAAAAATCAAAAGAGTTGTTAGTAGCAAATTTGCTCAGCTTTCTAAATGGGTGATGAGCCAAATTTTTTGAAATCTTGAATTACTCAAGTTCCAAAATTGATTAATTTTTATTAATCACGATAAATCGTTTTTAAATATAATATAAAAAATGTCCGTGAAATAGTGTGTCTAGAATAAAAATACTTGGAATTCTATAGCAAATATTTGGAAATCAATGAAGTTCACAAGGAAAAGGTGAGAATTTTTAAGAAACGATTGCATATCAATAAAGCTCCTTTTCTCCTTACCTTCACAATTTGTATACCAAGCTCCTCGTCGTCGGGATTGCTCCACTCGTTGAAACACAGCTTTTCTGCCTGTTTCCAATCTATTCCCCGTTGATCTAAATGGCGTTCTGCCAATGTGAGCCACAGCTGTTTGCCATCAAGAAAAATTATCTTTATGAATTCGGATAACAAAGTTTCGGAAGCTAATTACTGTTTACAGTGGGTGATCATTTTGTTATGATCCTGTATCAATATAATAAAGACGTTTTTTTATGTTTTTACAATTTTTATAAAAATAAGATTAATAGTGAGTCTTGAAGATCAGAGGTTGCCGTGAACGGAAATACAAGATCGTTTAACCGAGTAAAAATAAACTCGAACTCACTAAAATGTTGTAGAAGAACATTTCAAACTGAATTATTAACTGATGATGTATTTAATAAATGCTGAACCAGTATGAAACTTTTTCCATTATATAACTAATAATTAAAAGTTATTAATATCTCGAAATAGTCAACCAGCTTAAAAGTATTATGGACAAAAAAATCAATATAAGCTTTTTCTACTATTCCTATAACTTATTCATTAAATTAATCAATTATTTAGCAAAAAAAAAAAACTATTTTTTGGACTCCCTGCTTTATGGCATGCTTTGCTAGTTGTGGTCAAATCGATACTGATCGCCATTTGGCGGGCTGCCAGTAAAAGACTTAATAAGTGAATGATTTATATTGTATTTTATAAAACCGACTGTGAATCATACATCGACGTGAATTTCGAGTAGGAAATGGTGCAAATTCAAAAGGAAATGTGAATATTTTGAAATTGAGAGGGTATTGTCGTAAAAAAAAATTTGAGAGAATACATTGACTCACTCTTTTTCGAAACTCTGGAGGTATTCCACCTTGCAATCGAGCAACCATTTTCATGGCATCCAACCATTGTGTAAAGCCACTCTCGCCAGGCTGGGGGGTCAGGCTGAATCGCATTCTCGTGTCTTCGCCTGTTGAATTGCATGTTTCAATACTTTTTATCAATAATAAATGAGATAAATCATTAATAGAACTGTTGGATGTTTTTATTCGACAAAGTAACGTCGTGTTTATTGCACTTCTTGGATAATTCGAGATTACAATTTTTAGTAAGTAAGTTTTTTTGACAGGCGTGTACTTTGTACATATACGAACTTCTATGTTTATTTTTTATTCGATAGAGGCAGAAGTATTTTTTTCAATATCCTCAATAAATCAGATGGTATGAATATAAATTTATCGACATACTTTTTCTCGAAAGAAAATCGAAGAATGAGTTCAAAGTGACGCGGGAGTTTGGAAAATCGTCTTAGAGCATATTCCTTTTTGCTTTCATTGAAGAAACATATTGAATTTTGAAACCCGTGATGTAAGTAGATGCCGATAAACTTAAATCGATAATCGAGAAGGGATAGTCAGAACTCGCAGACATAAAAAACTATTCACGGAGTATCAATGTCTCTCAATGAATCTCGTACGCCCACTCCTGTTATCTCGTTCTTCAGTCAGAAATTTCGATCTTTACGAATTTACGCTTCAGACTTTTATTTTCAATGTAAGTTTTTAATGTCAATGGATTCACCGCCCACTAGGTAGTGGGAATGAAATGAAACACTGCACACCCGAATCCTGCTGAAGTATTCATTGAGCAACTTCCGATTTATAGAGTGAACATTGGGTTTTATGAAAATTAATGGCATTTTCTAGATCTGCAAAGTATTTCTCATGGATAAATAACAATTTACCATCGTCTTTATTTTTAGACATAGCCTTAAAACAATTTCACCAAACATTCAAATCATTCGACAGATATATTTTTTACGATCAATTATTTATTTCGTTTTCGACTTATTTCAAGACAAATTTCATCGTCATATGTTCCTTTGTAAGTGAGCAAAAAAAAAAATGTTTAATCCGCAAAAAAAATTCGCAGTTACGTACGTTTATTCGGTACGTATGTCGTCGATATAAAAAACTAAAAGTAGGAAAACGCTTTGACCAGACCTTAACAATAACTTCAAGTAATAAGCAAACCCCAATAGAAGAAATGCAACAAAACCATCATTTGTTAATTACATAAAAATGCTTCACTTTATCATTCATTCAATTATAAAGTAATTATTAATAACATGATGAAACGAACTTTGACTAAAAAAATGTTTCAGAATAATAATAATAATAATAATAATAATAATAATAATAATAATAATAATAATAATAATAATAATAATAATAATAATAATGATGGGGCAATTATATTTTGTTGGGAAACAAAAAGACTACCTACGAGCTTCACGATTTCTCGTTAATCCTTTGTCCCAAATTTTTTGTTATATGGAACGTTATTTAACACGATAAACATTGTCTGGGCTATCGGTAACTGAATACATTCATGACATTTAAATATATCGTAAAATATGTCATAACATTGAATTATGAGGCGCGTTTTACATCACAACATAATCTGTCTTTTCAAAAGAAAAAATAATATTTTTTTCATACGTATTTCCAGTCTATGGTTGATTCGGTTACGTCATATGACAGTAATAAATTTGAATAATAAGAAATGATTATCAATTATACCAGAAAATATAAATCACATGAATACGCGTTCCTTTATTTATTTAATCGGAAGATTGTCTGGCTTTTGTGGAGGAAAAATAAAAGTTTTTGGTTGTATCCGAGATTCAGAGGATTCAAGCAATTTGTAAAAGACAGTACTTATTTCGGTTACGGGAAACAAGTGGCAAGCTTGTGACAATGGGGAAGAGGATGGTGTGAAAGAGAGTAGGAGGGCAAAGTCTGCTACGAGTATTGTCTATAAACCAGACGCTATTCTCTTAGCTCCACCTTTGACGCAGACACGTCCGGTACACTTTACTATACACTTTGCTATAGAAGACTAAGAAAATATACGCATGTCTGAGGGTGGCAAACACACTTTTTTCATCCCTTCTGTTCATGGATCGTTACATCTTTGACTAGACGTGTGACTAGCCGATAATAAGTCTCGAAACCTGACGCCTTGTCTGTGAGATTTTTGACCTTCTTGTTTTTCAACTGACTAAAAAGCTCTCCTATGTATTCCAAATAGAGCAAACGTTTAAGCGGAAAAAAGAACTCGTAAAATTATTGTTTTTCTTAATATTTATAATTGCAAAACTTTGCATTATATTGAAAGAACATTTTATCATAATAATACTTCGTTAAAAGACCTGGAGGAAATAAAATGAATATAAAATAATACTGAAACACTCATGTTTATTTATGGGAATACTTTCGAGGCTCCATTTGAATATTGAACGTTTTTATCACGACGAAATTTTATCTAGTTGGAAAAATAAGTCATTTCTTTAACAGACACTTTTGTGTATAAATAATCAAACTCAAAGGAAATTTTTTAAATGTTTTTATCCTGAATTTATTTTAGTGTTTAAATTGACTTTTGTTTCGAGTCTAAACAACTTATAATCCAAGTGGAATATCGGTCTTTAAATATCATATTAGATCGTTCTTGCCTTACTCGTTTTCTTCATCTCGTGTGCCTCGATACCTCGTTATACTACGTTACGTATTAGTGTGCATGATTTACACGAATATAGATTCTTCTACTATTTCGCAGGCTGGTAAGCTGAATCCTTATTAAATATTCATTGAACTAGGTTTCAGCAAACGTAAACGTCGAATTGAATAACAGTCGAAACGCGCCCGCACTCTTCTTTGCACAGACATAATATCTTAGAAATCCAAGAGATCATCCAGAACCTTGAGAGGGTATAAAAAGTCTCTCGAATAAAACGAAACGTCAAACTATTCGAGCAATTTATATTGTTCTTGTACCCGCTTTCGTTCATACCGGTTACAATTAAAATTATGATTACCATCTCAGAAAAGTATCCCGAATCCGAGAAATAACACGTATAACTACGAAATTTTTAAGTATTTCGGCAACGTTTGGGCTCAATAAGTCACTGAATAAAAAATAATCCATTTTTTTGCTTTTTAAAATAATTTCAAGATATTTTTCTTCCTTATATTCTTTAATAAACCAAAAGAAGAATAACTAACGTATCGAGTTGAAAAAAAAAAAAAAAAAAAAAAACTCGTTAAAACTGAATCTGTAATTGAGAATTAATCACTTTTACAAAAAGATATTGAAAATTAATGTAAAGAAATAAATTTAAAAAAAAAAAAAAAAAAAACGAATAAACGATCTGGTAAATGAACGTAAAATTTATCAAGCGAAAACTTGTGTCGTCGTATTCGACTCAATAGTGAAAAAAGTTATTCTGGTTTTTCAATTAAACAATACACAAAAAGGACAATAGTGATAAATTTTATAAAAAGATTCTTGTTTTGAACGATTTAGCAATATTCGCATTTCGTTTATTTGTGAACATGTGACTAAACAAGACAAAAACATTTTTATTTCAAAAGCCTGACCCCATTGGATTCAAACAAATTTTTCACGTGTTTCTTTCTATACAAAAATATACGAACACGTATTTCGAGATTATTGGATTTCGCCATTATTTCGATTGTTACGAACGGTGGAATATTTCCTCTACCTCTTTTTATCCAGCCTGTGATAACGCAGAAACCGTAAGGGTTACAAAAATAAAAAAAAATAAAAACAAATCGTAATTTCATGGTATTAAAAATATTTGAAAAAAAAAAAAAAAAAAAAAATTTTAATACTTTTCGGGGAGAAGTTTGGATTGAACGAAGTTTTTTGTAAAAATTCTTAAAAATTTTTGACCTTCTCCAAATACAATAAAATATAAAAATAAATAATTTACTCAAGTTTTTGGAAAGATTGAAAAACAATAAATTACAGTAGGGAAACAATGAATTGCGTTTAATGGAAACAAGTGTGGAAAATAGTTTTTTAAAGAACGGATTTTTATCCTCGGATTTATCGTTAATAGTTATTTTTAGGGTAATTCTCAGATCTTCATTGGCTGACTCGAGAAAAGTAGATGCTAAATATAAAAACTTGAAGTATTTGTAACAATCCTCATATACATGTTATTCTACAAACGTGAATATGGGAGCTCATTAAATTCTTGAGTGCTCCAGTTAATATGTACGATAAATTAAATGTCTCTGAATTCAAGTGTTCTCGATACTGTCAGAGATGTTTTATGCCGTTGTAATCGAGAAAGCTCGACAGTGGAAAGAGAAGAGTGTCGATAAACGAGAACACTGGGTTCCAGTAGGAAATTTACATTCATAGAAAACAGTTCTCCGAGTATTCAAACTCTCGAGAATGAACTTCGTTGCCCTGGATAATTTCTCAATCTCACGAATATCTGTACTACATTTATACTTTTATGTATAAACATTTATTTACATGCGAATTAATCTTGTCTCTGGTAAATATTCAGAAAATGTATTATGTAAGAAACATGCAGAAAAAGAAGTTCACGTTGTTCTCTACTTTCCTATTTAACAAGTTTTTTTCTTTGGATATGTCGAGGTACTCGAAATCGGAAAAATTTACACGTGTTCCAGATATAAAGACGTGCGTTAACAGAATAAAAAGAGAGAAGAAAACTTAAACTTTGGATAATTTTACGACACAAAATATAAATTTTCATGAATAAAATTAAAAAATATAAATGCATAATAAAAATTGAGCAAAAATTCTGTAACGATAATTCATAGATTTAATGATCTTCGCGTATATTCATTGTTGATATATTGGAATCATGTTGATCCGAATAATCGAAAAGTAGTTAGAAGGATCATTGAAAAAATGAAATATTCATTACGACATGGAGTAAAATGTTAAATAAACAAGGCGAACGTGTGGAAATTTATAGTATTAGTTGATCGATTTAAATGGTCAAGAAAAATGTTGGAAAAAATGCGTAGATTTATTCATTCATCACCTTCCTCCTCTTGATATTTCGCAGCAGAGCTGGCAGCATTCGCGGCTCCTGACGCGAGGCTCTTCAGGGAGTTGAAAAATCCGCTCATTCTCCAATTAGAAACTTCTCGTCCTCTTCTTCATCTTTCACGCTCACACTTTCACTCTCCTTCGTCCTAACTAACCATTTTCACGTCTCATGTTTGTTGATTTTCGTCGCGTAAGCGCCCTCCGGTGACAATCATCAGTTATCCAACCTCAATTGGTCCTTAAACTTTTTCTTCTTGAGCTTGTAACCAATTGAACGATCGCGCCATATTTTTCAAAATGTCCTTCACTTGGTTTTCCATTTTTTTTTGCCACATTCTTCGCTACTAATCGTTCACTTTGTTATCTATTGTTCCCTTATCGCATTATTTGTTCTCTTCGATGATATTTGTCGGTGATTAGTTGGAGGAAAATTTACGAATCCACGCTGGTTTTTGCATAAAATCATTTTCTTTCCTGACTTCTTTCAACCCCGTTTTTTCTGCACAACTTAAAGAAGCAGATTCGTGTAGAATTTCCAAAAAATCCTTTTTTTTTTAATCAAACGTTAATACAATATTTTTAAAATGTGACCTTGAGACCTTGCTGGTAAATTAATTATTGCTATTCACTTTTCCAGTGACAAAACTTAGACGCGATTTCCTTAAACCGCAATTTTTTATATATATATATTAAGACAGAGCCGTTTATAATATATAAAAACTCGTTTATTCTTATCCCTTTTTAAAGATTTGAAAAAACCTTCAGATTGCAAAATATATAGCAGTCAAAGATCAACTTTACGAGAACAAAGATATAAAAATCGTAAATGCTTTTTGAAATACGTCAGTTTTCTAAAGAACGTCGAATGTATAATATTTAGTTTTTAAAAATTAAATAAAAAAAGATATTAATTGAATGAACCAAATGATTTGCTGTATTGGATTTTTTTTTTTTTTTTTTTTTTTGAATTAACGAAAAATGAATAATTGGTTATAGAACTGAATATCACTCGCCCGGTCATTCAGTTGACGAAATGACATTTTTCTTGCACCAGAAATGTTAATTTTGATAGTAACATACTTTCACAATTAATTTTCAAAGAATGCACTAAACTTTCGGTCATTGACTCCCTACGCCTGCATCCCCAGTTCGAATTCAACATTTTATTTGAATTTTAATGCTGTGTCCATTGTAACATAATGAAAATACTTCAGTAAGAAAAAGAATAAAGGAATTTCGAGAAAACGTGTCTCTGTAAGGAAGCAGCGAAGGCGGGTGTTTATACGCAATTTTATGAAGGAATAAATTTCCATTTATCGCTGTGTTCTCGTTAATATTGGAACGTGACTTTGCCTTGCCTCGTTTGCACGGGTTGATCGGCTTCCATGACAGGGTGTCTCTTTTCACCCTTGGGCTTGTTAACGACTCATTAACCAATCGTTCCCGAGTGACCGAGAGACAACGTAAAGTCAGGCGGCAATTGTAAAATGCCGCAAGACTTACATGCTTTCAAATCCACTTGAGCAAAATCCTTCCTTAATCGAATTTTTCATCATTGTCAGCCTATAAAAACCCACGTTTTCGAATTTAACTATTTTTTAACATGAACAAAAAATCCCAACGACTCTAATTTCTTATCGTCAACAGATGACGAAGTAGATTTCCGAAATTGAAAGTTTCAAAAACGCACCGACTTTGGTGTGAAATTCGAAATAAAGTTAAAAAAAAAAAAAAAAAACATTAGAAATTTTCGTGATTTATATTTTTTAGTAATTCCACTGCAAAATCTTGTTACGAATATGTAGCATTTTTTGTTACTCTCTTGTTATAAATGACTGGATGAAAAATTGGATATTTTAAAGCTGTGAACCTAATGGGCTGCTTCCCTCGTCGTGTACTTATCGCAGACGGCTTTCCGGCTGCATAACGCCGATCGAGATATTTAATATATACAAATATACAAATATATAAATGTTACGCACACGACCCTCGCTAATCTCCTTTCGATAAAAAGCTCACAGCTGTCGTCCTCAACACACTATCTTTCTGGCCTTCGAAAAGACCGTGTAGCAAATATTATCAAAGTGTAACTCTCGTTGAAATTCTAGTCACATACAAATATACATAAATATTAGCTACGAAAGTCTCCTTCAAAGGAAAAAAAAAAAAAAAAAAAAAAAAACTTGTAATTCCGTTCCTTAAAACAATGATAAATATTAACGAACCTCTAAACCCTTTATTTCGTTGAGAATAAACTCTCGAGTGTTCACATTTCAGTATGAAATGAAAATGAATTTTGTCTTTGCGTAATGATTAATTTTGTAAAAAAAAAAAAAAAACAAAAAAAAAAAAAACTAAACAAAATGGTAATTGGATCCGTAATTTATCGTTCATGTGAATGGAATTTTGTTGGATGAATAAATTTGTTAAATCTCGAAAAGACGAAAGAAATACGTCGAGCAAAATTCAATTTGACTTGATTATTTGATTAGTTTGTCAAATTCATTTGCAGAGCTATGAATTTACTATTATATTATTGATTCTCAGAGAATCATCCCCAAATGTAGATTCATATATATTATAAAATTGTATATCTGTATGCGAGAGTAGAGCAATTTCAGTGCGATTGGTTCCTCGAGGATCTAGAACTCATCAAATCCCCCCAATGTCAGTGTTAGCTTGATTATTCTCTTTGATGTTCGGGCTCATCGCGTCGTCTCGACGCTCTGGGGCTTTTCTCTTCGCCTCAGGCTCGTTTCTAATGTACTAGGAGAAATAGGACTGAGCCTATTCCAATTTTGTTGTATTGTCCGGCTTTGCAATGTGTCAGTGAATGGAAAATATATTTAAGAGCTTGTGTGTTTTATATACACGATTACACATGCATTTAATGTATATTTATATATGTCAAAGTGCTCTATTTAAATATGTACATAACCACACATTCAATATATTGAAATGAATATGAAAATAGATACGTATTTATAAGTTTTATTGTAATGTTTATACGAACCAGCGAAAAGGGGGTTGAAAAATGAGAATTAATCGTTTGACTAAAATTAATCACGGGGAGAAGAAAACACTAAACGAAGATTGAAATCCATATCGAGTAAAACATCACGTTTTCTGTGGTATATTTTACCACTACGATATTCTGTATCTACTGACTATTTTCACTTCGATCGTTTTTTCTCTCTTTCTCGCACGTTCTCTCCCACTTTCTCGGAAGACTCTGGGTCGTCCAGGGCAGCCTCGTGTGTCTTCTCCAGCACGAATCCCGTCGCTATATCCTTTGAAAATACCGCAGCATTCTAGATAACATTTGTACACTCGTCCTACCACTCGCAGTCACGACACTCATCGAACGTTATTGTGGAGAAATAAAAATAATGAAGACGACAAATCAAATATTCTAACACACACGAGAAGAAAAAGAGTCGGAAAAGAAGTGCTTTTTACGGAAATTAATGAGACCGGATAAAAACCGCACCAGTATACACGATGGTTTACGTGACAAAGTATCTCTTGGTCGTCGTTGTCGTCGAGTCAGCTGTGCGGAGAAACGAAAACTTAGACCGAAACAACTTGCGCGCGCGCCACGCTACGCCACTTCTATTGCCACCCTCATTGCTCTCTCTCTCTCTCTCTCTCTTTCTCGCTTTCTCTTTCCCTTCCCCAGTTTCTCGTTTTCTCCCCTTCTTCTATGACTGTTTTATGGATACGTCTAAGCAAACACACATATCAAAAAGTGTAGTTTTCCCCCCCAAAATTTTCTGTCTATCTCTCTCTCTTTCCCTTCTCTTTTCTAAACTACCATCTCGTTGACGATCCGAGCACAAACTGTATCCAGTCCTACAGAGACTTTCGACCATCGCGATATGTAACATGTCAACCCTCCCCTCTCCCGCCGTTGCGCCGCTCGCCTAAGATTCACCGCATAAGACGCAATGCGCATGCGTTCGAACGCCAATCTGATAGAAGCGCACCCTTCACAAACGAACGTTCATTCGTCACAGCCTACACGAGGCTTCATCAAAACTTGATTCGTTTTCAAACTTTCATCTTCACTTTTTCTTCATTTCTACGAGTCCCAGGGTTCCTCAAATTGCGCTTTCTCGTTTTATTCCTTCTACAATATGATCATGCAGCGCAGTTTCGCTTCTCATGTATCGCCAACTAAGGTAACCTCCAATTACGAGAATTTAGTAGATCGCAGATACAGTAAAAAATCACAATTAGGAAATCTATACCGTTTTGATCGAGCACTACGTTGAGTAACAGTTTCAATTTCCGGTAAAAACGGGAATAGCAACAACATATATTTGACTCGATCGCGCGTAACAACTGATGCGAAACGATTGACAATCTTATAACCTCACTTTTCTATGACGGCGGAGTCCTTCTGAATCTTATCTGACAGTTTTTATTTTCTTGCAACTAATTATTTACGACGATTTTGGTGCATTAGTAACGATCCCAATGAGAAAAAATGTGTTCTACACAAGTCAGAACAGCTCAGGACATTTTTTTTCTTTAAGCCGTTTAACTTTGGGTATTGAAATTGTGAAATTGAACAAAATTACGAAATTTTGTTGACATGAATTGTTGTAATGTTAGTTGTCTTTCATATATCAACACTATTGATTTCGTAAATCATTATTTTCTGAAATATTTCCAATAAAAGGGAACTATAAATTTAAAGTTTAATGGTTAATATTAACATTATAGTCTCCTAATAAGTAAGTCTACTGAGAGGGGTTATATATTTTCACAAAATGATCTGATCAGACAAATCGTCGTGAATCTTATATAAAAATCTTCGATTCGGGATTTAAACCGCGCGTAAGGAAAACTATAATTTGCGACTTAGATTCGTGAGTGAACGTTAATAATAATGATGCGATGCGGCGCGCGTGCATGTTTTTTTTTTCTTTCTTTCGCTTCTCGTCGCTTCTTCACCGCGTTCGCTCTTCCTCGCAGCGGCAAGTGGTCGCTGGACGAGGATAGATGACAAATATTCTATAGATCCCCCGCGAGCATGTTAGGATCGTGTGTGTACTCGAGCGAAACGAGGGATAAAATCGAAGAAACTCATGGATCGACGAGCTTATTAATCGATCCACATGGCCGCGTGGGCATTGTAGGTCACGGTGAAGACGAATAAACGAGCGAAATCTCACGTTCTAATTCGTAAATATATAAATATGGTTACGAAAAATCACAAACTGTATAAAATTTTGTAAACTCTCGTCAAAGTTCTCGTTACATTAATACACACAATCCGATTGAGTTCGACTCCGTGAAAAGAATTTGAAACAGGAAATATAACGCGATTTAATATTCTTTATACGAATTAACATATGTTTTATCTGATATTGAATTTTTTCTTCACGGAATTGATAAGGATTTCAGCGATCATGCATGCAACTTTAACGAAGTTTGGTAGAAGCAAAGATTTGGATATTTTCATTCGTTATTTAGGTACTAACTACGGTCATGACGATATCGAGGGAGAAATGTTCATATGTGAGCGAAATAGACGAACCAGGAAAAGTAAACGCGCAGTGCAATGGTTCGAAGAGCGAATTTTCAGTGATATGGACAGTCTTATGTACACGAGGCTCTGAAACCACTATTAAAAGTTTATTTGCGGGATAATATATATATTTATATTGTGTGTAGAAAACAAGAAGATGGCCATATGGTATAGAAAGCTATTAAATCGTGACTGGAGCATGCGCCTTGGCTATTTCACATCTTGGCACGCGGCAAAGCGTTATTATTGATCACTGCAACGTACCGAAACTCTCACTTCATCCCCGTATCGCCGAGAGCGAACTTGTTCCCTTTTACGCTTGCATTTTACGAGAACGTACTGTCATCGAACCTGCTCTTTCCGATCCTATCTTTGGCTCAAGCCAAATTTCCATTTTTATTAAGCATAAAATACAGGAAAGCAGGAAATACAGGAAATCGGGTTTATTAATCTGCAACTATTTACGTAACAATAAAAAACTTTTTTTTTTCATTCATGTGATATTGAAGTTGGGATTTTAGACCAAAAATGTTGATTATATCGTGAATTTTATACGAAGAAACTCACCGAATCATATTATTCAGATTTTATTTATAATTTTTTTCATTTTTATTTTTATTCTTTCTGTCTATACGCTAATGGGGGTTTCTACGAAACGATCACATAGCTTTAACACCATTTTTTTATCACTTCACTGTTTCTGTTGCTGTTCCTTTCCAAGGGCCAAGGGAAACTCTGGAAAACCTTTCCGATCTAACGGCTATAATTTAACTGAGTTGCAGTTGGTAGCACCATAAAAAATTTAAAAAAAAAATGCTTCTCACTCAGCAATTGATACCCGAGCCGGACATGACAGACCGGTCACCTCACCAAGTACTGAGCTCGCCCGAGTCTGCTTAACTTTGAGATCCGCCAGTGTTTTTTTCACTTTATACTTCATTTTAAAAACAGTATCGATTGAGAGTCCTTAATTTTAGGGGTAAATTGAAATTGGCTGGTATAAGAGCCAAAAATATTCAAAAATATTTGAACTATCAATAAAATACTCGTTTATAACAAAAATAAATACGAGAAAAACGTATTTTTCATGGATTTGGCGAATATTTTGAGGGAAAAAATATTTTTTCAGCTGAATTTTTTTTAAACGATCGATATAAAAAATGATTTTTGAGTAGAAAACCATTTTACAACAACCAAACGAACGTTAGCATATTTTTGCCTGTGAATGATCATGATTATTGGGAAAAGTTGGGACACCAATCGAAGCATGCGGAAGAATTATGAACCGGTTGCTCTTCTAAAATTTTAGCAAGCTCAGCATTTTTCTTTTTTTTTTTTTTTTTTTTCGAGTAAATCAAGTGTGTTAAAAAGAGAAAAAGAAATTCAGCTCGATGGCAAATGCAGCCAAGAGCCGCAATGCAGAGGCCATTGATCCCCAAAAACACGAATGGAATAGAGAAATATCGTCGTTCCACACGTACCGGGAGCATATATACAGAAGGTAGAGAAAAAAAAGTCCTCGCAATAAAGTTTCATCAATGTGTGGCCGTCCAAATGACGCAAAATTCTTGTCATTCCCTTCGGCTTCGATATACTGACGAACAAATTAAGTTCAAAGTATTCCGAGCCTACACTATTGCAACAACAAATTCCTAGAATTTTTCGTTCTTTATACTCCCTGCGATATTTATAAATGCATTAAAAATAATAATCCTTATCTTTTAATTGCTCAAATACCACAAAAAAATAAATAGAAAAATTCAAATTTTTTCGTCATATATTTGGATCGTGGTTTTTGTTCAAAAAAAAAAATTAAGAAACAGCAATAATTTTGAATTTCTACATTTTGAGTTGAGATCCGTAATCAGCAACCTCAAAAATCCCTGAGCACGAAATTCCAAACGAATTTCACGTGAGGAGAAATGTAGGGTTCGAAGGGTTGAATAAGAAAACTTTAAATCAAGATTAGGTGAATGTGACAGTTGTCACTAGTCGATGATAAACAACAAAGTTTTGATTTTTTATAATTTCTCCTTCTCTAAGAAATCTTATTAAAAATAACTGAATTCTGAATAAAAAATTAATTCGATTAGAAATGCAATAAAATCCGGTGAAATTAAGGAAAATAGCAGAATATTGAAAGCAAACGTATTGAATATAGTTTTCTTTTGAAGAACGGAAGAAGGAAACGGGAATAATTCTTAAAAACAATTAAATCCCATAGAAAAATTCTATTTGATCTTCCGGCAAATATCGTTTCAGTGAATCGCATTCAGTCCTCAAAAGGATTCAATTGCAATGTGTAGGCCATGGAGCCTAACAAGAGATCGAATTAATTCACCTTGGATTCAGTGATCCTTAACGAGCCCAGTGAACTCTGCGACTCATATTTGACACACAGAACAGTTTTATTTTCAATATCCTCTCGAGGCTATATACAGAAGTTGAGAGAGGCAATCAACGAAGCGTTTAGCATCCAAAGTCCCGATTAACAATTGTGCCACACTCGTTCAAGACTGAAAGTGTCTTTCAAGTTATATACAGTGGCTTTTTCAGAGGTTTTATGATCAAAATTGTGAATTTAATTTGTTGATCAAGTATCAAGTTAAAAAGTTGAACACTTTTTTTATCAGACTTGTTGGTAATAACCCAAACAACAAAAAGACGAGGAAATATGTCTTGAAGTCTTACTTCTGCAGATCATAAGATGACGACTTCCTCTCCTTTTTGTTCTCTGGGGAGTTATTAATAATTACCCTGTCTAGTATCAACCTGGTGAACAGCAAAGCATTAAACTTTCTACAAGCAATCGATGACGAAATCCCTTTATGGGTATGGCTCGTTCACTCGAATCCTTTTGAATTTTTAAATTTATATCATTTTTTCAAATCGTTCGTTCGACTGGAATGAAAAACTTCCAGCCCAGCCTGAAAAAAGGTAAAAATTGACTGAAATCCCTTTATTCCGATCGGACGTGAACCATGTGAAAAAAATTGGAATTCGCAGCTATCTCTCTTACCCTCATGACGACTTATGGCGACGTGAAACATTGCCTTAAGGATAAAGGGAAAGCTGCAAATTTCGATAGTGAAAATTTTCTACACCGTTTATCCAATGGAAATAAAAAAAAGTTCGCCCTCATATTTGCCACTTTTTCGCGTAGGCTTAAACTTTTTTCATCCCAAGCGATTCAACGATGTCGAAAAATATCGCCTTCGAAAATTGGAGGTCGATCGAATTGACTGATTCGTATTCGTAACCTGCTCCAAATGATAAGCGTTGCGTATATTGAAAAATGTATTCCCAAGAAAATGACAGGATTCTTTATAAACAAATATATGCAAAAAGAAAGTTTGAAAAATAATGAAATTTGAAGGATAATAAAATTTTAACACGAAGGATAAAGCAAAGATAGAAAATCTTCCGACGGTATACGGAAAAAAGAAATTTTACTCATAGCCGATTTAAAAAAAAACAACTCTTCGTTTATAAAACACAAAAAATAAAAAGTTTTGAAAATATTTTTGAAAAAGTTACGATTAATTATTTATGTAAATAAATAAAAAAAAGATATGAAAATTCGATGAAAATACGAAAATTTACTTTTGTCAAACATATCAATATTTTTTTTACTGTGAGAACGACGTTTTCACGATATACTCCAATTACGTATAGTATGTCACACGTGTACTCGCGTTTCTATCAACTGAGAATTCCACTACCTCTCATCTTCTTTCGATCCACCCTCGACCCACTAACCAACAAAACAATATCAAATGGAATCTCAATTTTCAATCAATTAATATTGTTTGAAACATTATATTCTCACAAGGCAGAAAAAAAACTCAAGTGGAGTATCTTTTTTACAGAAAAATGTTACAATTTTTATCTCGAAACCTCGAGTGAATGAAAAACAGTTTAAAAAAAGAACATAGTTCGAAATATTGGAGTAGAAATCAAATATGCCAATGGATTATTTCGAAATGTCAAATTTTATCGTGTCGTAAAATGTCAACCCACGCAATCAATAGATAGAAGAATAATTCAAATTTCAGTAAAAATCAAATGTCATCTTATTTTTCAATGATTCTCTGATGTGTAATTCAAAATGAATCCTTAATTCACGGTACCGTTATCAGTTTTAATAATTTAAATATTTTTTATATTAAAATACTCACTTCGTTTTGCACTGTGAGCCTGCAAATAGGCGGTAATGACATCGTACTGCTTGTCCCTCTTGGCGATCAGATAATCTCTTCGTCTTAATTGACGAATAAGCAATCCACCGGTATGATTAACATAGTGCCTCAACGTTTCCAATATAATTATGAGCTCTTCCTTACCTGTAAGAAAAAATTATGTTAATTACCAAACAACAATATTCAAAGGAACCAACCACGAGAAGAAAAGCTCTACATCGATCGAAAATGAAGCTTTTGTCAGAAGTTCAGCTTTAAATTAGATAATGACATTTTTTATGCAAATTTGAATCATTAATATAATCTCTTTACAGAACTGTGTTTGAAATTTATTCGAAAGCATAACTACAACAGAAGTCAAAAGTCCAATAGCAATTTGCCTAAATAAACAAACCATTTTTCAATATTTGTTTATCATGGTTTTCATTGACACGAGTTTTTATTGAAAAAAAAAAAAGCTTAAATGAGAATCTAAAAAATTATATTAAAATCGTAATTCTCATTTGAAGCCAACTTTGCATCAGGATTAATTAAAATTTGAATGCAAACTTATTGCAATATGGTCTTATACTGAACATGGAATGGTTCTGACACGATACAACATCATTTTGCTTGCATACATACATTTCTATTTCACAAACTGTCAAAGTAACTTTGTCTGTTGATAACGAGAGAAGTTTCTAATGAGAATCTTCGTCACGGCTATCTCAGTTCCACTATAAAATAATCCAACAGGATATAATTCATTTGCATGCTAATAATGATAATCAATAAGAGGCGGATTGTACAGAGGCGTTGGACGGCTATCAATTTTCCAGGCCTTTGGCTAAAGTTCGTATAACGAAACTGAGATCACGTGGGTTTGTATGGACATCTCGCGAAGGATGAAAAAGTGTAAGAGGATGCCGCTAAGTTGAAGTGGTTTCACGTACCTTGATAAAGCAAAAGTGGCTCTGCTCTAACAATGATAGGGAACTCTACGTGAATGGCTCGACGAGGCTTGAACATACCGAAGCTCTTCGTTCAAGACCTTATGCATAGCATCTCGTGCACATATATTTTATCATAGCTTTGAAACATAACGTCGTATCTCACGTAACTTATGTCTTTCTAAAGTAGCCAAATGAAGCCTTTTTTCTGTGCACAATACAATGTCCCATTCATTTTTTTTATCACCACCCTTTTCTAGTCAATGGTATTAGCTTCGGCAGTCTCGAGCCTCGTCAGCTTCTAGCGACCAAGTACGCCAGACCAGGTTGCCAATTAAAATGGAAGCTGCCATATTTTTTTAACCTTTTGCATACAATTAAATGTTTTTCGTGATAGAGACATTCGTTTTCCTTCTTGAAAAATCAGCGTATGATTTATTTCTGACTGTTTTCTCGACGTAAAATATGAAGAATATTTTTTAATGTATGGTTTGGCGACAAACGTCATTCAATTTTTTTTTTTTTTTTTTTTTTTTTTTTTTTCAGAGCCACTTATAAAAAGACTGGCACAATTTTCTGCGCTTTTCTCGAGCACTACCTGGTCTCCGAACTGTTACCTTGAACAAAATATTTATAAATTATCGACGTTGTCATATTTTCGAGCTATTTTCCAACAAGGACTGATGTAGAAAAATAAAAATTTCATTCAATCCTGTAGATTGACTGTTTTTTAAAATCAATCAATACATCGATAAAAACAACGATAAATTATATTGAAACTGCATCAATCGGTCGTTTAAGATGTGAAACTCACAAATGCGGAGAACGCTATATATTTATGGCTTTTTTTCGACGAAGAAAAGAAACTTTCAATCTGTCCGGTAGAAACCACGAGTCTATGAACATCTTCTAGTTCCAAGCTTCAAGAAAGTATAGCAATTGTCCACTTTAATAATAAGAAAAAAAAAACCATAATCCTATTGAGCTTACAGTTGATGGAGCTTTTATAAAAATTACGAAATATGTGAAAAAAAGAAAAATAAAAAAAACAAAACTTCATTGGGGTTAGAAAGAAAATGTTTTTCAATTAAGTCATTGAGACATTTCCATTGAGGTCTCACCAACACGTTTTTCAATGAATTTTTTTAAATTTCAAAAGTTTCCTTCAATCCGTGTTCAAAATACTCGTAATAAAATACGTTCCTTAGTTGTAAAGTTTGAAAATCGACAACGATTGCCTCATCATACATAAAAAGTAAAAATGTTAACACAGGCGAATGTGGAACATTGAAACTTAAAAAAATAAAGATAATTCAGCTCATCTTACTTTTTCTAAGTAGAAAAGCCCTGCGAAGGAATGGATGATGCGGTGGTGGTTTGTAAGACGACAGCGTAGAATCGCTTTCTGAACGGCCTCTCTCGCTCTTCGGATATCCGTAAATATCCAATAGCAATTGATCGACCAACGATGTCACCACGAGTTCTTGGCTCACAGACTCTCGCAGCATAGGCAAGGGATACGGCTTTATTGATAAAGAAAAAAAAGTAAATAGAGTGTAGAAGCAATAAAATAAAAATTCAATGTTCAAAAAGACTGATGGACAAGAGAATAACTGCATTTTTGTCGATAATTAGCAGTCAAATTAGTCGTCATAGCGACACATATGACACATGTACGTTTATTGCTGTCCAATTACTTCGTTGAATTTATTTCAAACAAAAAAAAAAAGATAAATTAATATAATTTGTAATGTGCAGGAAACGGAAATAAAAAATTTCTAGGAAGCTCTAACAAACGATTAAATAAAAAAGCAAATTAAATAACATTCGATATTGAATTGTAAAACCTAAATAAATTTCTGAGATTACTCCACCGTCCTGTACAGATAGAATATTTATTGGAAAATTCTCGAAATTTATTAAAAAGTAAAGAATGTGCTGCAAAATTCCAGCTCGTTGGAGAATACTCCATAATCTCAACTCCACGCAAGGGTCGAATCGAATGTCACCGAAATTTCATAATTTACTGCTTTGTAGTGACAGAGGGTCGTAATTTCTATTGTCTTCATTGTTGAATATCGTTGTTACTAATTGTTTGAACAAATTAAACTCAATGAAATGAAAGCTTCAATAAAACACTTTAAACAAATCAAATCTTAAATCAAGCATTAAAAATAAAGTCTTTGATGATATATTTACGACGTACCTTTTTTATGTTGCGTTTACCGTTTCCAATAATTTCTTCAACGGTCCTCGAAGCATTCTTATTGGGCAAAATGTTCATTGAATCATTAGCAAGTCCTCGGTGTTTCGATCGAGTATTTAAATTCATAAAGTCCGGTATTGCGATAGTCTTTCTTCGCAAATTTTGCCTCTTTCGTTTCGATGAGTTGGAAAATGGTGAATGAACCGGGTACGATTGGTCCTGCGTTTGTCGCGTGACAATGACATCGCCAAAAAGTCTTTCACTCTCGACAATAACGCACTTTACGCGGTAACTTATTTCAGAATTTTCACCGCCCGGCATTATGAAGAGTACCATGTTAAACAAACGTTACAATTTTCGAAACACTTGGTGAAAAAGTCATCGGATTTCAAGTTTTTAGTTGCAATTTTTTTAATAAATCTATTCAATTTTCATTGAACTCTTACACCTCCAAGTACTTTATACGCCTCCACAATAGGTAAAAAAATACGATTGCTAAAAAATATTTTCTCTAACAAATATGCTTTTTTGCAAAACATTTTTGTTATTTTAAACAGCAACACCATGTTGCCTCGATCCGGGTTTGACTGATTTTCATGAAGTTCGGTACAGCAAATTGAGGAGATTTTCCCAAGTCCACTATCTTCTTTGCCGGGTTAAAACTATCAAGCTCGAACTTAGTAACACATTTTTTAAATCGTCTATACTAATCCGAATTGCTCGTTTTTCTAAACAGTTTTATGGATCACTTTCTTTATCTCAAAATGTCACGATAAAGTGCACAATTTTCTAATCTTTATTTCAGAGTCTCTTTTACATTTACGAGGTTAAATAATATCCTTACATGAATGAAATGACAAGATTTTACGATGAACAACAGACACTGAACACATTTAACCTAATATTAAATATTAAAAAAAAAACTAAAAACAAATAAAGTGTCAGGCGTAATAAAAAATTGAATAATGATTTTGGCGCCGAAAAAGTTTAATATTGATATCAGTTGAAAATTTTTTGCTTTTTTAATTTAGTTTTTATTACAAATTTATCAATTCCACGATGAATTGTTTCATTAATAATGATTGTAGTACCAAAATTTTGAGGAAACATTATTATGAGACTTTGTGCAAAATTTCAGAAGGAATTATTACCATCCCGTATTCAAGATGTTCGTAACCAAAGATTGCACAGTTTTACACACGTGTTATTATAGGAAGTAGTAGATAAATTCACATTTCTCGAAACAGTTGCGAAACTTTTCTACTTTTATCTTTTTCTTTGTTCTTTCTTTCCCCAATTACAAACGAACATATGGCGGAGTTGATTTAAAAAAAAAAAAATGGAGATATATGCAATGTGGTTATTTATCGATCTCTGAACTTGATATGAGACATTTTTCTCGAAATTTCATATGTTCGTAGATTCCTGTATGATATTATAAGAACTAATATTTTTCAATTATTCCGCAAGTTGAATGCAATTTTTTGAAAATAAACCGAAGAGCTTACATTATTGATGATAAGTAAAAAGAAGAAGAGTCATTGAAAAAATGTAGGTACTTAAATAAATGAAAATGGAATTGTGTTACTGGCAACGTTGTATGTTAATGATTGTATTTATCGCGTATTTCATCGCCTCATAAATACAAGTACGATTGGTCGATCTGCAGTAGTTGATTAATGAATTCTCGAGGGTTCACTGTAAATAGATTTTACCTCATGCTACTAATAACGAATCCGGCTCCAAGAGTCTGCCTGGTTATCCTTCGCAGCTGTTAATTGAACCGAGATAATGATGTTTCGCGAAGTAGTTGGCAGTTATAGCGAACCCTAACACTTCAGGGGACGCTATAGAATTAGCCTTGGCATTTATACTTATCGCCAACGGAAAACGTTTTAACGTTGAAAATCGTATCTACCAACTTCCGCGCAATCATTCGTAAACATCAACGTTTATGAGCTATTTTTAAATATCAATACATCGGAATTTTTATTCAACACGAAATATGCAGTAAATCACAAATCAATTGAACTGCTTCGTCAGAATCATTCGATGGATTTTTGTAATAGTTATAAATTCATTTACTATGAAAATTCCTAATCATCGGGCTCGAATAATTTTTCATTGACTTGTGACATATTTTATTCATACTTCGGTACGTCTTTCTATACCAAGTTTTTTAAATGCCTTGTTCTTTGGTTCTAAGTCCTCTTCACGAACATTCACGAATGTCAAAAAATATGAACAATTATTATCGATCAATTGCACAAATACTACGTTTAAATAAATTCTCCTATTTTGTACTTTTCTATAAAAATTTTCATTTTCCACTGAACTACTTTAAATGTCGGAACGAAATATTTTTCACGTTCTCAATACCCTCCAAAATATTTAACAGCATTTTATTTTCGAACAATTTCATCCTGTGGTTTTTGTTTAAAAAAATAATTCAATTTTCATTTCTTAATTTCAAGTTCATTCACAACTGTTTCAACGATGAACTCAATTATTACTGAATCCAAAAAATATCAGATGCACGATCGATTAACAGTGAAAAATTTTTTCTATGAAACTGCATGAAAGAAAAAAAAAATTAATCGCACTCGTCACAATTAAGCACAAACTCGTAATTCCATTTCTTATTTTTTCACTAACTCAGTATTCCCCAAGTCCACTCTACTTTTTCTACAATTTAACCGACATCAGCGAACCATCGTCAAGAAAAAAAAAAAAAAAAGAAAACAAACTGAGGACGATCGATTTATTCATTTTCACTCGGAGCTCAAAGCGCATAATTTCTTATTTCACTGACGTTTACGTCCAAACTAATTCACTAATGATGTCCGGACCGCAACTGGAAATCACACGATAATAAGATTGTAGACACACTCCCGCCACGTGCTCATGGTGGGGATTATTACATTGAGACATGGAAAAAGAATTTTAACTCCCCACATTTAAAATAGATTGGAAATTCAAAATAATAATCACGATGTAAAAAAAAAAAAAATTTCAATAATAAAATCGACCATTTCGAACCTCTAAATATTTTATTCAATTAATTACGATCAATTGAAAATTTTGACGTCTGTTTTTCGAATAAACTTTACAATTGACTTTTTTTTATCAATGAAAATATTCCCGATGGCTCAATTATTTTTTTTTTTTTTGTATCAAATGCAAATTCGAAGTTCAAAAAAATTATAATCACTCAAAGAAAAAATTACGAATATTTTTCATTTAATATATTCAAATTGAATGGACGATTGTGCAAAAGCGAACAATTTTCACGATGTGAAGCTTGAAAAGATTATAATGATTTTAACGTCTTAAAAAATTCATTAAAAGGGTGTTCGAATAAATTGAACTATTTGAGAATTTGAATTTATTAATTAAGACGAGATTTTTGTAAAAATAGAAATGTCATACTTTGAAATCGAAAAAAAAATCGTAAGAGTAATTCACAGAAAAAAACAGTCGTGCACTTTGTGTATCATCGCACAGGTGTGTGGTAAACAGTAGTTCAACTTCAACAAACTAACGACGAACTAGCACATTGACCTCACCACTATCGACGAGGTGAATAAAAGCAGGAAAAAAACTCGAAAGGGAACCCGTATCTAATGTTTTGCATTACGAGGCGGAGTGAATGATAATCGTTGCCAGAAACGAACACTTTACTTCCACGGTGCGGTCGCTCGAACATTTTTCATTACTTACACTTCTTTTTCAAGTAATTTCTTATCACAAAGTTCTTACAATTAAAAAAAAACACCGAATGCTCGATAAAAAATTCCCCCGGCAGAATTTTAATGAGAAGGAAAAAGTTAGCGTGGGAAAAAATTCCATTGTAAATTAAAAAAACAATTTTATTTTGACTCTTAACTTAATATTTTTTCAGTTTTCAGTAGAGTTGCAAAATTTTCAATGAAAAAAAGTGCATTGATGATTATTTTTCTAATTGATGATGTGGAAAAATTTCAATAAAATCATTGAATTTAATTGAGTGACGAAGATAAATTCCATTAACCATTGGATTGAATGATTTTATGAATTTGTTGCCATCAAATCAATAAATTTGATGGTTTCATGAAAATTATTTACATTTATAATGAAATTAAATGATTTAATGACAGTTTTTTCCAATATTAAACGAACAAAGTAATGATTGATATTTTTTTTTTTTTTTTTTTTCATTAAAAATTCAAAGACCCTGGTTTCCAATATTTCGTTGAATATAAAAACGTAAAAGGAACAATAATTTTGGTTTAAAAAACTAATCAACGAATGATTTTGTTTGTCGTTTTTAATAAAACGCATAGAGCACATTTTTTACAACTTAAAAACAGCCGATAGAACGACAATGTTTTTAAAAAATACTTCATTAAATAAAAAAGATTGTCAAAAGTCCAAAAACATTGCACGAAATACATAATTTGTAGTTTTAAAAAAATGAATCATACGATACTGAAAAGACACGTGTAAACGTCGATTCGACAATTTCACCAGTAAAAACTTAAAACCAGTAAAAACCAGTAAAAACTTCCATCGAGGACGAAAGAAAAACAATGTAAAATAACAACGTTCTTACGAATAAAACCTACCACACCAAAATATTTGCCCAAATCAATAAATCAAAATGATAAAATATTTCAATTAAATTCAACATTGAAGAAATATTTTCTTAAGTTAGTATTGCAACCATGTTTCTCTATTTTTATTGCATTGCATCAAATTTCATATAAATAAATAATATTGAAACCGAAAGATAACAACTGTTAAAGGACGCCTGCATTCTGACAATCAATCAAATCAAATTTGATCGTTTGAGAAAAAACTTTTCTGCCATTTTCATAAACTCAGAAAAAAATGAGGGATCAGTAAAAAATCATTAGGAACTCCGTTAACGTCATGGTAAAGCTTTTTATTAAATCAGATTTAAAAAAACTCGACATTTTCTCCAAGTTTTCAAAAGCACCGTTAATAAGTGATTTAAAAGATTCAATTTTCTGACAAAATTCACAAGTACTCAAAAAAATCATCTGATCCGAATCCGTATTATGGGAGAAAAACCTGTCTGATTATTTCTTGGAGAAATTCTCGTATAAACGATTTGTCATTAACCCTTGAGACGTCCACTGACTCGATTCAAAGTCCAACTCAATTGCATTATCATTAATGAAAATGAATATTTAAAATAAAATTAGGTAGCTGGATTATTTTTGATTTCTTCAAGTTAAATGTTTGGCTGTATACGTAAAGAAACCTTAACTTAGAAAATGTCAGAAATCGTCTCTTCAGCATAAAATATTTCTGGGATGCGATATTATGGTTCAATGATGCAGCATCATTTCGTTTTTTTTTTTTTGTTTTTTTTTTTTTTTTTTTCATAATGTGACGAGGCACGGTCCAGCAATAATGAGCGAATAAAAAGGTGATCCGAGTGGGACTCGATCCCGGGACCCGCGGAGTCTGAGTCCGGAGCGCTAACCACTGCGCTAGGGCCACCTATATTCTTCCATTATTGCCAGACCGTCACACTCCCCCTCTTACAGTATTCGACGTCCTCGTCGACCAACGTCACATTTTCTAAAGATTTCTGCCTCTGTGGGCGATTCAAAGTATTCTGCCGCGTTTGGGCTTTCGAAGATTATGCCGCTCTGGGCTTGTATTTGCCGCTGTGGGCCGTAAATTTGTGCCGCTGTGGGCCGTAGATTTGCCGCGATGGGCCGTTGATTTTGAGTGAGCGTGTAGTCGGTTCGGAACTTCTGACACCATTTTGTGACGAGGCACGGTCCAGCAATAATGAGCGAATAAAAAGGTGATCCGAGTGGGACTCGATCCCGGGACCCGCGGAGTCTGAGTCCGGAGCGCTAACCACTGCGCTAGGGCCACCTATATTCTTCCATTATTGCCAGACCGTCACAATAACGAAGAGAATGGTGTATAATATAAAGCAGCATTTGAGGAAGATTCAACAATAGAAAATGTATAAAACGAAAAAAAGTTTTAAAAAAATTGCAAACGAGATGAACGAAAAAATATTGATAGTTTTCTACTCCATCGTAAGGATTAATCGTATTAACGTTAATAAACCAAGTATGGGGTGGGCAAATATTTTGTAGTGTTAACGTAGTTTGTATTTTAACAAGAACGATAGTTTCCAACTTTTGTACACCAATATCAACAATTTAAACACATCGCGATGCCCCGGCATTGACAATATTAAAATTTACATAGTTTTTGCAACGAACATTATAATATATTTTTTATTTTTGTCCTGTAGTTCGATAATTGTTCCAAGTTCTTGTAAATGCAGATTTAAGCTAAGATCACATAATTATTGTTGACTCTACCAAATTAACCTGTTATTCGAATTTTCAAAACTATTTGATTATTTCGGTATGATCGAACGTTTTATAACGAAAAGACGTCCAATAGTTTTCCAAAAAAAAATGATTCAAGACTTGTTCCTTTTCTTATGATTGCACCGAACGTTAAAATTGACTAGTCACTCCAACTAATTCCGAATTCGTATAAACGTCAAATTTAATTTACACACATCACAATTTGATTTTTTATTTCAACAATGATCTCCGAGTTTTATAAGCTCGTCATCTCGTTGTCGCGATTTTTACGATTAGTTTATCAGTATACTTATTTCTGTTTAATTTTTATTACACGATGAGGTTTTGAAAGAACAAAAATAAATTGTTTGAAAATCGTATAGATTTGAATATATCAGGATCCATTTTGATGCATGAATAATGACAACAAAAGCCCTCTCTTTCTGTCAAATAATTAATTTCGAAAATTATAAAATATTCATTACGACAAATGAATATTAAGGGCTCTGAAGAAAATGGAACAATTGTGCTGCTTTAATTAATTTTGTGGTAATCGATGTCAAGGATGCAAACTTTAATATCGTCAACGATAAGCCCTTATTATAGAACGTTTTTGTGTAGGGACGGATTGTGCCTTTCGTTTTGGATCATGTAAGCTCGATGTATTCGGTGAAACCATGATTGGGCGAGCCGAGGAGAAGAACGCCCACGCTACGATCTTTGGAAGCCGTAACGATATCTGATTATTGTATCGGTTATTTTTATACTTTTTTGTATTCTTTGAAATCTCGATTATTTTTCAATTATTTATAACAGCAGTTGAGATAGAATATTGCTTCGACAAATAAGTATTTTTCATAAATAAATAAAGTGATTTGTTGCATAAATTTTGTATGGAAACAAAATTTTGATAATATATACAATAGCGAATTTGAGCAAAGATTGAAATGACATTTCGATGGATTCCAAAAAATAGGAATTTTCGAAAAATTCATTTCGAATTTTCAACGGAAAGATAAGAAGTGATTTTTCAAACTTTTTAAACAAAAAGGATACATTCGTCGTATGGAGAAACATCGAGATCTTGAATGTCACCTTTGTGACGATACACTTCGCCCAGGTACTCGTGATGATCCGGATATCTTCTATAACGTCTTAAAACACCGCTATCGCACACAGAATAAAGGGTACTTCCGTTTGAAGTGTATCTCAACTTCCATACTGGAAAGTCTTGTTGTTCTTTCAAAAGTTGTTGTATTCCTGAATCCGGTACGTACGCGGACACAAGATCACCACCGCTCATTATTAGGCCTGGAAATCAAAAGCACAAAAGTCTCATTATTGTCAACAATATCATTATATTTTCATTCGTTACGAAAATTTATAATTAATAATTAGAAAAAAAAAAACACATAATATGCACACAATTAAACGAAAATAATATTGGAAAGGAAAAATGTGCGATCTTTGTTACATGAACGAAAGAAAAGTTCATAATTTACTTAGAAACTTGATCGAAAATATTTGAGAGAGTTTGAAAAAATACATTTTTCAGGATAGTGTATTCCTAAGTGTTTTTGAGTAAAAATTCTAAGATCTGTTTAGTGTCTATAGTTAGAAATGTGAGCAAAATCCTATCGAATCACGTGTTAGATTTTTAATTGCAATTATCGGACAAACTAAGCAACGAAATTTCGTAATTGACCCTGTCTTTAAAAAACTATAATAAGAACAATAAATTTAACGTACTGTAAAAGCCATCCTCGTCAGTTCTATTGAATGGTTCAGGTGTAACACATACAGTATTAACTGTGTGTCCAGTTTGGAAAGCGTGTAGAACCCGTCCGTCAGGTGACGAAACTTTACACGTACCATCAGAACCTCCCGTTAATATAGAATTTTGCCAAGGCCATGAAGACGGTAAAAAACATATATCTCTTATAACTGAGCCATGTAGCTAAAAAATATAATAACCCTATTACTTTATTATTCAATGTTTTCCATATAAATGATAATTTATGGCTCGTACCAAATTAAACGAATTATATTTAAATGTTGATTATGTTTTTGTTCCATCTCATAATACTCACGTCATAAACTAGATCTAACGGCAAAGGCATTCTCAAATCTATGAGAGTCAAACCTCGGCCGTTCGGCGCTACAGAAATTGCCAAATTTGGTCCCGAAGGATCAGTTGCCAATCCTGTGCGATTTCTTCCACTAAATGTGCAGTTGTCGTAAGCCAACAACTGTTCTCCTCGTTCAACGTCTATTACGACGAGCCTCCGTGAATTCGTAGCTGCGAGAACCTACGAGAGAATGAAATTTATGGAAATTTATAAATTTCGTTTCTGAGCATTAGATTCCGTGATTGTTGGTACCAATGAAAATTGTAATTCATTATTACGGTGCCTTTATTAACATACTCTTGATCCATCCGACGTAAAACGTACGGCATTGACATTTTTTGCTTGAGTCAATGGTGTCACCTCGTAACACATAAGAAACTCCGTTCGCAAAGCTGAATAAAAGTTGACCTTGCCATCGTATCCACCCGAACAAAAGAGATATCGATCCTGCCATGAAAACTCAATAAATTAGAAAATTGAAACAAAATGCTTTTATTATAAATCGTATTTAAAATTGTTATTAATAATAAAATATAAGTATCAACAATAAGGTATTGATATTAATAATAATAGTAAATAATAACAATGTTTAAGGAAGAAAATTTTATATGGAGAAAACATTTATAATTTTTATGTAAACCTAAATATATTTTATAAATAAGTAATTCAAGACAATTTTGAAAAAAAAAAATACAATCAACAACACAAAATCAGTAAAATCATACTTTTCTATCACATTTTATAGAAGAGCATGATTTTACTGATTTTGTGTGCCTATACAAATATCAAAAAGGAATTTACCTCTGTAAATAACTCAAAATGCAAACTACTTGCTCATTTTTTGATATTCATTCCGTTGTTTAGACAAAATTACCAATTACTGCTATTTATTCTACACCAGTCCCTAATATTGAGTATATAATTAATACCGAAACTCAAAATAAATTTTAAAGTTGAATGAAAACTACATCAAACACTCAGAAAATGGTTATGGAAAAGATATTCCACAATTGCACCGTGCCCGAAAGGGTTAATATTTATTAATGATTTATTAAATTAAATTTAATTAAATTTAATGTAATTTTTATTAACCATTGCATTATTTATCGGATTCACTGAATAGATTTTCTTTTTCTTTTTTTTTTTTTAAGTGGATAATTGAATGCAAAATGATATTTATGTTTGAAAAGATAATATTTTTTTTACTCTTGGACTGAAAGCGACTCCACGAACGCTGCCTTGATGGCACTTCAGAAATTTTGGCGTTCCCTCCTGTTGCATTTTTTTCGTCGATGAACACCGTGGGAAACGGAACTTGGTCCAAAGCCCGTTTCGAAAAAATATAATGTGGCTGGATCTTAATCGTAACGAAATTTCGCAGATGATCCGAGGAAGTGTTGATCCTATTTAACCAAAGTCCCATAAACGATCTATCGGGTATTTGACCCGAAAGTCGTTATTGCACCGCACCATCCTGACACACTTTAACCTCCTTTCTATCAATTTCCTCGTTTATGTACATAAACGTTTCTCAATTTACTCCTAAGAACACATTCCTGGTTTTTTTGTCTATCGTTGTCGTTGTTGAAAAAACATTATGGGAATTTGTGAAATGTATTCGTACAGGAACACAGTTGCTTGGCTCCTTCTGTCTCTATTAGTCAGACAATCACAATAACATAATATAAATAATAAAGAAGTCATAAGTAACGACATCTCTGTTACTCCATAGCAACAGAAGTTCGATGAACCTCGACGCTCCCATTTGTCACCTCGACCAGACCACCAGAAACATTCAATAATTTCAATTTCAAGTTTTTCGAGTTGACATATAGGAATAGTCGAAATAAGGGTACGTGACAGAAAGCGTCGACTGTGGTCGAAGTATCAGCACTCACAGGTATACCGCAAACATCTTTACCGAAATAACAACTCTGTCCTAAAAAACTGTACTATCACAGAACACTTCTACCAGAAGCATCTCTATCTTATCATCTCTGACCCATCGTGTTTTTTGTAGCTGTCAGCTGTCGTCCGCGATATCTGTTGTATCGACTGGTGAAAAAAGTCGCTAGATTGCGCCACGAGAAACTTTTAGTTTGGGTCGAAATTATTTTTCGATGATCGGAATTTAATTATGTCATTTTTATCGTGATAATTCTTGTACAAGTTTTATTATTTATTAATTAAGTTTGAAATAAATCCATTCCCTTGTGATCTAGTGCTGATGTAAATATTGTTTAGTAATGAACCAGCATTCAACCATCTGCGCACTTTGAATACTGTTGTTACCATAGCAACATACACAATTGTAGTGTTCTCTCTGCTTATTTCCGTTGCGTTTACAAACGTTACATTCATAGTGCTTTCAGCTCGAATAAATTCGATAAATTTGGTCACGAAATAAAAAGTTTTTGGTTTTAACCGTTGGATTCGAGGAATCAATGCAAAATGCCAGAAAACCCATGTCCTTGCAGTGAAAACAACGCGCAGTTTCCAACCCAAATTTCTTACGAAAGTTCTGGACCAAGAACGGGTGATATTTATCGAACGTGCAATCTTCCTTCACGGTTTATGTACCCGAGTGAGTTGTTATGATTCTTACATTCTTTTTTGTGTTGTGTCCACGTTTGTGAATTTTATTTTATTGTTTTTGAATACGTATTCGTGCGCTTTCACAACGAAGAACAGAGACGAGACTTGAATACTGCGTTTCGTGATTTTTGCATTATGGTTTTTCATTACTCGCGCCATGATAGTGGTGTTCTACACTTCTTTGAATTTACTCTAAGTTCCAAAAAAAAAATGATTTTCTGTTCATTCTGTCCGACTTAAGTGAAAAACGATCTATTAGATTTGGAGAGTTTCTAGAATGTCCGATCCTCAAATATTGAAATATCTTTTTTCCCACGACAAAAGGCCGAGCGAATAAATTTTACGAAAAATCGGGAATTTACTTATGAAAAATCCTATTTTACGAAAAAACTAAAAATTGTGCAATGACGAGATTTTCAAAAAGATTTCTATTTGAATAAGTGGACTTAATTAATTAATTTCTACATGAAAAAATCACTAATTTTTTTTTTTTTTTTCAAAAGTTCTGACAGTCCTCTAAAAAAAATCTATGGTAATAATAATTCACGCCCAATAATTAATATGGGTCAAAATGATCAAATTTCTCAACGGAGAGTTAAATCTTAATATCCCTCGTGTTTACGATAATAACGTTATTATTCCTACTGTGTACGAAGATGTTTTAGTACAACGATCAATGCACTCGTCCCTATGTATGACGTTTAATGCCCGCTCTTCCGTATTTTCCCACATTGCTAATTATAGACCATGCAGATAAATAGATTCTTTTTATAACGACGTAATGCAGATATGGCCGAGAATGTCCAGTCTTGACGTTGTCAGTTACAGAAATACAATGTTGCAATGATATTTCTCAATTCGTTCGTAAATATTAAAAAATTTGCATTTACAAAAAAGTTTCAAAGCTCCTTCCAGACTATTATGTTGTTGACGTTTTGAAATAAAAATCGACCAACGATCGTTGACTACAAGGGACGAAGAAGAATATAATTTCAAAAATTTCTGTTACCAAATTTCCAGACACTCAGATATTTTTTTGTATTTTTAAGTTTTTTTAAAGAAATTCATTGCCACCCTTCGATATTTAGCCATTTTTTATAGACTTCCAAACAATTTTTACTGCAATTCCTGATTTATATTTTCTTGTAGCGTTGTGATTTACAAATAATTTAATGTCGGAAAATAAAATTATGTTGTCGTTAAAAAAAAAGGTCTTGTACAATTTATGAGAAAAAAAAATGGCAGCAGAACCGAGTAATCGGTAAAACATATTTATAAAGACGAGAAAACTTGTTTCTCATAAACGGTACAACAGTGACTCAAGAGTTGTGATAAATGAGGAGGACGGGACGGACTTATCGTCAATAAATTTCTCGTTGCGCTCTCGTTTCGATAGTACATATTATTTATTATTTATTTTTATTCATTTGGCGTATCGTAGCGAGCGCAAGAGTTCATGCAAGATCGTTGAATTATTTTAGTCGTGATCTTGAAGTTGGCGAAGAAACGAGAGTAAGAAACGTAACGAAGGCGATGTTTCGTGGGATTGTATTATTTTGCTCGGTTTTATTTACGACCGTAAGTGCGGGTTTCGCACTCGATGAGACGAATGATTGTCGATCATACAATAATCTTTGGGTTTGTACGATTTTGAGCTCGAATCTCGTGAGTGTAAGTTTTGAGGACATTAATGCAGTGCAAACGATCGATGACGTTGAGCTCCATTTAGAGAATTATGGAATCACAAATATTTCGGAGGAGACTTTTGTCGAGACAAGAAATGCCACAGCTCTCTATTTATCGGACAATAAATTGAGCAAAATAAGGAAGGATTTTTTTGATCATTTGGAACAACTGACGTTTCTCGATGTTAAAAACAATCATATAAGCCTCATCGAGGAAGAGGCTTTTGCGAAGCTCACCAATCTCGAAACCCTGCTCCTCGATTATAATTATTTGTCCAAGTTTTCACCCGGTGTTTGGAAAGGTCTTTCTGGTCTTCGCGAATTGTACATCACCAATAACACTGTTTTACCTCGTCGTAATATGTTTCGTGGTCTTCGACAGTTGGAAACTTTGGCTCTTGATTCTAACGAAATCGATCATTTACCGATTGGCACTTTTAACGGTCTTGCCAATCTCGATCTTTTGTATCTTTCGAGAAACAACATCGTCGATCTTCATATCGATATTTTTCGTGGTCTCGATCAATTGAACGAATTGGATCTTGGCAAAAATCATATGCAACGTGTGACGCCTGGCTTATTTCGTAATATGAAGTCTCTCGAAACACTTTGGCTCAATGGTAATCGAATTACGAGCCTTTTACAAAGCAACACTTTTGACGGATTGAAAAAACTCTGCGTACTCTTTATTGGCAACAACGAACCTATTACCATTGATTTTATGGTATTTCGAGGACTCGCCAACGCCAGCATCGAACCTGCTTTTATAATCGATGGAAAATTCGTTAGAGAATTTCATGACGTTCGAGGAACTTTTCGATGCCTTGCCGGAAACTATCCGGAGCCTTACGTCTGTCAACGAATTTATTGACCATAAATTCTTACCCTCAACGACGTTTCCTTTGTTTTTGTTAAAATGTAAATGTTTGTTCGTTAGTTCTAATCGTTAGATCTTATTCAAATGTTCTTTCGAACATTTATTGGTAATTTGAATTTTAAAACGAAAATTTTCTCAGTAAAAAAATAATGTTATTTCTTATGCGCTTAAATGTCTTCTAAATGTCAACAACATATCGTAGCTGTAAAAGAAAAATTTCGTCTCTATTTGACAGATACTTAAACAGCAAAATACATTTTTTCAAAATGGTGTTTTTCAAAACGGTTTCATTTCAAAAACTAAACAAGTGATTTGCATGAAATTTTGTGCAAAGATTATTACACAATCATCTTTTTTTTGTTGAGTGCTTTTTCATTCAAAGATGATAGTGTTTTTACATGTAAGAACCTGAAAAAAAAATCAGTACAAATGTCGATAAAGGCTGGTTTTTTTGTCTACTTTTAAAAATAAATTTTGTTTATTTTTGTTGCCGCAAATAGCATTTTGCAAAACACTGCAACACAGCTCACGTAATTTTTTTTTTTTTTCTCAATTAAATTTCTCGATTTCATTGACAACGATATATCTTTTTAAATGAGCAACAAAAAATTGTTGCAATCGATACATTTTTTTTTTTTTATGTCAAAAAACTTTTAAATTGCAATCGGCCCTATTTTTGGCACCTCTTGATGTATGTAAGCTCTTGATTCTATCGATTCCAATGTTTCTTTTTTAAACCTTTGGTTCAGTGGATCAAAATATCTAATTTTTTGGCACTAGATTTATTTTTTCTTTTTTTTTTTCTTTTAGTGTAAATGTAGATTTCCATTTATTAATTATTTAATTCAATTATTATTCATTCTTTTCCATTGTTTTAACTGCTTTTTTTTTTTAAATGCGTTATCTAATTTATTGAGACTTTTCAATGTTCTGATTCGCACGTGAATTTGGTCTTTGATTTTTCAATAATAATAAACATTTTCACTGATTAATTATGTCGATGATAATCGCTAATTCTCCCTCCACGATAAAACTGTATTTGGCAAACCACATTTTTCACTAGTTAACGCTTTCCAAAGCTTTTCATAAATTCGATTTTTTTCACATTCATTTGATTTATTTGAAAGTATTATTCGACGATGGTAGTCGGAGAAACAAAAATGCCTAGTGCATTAATTAAAAAATTTGTAAAACAAGAATTGACATGAAAAAATCCCCTTAATCACTAAATTATGGTGTTCGAAATTTTCTAACTTTATCACTTTTACGATAAATTTTTTAAATTTATTCTCAACATTACCATTTAAAATAAATTTAAAAAAAACGTTAGGAACAGCTTTAACTCAAATTTTTCAATGTGGAAAATTTAAATTCACCGAAACATATATTTATTTTTGCGAAGGAGTTTTCAAGGGATATCGTCAGGAAGAAAGTCCACAACCTCATCCCTGTTACCGAAGCACCTCGATGGACTATGGTTATTATTCGCCAACAGTTCACACCGTTCCAACAGCTTATTACGCGCGTAGCACAACATTTAGTAGCGAGATATCGCGTGGTGGAATGTATCGAAATCGTTCCCTTAATACGGAGCTTGACAAAACATTATTTTCATCACCGAAATATATTTGACTTTAAAAAGGCATTTATCTGCTGAAGCATTTCTCAAACTAAAGTAACGAAAAATTAATTTGAAGGCAGGCAACGTTAGAAAATCATTATATCGTAAATATTGCTTTCAATCCGTCAACCGTTCCAATTGAAAAAAAATACGAAACTACCCAAGCACAAAATCATAGTCGTTCGTTTTCGTACAACGAAACGTACAATTTATTTATGTTACAAAAAGTAATATGATGAAAAACAATTGAAAAATGAAAATAAATCTTATGAGAAAGATGATGAATGGTGTGTGAAATAAATAGACATTTTTACGCTTATCTCGATATTTATTATTACATGTCAGCTTACGTAATACTTTAACCATATATTTAACAGATCAGATCTACCGAACACTGCGGTTACAACGTGTCCCGATTCTAACGTGGGTCAAAGGGTATGATTTTTCTCATTATTTTCGTTACGTCCTTATTTTCTTGTTCGCCTTTGATCCTTGTGAAATTATCAACGAGGATGACTTGATTTTTTTTTTTTTTTTTTTTATTATGAATCGTATTCTTAATTGGTTAATATTTGCAACACGACAGGTAAATATCGAAAAAGCCCTTTTTTCGACAGGTATTTTCAGGAGTGGAGGGAGGTTTCGTTTTTTTTTTGTTTGCTTTCACATGGAGGAAGCAACATTTTTCTCGGGGATATACATTCGAGTGGAACGTTATATGCATAGAGTTTAGCATTTATAATTAACTGTTTTTTTGTCGTTTTTTGTTTTTTTTTTTTTTTATTAGTTATATTTCTTAATATTTATATATTTGTATTATTAGTTAAATACTGCAATATTTAGATTTCACAACAGCCCAATCGACACTCGATGAATACTCCGTTCAAATTCGTTGAAGAACACTTCGAAGACGATTATTGCACTAACGTCTTGCGTTAAAATAATCGTTTTGGTTTTCGATTTTCATCATTTTCCCGAACGAACGGGCTCGGTTTTTTTTTTTTTCGTATATTTCATTAAGCGAAAAAAACCCACGATCGTTTTTTTTTCGTTTTTTTTGAAATTATACTTACGACGTGATGGTTTTTTTTTTTTTTTTTTTTTTTTTCGTAACGAAGATTAATGCTATAGCAATAAATATTATTTTAAAACAGCCCACTAATGTGGAACTGAGAACTTACAATTATTTCTTAGGTCTATGTGGTGTGATTTCTTAACTTACTTAAAATTTAACGATCAACCCCATTCAGTAAGAAATATTGTTGAACGATTGATCTTTCAAGTTCTTCCTTTTTTTTTCCTCAACGTTTTACTTCTTTTTCTCATTCGCCTCGATTATTCGGACGAGTTCGGAGCTTTTTATCGTGACTCCTTTTTTTCATAATATTTATCATTAATATCATAACTTATCTCCTTATTGTAACTATAATTAGAAATATTATTATTTCGTCACTCGTTCAACCGCCGTTTAAACTGCGGATAGTGTCGAAGAACTTGGTGAATTATTTTATTTCATGCTCTTATCTTACTTAATTTGTAAACTTACTTATTCATATTTTTGTCGAAACCCCATCGACGATTAAGCTGTTAAATCGATACAGCATTAAATGCTACGGTAGCGTAATTTGTGTCTTCAAAACTCTCGAAAAATTCGAACCTTTCATTTGAGATTCTCATTGACGTTTGCGTGTTTGAAAAAAATGTCTGTCTTCGTCGACCACCACGTAGTTTTTAGGAGCCAAAGCGCATTTTTTATGATAATAAATACACAAAAAAATGCTTCAACGCAGTAGTTTAGCAAGAATTAAAAAGCGCAGATCTCAATTATTCTTCATCTCGTGGTCATCGCAGATGCGATTTTGCCCGACCGCGAAAAATCACCGGAAGTGAAGAATTCTCGCTTCAACCCGACTCGAGCACCCCGAAAATCATGCGTATTGCCGAGAGCTGACAGCCATTTCAATCACTCTCCTTCTTCCTTTCCCCGGTAGAAAAAAGTTGAATATTCGACGAGGTTCAATGTTTTTTCATTGAAAAACTGAATTTGGAGTTTCTCGTTCAAAGCGCTCGTGTTTGGCCACAGATTGGGATTTTTTTAATTCGGAGATAGAGGACGAGTCTCCAGGCCAGATGAAACACCAGTGTGTCAAAACAGTTTGTCGAATATTTAACGACAGAGAGAAAAATATAAGAATCTCCAGTCCATTTTTAATCGAATCTCCAAGAGTCTTGAACCACAATGTTACAGCTCACATTCACTCGGGATAACTAATTAATCTTTCCTCTCTTTGCGATCTTATAATATCTCACAAATGAAGGAAATATTCATTAATAACGTTACAGACCGTAATTTATATAGATAGTAATATTGTACTACGCCCTTCCTTGCCACACTAAACTGCTTTCATTAGACTTAACGCTAATTTTAGAGTTTTTCCAAACCCCGATAATTCTTAATAATAACGATGACAGATAGAACTCGCATTTTATCTATGTTTTAACTTTTTGCCCCCATCGGTGTGATTTAATGTACGTAGATATATATTATTATAACCTCATTATAATATTATAGCGTAAATATTTATTTTTATTCATTTACTTAAGTATATAGACTTTTTTTTCTTCGATTTCGATTCTTGTGAACAATAGTTGTAGTTATCTCATGGCTTGCCTTGGCGTCGGTGCAGATTTTACTGATTTTACTTTTTTCTTTCTTTTCGTCGAACCTTTACGATCCGGCGCGTACCAAATAACGTAAAAACCGATAATCCTTTGATCGTGGATAGTTCTCACGTTTTTATCATTCATTCCATGGTTTTTTTTCTTTCACCGTGCAGAACCATAGCTTATTCACCATCACGAATCTCCGGAAAATCCGCCGGTTCGACCACATCGTTTTTTTTATTCTTATCGTTTCAATATCCTTTTGATAAAAAAAAAAAAAAAACGACGATAGAATCGAACAAACGGAAATCAGAAATCGTACGTTTCGGTGAATTACACTTTCATTGGTTTTTTTTTTAATTAAATTTTTTTTTTTTTTTTTTAATTTCAACGATTTTTTTTAGTCAAAAAATGCCCTGCCTGCTGTAGAAACCACGAGAATCGCTCTTAAGTATGAATTATCATAACTATCGATATTACTACAGCTATTATATTAGGCTGGCGAAAAGAGGAAGCCACTTTTAGCAAATTGTTTCTGTTTTTTATTTTCTTTTTACCAACTCGACTCGCTTCAAGTCTAGAAAACAATTTGCCCGTGACTTTCACCTGTCGCCTTTTAATTACTTCTTCCTTTTCTTTTTTTTTTTATTTTTTATTTTTCTTTTTTATTATTATTCATCTCTTCCCAACGGTCATTGAACCGTTGCAACTTTTTCGGAATCTTTCCAACCCCTTGTATTGTCATTCCAATAAAAAAAAAAGACAAAAAAAAATCTTATCTTCCTTCGATTGATTCTGTTTATTCAATAGAATTATCGCTCTTCTCGCCAATGTCTCTTCAAATTCTTCTCTCCTTTTAGTCACGACACGACAGGCTGACTAGACTTACACGATTATATTATACGAATTATATTTTAGTCATAACATTGATACATATCGTAATAATAATGTATGCAATATAGATATCGTATTATTTTTTTTTTTTGTATATATTTATGATGTATATGTGTGTATGCATACGTATATATATGACATATATATGTATATATGTTTTAATAGGGTGGTTTTTTTTTAATGTTATATATTTCGTGTTTTTGTGTATGTGGATTTTTTTTCTCTTTTTTTTTTTTAGTTATTTTTACCAATATTTATGAATGTCGGTATCTTGTTTACGATTATGTGGCTAGCACGCGTTGAAATCAAGGAGGTAACTGTTACGTTTGCAGACGCGATTCAAACGTCCACACTCCTACACTGTTACTATTTTTATTTATTTTTTATTATTATTATTTTGCTCATTTCTTTTTTTTTCCACTTACATTTTTTATTCTTTTAAATGCTTTACCTGAACGTTTTTCCTCGTAATGATTAAAAATCTATCAATGATTATTGAAGATAAAGACACGTACAGAGATTTAGTTTTGTGGGATGGGGAATTTCGGACTCGGTTCTCCTCTCGATTTGATCGAACGACATTTTTTTACTCGATTTTAATTATTGTTGTTATTTTTGCCTTTTTTTTTCGAAACTGAGTATTCGTTGTGATGAGTTATCGAGATTCGACGCCGAAGATCCTTCTATAGCACGACGAAAAATGCGAATGTTTACTACAACCGACATTTATATATTTCATTATTATTTTTGGTTATTTTTTTTTTTTTTTCTTTGCGAATTTTAATAACGTTGCATTAGCACGCTCGTTCTAAGACACGGGGCATTTTTTTTCTTAAGACAAGGCGCTGTGGGGAAAAACGATTGAGAATTAATGTGACAGATAAAATCACGTATAACGAATGGGATTTTTTTGTTTGCTTTTTCCTCCGTGATATTTTTAATTATCGATCGTTATTGAAATATGCGTCAAATTGTTGTTACGAGCAACGTTCGTTCGAATAACCAAAAATTTTTATAGCTAAATCGTTTATTTGATAAAGTTTAGCTCCTTCGTCTAACGATAAATACGTGTAGGTACGACTTGATTATAGAAGAAATCTATATCGGCGATCGATCGACCAGTTTTTAATATTTATTCAGTGCGATCACCCGGTTTTATATGGTTTTTTTTTTTTTCTTTTTCTTTATCCACCGTTGGATCTTCGTTGGTGCAATATTTCGCTGTCAAGAGTTAAAGGAAAAGATAACAAAAAAATTCAGCTTATTTTTTAAATGAATTATTAACCAGTGTATATTTGTGTGCTCGTGGAATTGAGGTTCAATGGTATAGGACAACAAAGGTGTGTTTTTTACGTGTGTGTGAACAATAATAATGTAGCTGGTAATTATTTGGTTTTGTAATATTGAAGAAAAACAAAAACATTGCATAATTTTGTTTAACGACAAAGCAGCTGTAACGATGAAAACAAAAAACTTGAAATAGTATTCGATAAAATAACAAAGCTCCCAAAAAAACTTTATGCTCCTATTTTTTTCTTTTCTTTTTTGTCATACTAAACTTAAACTTAACGTAGATATTTGGAAACACGCTTTAACAGGATAATCATTAAACAACATAGCGTGTGGTTATTTTAACATGCATTTTCTTTTCGTACTATTCGTCTCAACCCATTCTGGCGATAAGGAACGATTGATCAATTTAATTGATTAACGGGTCGAATCTTCGATCAATTATTTCAGTAATTTGTGAACTATCGCTCGATTAGCCAGAACGAATCATTGTTTCGCCAAGGGTCAATCCCTTCCGATCAAATGAAGTTTGCATTCTCTTGGGTCTCGTATTTTCTCGTCTTTTTTTATAATTGCAATCAAGAGCTGTGCATTTTTTATGCTCTTGACACGTACCTTTCTATTGTTAATATTCTCACTTGAGTTATTTCGTTTTTTACCCTTCACTATCGCCCTTTTTCTCTATGTTTTTCCCCTCTAGGTTATCTAGTGCACCAGAGGCACCCCTGAGATTTTCCTTATGGTTGACCGAGTCTACGCTATTTCGTTATTTCCCCATATGACATCTAATCCCATCTATCGACCAATCGGTTTCGTGCCTCCTTATTTTTCTATGTTGGTATGACATTTTCACGTGGATATCGTAACTTTAATCAGCACTTTTATTCCGTTGAATGAAATCGTTATCTTGTTTTTTATCGCAGGCATTTAGTGTGCATTGTAATATTATCAACTTTCAGCTGTTTTCCAATTTTTCTATTTATTCACATTTCTTGCATGCACTCAACCACTTTTCCTCGAGCTTACGCCCAGAATTATTCTTTTCATTTTTTTTTTTTTTTTTTTTCCACCACATTACAATCTTTCGAATCTTTTTTAATCAGTCCTGATTTTCGTAGACTCGGTCTTTTATCAAAAGTCTAATTTACAGTCGTCACACATCGATCAAACATTTGCAGATTATAACGAAGGCGATAAAAAAAAAGAAAAGTTTTTTACTTACTTCCATTGCCAAGAAAGTCTCGACATTTTTTCCGATCCAAATCGACTCGATTGTTGAAAATGGAACTTTGTTTTTCGGTGGGGAATAGCAGTTTATGATTTATCAAATAATCGATCGCTCTTCAAATTTGATCTCGTAATGTTTTTTTTTTTCTTTTTAATTTTTCGTTTTTAGACTCTCTCTCTCTTTTTCTTTCGACTTGACAGGATGTTTTCTTACCCACGAATAACACATTCGTTCTGTTCGTTTGTTGCTTAAAAACTATTTGTGCGCTTGTATATTCGAATCGCCGCAAATTCGTTGCGAAATTTCGCTCGTAAAAGTGTATGCGATCCAGTAAATTAACGTCATTCACTCCTTCATGAAAAAGGAACGTTTGACCACAAATGAGCTTTTTAAAGCCTCAGTCAAAATTGGATCGGAATTCAATGGAGATATTTGTCAAGGGTTCACTTTCTCAGTCGTCTTAACAATCATTTTCCCTTCTCTTTCTCCATCTACGAGTCATTAATCATAATTTATGTTGAATTTTTTTTTTTTTTTAACGCCCTTCTTATTTGCAACACAAAATACGTGTCGTCTATAATTAATTATCGTGTCGCTTAGCGTCACGTGACTTTCCATTGAGTTGTATAAAAAAATGTTTCTATTGCTAACCCCGTTGAGATAATTTGCAAATGCGTAATTGTCAGTTACGATGTGTGTTGATAGTCTATCATTCGTCGAAACGATACACAACTCGACTCTGTGCGCTAGACTTTCTAGTCAATTTGTATTTCTTCGTTTCTCACTGTTTTTTAAAAATCATTATTCGTTATAATTATATGTATTATTTTTATCATTATTCTTCAACAAATACGAGCACGTGAACCAACCATGAGAAATTATTGACGGCAACTGTCACCTTTTATGGATTTATATTGATTAGTCGTTGATATATTTGTTGTTGTTGTTGTTGTTGTTGCTGTTGATATAATTTCCGATTCTTTCAACGTCAAAACTTACTCAATTATCGAGGAAACCCCTCCAATTGGTCGGATGGCAAATCACTGACGATAATTTCTCATTTCAAGCCGGAACATTTGGCAAGGGAATTCCCGTCGACTTTTTATCCTGAAGATTCGTCGTCATTGGTATTCCCTTTAGCCCCGCGCTCGCACCTTCGTTTTACATGTCTCCAAATATTCCGGCGAATGTTTTACGAAGATTCGTCATTGTGTCTTCGGAATCCTCGCCTGTCTGGCTCTGAGATTGACTGCCCTGTCGATGTAACAATGTTCTCGATGGTGGCAAAGGTGGTGGCTCGTCCGAGCGTCGACTCGGTGGCGCTGCACTGCTGCTTACCGTGCTCGATTGAGACACTGCACATCCAAAAATCATAACAAAATATATTTACTTCACGATTGTCTGAATCTGCTATTGAGCGAACAAAATCAACATTCTCGCCTCCGTGCAGGAATCGTGAAAAACTTGCAAATGTAAATATTTTCAAACAACTACGAGAGCATGTGAATTTTTTCCTTTTTCTAATAAACAAAACTTACTATAAATTTCAATGAAAAACTCGATTGACAAAAATCTTACGTCTACAAAATGCCAATATTTCTAAGCCACCGATAATGGGGATGAGGATTCTTAACTTGAGGAAAATCACAATTAAAAACCAATTTAAATTACACTTTCGTCTTATAACTAATTTCGTAGATACGAAAAACGCTAATATTTTTCCTTTGAGAGTGGAAACTTGTAGCTGCAAAATGTTTTTTTTTTTTTTTTTTTTCATATTTTACGCGCAGATACTGTTTAAAAAAAAAATCAGTAATTTAATAATGCCGGAAAATTGATCCTTTGATTCTTGTAATTCTATAAAAAATTGAAAAACAAAGTTAATACAAGTTCGAGTTAAAAAATATGAATTCTTCTGGACAACGAGAAACATGAATCGAGAGAAAGAGAATTATATCGGAATATTTTGAGAAAACTAAAAAATCAACCAACACGTCGAATTGAATTAAGCACGAAGGGAATGTCTGATGTGAGATCAAGTTTATGATTAAATTATGCCAAAGCCCGAAGGGAATTTCTGTGCATGTGCACGAAAATGTAAAAGCCGTTCCATCTCAAATAAAATTATTTTCAATAATCACCATATGCAAATGTTAGAATCTTTAAATTTAATATAAAAGTATTATAAAACTAAGATTGATGAATGTTTAAGAGATTACAAGACACAGTCGAAATCAATTGATGGAAAAAATCATAAAAAAATGCTTAAAATTTACTTCATATCCACGAACGATCGTCAAACCTCAAAACTTTTCCAAATGATTGTTCATCGTGAAAAATGGAACTCAAAATTGTGTTTTTCACTAAGTCGAAAATGCTACAAAAATGACGAGTGCAGATTTGCACCAGTGTGAAGGCTCGAAGGCATAACAAAAAAAATGTGAATTTACGGTTTTCAATTAAGAATTATTTTAATTGAAATTCTTCAATATATCGATCATACGGTATTGAAAATTTGATAAATTGTGATCAGGCGAATCAGATTAACAAGAAAGGAAATAAATGTTGAGAACATTGAAGTAGAAAGACTGGATAGGTAAGAAAAATATTGTAAGATCGTCGAGGTCGGTGGCTTAATATGAAAAAGCATCGTAGATCGAAGAAAAAAAAACTTGTTTGAGATTAGGCGAGTCTTATCAGAAGACGTAAGAGTGAAACCGCCACCCATGTAGTCTGGTGGAAAGCCACGCAATTACCCATCGGCAAAGGTAATCGCGCTGGTCACGCCCATTGGGCACTCACTTCGTGCTCCACCTTTTATAATTTGTACATACATCTATTGCTACAGCCAAAGGGCATTTTCTCTGCGTTATAACTTTGCTATATATACCAAAGGACCATTACACTTAACGTGCCCTACTCTCTCTTTGATGCCGTATAGCTAATAATCGAACTATTAATTGAATTCAGTGCCAAGAATCTATGAGATGAAAATAGCAACAACACATTCATATCGGAATTTATATGGTGGAAATTTCAATGACAGCTGTCAAAAAAATGGTTTTTATCTATTTCAATAGCCCGGTTTTAGGAAATACCTCAATTTTTTAATGTACATTTAGTCTCGAGTTTCTTAAGATAGTATAGTCTCACCCCATGCACTCACATTCAGGAGTTAACTCTTCGATTATTTTTTTAGAACTTTTGGTTATAATTTGCGCAATAATCTAATATTCATCATTGTTATATATCTTCGAGGAATGTAACAAAACGTATAAACTTTCGTGAAAAATGTTCAACATGCAGTTTAGAGTTTGAGAAAAAGTTTTAAAGTTATTCCGTAAAATGTAAATTTTTCTAGAGCTCCTCATAAGAACGTTTGTAAAAATGTGCTATCTTTGATCGTCAATATCTCGATTACGAATGAAGGCAGGAAGAGGAAAAAATGATCACTTTTCGTGACTTGAATTTGCGAAAAAATATTAGCAACACTGAAATCAGGAACATTGATGCTTTCAAACTAGAAAAACTTGATTTTTTTTTCGTCAACATTGAAATGATATCGGATTCATAGCATATGATTGGATGAAAAACTACTCTCGTAATGGAAATGTTGGCAACAACGAGTGAACCGATAGTTGTAATAATGAAAACTTGACAAAGCAATGACATGATTTAGGCTAAAACTCGAAAATCATTACTCAAAGCAACGGCGTTACTACAAATGGACTATGAACAGAATTAAAAATCAATATTTAAAAAAATTAATGAAGTTTGAATAAAAATTATGGGCTCAATTAGTCACCGATGTAAACCGATGTTATTTTTCATGTTTTTCATCGATTAAAAGAAATTCATCAGTCGTTTATTCGAATCTTTATTGTTGAAGGTTCATTAGATTAAATCAAATAAATTCGAACCTTGTGAATCACGACGTTGCAATGGTTGGTGACTGTCGGACGTGGTAACATCAGTTGCAAGAGCCGTGGTTGATCCCATTGAGCCTTGACTTGCCATACTGACCATCGAGCCCATACTACCATGAGACCCAAGAACCGGTGCTGGTCCAGGTGGAGGTCCACGTTCTTCTACAGGACTGGTGGCTTGACTAGATCCCGACATCGAACCTCTCGAAGCTGTTTTTGTCAGGACACTGTGCGGTCGACAGAATGCCTTAAATAACCAAAATACCCTCATGTTATACCAAAAATCTTAGTAACAACAGCCCTGCAGCTATAAAAAGTCTCGATCAAATGATTATGAACGCCAGACCCAATTATGCTATTTTTAAATGATTAATGAGTTAAGAAAAAAATATTCACCTGCATCTTCGCAGTGACTAAATCAGCGATTTGACGACGATCCTCTTCCTGGGAATCGCCCATTAGAGACAATGCACTGTCGTTAACCTCGATTATATATTCACGACCATCTTTTCCGACTAACAACTCAATCGCGCAAATATCGAGACCACCGAATAACTGAGACACATTATCGACCCAGGCACGAAGCTTTTCGGTAACTGCTAGTTGCTCCAACATCGCTGAACCCGTATTAGATTTCCAATTACCGCTGATACTCTTACGCCTGCAAATTGATAAATAAATATGTATTCTGCAAACGATATGCCACAAGTGTCTATGAAGTAAACATTTTTTTCGTCGATTGAAAAAAGAAAAACGAAGATACAGTTTTTCCAATGACTGTTTAAAAATCTACGGCAACTTAAATCATTATAATTTCTTTAATAATTATAATAATTTAATAATTTAATAATTTAATAATAATACACAATAACTACAGTCATAGTTTTAAAAACTTTTTTCTATGAGTTCGAATTTATTACTTTTGAAGAATTATTCCATTTTTTTTAAAATCTTTCTGCTCGTTTAGGAAGAACCTGAAAAAGAGCTTTCTAATTTTTCGTAGACTGGGTTCGGTTGAAGAAAAACTCATAATACCAAAAAAAAAAAAAAAAAAAATTGTTGCTGTGCCATAATGCGGACGTTGACGTCATTCTATTCGATCGTAATCTAATTTTATATTTGAAAAAAGTTTGTAATCGAATTTCTTGTGTGAGAACACACGAGGGTTTCAAATTGTGAAAAACAATTAAAAAAAAATTCTATTCTTTGAAACGTGGATATGCAAAAATTTGCAGGTTCCCCTGTAAAAGTGTATTTCGGTAAAATTTTTGATACGTAAAAAATGAATGCATTCTTTTTTGAGGCAGGATAAGAAATATTAAATGAAAAAAAGTACGACCACATGAAAGAAGGTTCGTAAAATGGTTTATATAAATTTAGATGAAGGGATGTAATGCAAACATAAATTGAAGTATAATCCGGGGATGAGGCACTATAATCCTGGATCGATATTTTTCTCCTGGCTGAAGGGTATGATCGCCGAAACGATGATATCCTCTCAGGGGTAAAGCGAGTGAGAGATTTCGATGGGAAGAACCGAAACCGCACGGTTGAAACCTCTTGGAGCTAGTGTTATATCGGCGTAGTGGATTGGCCCATAGAGAATATGGAGGGTTGTTTGCTCCGTAATGCGAGGGTTTTCGTCGCACGAATAAACCGCGACCAAACGGCCAATATCGCAGAACTGATTGCCTCACAGGGAGCTGAATTGATTCGTGTTCTCTCATCATCGAGATTATGGTCGTATATACTCAATCCAGACGAGATGGAATGTCAAAAACCAATTTTTTTTCTTTCTTAATTTTTCGTGTCATTCACATAGAAAATTTACAAAAAATTGCATTGATGATTTCTTGATTTGTAGATCGAGTGTTATTTCCATTTGAATATCGTAGCGAAATCGGAATTCAACATTTTTTTTTTTCAAAGTGGAAATTTCTTTTTCCAGATGTTGCACGACTTGACAAAATTTTACCTTTGATATCCAACTTCGTATAAGATTTACGATTGAATTTTGGAAAATTATCACTTTATAGAATATTTGTGCAAGCTTAATAAAATATTGTCTAAAGTTCAGTTCCGTCGAGTCCAAAGCCAAATGCAAATATATTTTCTTTCGAAAAATCCTTTTATCCTAAACAAACTGAATCCTAAAGCTGTCCTAAGATCAGCATGAAAAATTCGAAAAAAGAATGCCTTCGAACATTTTCATATTGAAGAAGAATTTCAAAAAATCATACCATAAAGATAATAAAAATCGATAACTAATTTCATTTCCAAAGCGATCATGATTAACAACGAAACATTCTGTTCAGCAGGCAAACAGCGAACCCTTAAACTAAATTGCTGAACCAAAATTTGTGGTTATCTGTCGAAAACGAAGATCTAAAAGATATAAGAAAAAAATTCTGTAGGTATGCGATAGGCTCGTGCTGACTTTTTTTTAAATACTTGACGTCGCGAGCTGCTACCGCACCAAAATATTGAAATTTTGCCCTCAAGTATCGAAATATGCGTTTTTAGCCATAAAAACCCTCGGCCATTTGCTTCTATGGATTACACTACTTATAGGCGTAATGTCACCTTCATATGATGCGTTTATGACCGGATGTACGTGTCAATTCACTTACATGAAAGCTTTATAGTTGTTTCCAATTTTCTGCACGTGAACGTCGTATTTGGTATCGATGTAAGGTTCGGCGGTGCAGTATGAGGTTGTCATGGCTGCTAGTGAGGCTAAATCTTGGAACTCCTGGAGGTTCTCAGCGCGTGCTTTACCAACTCCACCGTGAGCGTGACCAAGCTTAACAACGACCGGATACCGAGGCGCATTCACCTAAAAACAATCATGAAAGAGGAAAACTTCGTTAGAAAGCATAGATAAAACATTAATGTGTTGAGTAAAACCGTAAATATTGTACCACAAAGGAAATTTATCAACATATATATACGTAGACAAATTGGTACAAATTGGACGTATGGTCTCTGCTGTTTCAAATCTTTGATCGGTACACTCTGGTATTATTTCTATGTCGCTATGTAAGTAAGTTCGAAAGCGTTGACCTATATTTTCACGAAACCGTGTATAAACTGTTCAACACTCAAAACATTATACTATTTATAGCTATAGATACAAACTTGCAAGCGTTAAAAGCTTGTTTGTCCGTCTATCCGTCTGTCTGCTTTATCGCTCATAACTCAAAGACTTCTCAACCAATTTCAATGGAACTTTCGTAGGAAAAAGCTTGTCGATAATAGAATTTAGAAGGAATTTTATAAAAACTTGCAATGATGCTATCGTGACCGGGTACTATCTCGTAATCTTGAGAAATTTTATCTGAAAATATGCCTACATTTTTATTTTATTATTTTTATTATTTTATTTTTCCTCCATATTTAGGATAAAATATTGATTTTGTTGAAATTTCAAACGGTCTGAAGAGAGATGATTGGAAATTCGAGATAAAAAATTACATGAGTGACTTTTTGAGCTCCGGTTGCAATCTAAACACAATATTTTAGTTATTGAGAATGAAATTTACGACTTTTTTCAAATCAAGGACACTAAATTTGAGGTAAAGAGTTTTGAAGTTATTGAAAAATTGTTTGATCGAATTTTTATCGAAATTTAATTCGATGATTTTTTTAACGAATAATAATTAGCGATAAATGATTCGAACAATATTTACTGTTTTACGCATTCCACCCATAATAATCGTTATTTTATTTTCAATCAAAATTATTAACAGTTCGATGTTCCCTATTTTTTTTTTGTTCACTATAGTCACAACAATTTTCGTTGATTATTACATTATTGATGTCACATTTATCATCATTACAACAACGCGTGATGCAGTGTTGAACTTTTATTTATATCAACATTTGAGTTCATTTGATAATTAACACGAAGGAGACTGGACGTTTAACGAATGAGTAGGATATCGCTATAAATTTCCTCGGCGATGTAGTTGAAATAGAATTTTCACACGCAAGAAATTAATTAGTGCAGAAGAAAAAAAGTGCTGTAACGAGTCTCATAAATAATCGAAATGTCAGGGTTTTCCACGGATGATTCCATAGCTAGGGAGATCGAACACAGCCCACCGCCGAAATTTGTACGAAATTTACCCGTCCCTTCTCCCTCACTTTTTCTCTCTCGTACTCTTTTTCACTCGTTTTTATAGGCATACTGACGAAGAGGCAATTTACAGTTCGAGATTAATGGGCTGAGAGAGTGTGGACAAAAAAGACGTGCTCTCTCAATCATTGGGGACGCGAAATTCATGTTGAGAACGGTGGATGAAAAATTTACGCAATGGCTTCATATCTTTCTCTCTCTCCCTTTATCTCATTCAATTCCGTCGCTCATTTGGAAAAATGCTTTGGCCCGATTTACGATATTGATCACTTCGTTAATCTGTCCATATCACTCATCCGCTTTTCAACAAGCATTACTTTTCAATTGATCCCTAATTTACTGGAATGTTCAGGGATAAGTATTCCAATCGTCAAAACCTTACGAGTTTCACTCCATCAGCATCATATTATTTCCCATATAAGGTTAAAATCAGCGTAACTGGAATAGTTCAAATTTTCTCAACATTTTAGAAATTCCCTTCTCAAATTTTATTATGAATTCTCAATAAAAAATTTCAATACTTAGTTCAACAATAAAATTGCTCATTTATTCCGATTATTATACAAAAAATCCATGCTGGTATATGACCTTTATTGTGTAACGAAATTTTCTCACGCATCTTTAAACTTTTTCCCGTAGTTTACATCTTTGAGGGAAAAAATACCAAAAAGAATTCAAACACGTGAGTCGATCGCGGGGGCGTATTATTTTACAGCAACGTCGCGAGAGTTGCTACGGTGGCGACTCCAAGACGTCGTTAACAGCACATCCTGATCTTCATCAGTATTTATATACATATACGAATATCAAGCCATAAACACTATATTTATATATATATACAAGTCTAGGATGTATAAAAGAAGACGAGATGGAAGATCAACGTGGGTAATAGCGCCACTATAAACGTGCTCTGGCGCCGTGTTTGGCCGTAGGCGAAGAGCCCTCCTTTCCCATGATGATGTCCTTACTCTGGAGATCTTGGGCTCGAGATGCTGCATCGTCTCTCATTGCATTCGATTGGAAAATCCAAGCGTTCCCTCTCAGTCTTCTTCTTTCTCTACGTGACAACATCACATCTACTTTATTGATATATGTCCATACATATATATGTGTACAGATTATCAGAAATTTATATATGTAGAGAATATTATCTCTCACGAAGACAACCGTACTTTAATTTCTCAAATATCTCTCTCTCTCTCTCTTCCTCTTCGCCTTCGACAGCACTCGGACGTATATTTTTTCATGGAGGTTTTATTCTAATCTCTTGACTGAAACGGAGGAGGTAACGGCATGAGTTATGACTCAAAAGTGAGAAATTTTCCCGGTAAAATCTTACAAAAAGGAAACAGGAGACACACGAGAAAAAGCGTAGGCAGTCTATTAGATGCAGCAGCCTCGACGATGATTTATTTAACCCTTGAGTATATTGTTGGTTGAAAAATTGTTCGCCAAGTTCTAGTTCTAAAGCGACAGATCCGTCAACCCTCGTCTTGCTGTTTTAGTGAATCGTGAACTGATAGACTCGAATATGATAAATGAACGTTTTGTCCAAACCGTTTAAAAGGTTTTATACACGAGAGTGATACGTTTATTTTTGTTTTGTTTTTTTTTTCTGTGTGAATTTTGCTTCAGTGATTGGAATGTCTTCTGTGTTATTTTTTTTAGGATTCAAATTTCTCGCCTTGCTCCAATTTTGTTGCAGACAATTCAAATTGAAATGCTTGTTAAAAAAAATTACAGCTGTTGCAATAAGTTAAAAAATTTTTACGGTTCATATACAGCTTTGAAAATGTGACAGAGATATAATGATCGTCAAACGAAACTGTCTATACCAACTTGTCAATTGTGCGCTCAGTTAGTTCAGTGCCCACTATGTATTTGAGTGCATTCATACGGTTTTTAAAAGTGGCATCAATCGGAAAAGAAAATGCCCATCAATATCTGTATTTAATACGAAGGAAAAGAACGACAAGAGAAAAGAAGATTTTCAATTTATCCAGACACGAAATACTGTCGTTAGCTCCTCTTACGTTACCATATCCAACCACCAAGTCTCGTCTCTATGGCTCTTGTCTTTGCCACTATCAGTTAACTATCGTCGTGTCTAGATGAGAAAGAGAACTCTCGTTGTCGAGAAAAGCTCCTGAATCCATGGTTTACGTACATAGAAGTCTGAACAGCACAACCACAAGATCGTGAATCGCTCTACTCTGCTGGTACATTTGCTTCTCGCACTCTATCTTCGCTTTTCTCGCTCGATTCTCTCCTCTCTTTTGCTCTGCATTATATGAACCCTTCAGTACCACGTCGTTGTGGCCACTTAGCACGAGATAGAGTTGAGCCACCGAAGGAGTTTAGAACTAGTTATCTTCTATGTTCTCTCGGCAACCAGACACGCTCATCTGTACCACTCAGCCCGATACGAGCACCAGAATATCATCAAAAAAATTTTCAGCATGTCAAAAATCCACCATGTTGCTACAGAAACTTATTTATCCATCTTAATAATACGTCAAAGCCCTGCTTTCCTAAAATTATTCAAGTTTGCAATGAATTAAGGTAGAAAATAATAAGGAGACGATCTTTTCAGAGAATCGATGTTACCAATTTGCTGTAAGATTTAATTAATCCATCTTCATAAAAAAACGGGCTTTTCTGAAGTCATTTAAATAGCAAAGAAAAATTTACTTGTATTCAGAATAACAGCGAAAAACCCAATTACCACTTATTCTCATTGAACCACCGTCGGATGAATCACCGGCTACTTATTAAGTAACTGCATGGTATTATTATTATTTTTAAGAGTATCAGCGGAATTCAATCGCTGTACATTTTATTTTTTTTATACTCAGAAAAAAAAATTTGTTTACAGAACAAAATCCCATTTAGTTGGATGAAAACTGACGTATCCAACAATTTTTTTTTCATCAGCCTCAACAACATCGAGGACATTTAATTTAAAAAATTGACGCCTCCACTATTTTTGGTAGAACTGAATGGGATTTTGGCCGATGTCCAATTTTTTTTTTCTCAGTTATACGAAAAAAAAATAATGAAAAATAGATACTGCCGAATTATCGATGTAAACGAAGCATATTTGAGAAGAAAATAATATTCAGTAATTATGAATCTATTGATTAAGATCGTTTCAATTAAATCCCGTAACTTTATGGGTTTTATTTATCCGGTGTGTTTGGTGAAAAAATATTAAGAATCGAATTCTTTCCACACTTTAGTAAACAATAAATTCGTTGTGAATTCTTTCTGCTTTACATCTAAAATTTATTGTCACAATTCCTGTCATTTGTTATAATCGGGATCTCAGTTTTGCTCGATCACCAATAAAATTGTTTACTCGTATTTTTTTTTGTCGCGCGTATATCTCGCGGTCACGCCGAATTACATTTATTGTCTCGTCTCTTAATCCACCTGGAGCTTTGTACGTGATCTATAGCGTGTGTATCTGCGATGTGCCTACGACTTTTTACCAGGCAGTACATTCAACAGTACATAACAAGAGTGCAAAAAGAAAGTATACGAGAAGGAAAACTGTCGTAACGCGTGTGTCTTCAAGACCGTGTCGTATATCTTGCGAAGCCCGAAGGCACACAAGAACGTGGATGCTGCGATTTTTCTCTTTCTTTTTCTGGGCTCGTCGAGGAGGAAGAAGTCTTTCTTCTTTGCGTCATCTCTAAGGATGGAAACGTGCACACGAAGGGGACAAGAGGGAGCGCACACGACAATGATGAGTATATAGCGACGAGGAGGAACGCGAGAAGAATATGCGCGGATGCATGAACGCGTTTTTGCTTCGCGAATTTCATCTCCAGGGAAAAGTCTCGCAGTTTAAATCTCTACGTTGAGTTCGAAGGTAGAAATGAGCCGAAGAACGAAGAGGTACAAAATAAATAGTACACAGCAACGGCAGCAACAACGATATAAGCATCAAGACCAATCCTAAAAAAATAAGAAATATTACATCAAGTTCGCCTTCGGCAGAATTTGCGGTTCTCCGGCCTCACAATATATCGCACTATTTTTATATCTGCCGTTTTTATGACTCTGTCTGCATACACAGTTTCGTCATCGTATAAATGTTTCTCAACATTTTTAAAGCATAAATGATCTTTATTTATTGTGTATGTACAATGCGCTATTCACTGATCTTACACTTTATTCGTCAAAATTCTTGACTTCTTTAGATAAACTTCGTCAAACATTGTTTTGTAATGGAAAAAAAAAAAATCTGTAGAAAAGGTTCGGAGTTATTTCGCAGTATGCGAATTTATTTATTGCTCCCCATGTGAAAATGTGGAAAAATGTTTTCGATTATAGCTGGCAAATTTTTAAGTACAACACAATGCTGCGATTACTGAGACGTGAGAATTACACGATAATCAGACTGGCTTGTCCAAATCGTCTCTTTCAAGTTCATGACGTCTGTATGCAAGCAGAAATTCTCTGACTGTTGTGTAAAACTTCCTCGCACACTTGCACCTCTATTAAGTTCAAATTCGAATACTCGGATTTTCATAAGAACTCATTATTCTATATTTTTTCTTGATAGAAATAATTTTTTAGCATAACCGCAGTTTCGAATCATTTTGCAAAATAAAATATAAAAATTTTCCACTGATTGGTTGAAACTGGAAGTAAAATCAATCAACTGTCGTCACAACGAGAACATCGTTCCAATAATTGGATCAAATATTGAAAGTAATTTAAACGATGGCAATAGCAGGATACTGTGCACTAGCAGTTTCAAATTTGATAATGGTGAATACACGAGGAAGTTTGGGCTTTGTAATTACACATCAGATTTCAGCAATCTACTAACTTGTAATGCTTCAGTTAGTCCTATGGTCGATATTATCGTCAATATATATGTTCGTATATACATATAAATATAAAGTGTTATGTACTGAGAGAATTACGCATGTGAGATGTCCACAGAACGTTTACACATATGAGCTATAGACAGGAGATAACCTCAAGAGAGGGACAGAAGAACAGAGGAAAACAGAGATTTCGGAGTTGCAACTGTTGCGAGTGCACACACACGTGGAGCATCGTACGGTTGGAATACGATTAATTTCAACGAATTTAATCATGGCGGTTCCAGCCACGAGCTCTCGGTACTATCGATCGGGACAAATTTAATTATTCCCTCAGCCATATATCCTGGCGTGATTACACTGTACACATCGACGATAACTCGTATAGCTGGCAATGTGTTTGTGAACTCGAACGTTTTAAAGATTTGGGGTGAATTGGGACCACTTCTCTTATTTTAATATATTCTTGACCTCAAAAAAACAGCAGACCATTTAATTAAAACTGAAAAGTGCAAATAGAATTTTAACGACCATGCATTCCCAATCAATTTCATTCCTCACAGCGTTATTGAATTGAGAAAAATAATGAATTTCGTGCTCAGTGTTACGGATTTCAGCGGGTTCCACAATACATTCAACTGTCCGTGCCTCAACCCTGAACCGCGAACCTCCAATTCTAGTCAATATGTCAAACGTTCAATGTTTGACTTTTTGTTTTCTAATGAAAAACACTTATTTTCCACCAAAAAGTCCTTCCTTAAAGCTTCAAAACCTGAAACCTCAGCATCATGGAAAAAAAAAACGTGCATTTTTCTCGAAATATGACAACAATCTGAACGAATGTTGACTAATTGCTTGATAAGTTGAAGCATTTACTATCGAATTAGTGGTGATCTACGTAAGTTATGAAGTAGATCGTCAATGTCTATAAGGAATGCGGATATTTCGAGTTTCCATCTGATTCAATTTTGCGCCAACGTCTATATATTTGTACGAACGCACATACAAATAGATATATGTACACGGTCGTATATATTTATACACGTATAATGTGTACTGCATGTTTATACAGTGTAGATCGCAAGCAGAATACATACAAGTAAACAGAGCTACGTGTATTGCATGTTGCTTGCAAATCAGACGGTCTGATAGGCATGAGCCATTAGCCTAAATGTCTGAGTGAGCTGACGTTCCTTGATCTACGCGATAATAACCGGGATTCCGGAACGTCGTATACAAGAAACTCATGTATGCACATGTGTTGTATCTTGTCGTCGGTAAAACACACCCTTAGTTGCATATTTGTGCATATTATGTACTGAATATGGGCTGCTCCATGTAAATATAACGAAATATCTTTTCAAATTTTTTATTCATTTTGTTAACGCTGACACTTGTACCGTTGGAATGTAAAAAAATGTCTCGTTCAATATTTCATCGATTTTTTTATAAATGTTCTGCCAATTCAGGATTTTTTTGCCAATTGAGTCAACAAAACATGGAAAATCGTCGTTTGTTTGTTTTTTGTATAAACAATCTACAATATTAATTTCGATTGATCCGAGGAGACAACGAAACTTTGAATTCATTGTGGAATCAGGTATTGTTTTCGGATTATTGTGCTTTGTCAGCGTTCATAATTAAATTGTTGGCATTCATATTGTATATTTCCGTTGATTCGAACAGAATTAATTTCATAAATTCTTTCAACGAAATCGATTTTCCAAGAGGCCTGGTACGACTGTGGACACGAGTAATGAAATTTCTCGATTGCCCCGTATATTCTCGGTACACATGTGAACGCTTCAGGCTATTTCTAGAAAAACTAGAAAGATAAGAACTCTCGTGTAACGTTCGTAATAATCAATTGACATAAAACGTCGTTAATTCACGTCGCTTTTCATAAAAGCAATGATGTAAATTATAATTCGAGGCTGCGTGAATATCAGTTATAATTATATTATCTTTTGCAAATATTCGTACAACTTTGTACGAGATAAAATCACTATTATAAATCTCTGTTTTTAATTTACTCGTAGTTAAAAAGGAATTTGCTTTATTTTACCATTAATTTACATTATGTTGTGATATTCGTTGTTTTTTTTTTTTTTTTTTTCCAATATATTTATTTTAGTCCACATCGAGTTCTTTCGATAAAGAATCGTTTGTCTTCATTGACAAGGTGTTGAGGAAATAATAAAAAATAAATCTTGACCAAATTCCGACTTATGGTATTCCGACCTGTGCAATTTTGTGAAATTAAATTGTTAAATAAAAAACTTGGTCTCGACAAAGTCTGGTATTTATAAAATTTTAAAAGAGTTATATTTCTGCGTTGAAGCGTCCATTCGGAAGGGAAGTTACCGGAAATTACATTTTTCATTAAACTGTTTCGGAGCTCACGTTGTTTCTTTTTTTTATTTTTTATTTTTTTATGGAATGTTCCACTGTCATTGACGAAAAATGATTGCAATTGACGATATTTCTGGCAACCGTATGTTTATGTAAAGCAGCTCGAATGCTTTTTTCAAGGATTATTGGTCGCCCCCTTCCGCCAAAACGTCATTCAAGTCAGTAGCGTGACTGATGAATTTGGGCGGTCACGATCTATGGATATGATGCAGGCGAGGGCTGATCGTGATAAAATTTGAACACGGTAAGGGTTGCCAGAAAATAGTATCTACATACATACATACGAGATAAGTGAGTTTCGCAAACATGTTGCAAAAGCGTAGCTTGCGCCAGATTGTAAAGTAGCCCAGCGATTTACATGATACAAGCTCGTGCGCGAGGAATGGCGAGCGTTCGCTGCTCTCTCAGCCTCTCATCCCTTTGGATACATCACCGTATGAGATATCACGTTTCGTGAATAAGTTAAATGCGCCCAACAGCGTGTCGAGGACACGATACGTAGCAGCGATTTTCGTGCCTAATGCAAACTCGAACGAATTATACATGAAATCGAATATAATATTTGGATCATCAACTTTTCTGATTTTCAACATTTTTTCCGATAGTTCAATAGCTCGTTGTTTGTTAGAGAATAAATATTTTATAACTCGTAGGTATTTTGTAAAAAACGAATATTTCGATGTCAACGATGCATTTAATTGGAAGCGTTGAAAAAATTGACTAGCATTTGAGCGTTTAACTTTTAATATGGCCCAACAAAAGTCAGGATTTATTTTAAATAAATTTCTAAATGCTGTTTTGTTGAAAATTATTGAAGCTCAAATAAACTTTCGTTGATGCAAATAAACCCAACTATGTAGGAATGATTTTTCAGTTGAAATGAGAATTAAATATCTCTTTGTGTCGATGTTTTGCATTTTTTTCGTTCAATTTATGACGGAGAATCAAAGGCTAATACAACTACTGAAAACCAAGTGGATAACTAGAAACGAAATGCTCCGTGTATGTGATTACACTCTAATGTGTGTTCTATCAACTGCTGAGTAAAAAGGCGAAACGCAGGTCTCTCGACGTAAAAATCATGGAATCTTATGACTTTACACTTGTTAACGGTCAGTGAAACTTGGATTAAATCATGCTCGGCCGTTTCATGAAATTATCGTGAATGCCAACGTTTGTTCGCGATACACACCGTTAAATGGATCGTTCACATCGAGCGGCACATATTTCAAACGTATCTTCTTTTCATACTTGAGTAATAATCGTAATAAATAAAAGGTGGTGCTAAATTGAACTAGGATTTTTGTTTCGGAATTATCATCGTCATTAAAATCTACTGTGCGTTCAGATTGAAAGTGAACCGTCGGACGAGAGATTCATCGTTAGTTTCAAAAATAAATTTTCAATTTATTGACTGATGATTAGAATTAATTTAATGTTTAGTTTAAAATTTTTTTCATTTATGATAGAAATTTATCAGAAATAATCATCAAAGCATTGTTGACAACGTTGGAAATTCTTTGTGGACCCTAACTTTGAATTATAATGTAAAAGAATCCAAATAAATCGAATAAAAAAGTACAAATTCTTTGCTCGAATTCCATTTCGTAACGAAATTTTTTTCTCAACGCATAGGTTAGGAATTTGCGTAGTCGTTATGAAGCTTTTGATGAAACTCAGCTCCTACAAGTAAAAAGTTCTACGAATACAAAAAACATGTTCTGTTTTATAATCTGTAATAAATTTTAATGTAATAATTTAGTAGCTATAACTCTACAACTTGATGTATACATTTTATAAAGTTTAAGTTTCTATGAAACGAATAAATGAAACCAGGTTAAAATTCGCGCCAACCACGGCTTGTGCATGAATAATAAAATATTTAAATTTTCTGTGCACCGGGGTCAAAACTAGCATTAATACGATACTTTTTTCTGTCTCGTTTACTATTTGCCTCTATCGTTCTCTCGTTCTCGCGCTCTTCTCGCGAGAGAAATTGCATTTATTTTAAGATTTCACGTACCGATTACGTGCAGATGTCATTTTATGTCCGATACGCGTGGCATTACGAGCGTTTAACTGATAATGGCACACATAGCTGCCGTTTTCTCATCGATATAGAAATTGTTGCGTTGTCTTGTTCGCGAGCGTGACCAAAACGATATTGATCAAGAATTCAACTGAATGTTCGACCTAATGACTATAATAATTGTAACCCTGTGGTTATACGTGCGCATCGGTATGAGCCCAAATTCGTTATGGAGATCAGAAACAGAATGTAACCAATGCCCGAAAAAAGTAATTGAAATTGATTTAAATAAAAAATTGTAATTGGAAACAATACAAACAAGTTTCCAAAGAACGAAGGCTATTTTTTTAGGCAGATTATAAGAATAATCGACACGGCTGATATCTAAAAATTTGTGAAGCCCAAGAAACTTGGCATAAAAATGAATCCATCGGTATAAGTCGTCGCTGTTGATGTTCCCAGGGCAAATATTTCTCCTTTTGTATTCGAGAGAATTGTGATTTTTTTTCTCAAAAGATTTTTCGATATATAAACCAGGCCTGGCGAGAAAAAAAATCTACGTAGAAAGTTTTGTCTGAGGATTATTCCATTGCTAAATAGAAGTTAGAGTGAATAGAAGCGTAAAGTAGAAGAAATAAAAGCAGAAAAGAAACCGAGAGACCGAGCAGCATATAATAGTTTGGGGGTGGGGGCGGATGAAAGTTTCCTGAACAATAGCCCGTAGAACGTGGCTCGGAAAATTGATGGGTTGAGGGTGAGAGATGATAAATGTGTATCAAGTTTCGTTGTGTCTCGCCCGTTTGTGCAGAAAAAACGGCGTATGTTCTATACACAATTGCATATTGTTAATTCTTTTATGTTCGAAAATAGCGATTTACTCTGAGCTGAGGAAAATTTCACCGAACGTGTGCGAGCATAAGTAGGGTCGGCAAATCGTTCGAGGAAAACTTTCAGTCTGGAAAATTAGAAACGTGCGCATTTTGTTGGAAAATGTCACCAGAGACGTATAAGAATATTCAATGATGCACATGAAAATAAATGGTCAAAGGTAGGAGCCTTCCATATATTCTTCTTCATAATGTTTCATCAATTTATTCAACTTTGGGAATCGTTCGATCAAATCACTTGCAATAGGATGCCCAGGGTAATTATCACTTCTTGCTGATCATTATTATTTTCTTCTTAATGAGAATTTTTTATTCGTGGTCCTTTATTGGTGTACAATGAAATTTTTTATTATTAAATCACTAAATCATAAAAAATCGTATTAACGGTGTAAAAATGAAGGTGAATTTTTATTCTTTTAAGAAAAAGTGTCCACAAGACGAATTAATTCATAGCCTGCTCGTCCGAGTGCTTTCGAAGAAATTGTGTTGAAATCAACATTCTTAAAAGTTATGTTTCGATATTATGCCGATGGTTGCCTTTTGTCAAACTTATTTTTGTGACAGTGCACTTCTCACCACAGAAAATGAAGATTTTTGATAGTTCGTTGAATTTTTTTTTTCCTTCATTCCTTCAAATTTATTTCTGGAAGCCATGATGTTTTGATATTTCAAATAACTCCATCTGAGACCACCATGCTTATTAATTAGTTAACAAGTTCTGAACCTTCATCCTAAATGTCAGAAACATTTGACGAGCATTTTTTTTTTCTGTTACGTTTCATTGTTGCAAAGTCTCAGTAAAATGTTTCTATTATGATGTAAATACCCACTGTCCTCATTCCTAGAACCCCATAAACAGTTTTTTTGGACGTAAACTCTACGCATTGAGGTAATGTAACTAATTTTAGCCCCATCGTAGATTCAGCATAAGCTGTTTGTCGCGTAAGCGACAGCGGAGGTTAACTTACACCATTTTCCTTGGTTTTTTTTTTTTTTTTTCTACAACAACAAGAATGATGTATGATGGAGTCGTATATGGTGAATATTAGGTTATGGAATCTCTGAAAAATGAGAGGAAATTGGGGATGAATGTAAAAATAAAGAAAATTTGAAATTTTTCTGGATTAATTAATGATTACTCCGTCGTGAAGTTCTAGGATTAAAAGACAAAAAGCCAGAAATTATTGTGTCAAAATTGATAACAGAGATTTTTCCGCTGCTCAAGAAAATGATTAAGATTGCTCTGATTTATAAAACGCACATGCAAGATGAGTTGCAAGAGTATTATTATGCCAAGTTGGCTGGTATATATCATAGAAGGGCTATGATTTATGTGAAGACACGTGAGTTTGCAGCCTCTCATCACTGTTCGGCTTGTGTCTGCGTGTTCGAGCATGTCTCGGCATTGATTCCATTCCAAACTTGTGTCTATAGTTATACCTGAGTATTTAATTGGACAGATTGAACGTTCGTTATATTGCGAAGTTGCCTATATACAGATCGATATGTATACATATAGATAAATAAAAATATATACACATGAGCGTGAGGAATGAGAAAGAAGATTCTTGTGGCTTTGCGGGCCTTCTACACGGTCTTGTTTTTAAACTCATCAATAAATTCTCGTCTTTGTACAACGAATATAGGTTCTACGTATATAGTTCATTTCAAGTTCTTTCATTTCGTTTTTCTCACTTTTTAAATCAGACCTCACTGATGCGGCAAAACTACCAATTACAGCTGCAATCCAATCTTCCTTCAATCGTCGAGGAAATTAAAGCCGAATATCCCTGTTTCCTTGACGATTAAATTGAAAAATAAGACATTAAAAAAAGACAAAAACAAAAACGTCAGCTGGTAACGCTATTGGGAATCGTTCCTTAGGAACATTAGTCCTGCTTAAGGGACTTTTGGCCACTCCGAAGTGGTGTCTTAACGAATATCTGTAAAAATCTGTCAAAAAATCCGAAAAAAAATTATTAATCAGTATTGAAAATCTCGAGGGGGTTACGGAGGATTTTCGTTTTCGATGAAAATGATCAAAATGTTGATATTTTCTTTTGAAATGTTGAACTTTTCGTCGAAAATGGGCAACCGTTTTGAAAATCGAGATTTCCAGTAATATGCGTTTAAAGTTTCGAGGTTCTCCGCAGCCGGTTGAATCATATTTTATAAGCAAGGCTGTAGCGACCCAAGGGATTGGAATTTAGCGATCGAAATTCAACCAGATGTTTACAAAAAGTCTGGATTTTTCAAATGTTACACTGAGAAGACGGTCCCTAAACAATATTTTTTTCTTGAGAACACGTGCCTCAAAAATTTGTAAGATTATGTTCAATTAGTGTTTTGATCGTTTAGAACGTAGGAAAAAATAAATTGTTGAATAAAATATAATATAACGAGTTCATCAATAATTTTTCGGAAATATTTATATTGTGCAGAAGTTAATAAAATGGTCTAATAACTCTGAAGTGTGGTTACAAAATGAAAGCAACGTCGTTCATGTGTACAGTGGACGACGCTCCATGCACACGCACACATACAAAGTGTCGGTATATCATTCCTGACCGCAGCATTCACTGAAGCATAGTTTGCAATGATTACGATGCAACCGCAGTATCATCGCGGAATTCTGCATGTATGTCTCGTATAAAGGGATGCTCGTAACTTACAAACGGATACTTTAAACGACATTCTAAACATAAGCACATGCATAAACGTTTTAGTGTCGATCGTTAATGATTTTACCGTCCACCAATTACGCGTCGTAATATTAATCTTATCGAGCGTTAATATCGGTGACAATCAGCCGCGTTCAGTATGCATGAAACATTGACATAATTCTGCATAAAGACAATAACCAACTTTTATATTATTCTTTCATTGAAACGACATTAATTTGAAAACAAATATCTTATTGTACTGAAAAGATGTGATTTTTTTTTTTTTTTTTTTTTTTTTTTTGCAATAACGAATATGTGGACGGCAAACATTTGGACAGGTCGATCTAAATACCCTCGTGTGAAACCTTCCCAAAACGTTCTCAACGCTAAGAGCGGATAAGAGCGGCTATTCACGATAGAACATTGGACACTCGCTCAATTAATGAAGAATGAATAAAATGACGTTTTATAAGGATAATGTCAGAATTTGAGTTTGCATTGGATTTTTTTTTTTTTTTTTTTTTTTTTTTTTTTGAATGAAAAAAAAGATCTTTCATATAAATTCAACGATACATTTGCCTCGTGCATCATTTTTTTCGCTGGAGATCCATCAAATAGCATGACATCAGAGATATAAGAATTCTAGGCACTTTTTTCTGCAAGTATACTTCCTGATCATCGTTAATCTATTTCGAGATCTATTTTATATTTGTAGAAAAAGAGTTGTTTATGTTTTTGATCATTTAGTTCGTCCAATCTTATCTGATTTCGCTTGCATTAACATTCGTGTTTCATTATTATTGCATTATTGATGATTTTATTCATTTCGATTTTTCGTCCATTGCTATTGAGCTAAATTGTTTTTCATATCGGAAATAAAACATCAAAGATTTATTGTTTGGGCACAAAACACTGAATTGCTTAGACTACATCAGTGATTTCGTTTAGTTGCTTAGCTCCCCAGTAACAATAGAAGTTTTCTCGGATTACTTTCCTAACGTGAACGTTAATGGAAATTCCCAGAGCACAACACAGCGCATTTTTGATCTCTTTATGCGCGTGACAGCCTTCTAGGAGCTTTTGAGATGTTGAAGCTGCGCGTCTGTCACCAGCCACACTTTAATTTCGTACTTGAATGTAGAATTTTCTCTTTGATACATTATAAGATTCGCAATATTCTTTGAAATGGAAAATAGAAGGCCTAACTTCCACCTCATCCAAAACAGGCTGTTGTGCACTGTGATTGTTTTTGACGTTTGTCTACCGAAGAGATTGTAAAAATAACAAGAATATAGTTTCTTTTTATTTTATAATTCGTAACTTATAAGATTTATAATGTAAAATAAATGATATATTATATTGTGTTTATAACTTAATATTTGCCCATTTATTGACTTGCTATTTTTTCTTGCAAAAAAAAATTACTTAATGAAACTTTTTCGTATGTTTTCACGTAGACTAAAAGAGAAGATATTGAATTTGTAACTAATTCATATGTGACACACATACTTTGGACGAAATATATACGAAACTTCATGTAGAATTTTGCCGAAAAAGAAAAGGCCTATTAATGACAGGTGTGGGCAATTAATTTCCACGAATAAGGCAATAAAGTTGCCGCAGCCGAAAAAGGTCGTAAAGTCATCCGTAATTTGAGTCATAAAAAAACGAATGTATCGTGGATAAGTGGACGAAAGTCAATTGAATGAAATTTTCTTCCAAAACCATGGAACACCATAAAAAACCACTTAATCACGTTCCACAGTCAATTTCGTTTTACAACTCAACGTTCCAGCGATAATAAACATGATTGAATATTAATTCCGTGTTTTACCGACGGCGATGAATTTTTCGATACGCGTTTCTCTCCTTTCGTCAGGTATATTTATTCGCTTTATTTCGTCATGCAGTGACGAATATACTTTACGGAACGGAACGAGTCGCTGTACCAGTTACGAGTACTATTTCTGCACTACGATATAAATATATGGATTCGTAGCTACGCACTTAATATATACACAAACTGAATTTTGTTCGAAATTAACCAGGCGCTAGTCCGCGTCGTACATAACTCCAATAACGCTTTTAAAATCTTTTACATCACTCGAATACATCAACGATCGTTTGACGTTTTTCTTTTAAAAATATGTCTACGCTGTTACAATTTACGTTTTGAAAATGCAACGAATATTCATTCATTTATATTTCTGATTCTGTACTTTTTCAATGGTCCACTTTTTTTTTCTCATTGAACTGTCACTAGTCTTCTTACTCACAAGCAATTCAAAAAATATCGATCAAGTATTTCATCAGAATCTGTAAAAAAAAATATCTTTTTGTAAGTTCGAGTTTGGTCAGTGCCAAGTGCAGACTTATAAAAATGCTACAGAATTATATGGTTCTAATGATAAAAACAAAACCAAACAAAATCTGATTCTTTTCACATTGATGATTGATTGAAATTATTGATATTAAGGACTTCTAGAGAAAATAAAAATAGTGCCAATTTCAATCATTTTCCTGATGCTGAAAAAATGTATCCATTGAAACAATTAGAATGGAAAATAGAAAACTGTATGAGTTTGTAGTTTTTTGCAAAATGCTATTTGCGATAAGAACGATTTCGGTTTGACGATTTAACCCAAAAACAAAACAAGTTTTTTCCATAAAGCTGTCAGAAAAATTGTCAGGGACGAATTATATTTGAGTCACTATAGTTATGGAGTGCCGGATCGCCAAAAAAATAATGCAAATATTTCTAACGAGTTTTAATGACACACACACACACCCATATATTTGTATCGGCATTTAAATATATGCACATGTACTGCTGCGAAGTTGAGACGATAGAATCATTTGAAACGAACTGGCGTACTGTCGCGAACAAGGAAGCAAACGAGCAACACAGCAGCCGCCTTATTTCTCGCCCTTCGATCTCGTATTCCGATTACTTTGATATAAAAGTAGTTTCAAGCATGTCGAATCAGGTATTCCGGTTTTTTGGTCTCTCCCTTTCGCTCTCTCTCTCTCTCTCCCTGTTTTTCGCCTCCCCTTGATCGTTACATATATAACATTACAGTGTACTATAAATATAGTAATATCTGAGATGATTTTCTGATCCGCGACGTTGTGGCGCGCGCCGGCAAGACTCTGATATGCGGTCCAGCATTGGAACGATCTGTTCTCCTCCAGAGCCTGCCTGCTCGAGCCGCCGCGAGAGAGCCCGTGGGTGTCGCGAACCGCCACATTGAGAAGCGTGTGCCTTGCGGCGTCTTTTTTTTTTTTTTTTTTTATTAGGACGCGTGGCCCTTGAGATTTCGAACGAGAGATCCATGTGTATATGCATACACGTAAATGGTGGATCGTCAACACATTTTATTATCGAAAATCATTATAACGTATGTTTCTAGCAAATATATATTTTCAATATTCAAAAAAGATTTTATATTTTCAAAACTCAAGTTAAATAAATGAAGATATTCCATCAATTTATTTATTTGTAAAAGATATTGTTTTAGGTGCAGAATCTTCAAATGTTTACGGAGCTTATATTTTTCGAATACTTTCATACTTCTTTTTTTTTTTTTTTTTTTTTTCATTCACGAAGAACGATATTTTCCGTGAGATTATATCCAATGATCTCAGAATGTTTCATGGGGCTGAAAAAATATTTATAGACCTCGAAATTGTAACAATCGGTTTCGTACTTTGGATTCATGTGCCAAATTTTCTCAAGAAATGCATGTAGGCAGACAAAAAAAAGAAACGGACAGTTCAGTAGAAAAAGACAAAAGCGACACCGAGGAAGAAAGGGAGAGAGAAATAGAACATTGCAAAAGACGGAGAGGGAGAGAAAGCTTTCTTGATGATCGAGAAAGTTGAACGAAGACAGAAAATACGATGTTGGAGATAGAAAATAAGCAAGTAAGAGAGAGAGAGAGAGAATAAGATACGAAGATCGAGGCCGTGTGATGTTGGTCTCGCGTGCGCGAGATAAAGAGAGAAATGCTCATATTCACGTTCGAGTAATAGAGAAAGACAGGAAAAGAATTCTCTGACAAGGCAAACGAGAGTGAGAAAGAAGAAGTGATACACCATTGAATAATCCAGACGAAGATGAAACAGTTAAATCTCTCTCGTGTATTTATATGTACATGTATACATATATATTCAAACATATATACAGTAATATTATGAAAGTGAGAAACACGAACAGAACATACATGCGAGAAAGGAAGGAACGCCCGAGAGAGAGAGCCCGCAAGACCGTCGTGTGTCGTCAGGGTTAGCATTGCTTTTCGAAGCTCGCGCGCGAACGGTCGTATCTCGAGCTACGTTTGAATTTTTTAAAGATCCCTCAAAAGTGCCGTAACAATCGCGATAGTGCATGCAAGAAAAAAGTTGCGAAGAAATCGTTATGAAGATAAAACGAGTGCATCGATTTATCAATTGATCGATGAAAGAATGCAATCGAATCGAACTACCGAATTTTCAAAATTGTCAATTCCATGAACAGGTGACAAAAGATATTGAAAATATTGTTTAAGTGTCATGTGCTTCAAAGATATTTACAGCAATAGTTGAACGTGCACTTTCGAAGAATATTAATGATTGCATAAAACAGTTGGAAGATTAATATACAGTGTAAAAGAGCTTATGAGATTGCTGTTGATGAATTTTTTCAACCCCGTTATCTTTTACCATCTAATTGTGCTGCGTCTAGAGTTTTTGATGCTGTGGATATTTTTTAACGTATAACTGTGTTGATTCGTTATTGTTATTGACATTGATATCGTGATGTTGGCTCGACAAATCCATGCTCACGACAACGTTCCAATGGAAAGATGAGAGTGGCTGCTTTTTGTGATCAGTGAAACGATAGCGGAAAGTGGGAAGAGAGTGAGAAAGAAAGAAAGAAAGAGAGAGAGAGAGAAAGCAGAGAGAACGAAAAAAAGGAAATACGAGGAAAAGGAGAAACGAGGATATATATATCGTTAAGTCCAGGAGAGTTACCAAGGTACATAGCAATAAAAGAATCTACGTATATATACAGTCATTGACTATATACATTAATGAACAATTTTTTTTTCCCGTTGCTATAAAAAGCACATCTATATATCTGTCGGTGACAGCTTTGACTTTCACAATTTTTCTCATTTCCTGCTTCGTTTCCACTTCTTCCCGGTGTTGTTTCACGACAAACAAAAGATAAATAAAAAATAGAGTACAATTAGAAATGTAAAAGCTTTGTAAAAGTCAATGAAGAATACAGAGATCCCAAACGATTGAAAAAAAAAAAAAAAAACAGAAAGAACGATTTTTTTTCGTCGGCTAAGCTTATATAGGAATTTTTCATTAGTTCAGCGGATCCCGAAGTAAATGGACTTTCGTCGATACAATATATGTAATGGTCGCTTGTCCAAACCATTATTGGCTCCCACCATGTGTATATATAAGTATATACAGGAGGGGAAGAGTCTTTTTTCGCGTGCAATTTACAGGTCGGTCGTCATTAAAGCGGCTCCTTCTGGTACTCTCTCAGAATCGTGTGTCCCTCGGTAGAGTCTTGAGAGTGATAAACAGAGAGATGAGAAGCGGGCCCGGATGAGAGGAACCGAGAATCGTCTGTATAATATACATATATATCGTAGTATGCAAGTGAACACACGTTTATGACATCTGACATCATTTTTACGACAGTCGAAGAAAAGGAAGATGACCGTGCGCGTACAGGACTCTCGAGAAAAAAAAACCAAAGAGAAAATATAGCATGGAGATGGAATTACGGTCCGCAGAGAGTCACTTCGTAACGCTCGATTTCTACGTAATCTCTCATACGAGCCAGCAAACTCGTTTGCTCATTCGTTCAAGCATTGTTCTTCACTTTCGTACATAAATTTAATCAAAACTAGAAAACTTTTGATTTTTCGCACTTTTCGATCACAGTTTATTTTATTATTTTATTTCATTGATATAATTTGATTTCGAAAAACGTAACTAAATTATCCCTTTTACATGCTTTTAAATTTTTACCAAGAATTATTCACAACAAATCCGATGAATTTCACAGATAAAAATAAATTTCCTTATTATAAAAAAATGAAAGAACATTGGCGAACATCAATTCGCACTTTGTCGCCGCGTATCGAAAACCGCAAAATATATTAAATCGTGAATTGTTTGCGCTCTTATCGCGAGGAGGAATTAGAATAGTGAGACTCCATTTGTGTACACGTGGATCGAGCCTACGAGTCTACAATAATCGTAAATAAGGATCCCCTGCAAATATGCGTATAGATTTAATCTTCTATGAGGATCATGGCATAGAATCGACTTCCGGTTAGAATATTTTATAAAAATCTTCACACGACAAAGCATATATATACGCGAATTAGATAACGAACAGTTGTACAAATCGTATCTGTCTGTACAGTAAAGAGTCGTTACCTCCCAGTCGCAACTTTACATCTTTTTTATCTTATTTTTTCGTGCCGAACGAGACTAAAAAAAAAGAAACATCTAAAAAAAATCAACGACTTGTTTGTCTGAATTCAACGACTCTTCCAGCTTTTCCTCCCCTCTTCTCTCTCTCTCTCTCTCTCTCTCTCTTTCTTTTGTTCTCTTTCTCTTGATAAACGTAACATAATCCTTTTACATAGTATGCACGCTGTGTTGAAGCACATGAATATATATATTTTAGAACTTTGTGTGTCGTTGCGTATATTCACATTTGCAAACTGTATATAAGATTGCACAGTGACGGTTAGTTATAGCGTATTTAACGGGACAGTAAAGATATCGTTTAGTGTGTTTACGCATCGATTGAAACGTGGATAAGGCTACACGAGAAATCTAGTTGGTATATACTTTGGTCCAACACCTTACGCAGCAACAGATAACCCTCGTATATTGATGGAACAAGCACACACGCATGTATTTGTTTATATATGTACAAACTGCAAATATTAATGTATATCGTTGTGTTTGCTCGTACATATTGGGACTGTGGAATGTTTAATCAGCATTTTTGAAGCATCGAGTTTGGCAGAGATTTCACCATATTAGAACACCAACAACCCCCAAAAGTCTCTTAACAAGTTTTCCGCTTTCCTCCCTGACCCGCGGATACTCGACAGTAAACCATAGCCATGGCAAACATTTCCTTCCGATCCAATTTGTATGTATGATCGGTATATGGTGATGGAGTCAATGGAAAAAGAAATATTTGTGTTTTATACTTTTTAGTAATAACACATTTTATCAAATACGAATCGTAATTCGTACATATGGGTATGTCCGTATTTTTTTTTTTCTTTTTTTTTCGAAAGAGAAACTTGTGATGGAAAGCTCAAAGAAGAAGCACTTTTTTCAATGCTTTTTTTCCATTCCTAAAAAAATCACGAAGTTCTGGAGTTCTGGAGTGCAGAAATGCATTAAATATGAATTGGCAAGGGGAAAAAGAAAAAAGGGAAAAAGAAGAGATGAATGTGAGTTCCATCGAATCGCCATTGGTCATCAATCGTATTTTCTCTATAAAATGAATTTTATACGTTTCTCAATTCGCATCGTTCATCCAACAGTATCTGTGTACAGATATGTGCACTACTTTTCACTTCGTTCTTTTGGGATTGAACGCAAAACAGCATTCCAACGAGAACAGAATTCCATGAAATTGCTAGTTCAGCAGAAAATGGCATCGAGATAATAAAAATCGAACGAATATTTGACGATTGTTCGGTCTTGAAAAATCTTGCGAAAACATGTTCTTTTGAAGATTTATGTAAAAAATGAACATTTATCGTAACTAGGTTGCTCGAATTTAAAAGTGGACATTTTTTTACGGATTGTTGGACAAGATTTGTATAATAGAGGGAAAGGATTAAGGAAAAATGGCTCGTTGTGATGTTTGGCGCTGGACTGGAGAGAATTATTAATTAAAAAGGGGTTACAGTTAGCAACGAGCTCGGTGGTGAAACAAGGCGTGAATTCTCGCACAAATAATTTTCTGCAGGAGGATAAATCCTATCCTCGTTCCTCTGACTATAGCAAGGCGAGAATATTATTCCGGTATGGTTCCACTGTTGGAACACGAGGAAAGCTCCGAAAGCTTTGCACAGCGACCGGGAATGAGGCGACATCTATAATCCTCTTACAGACTTTCAATCGTTTCCGAAGCTCCGTCAAGGGCTTTCCCCGTCTACTCGTTAACGTCCAACTCGCGTCAAATATTTATCGACTATTATTCCCGAGAGCCTGTCCAAGGTTTTCCGATGAGATTATTCTCCCTCTCGTCAAATATCCGTAGCGTAGAGTAACATCATGCATATATCTTGTATAATAACAAACGCGATTCCATCGGGCCAAGATATTGGACAAATTTTCAGTGTTATTTCCATCCTATTTTCCATGCCCATTTCTACAAGATCTTTCATTAAAAAATTATCCTTGGCGCAGTTCCATCAATGAATACTTCACTGCAATCGATTTTCAACAAGTAAAAAAAAAAAAAAAAACAAAATTCTTATAACAATTTCGTTCTATAGTCTGAAAATTGCTTTTTTATACTTTATCTTGAGGCTCCAAACATATCGACTTATTGATTTTCATCTATTTTTTCGAGTAAATTCTTACAAATATGTTTTATTGTTTTTCAATGAATTGTCTGCATCTGAGAAGAATCGGTTGTGTCAGAAAAATTGAATGATTATGGACGAATCTTTTAAAAATGTTTATAAATTTACTTGGAAACCCGAAGACACAATAATTTGCATATAAAGCATCAAAGAGTCTCAAGAAGCACTTTTGTTTCGCATTATCTAAAGCACAAATGCAAAGCCTAGCACGAAAACTGTAAACTTATCTGAAAGAAAGATTTTCATCCCCTATGAACGTTTAATGAGGAAAGTTGAACGACAAGTCGATCAATCGAGGCGGTACGTGTGCATAACGCGTTTGTAATGGTTACGTAAACTCGTGCGTAACAAGCTTAAAATATCCCTATTGTACTTATTTAACGGGACTACATTACTTACGACCACGACATTAACGAGAGAGAATTATTAATAGAGAAACTTTCTCTCAACCGAGAGTTTGAGTTACTATTTTCGGGATATTCGTCAATTATTCGCAATTGAGAAGTAGATGGTTTGCGGAAATAGCAAAATTTCAATAGACGCGGGAAGAAGGGAGACAGAGAAACAGCGAATGAGAAAATTAGAGCTGGATGAATACTAGGAAGCTGTCATAGGCCAGGCTTGTCTTTAGTGTCGTGAAGTTTGGTTTTCCGGCACGTACATAAACTTGGCTTTCAGAGCAGTGGTTCGAGCAACGTCAGTTTCACGATTTTTTATACTATTTTTTTATTGCGTTCCTCTTCGTTTCTCCTTCTTCTTCTTTTTTTGATTCTTCTATATTTGATATTTTCTCTTTTCTCTTTAAAAAAAAAAAAAAAAAAAAAAAAAAAAAAAAAAAAAAAAAAAAAAAAAAAAAAAAAAAAAAAAAAAACTAGGTACAGAAATATCGACAACATTGTGACGTTATCGTTGAAATCAAAAAAGTTGTAAAAATAATTTTAAAAAACCTTCAAAAGCGAATAAACTTATCGCAATCAAAAGCATTTTGTTCAATTTGAAAGATCGTATTGACAAAAATATGTATTTTTAGACTAAAGCTTTTGTCTGTATTAATTCGTACTAATAAATAGTTATCAATGGTCCGAAAATATTTTCGTAAAACATTGTTTTCGACCAGTCGTATGTAAAAAACGAGAAATGTTTGCCAGAAAATTTATCGTTCGTTCACACGTACGTATGAGGCCAACTAATTTTCGAAGAGCTTGAAAACTCTCAGAATCCACGGATTTTGGTGGTATTGGTATAATGTAACACCTATATGCATTTGAACATGTATACATATACGAGATCCCGTTGGACGCGTTAGTTTGATACGACGAGGCTGAAACTACGAGAAAGGAGGAACGAGGTAGAGTTCTAAGAGTGGCGCCAACCAGCCGGTCTCCTCGGGCCTGCTCTCAATTCTGCTGCACTCTCGGTGCATGCATGCATGCATGCATACTTGTGCAACTATACACATGTTCGACCATTTCACCTATACGAGCATTTTTTTTTTTCTGAATTTTGCGTATATACGACTATTTGAACAGGGTAGCTCTTAGGATCGTATGTTTCCGTATTGCTTTAAATTCGAAGGACGAAAATATAGGTCAACACGGGCATGAGTTTTAACACAGTTACCAGTATTTTTATTTTTTTGTTTTTTTTTTTTGTTTTTTTTGTGAAATGTCATGATGAATGACATTTCACAAAACAACATAAAGTTTCGCCAAAAGAAATAAAGTTAAATTTCATTTATATACAAACAGAAGTAGTCCTTGGACGATGGATTCTGAATTATTTGCATACATGTTTGTTTTATCGACGAAAAATGTGCGTTATTTTCATTGAATATTCTAGTTTTTACTTCAGACGTCCACCATTTTTATCCTAATCAGTATTTTAAAAACATTCTCTGTCCAAATATTGTGTTCGCGTTGATAAATCACATAAATCTTTTTAATATTCTCATCCGGGGTAAGCCCAATCTGACAATTCGTAATCACCGCAAAAGCATTTTTTTTTTTTTTTTTTTTTTTTTTTTTTTTTTTTTTTTTATTTCTCATTGCAACAATTTTTTATTAATTTTCTATTTTTGTTGTGTTTTTTGTTTTTCTGTTTTTGCAAAAAAGAACAACATTTTGCTAAATATATCGGTTTGACTAAAGTGGAATGTCACGAGAACAAATTTTCGTTGCGTTTCAACGGTTCAGAATTCAGAACGATAAAATTTTGTGAACTCAATAATTGTAATGAAACAAAATGCAATTAGTGTTGGAATAATTGGCATCCATGAAATATCAATATTTCAACTGAATATATTTATGTTTTCTACGAGCTGTAAAATTTTCCACGATAGCTATTGGAAGGGATTGTAATAGGGAACTGCAGTAAGCATTACATATGCAGTTAAAACTGCATCGACGTTACAACGGTCTTGAAAATTTATGCGCAGCTTTGTATGCATGTATTTATACAAATATAGTTATAGCGAAGTCACGACGATAGGCGCAAAGTGGTGAACGAAGTATCCGTTGACCGCGGTCACGAGGCTCGGTTCAAAGTTCAAAGGACTCTACGCGCGACGATGATTTGTATTACGGCCCTAAAGCCAACGAGGGTCAATCTATCATTACAATTAGAAAAGTGAACAATTGACCACCTTAATTATAATATTCATCACACTTCATAACGTTAGTTCAGATTTACCATGATTTTTTTTTTTTTTTTTTTTTTACATCAAATAACTTTTTTAAATTAATGTCTAAAGAGGCTGAGTAATGAAAGAAAAAAATAATGTTTGTCATAAAATAGACGTTTCTATTGATATATTAAACGAAAGTTAACTTGCAATATTTGAGAATCTGGTGAGAAGAATTCGAACACAGATTGGATGTTTTCTGGTGGTGTAATATTCGTATAAAAAATACCATTTTTTAGATTAACGAAAAAAACGTTGTACTAAAAAAGAAATGAAAGTGGATTTGATAAAAAAATAATTGGTCTCTATTTCACGTCTCTCGGAGATTTAACTCAATGAGAGATGGACATTTTCGTACTGGTAATCTTATCCCTACAGTCGAATTTAATGTCGAGCACGTGCGATTGTGTCAAGTGAATTTATTTGCGAATGTGCAATATCACGTGATCCAACGAAAAATCTACGAGGTCTCATATTTTATCGAATTTTATTATGTTATTACACCGTGAATAAGCTACATTTGCGATTAGCACTCACACAATAAAAGCATTATTGCTCACCGAGAGCAGTCTCGATTCATCGTCGATAAAAATCGCATATTATAGTTTAGTGTGTTTCGGACACGTGAACAGCCATCGTAGTAAAATTTCGAATCCGAGTACCATTCGAAAATCTCTCAAGTGAAAAGGTTCGAACAAGTTATAGATTACGGTTATACTGGGCAATAAATTTTATGAAAATCGTGCTTTTGATTGTGCAATCGTAACGTATTGTTCATATTTTTCGATTGTAATGTACGATCGATATAAGAGAACTCAAATAGTACTCTCGCCCAAGCGTCTATCTACAGAAATTTTATTTTTATTTGAGCATACATTTCAGGGCACAATTATGAAACTACGCGTAACATTGCAAAAGCATTTGACATCCTGTATTCGAGATATTGCTATATAATATAACGAGGTTTTTCTAAAAACAATCGAAAATTTTGACTATTTAGTTTCGACGATACAGCGATATAAAATTTAAGCTCTGTGTATTGAATATGGAAAAGTTGGTGGTTATTTTTTTAACTTTGAACTTCATATGTGACATTTTTCTTGCAAGTTTAAACGTTTTTAAGTTTCTATCGGATTTAAATCGAGTTAATAAGAAGAATAATTAGATTAGGTTGTATTTTTAGAACGTGAATGTGAAGAGACTATTACCTTAAAAACTATTCTAACATTAACATTGACTATATAAATTCACTGGTTAAGTATCATGTGGAACTATAGAGTTTAAATAAATAGCAAAAAATATAAGAACAAATACCATGTTCGTGTTGGCAACTGTTCCTTTTCTACATTCCTATCATGACAGAAATTCCTAACTGAATTTACGTCTTCTAAAACTAAAAAAAAAAATTACTTTGACAAATGTTTAATAAAGAATGCACAAAGTACTGTACACGAAAACGAACGTATCGCATCCTTATTGTTATTTCTCTAAGAATTTTTCATTCAACGTTGATACGTCACGCTGTAAATAAGAAGAAAAACGCGATAAAAATCGAGAGTGAGTCTCAAGGGCGAAGAAAATAATTGAAAAGACTTGCCGAATACGGTGAATCGCGAAGAATTGTATTTCAAGGCCGAGGCCTCAAAGCGAATGAGATACGGCGGCAGAAGCAGATAAAATGAGTTAAAGAGAAAGAGAAAAAAAGAGCAGAGGAGAGCAAAGGAGGCTGCGTGACGATGATTCTCGTGCCAAATTCCGTCATCAGTGCGTATATCCGTAGAACGCGCTGTGCGTGGCAAATCCAGAGAGGCTGGTCCGCGGAATTCCATTGCTTCACACCTCTTCTCTTCAGCCTCCTCTTTTTTCTCTCTAAACTGACGACGAGAAAATAACCGCGAGTTTTATTTCTATGTAACATTTTATTTCGCGGACTCGGTCACGAGTGCGAGGTTTCTCTCAGAGTTTAACGTCTTGAGTACGTTTGCTCTCATCAAGATCGCGAAGCCGAGAGGAAAAACCATTTCGTTATCCCGAGGTCAACCTTAAAAAAAAATCTTTCTTTTCATCTCTCGTTTATACACTTAAGACAAATACGCGTGCGTTACGAAATAAAACACGTTGCCGTGACGACTGTGCGAGAACTTGTACGCACTCATTCAACATGATGTGATTCTTGCCATTTACGCCCGGTTTCTCCCGTTACATCATATTCACTCAAACGCATTCCATAATCTGAAATGATAATGATGAAAATAATATTCTCGCGGTGAAGAAATGGTTTGGGTCCATTTGAACGCCAGGAACCCACGTCATTGATAGTTCGTGTCGTTTTTTTTTTAAATTTTTTTTATGGCGAATCATTATTTGTATCTTACGAAAAGCAACCTAAAAGATAAGAATAAAAATTCTCGATTAACTATAATAATGCAAACGGAACACTTAATGTCATCAGTAGCTAAGCAAATAAAAACAGGGGATTCCCTGTTTTCGTAGATTTGATTGCTTGAATCTTCTTTCGAGTCGTGGCCTCAATTTCTCGATGTATCGCTTTACGAAATGAAATTTCCCGTTTGTTTGCTCCTCCACGTTCTTTCCTGCTTACTATAATGTTTTATTTCTCTTATTCTAGTTATCACGTTTTTTCAGGGAATCGAGAAATGTCGTTTCCATCCTCCCCCCTCTCTCTATCATATTTGCATAATCAAGCAGCCCCTTGCACATCAATTATATAAACTTGAGAGAATGTGTGTACATCAGAAGCATCTCAACTCTCAACATAATTAATTCTCGCACGTCACTTATTGTCCTTGATTTACAAGGCTCAATATATCAGGTACATGATTATTATAGCTCGAAATACAAATTATCGATCACTCGAAAGCAGAGGAAACGAAAAAAAACCTTCGCATGTTGAAATCTCATCAGTTTTCAAAGAGCACATGGAGTTCCACAGGGGCTCAATTAATTCCGAAACTATTGTTAAAAACTTTTCGCTACCAATTCAATTTTCAAGGGTCACGAACGATCAATTGTTACATTTCGTCTGTAAGTTTCGTCAATTGATAACTAAGCAGTTATCAAACTATTATGATTTGTTTGTAAAGTATTGGTCGGACAAAAATATCACGTTAAAAAAAAAAAAAAAAGTCATTGCATCCAACCCCGAGAACTTTAGAATCATCTCTTTCCGCGTCGTGTCTCCTTCTCTATTTTTATTCATCATTAGATTCTTGAGATACTTGATCACCCGCCGGATTGTCTATCCTGTCATTCCGTGACGATTGTAGCGTAATATTTTGAACGACGTCACACTCTTCGAGTCTAATACACAAGAGAGTCGGTCTTTACGCACGCTGCTCTCGTCTATACGCGAACTCTGAGAATTCTATAATGGTCCACGTCGTAGAAACGTATGTATAAAAAAAAAAAAAAAAAAAAAAAAAAAAACACTGTGAAAGATGTAACGAACGAGAAAAGATGTAGCGTCAATAACGGATGGAACAAAGATGAGGTTGCGAAAAATCCAAGGAAGAAATTTCATATGTAATGGGTAAAAGTAAAAGAAAAACTTCAGGGCAATCAGAGTTATTGGCTATAATGTGGTAACCAGCTATAAAAAGTCATTTATTGTGATTTTGAAGCCTGGGACTAAGTTTCAATACAGAACACCAAAAAAGTCATAAAAAATTGACGAAAAATAAAAACGAATGTATTTTTGCATCATGAAGAATTCCAGACGTATCGATTTGTGTCCCATCGACATTGAACTTATTTTCCTATGAAGGAAAATGTCATATGGCTCAACAGTCATCGGCTAACAAAAGTCAAGTATTTGTGGATGAAGATATACTTTTAAAAAATGGTTAACGTTCGTTAAATTACTCGGTCGGATACTTTTATATTTTCCAACACAACTTGGAAGGCACTTGATCGTTTGACGCTTCTAGCGATACGAAAATGCTGTTAGAAAGCACCCGAAGCTGCATGATTCTCTCGGGATTTCGTGAGCCGGATCGCGTTTGTGGGCATTGTTACGAAATATATACGCCCGGAGAACTATAACGACTACGAATAAATAACGAAAGTGTCGTGAAAAACCAGAGGAAAATATATTTTTCAGTTATGTGTAAATCCCCTCTTGGGTGAGAAGAGTTTAAAACAGCGGCAACAGGAACAGAGGGATGGCAAGCTTTTTCATCGATCCCTTCTGGTTTATAAAGCTTTCATTCTGTGCATTACATATATTTTGTTACGAAAGACCCACAGACACAAACAAAAATACTACAAACTTCATTCGTTTTTCCGTCTCGTTTGTTTCTCTCTTTTTATTCCGCCAACGTTACAGAACTCTCATCTACGCCCCAAACTAATGCAAGGGCGCGATCATAAATTTCCCAAAACTCCCATATATCTATGTACAGTTTCTACGTCATGAACGTGTATAAATATGTATACTATATACCGATACATAAAACAATATACGCCATATTCGTATACAGGCAGTCACATAAACGTGAACAGAAAAAATGATTGATTTCCAGTAACCACGAACTATCCACCGTTCGCAACACCATCCATTTGTTACTCTGAATTTTTACGTTCTCACATCTTATGCTTTTTTTTTTTTTTTTTTTTTTTTTTTTTTTTTTTTTTTGACAGCTGTAAAAACAGTGAGTTCTGCTAGTGTGTGTATTTATTTACTTAAGTTGCCAAAGCAGCTAAAAAAAACATTGAAAATTTAAATACCAATGAAATTGCATAGACATATTTTATTACTACTTTCATTATCCAGATTTATTTAATTAATATATTATTGTGGTGACTTATTTCGTTGTTTTGATTATTGAGGTTGTTTTTGTTTTTATTGATTCACCAGTCTGTCGGATACAAGGCTAGAGAAAATGCAGCTGTTAGTTATATGTCATAAAAAAAATAAAGAAAAAGCCAATTATAGACGACATAAATACCGTGTGATTTGTAAGTTTTGTTTTACTTTTTTTACGGCGTCTCTTTTCGTGTCTTTTAAATACCATGCCAAATAAATTTCTTCGGCCTCGAGGGAACCACGCCTGAATTAAATCCTCGCGTAGGTTTTATTTACATCGGATTTTTAATATTTGTTATATGCATATATATATATTTGCAGATGGATAATCTCGAGGACGTATATATAAGTATACTTTGAGATTTTAGGTTTTATATACATATAGATTATAAAATCTCAACGACGTGGCAGAGGTTAATCCAGGCCCGACGTTCGCATTCCACTACCACAGGCAAAAATATTTTCACTCTTTTTTCTGCGGCTGTGTGTGTGTGTATTTGTCTGTCTCTTTCTGTGGCTTATATTCTCTTCGCCCCCACACGTTCAAAATATTCTCCCTCCCTCTATCTTTCTCGCAATATGACTCACCGGTCAACAATCTCATTCACGAGAAGCGGCGCGATTTGAGATAAGACGAGCGCGCGCGAGCTCGCGATTTAGGCGAGAGCGAATTTTTTAGATCTTTCATTACGGCTTCTGGGTATTGAAGAGAGAAGGCCAATTGACAGAGGAAAAAAAGTCGCGCGCGCTTCAAAGATACCCTTACATGGTTAACCGGAAATCAACGAGATACATACATTAATTAAGCAGAAAACTCTCGATTCATATGTCTCGGAAAAGTCGGGTCAAGGATATCGTCACTCGTTAAATTAACGACACTCTGAGGCCGCCAATTTATCTTTCTTCTTCAACTACTACTCGTAACACATCGATGTTTCATTTGAAAAAAATTCACGTACTCAAAAAAATCAAGCACTTTTTTTTTTTAAGCATGAACAGTGAACACTCGTTCTTTATACCATTAATTTCAACAATATAAATAAAGTGTGTTATTTCATTCGAAAGTAAAATAGTTAATTGGAAGAAAGTAAAAAAAATTCAATCGTCAATTGGCGATTCTGCAGGTTCGAACATTTAATATTTTTGTAAAAGTTCATCCAGTTTTTAGCTGGTATAGCCTCGTACATCAAGAACAAATGTTTACATAAAAATGCATATGGATGAGAAAGAAAATGGTATTCACCGGCACGAGCAGTTTTGTTATCGATCAGTATTTCAAGAAATTTTGTATTCATGGCTGCCGAGGCGGCAAGAAATGTCTATATAGCGAATGCTTCATGAATTTATTTATTGTTTTACATTTTCCAAGAAATTTCATGATACGATTTTCATACGCTTTAAACAAAACTTTGGTTATTTCCAATACCGTCCGTGACGGCTCAAACTTATCGCTCTGCTTCTCTCTAAATGTGTATACGTATAAATATATTACACAGAGAACGTACGCCCGTACCAATATGTCTGAGTCTCGGGAATGATGTCACGAAGCGAAATTGTTCGCGTGCGTCAATCCAAATTCGAGTTTCTCACTGCAGGCACAACTCAGCTGCGCCCACACTCTCGTCTCCAAATGAAATGCAGCGGCAAAGAGCCTTTCGTCGTCATCGACAGACGCATATCTCGTATCACATTAAGAAGCTGCGATACATACCATGATACAGTCATAATAGTGTCATTTTATACTAAGCGGCGTTTCAGGTGTCATATTTGAAGATATGATACAGACACTATCATCACAAACGTCATAAAACGACACGATACAATGAAATATTTATCTCTAGATATTTCCGTATCGAATCAATAATAGCAAATCTTTCGATATCGCAATTAAGTCGCATTGATATTTATTCCTTATTGAGATATTAATCTTGTAGATTATTTCTATGTTTTATTACATAAAACATTGATAAACATCTTTTGTCATATGTATTTATATTTCAAATAATTTCGGGCCAGTAGCCAAAAAAAATTGTGTCGGTATTTTTTCCTGAAAAAATTGATTTTCATTTTTATTATTATTTAATTTCGTTACCAGAAGCAATGAAGGTCTGACAGAAGCAAGAAACATTTTGCCAAAAAAATGTATTTAGAAATGAATTATATTTACTTTCATAAATACAGACCTTAGTTACTGCCGTTACCGTATATTGTTATATCATTATATTGCTATAATTATTCACGAACTGATGTTAAATGTGCAGAAAATTTAAGAAAAGTTCGTCATAGATAACTTATCGAGTTGAATCATTTGATTTTACAACATTCGCGGATTAACCGCATTCGACAAATCATGAAATAGCATCGGAGAAGATGGAAAAGCTCTCGCTCCTGTTTTACAAACTGTGCTTCGTGTCTATCGATTCCCCTTTCGCTTCTGGTATACGCACGTCTGTTGCAGACCAAGTGTGCAAAGCTCGAGCTTACCCTAATTTCCGTTAGCTAGCTACAAACCCTCACCACATCCATACGTCAAAATTATAACCTGGCTAATCTCATCATATATATATATATTTTTTTTTTTTTGATCGATATTTTCTCTTGACACGATAAAGGCTTCGGATAGGCGAGTCTCGTTCGAATTTCACAACGGAGAATGGTGAGATCGAAACCGAAAAGCAAATCCGTGGCCACGCTTTCTATATGCAAGACGTACCTACGTCAAACATATGTAATTTTAATATAAATGCATATTGTATCCATGTTCTATTCGGAAACTCGAAACTCATGCAATTTTCCAAACATTAATACAACAGTACTCTCTTCACTAGGTCAACATTTTGATGAAAATGTTCAATTTACATTTAGTTGTACAATATTCATGGTTCTATTAACCCTTTGAGGCATACACGTTTTATTACGTGCAATGTACTTGAAATTTGGTACTCAGGGGCTTTTGAATTCACTGTTTACGAAGGTGAACTCAAAATTTGAAAATTTAAGATGAATTATTTGTCGGTTTTTTTAAACAGAAAAACCGGCTGTACCAAAAATTGTTAAACAACTCTGTCAAATTTAAAACAAACGGACAAAATTCAACTATTCAGGGAAATGTGTCATTATTTAAGACATTATGAATTAATGTCTCTTTATATTATTTGTTAAACTTTTACGGATGGCACGGGGGTGATGTAGCACCAAAAAATTCGCTATTTGTTGTTGACATAGTAATTTAATGATAAAAAAAAACTGAAAACTTGATGGCAAAGAAACGAAACCATGAAATCAAATGTTCTTCGGAAATCTACTTCGAGTTAACCGTACAATCGAATTACCTTGCACTCAATGACTCTTCTGAAAGAATTTTCAAAACCGGCAAAGAAAAGTTCTTTTTAATTGATGAAACGTGCGAAAAATTATAGCTATAGTGAAAGAGACTGAGCAAAGAATATTGCGAGAGATAGAGAAAGGGTGTGCGAACAGCTCCCTGCAAAAAATTCGATTGTGATTGACATCTCCGCATTCTCTTACGAGCATTAAAATCGACCAACATCCTTCGTTCCCTTGGCAAACGAGATTATGGATCGGTGTATATATATGTGTACATGGGTGTATGATTTTGTATATTATATACAATTGCCACCGGGGATCAATGGAGAAAGATTGACGGATGAATGGTCCGATTTCAAACTGAGAATTACATACGAGGGGGAGAATATTTTCAGGAGGGCTCGTGAACGAAACTCGTATGTATATGTGTGCAGATACCTCTTGCTGATTATTATGCTTTCTCCCGCGTTTCACACCATAATATATATATATATCTATATATACGTGGGTACACGTAATGTAATGGTCCATGTAGAAGTCTTTTTATACATCAACATATAGACATACACTTCCATGAATCATAAAATCGTAAGATCATCTTACTCTTAAGTTGCACCGACTCAGAGAGAGAGAGAGAGAGAGAGAGAGAGAGAGAGAGAGAGAGAGAGGAGAGAGAGAGAGAGATAAAGAAGAAGAAAAAAAAGAGCGAAAAAGAATCGTGGCCTCGGATAATCATTGAAGCCGCAATTCATCGAGGGACAACACGAGATCCTTCAATGAGAAGGGCAGAGCGAGGGAGTAACTAAATGATAAACAGACGACGTGGCCCTCCCGCGATGATCTCATTGATAATAAGATATTCTCTGTGTAATTATTATTTTTGTCTTGTTATTTTTATCATTGCACGTATTTGTTAGTTAGCCGATGTTTTTTTTTGACATGATTTCTCCATCATTTTTATTCTCATTGTTGACACGACCATTATTTGGAAAATTGTTATAAAAATATTATTATTACTCCAATGATATTATTTTTTTGCCCCATTTCAATTCATTAGAGCCTATTGACAACTCATAATATTTTTTTCATTCAATCACCCCCAATTCTCTTTCTCAACTGTTATGGGGACTGTCATTCATGAATTGAGAACATAATTATGGTCGTTGAACCTTCAAAACTCTGACCCAAGAATTATTGTTTGTATCTGCACTGACTACTCTATATTATTATTATACAAAACTTAATAATTTGTGAACAGAATACGAGCGTAAATACGTGTAGCCAAGAATTACAAGATTTTTCAATAACGCTTAACGCTTATTTCTCATATTAATCAGTCTTTATCGAAATTTGGCAGATTTACTTGAACAAAATGCACAAAAAAATGGTTTTTCGAAGCTTTAATATAATGAATATTTCGAACAGTAGTTTAAATAAAAATTCTATGGATTTTGAGTTTCCAGTGACGCAGCGGACTTGAACATTTTTACAAATTCAAATCTTTGTTATTCATATTAATTATCATGTCTATATGCTCATTGCAATGCTCTCCCATTTTTTTTTTAATTTAAAAGATGAAGATCGAATTCGAGAAGGTATATAAGTTTATGAAAATAAATAAAAACTTTATCATGACGACTCGCGTTGACTGATATTAAAAAATGCACTTGGTCTGAGCAAAGTGATGTGCTCTCCTTCGCAGATTTTCCCTTTCTACTTTTCTCTCGCCCACCGCGAGAGCTTCTGATCTGACGGCAACTGCACCAAGCATTACGCGGTATAGTCGATCTCACGTATATAGACGTATACGTAAGTATATGTTGATGCGTATGTAAGCGCGCCTCCGCTCATGTATACATAGATATATATATAAATACGCGTAGAGAGCATGCGGATGCTGGCCCGGAATATAATAGCGGGGTAATGCGATGGGACTGGGCCAGTCTTGCTTTGACGCGCGACTTAGAAGTGTCCGCCACCTGACGCGCTCGCGAGTTCGATATATATATATATATATTCACATGTCTATATAGACACTAAGTTGCGGTAGTTTACCGGCAAGGAGACAAAAATCCAGCATCTCCCTTCGTGCATTGTGTGTGTTTTTTTTCTCCACTCTTCTCGTCTTCTTAGTTTTATTTCTTTTTCATCAACATTTCTTTTTTTTTTTCCTGTTATTCCACCTCTCTCTCTCTCTCTCTCTCTCTCTTTGCTTCCTTCCTTCCTTCCTATACGTTCTTATATTCACGAGCACGCTATTTCTTTCATTTCGCTCGTCGAAAGAATAAAAAGCCCTGGGGACTTCGTACCGGCAAAGAAACTCCCCTGTGAGTTTCTCAACTTTTTTATCCGTATATATAAACATATTCATATATAGCTATATGAATATTGTGAGTGTGTATATGCTATATATTATCAGTATATAAAACTGCACGTCGAGAAGTGCAATATACCAAAGTGAAGGCGAAGAAACGAGAATTAATCTGCGAGAATTGCTTTTTTTTTATCTTTCAACTTTTCATGACAGAAACGTGAGTTATTATGACTTTTTTTGACTTATTCGATTCTTGTGTTTAAGAACTTGATGGACGAATTTTCTTCACGATCCACATGTTCGAACATTTGTTTCAGGCTTCTCGTTTTATTTAACGTGTTTTCAAGTATACTTTTAATTTAATACTTGATTCAATCGCACCGTCTGATTGGAACATGTGTTGTTTTCCTTTAACCAATATTTACCAATATGTCGACGAGCTGCACTTTCCCGATAAAATCATTGTCGAGTTGTCAAAAGAATTACTGATTCAGTGCAATATCCAATGTCTACGAGCTTGTAATTTTATACACATGAGAAACTGCCGATTGAATAAGGTGCATGAATAATGGTAGTGACGTTTTATCGATTATTGATTTGACGATGAGCTACCGAAACAAGTACAATTGTCAATCCTCGTTTGCATAAATATTGATTTTTCTTCCTGTTACTTCCCCCGATGAAACGTTATCTATATTTAATATCTTGGGGCATGAGATATTCTACGCGACAAAAAACACTTCTCGATCGACCTGTTTAATTTATTTGATAATTAAATAATAATAATAACAAGATATAAATCGTAACAACTCTGAATAAACGATTAATCAAGGTATTTGTGAATAAAAAATATAAAGATAAAGATTTTTAAGAACTATCACGAAATAAACCAGTTCAATGTATTTCGACAGTCACTTTTCAAGCTCAAGTGCGATTAATAAACTGACTCGGAGCAATCCAGTCTTCCGTTTCCATTAAAATGGACTCATTATCCAAACCCATTTATTTCTATTAATAAAACATTATTTGATCAGAGAAATGAATACGAAATTAAATGACAGAAAATATTTTGAATATGAGTCACATCATATGTCAAATTGAAAGTGTACGAACTGAAAAAATCGACCTTATCACGTGACGTCACACACGCATACATGGCACATATGCGGTCACAATATCTCGCAATAAAACGAGTGAGGTTGAAACGGTGGCAGCAATCTCTCACCGCAAGACGTGCGGCCAAAGCCGCACTTCTTTTCATCTATTTATAGCAACCATTCACGCGTAAGATGCACTTTTTTGTACTGTTTCCGATTGAAGAACAAAAAATTGTTAAAAAGGACATTTAAACTCGTACATTTTAAAGTATTTCGGACTACCGGTCAAATTGAAAAATCAGAGCGAAAAACGTGTGTAGTTCAGTAAAAAGACAATTAACTAAATTTCATTAACTACTGGTAAGTACGACGCGCATTTTGCATTGTGGAAAATAATTATTTTCTTTTTCCAACATGAAATTTTTTTTTTTACGCTGCAGTCTCTGACCATTTGTTATTTCATTGGATCGTCAACGCAGCAAAACGCTCCAATGGTGTTCTCTACAAGACTATCAAATTTATGTGACATGCCAAGATCATTCATAAAGTTATTACACATTTGAAAAACAAAAAAAAAATTAGCTTCTCGTATTTATGAACTGATGCTGCATTTAACGATGGAATTTTCGACGCAATATTCTAAACGTTAATTTTTCAAGCGATTTGCAATATTCAAGGAAATATCAGCTTGATAAATTGGTGGTAATATATGATTTTTAATTCCAATTTAATTGAGAAATACGAAGCTGATCAAGAGAGTAAATATATATACATCATATATATCTATAAATATTTACATATTAATTTCCCATCAAACGTGCAGATCCGTGAAAGGAAATTCTCGACTATTGCATCTAACAAGCTACTAATTTATGAGCCGCAGATTAATAGCTCAAGATGATTAAAATCAGGGTTTTTCATTATCCCTAATTAATTAGAAAGCGATACCTGAGTGCATGGTTCTGCGTTTATTACACAATTTGACTTTTTCATACCGTATTCATGTAAGAAAATTGAAATCAACTTTACACTTGCAATTCGCATAACAAATGCTTGTGACAGCAACATTGAGAACCGCTGTACCGCTTATTTAGTCTGCCGAGTGATAATTAGGAACAGCAAAGAGAAAAGAGAGAGAACCGCAATGCACTCGGGGCTGTGTGTCTCTCTACTCGTGTTAGTTATACCTAAACCATGATCGCGAGTAGAAGAGTTGCACAGAGCTACAATTGCACACCCGCTAATGAAACCAAGCAATAAAATTGCATGCTCCGAGCACCGTTTCTGCATCTTCGAGTTTCTGTTTTTCTCTATTATCCGCTTTCTCTCTGTGTCCGCAAGTTCTCTTCTTCAAATATTAACTTCAAAGACCCGAAATATTTTATTGGGACAAAGACTCATGCATTGAAATAAAACTTTGAATATTGAATAACAATATTTTAAAACACATTGTGGGGCTCGTTATGTCCTGTATTCCACAATTTCAACATTTTCCAGTAAATTCGAGTACATTTAATGAAATTATTTTTCACTTGAAATTCCAATTGACGAAACCAATTTATGTTCATTTAGTCTATTTCAATTTAACCGCTTTACTGCATTCGGTTTTTTTTTTTTTTTTTTTTTTCCAGGTGACCCCTCTAATTGCGCTCATAATTGTTTGTAATGTATTAATAACTTTATAATTATTACGAAACTCTCATCAGAATAATATTATGGAACAACACAGCTTATGAGTACGCGGGTGAAAATATAAACGTAATTATTTTATCGCAAACGTCAATAAGTTGCGACCCTGCGTGCTACTCATTAAATATATTTAAAATTGTTTCATCCTTACGAAACAGCTTGATTAAAAAATGTGAAAAACAAGCAGGTCCCCATAATCCTTAGGAAAGTCATGCAGTAAGCTCACTGTTAAAAATTGTGTAACTAATTTGTTTGACGCCATCAACCCTTATGAAATTTTCTCTTTAGGAAAGAACTCTTCTGCGTTTTATGCCTGTTAATTTTATTTTTCTCTTTTTTTGTGTGAATCGAATTAACGAGATCGAACGCACCAGACTCTGGAAACGGAAGTTTGCACGAGTTGTGCAAGTTTCCGATTTACAACAGTGAAAACTCAACATCCGTTGATAAATAACGATGGCTTTCCATGGCTAATTAGAATTGGAACGTGGTTTTCAAAACCTTATCGTGAGGGGAGAAAAAAAATATATATGCACATGATTATTTCGTCGATGAAAAATTGATTTAATTGGAGGGAAAATTTGCCAGTAATCAATCAACGGTGGTGATATCGTATTTGAGAACAGCAATTTGACTTTCTCCATTTTAAACGAACGTGATGTTTGAACATATGACTAATCATGTATACGCTTCCATATTTCCGATATTAAATATCGCGTTTGTCACTACCTCGAGGCTATACGTTCAACATATAGAATGGATTTATTAATTCAATAATGATACGTTAAACATTATATGAATATTGATTTGCGCATGGAAATATCAAAGTATTACGAAATAATGAAAATCAGTAGATATGGCTGATTATTTTTTGAAATTGTTGCATCGCATGCCATTGCAGTATCATATTTTCAGAAAAGTCTCTCTTTTTATTTATTCGTCATAACTTGTATTTTATTTATTATTTTTAATTCATCATCAATATATCATTATTTGTTTGCAAGAGACAAGACCAAAATAGCGTCATAAAATACTCATATTGTTTAATGAGTTATATTTCAATTACCAACTCATTCGTGTACGATCAATTTACTTTATTAGCAAAAAAGTACCAACTTTGAGAGAATACACGACTGAGGAAACTCATTGATCGAACAGCACCGAATACTTGTCGGGAAAATTGACGAATTTTCACACAATAAATGATTGATTTTGCTTTTGATAAATTTGCATACTGTTTAAATAAATTTCATCCTGGTTCTAAAAAACATATATGCATTTTAAGGAAATAAATCTAGAAATACGTTCTTTGACGGGTTGTTCTGCAGTTTTATGGGTTTTCGGTTGCACTAAAAATATGTCGTAATTAAGAAACTGTTGGGCGATCATTGCGAATACCGAAACAAGGGGGTAGAATATAACACTTTGTTGTGTCGAGAACTCGGGAAAACGAATGTATCCCGGCAACAGAAACTCGTCTCGCAACAGCAGCAGCATCAGAAACGAGCGTCAAACCGGCGTCAATGCATGTTGATGTGTTGTTGCTGAAGAACGAAAGAACACACGGGCCACACGGTCACGGCGGCATTAATGAGTATGTAAATTTATACACCCGAACGATATGTAAACCCGTCCAACTTTTTTTCCCGTGAATATAAAACCCGAAGAGAGAGAGAGAGAAAGAGAGAGAGAGAGAGGGAGAGAGCGAAAAAAAACTCTCACTCTGGGCGTGTAAGCAATTATGATGAACGCACGAGGTGTCGCGAAATTTTTTCTTTCTTTCTCCTTCCAAATAACATGAACGTTCTACCGGTATTCGATGCGTTTCAACATTTTTTTTCCATATGAAGCTTTAGTTATTTTTCTCGGTGGAGCAGGTTACAATTTGTCACCTGAAAAAAAAACCTTGACCTTAATTATCATAACCGGAAGTTGATGTTTTGCTTTTTTATCGTATTTTATTTCTGCATTAATTAACCCAAATAAAAACAAACACATTTATATACATCTTCTAGTTTTTTTTATGTGCGTCGATGTCAACGTGAGTTATGATAGTGTGTATAGACAAAATTTCACTCTTTTGTAATTGCAGACTGAAAAAAAGAGTTTAATTAAAAATGGCTGGATCAAATACTTCGAATCCAATATTTAGTTGGACCGATTATTTATTTTATTTTATTAAATGTATGTGGCATTGGTTCAACAAAATCCATGATAAAAATTTTGTTTTGGTTCATTCAATATTTAAACTTTGATGAGTGTAATCACTCAAAAATGTGAATTATCATTGTAACGAGTGAATTGATCACTCGCACAACTGAACGATTTTTTGAATAAACGAAATATTTTATTTACCAGCTTTCCACGAAGCCACGAAGTAATTTCAACTAAACTTAATTTTCTCGGTGTATTTTCTAATGTTAACTCATTTGCCACTGTAATTGAATACCTTTCGGAACTTTAAACTTTCCAGGACACAAAATAACAATTTATGAACTTCTCGAACTTCCAACGAAAGAAAAAATGACAGAAAAATATTTTTTACGACACTTCATATGCGAATCAGAGAAAGTTACATATTTTAATAAGTTTGTAATAACAAATGGTGGAGAGAGATAATATTTCCGATGGCTAAATTATGAATTAATTTATTCTTCATAACTCTGTTATTTTAAAAACTATAAAATGGTGTATTACTGACTTAAATTCAAGATTCGTATGTCATTTTGTAAGAGTTTCGTGAATCTCGCAAGTCGACAATTTCGCGATTAAGATCCAACTTGACTCGTTATCACGTTACCCAAGAGTTTCTTTTCTCTCTTTCGTACATTCTTGTGTCTATCAACTTATTTTGCTGACCGCAGCATCGTTCCCACCACGGTAGCATAATTTTTTATTCGCTGAGGCAACCGCACGAACTCGCTCAAATATTAACCACTGAATTATCCGATTTTTTTTGTCCGCTTGGTAGCGAGTCGGGTATTTCTCATCTGTCTGTTTATTTAGTTTCCTTCAGACGCAAACCAACGATCAAAGCAGTGAAACAAACTGTTTTATCTGCACTTTTTTTCAATTACTCCGTGTTTCATGTTGCATGCATCCTCGTTATTTCACTCAGATAAATTCAAAACCGAATGCAAGGATATCTGTTAACAACTAGAAATTCGCAAAAGCGCCAAAAAAAAAAAAAAAAAAAAACCACAATGAAAAATAATTCAAATTTAACCTATAAAAAAATGGATATGTGTGTCGACAAACGGCATGGAACTTTTCGTCCGCGAAGTGAGCAATATCAAGAAAAACTTTAAAGAGAGCTTTCGCTCATGGATAGCTGTCCGACAAAAGAACGTGAGAATGGTGAGGAAGCGATCGTTTCCGAGCAATTTTCACTCATTCGAATACACAAAAAAGTCCAATACAACAAAAAAAAAAAAAATGAATTGTTAAATTCAGCATCGATTGTACATGCTGCCTTCATAACTATTTTTCTCATCCTGCTTTCAACGCTTGTGTATTTTTATTGCGAGCAGAAATATCGTTGATCCGATTAGTTCATTTCAAGTGCACTTCGCCAGAACCAATACCTAGTGGAAATGATTGAAAAAATAAACAAACAAACAAACGAACAAAATGTATCGAGAAAATATTCGGAAAGAACGATTTTCATTCTGCGAATAAAAAATGTAATTACTGAAATTCGTAACGGCTGCGAAATTGATGACTCCGTGAATAAATCTTGCGTGAAGTGTGTGATTCATTTTCCAAAACAACACACCCGTTATATTATTAGCAATGAAGCATTCGACGCACCAATTATATACGCATATATATCTATATATATATTTCATATTTACCAACATGAAGATCCATATAAGTAAAGTATAAGTGGGCTGTGATGTCGTAGTAAATTTACTCATACTTTGATTAGCATAAATACGAGGTGCAATCTGAGCAGTAGTACTAATTTTGTCTATATATACAGACGTACACTATTGTGTGCATGTGGGTGAGTGTGTGGTATTTGTGTGTTCAGACACTATACGCCTGTTCGACAACCATCAACGTTCAAACAACCTTCCATTTTGTGTAATAATCTCGTATATGTCAGGGTTAAGGTTAATAACGACAACTTCCATGGTAAATCGTTATTTTGAGAGATGCTTAAGCAACGTAAAAATCTGAATTTTCAGAACACGGATCTTCAATTTTTGGATTGTCATTACATACAAAATGTCGAAATTAAAGTATGCCTGAAACGAGATTTTTATAAGATTCATCCCTTTCGACGAATATTTAGCTTTTCGACGTTTAAATTAGTTTCAGTTATTCCATAATTTTGTAAAGCTTATTTTATAATAAGATTTTTCTTCACAAACCAGGAGCCAGAACCCATACAAGTACGGAGTTTTTTTTTTATCATAAAAAAAGAGTCCTCCTACGATTTTATTCTTTGCACGTATACAGCACGAAATAAATGTACCGTAGCTGTCCTGAAATCCTCTTATGCAAGCCAATCTCGCACGCGTTTAAGGCCGACCTTAAAACTGTCGCTAGTCACTTGAACTTTGCGATGAAAGACAGTGAGTTTATTACAAGGTAAAGAGTTATCTTGTTGGAATAATTTGTTATTCTACGATCATTTCATAGTGTTCTAACATGTTAAAAACCATGTCATTAAAAAGGTTGAAAAAAATTATTTTTTACATTTTGTTCCAATAATTAATTGCTTTTGGTCAGACTGAATTGTTATAATTTTATATGTTTATTATTATTATTATTTCTTACCGAAAACTTGAATTCATAAAATGTAATATTTTGATGAGTAACTAATTAATAAATAAGTTATCAACCAGTTTTTAAAAATGCACGTAATTAGGCAAAAATATATTAGTTGCTTTTAAAAAATGAGCGAATTGAAGAAAAGAAATTTTAGTAGCCTTCAATAAACTGTAACTTTAACGTGATTATGGTCGTGAAAATAGAGAAATAAAAATTAAAGAAGGATGAAAATATTCACGTGGTATATATGATCGTGGCACACGTATCTTTGGTGAAACATGCACGCTTCGATAAATAAAATAAGAAAAGAAAGAGATATATCCTGAGAAATGTTGATACAAGATGAAGAATGAATCAGGCGCATATACTTGCAGAGAGCTACCGGTCTTAATCGGATCGGCACGTGAGTCGCGTGCTCTCTAGGACGTCGAACTTAGCATGCCAATCGATCGTGTGTGATGCCGTGTACGTGTCTTAGCCCCGCGATTCTTCATCGAGCTCACTCAGATGTCTACCGTGAAACGACGAAGAACGATTACAAGAGATCGTGACAAGATAAAAGAGTGAGATTGGTCGTGAGTCATTTCCAACCTGGCCATAACCGAAATGTAAATTATCTAGCCCGAAAAGCAAAACGTTAATGGATGGAGAAAAAAGAAATTCATGAACGAGGAACAGCGTTCGTTTGATCGCTCGACTATCGATCTCTTTAATTTGATTTTAAGCTGTCACTACCAATTAGATTGACGCGTTTGATAAGAGTGGTGAAATGAATTATTGGAAAAATTAAGAGGGCGCTTAACGCGTGTCTATTAATTTACATTCGAGAAACGCCGCTGTAATTGATGAATCTTGAGAGAACTAAATCCTATTACGAACTTTTGACAGCACATTTGTAAGCCATTGTAGAATTTATGTTTTGCATCTATCCCCTCAGGCGATAGTCTTGCCACAGTCACGTTCAACATAACATTAACTCTCCGGTTTATTTTTCAATACTAGCTAGGATATAACTTGCTCAATACTCTAAAGATTTTCGTTGTTATATCTTATGAGAATGTTGAAACACGTAAAAACTTTCGAAAAAAATGATGTCTCATTTCAAGTTTAAAGTTTAAGAAATAAGCAAAGATTTCAGAATTTTTACATACGAAGTTGAATCAAGTTTTGCTATATTTCTGAATTATAAGAAAGTAGAAATTTGAATATATTTCAACTCCCTCAAAATATAAGTGTTTGCTTGCTTCATGAAAATAAAATCCTGAAAGATAAATCGCACGGATAAATGGGAAGACCGATTCACGATGAATCATGCCACAAAGTATCGAGAGAAAATTCTGTACCCACGAATTCTTCGATATATAAAGGAGAGACGAACAAGAGGTCATCACGTTGTGATGCGTCATGAGACAGACGAGTGGAAAAAAGTACGTGCATTGTATATTACAATAATACTTTGTCATGTTGGTATTTCCAATTGGATTGCTATGAATCTTGTGATCTCTCATCTTCGCAGATCGTCCAAATAACTATTCAGCGCTCAAGAACGCAATCGATCAGGAAGACGTGCGATGACGTCTGTGACGTGAGCCAGATCAATAGATGGCTTCGGTTCGATATTGGATTTATCTTGATCTCTGTAATCGTCAATTTTTACTTGACCCAAGACGTTCAATAATGTATTACAATATATTGCCAATTTTTCAAATATCACTAAACTGACACACATTTATCTCCGTCTCCTACATTTTTTACAATATCGGGAATAAGTGCTTAAAAAAACTGAAATCGCTAATCATTTACATTTAAAAATTTCAAGTATTTAAATAATCTAATATTTCACAATAAATAATAAAAAGTGTGATTGTTTTTATTTCGATTTTTCCTATGTTTGAATTGCGCTTTGAACTGATGTTGGATGGACGTTTTTCCATTGATGGACTACAAGTTTTTTTTAATATCATTTCGTGGAGTATCGCCCGCGGAGTCGTATTTTTCGTGCCGTATATTTTTTTTCAATATCGCCCGAAGTCTTTTTCGCCATTTGTAATAATTGAAACATCAATTTCATTGGGTCAACATTCGAGATGTATGAAACGACCGAAAAATTGGAGTATTAAAAAATAAAATGTAATTTGAAAAGTGAAATTTTGTTGCGTTTCAATAACATCGCAATAAACTCTCTACGCGGTTGAGAATTGTGCACATTTCAAATATCAATTCTACTTTATCAGATAACCAATAGCACGAAATTAATATGCCAAGAATAATGTTGAAACCTCGGTTGAAACGAGCTCTAGGGAAAAGATATGCAGATACACCGCATGCTCTGCACAACAAAAGTAGTTCGCGCGTCATTCGAATAATGGCAGGGACTGCATCGTTCGCGAATCGATTCTCGTTGCAAGACAATAAACAAATTGTGCCTAACGTGTGTTTGTATACGTATATATATGTACGTATGGCACGATGATATCGATCATTCGCATAAATGTATCCGACGTACTGCTCCCGTTTCATTGTCGCGAGTCTCTCGAGCGCGTTTTATCGTTCTCAAAGAATCGACCTCGAAGAAATGATAACCACCACACGAATTTCTCATCTACCGATCAGCAAAACGGAGTATTAATTAAATGGATAATTCACACTACGAATAATATATCAATAACTTTGTCTAAATAGTAAATAAAAAAAATCTAAAAAATAAAATAATATGTAAATTCCACGAATCTTCTTAAATTTTTTTTTTTTTTTCCATCGATGATAACTAAAAACAATTTTACAATAACAAAGTTTTAAGTAACGAGAGATCGTCCACAACATGATGAATTCCTGAAAATTCCTGATTTCTTGTCATTTTTTTCACGAAAACTGTAACAATTTTTACAAATACTTAATAAACTAATATTTTCGACCCCGTAGAGTAAAAAAATTCTCTGTATTCTTTACGACTCAGGTAAAAAGAGACGAAAACACCAAAAATTGTTCATTCGTTACACGCAGTATTATGACAAATAAAAAAAAATAAAAACGAAAAGTTATATGAGGAGCTTTGCGTGGCTTTCTAGGGACGAAGGGTAGGGTCGCGCGTTATATCCTCAATAATTTCGTTTCCATGACGGCGTTGGCTTTGCGGAAAAGTGCACGGGACTCGTGTATCAACATAGATATATATATGCGTTTTAGTTGAAGCTATGGCAGAAAACCGTTTTACGTGGAATGTAACGCGGAAACAATGAGCTTACAACGCAGTTATAATTTTTCGAGACTTCTCGAAACGCGCGAGTAAAAAGAGAGATGAGAACGTCACGTGGTTGCTCGCTGCGAAAGGATCGCGAACGTTTTACAAACTCACGATTGTACAGAAATTACGCATACAAAAGAAACATAAAAAAAACCACTGAGTTCGTTTTTCCAGTATTTTTTTCCCTCGAGACTTTCAGGAATCACGTGGAACCATTTAGCTTTTAAAATAATCGCGGTTTAACCTTATTGCTGAATTATTCCAAACCAGTTCTCAAATAATATATAAAAATGCAATTCCACCTTTACTTTTTTTCGGAATATTAAGATTAGCCATCGTGTTTCATTACTGCAAAACACATATACACAATTTCATTGATTGATTGATTAATTGAGAATACGTACAAATGTTTTTTGAGGAAAAGAAAAAATGATGAAAAACTTCGAAGGTTTCTTTCCTGAAGAAAATAGTTGACCGATTGCGTTGAAATTCGCCACACAATTTCATTGCACTGTTTTCCAGGAACGATACCACAATCGAGTCGAAATTATTGCTACGTTCCGTTATATCATCCGGAGAAGAGAAAAAGTATACGAAAATCGATTTTTCAATCAGAGGTTTTTCCACGCACCACTTTACTAAACTTTAACGTTTTTTATGAAACAATCTTTAAACAGATTGCAAAACAAAAAATCTCGACAAGTTTAAAAGTTATTTCATCCAGAAAATCATTTGCGAAAGAGCTTTTTGGACAACAATACAATGCCAACCCCAATTTTTGTATGTTCACAATTCAATAAAACCTCATTGCAACATCAAACTCAAAGGACTAGAAAAGAAGACAAAGGCGCAAGAATATTTGCAAATTCTGGAGTTTCGAACGATGAAAAAGAGTGTCTTATTTTTCGTTATTTTCGAATATTTTCAGGAATAGCTCGAAGATTTATGAAAAATCGTAAATGTTCTAATGGTAGTCGTAAATTTTATGACGCAGTAAGTGCCGAACATGGTAATATATTTTAATGAGTAACATGAGTACTTTTGTGAAGCTTCTTTGTCATCGTAAAACTTTAATTCAATTATATATGACTCGAAAGATTTCACATATATACGAAGGAAAAAGAGCGGAAGTGAAGTGACCCAAGAAAAGTGGCAAAGTTGGATGTATTTCGCCTCTGATACACCACCCATTTGACTTCTCGTGGTGGCCTCGGAGCATTCCGCGAGAGTATAAAGAGTTTTTTTTCACTAAAAGTTGCAACGATCCGACGACCCTCGAAAAGGATGAAGTCGGGGTTAGCCATCAGTGACTCTTGCGTACAGCCATCAGAGAGAACAAAGTTTTTGAGCCAAAGAGTGTGCCTGTGGAAGAGGACAAAACGTTTTCCGCTCTTGCTTCCTCTTCTCCAATAGACCGCGGTCCTGCTACGAGAGACTTACATTTATTCCTATATATCTTTGTATTCAGGAAGCGAAGTTGTCACGTGATACAAGTTTTGCAACCCTCTCGGGAGTACGTACCGGTCTCCGGATGACCCCTGACGATGTTGGGAGACCCCACCTTATATATAATGGACAAGCGGAGGATCTGGACTCCGAACAAAAGTTCGTTGTGTTAACGCGAACTGGGAATTCTAGAAAAAAGTTTCAAGTCCATCGTATAAATACGTATACGTCCAAGCGGAGCAGCCATTTTGTTGCACCTTTCGATATCCACCAACTGGAAGTCACACTGTTGCCAACACTTATACATATTCGTCTAGTTAGATTCAAGTGTATAGCATCTGCAAACACAATGTACGTATAGATTGTTCCGAGTCATACACACGTTTTTATACAATTTGGCTCCAAGCCATTTTCTGTTATTGTTCTCTCTTTTTTCTCCCATTCGCCCTATTTTGCTTCTCTTGTTCTCCAGTTCAAGAATTATCTGTTTTTCGTTTCCAATGCTCGCTCGAAGATATCGTGATACGAAATCGCAATCGAGGGCAAGTATAACAACGGGATACAAATCAGCGATATTCATTCGCAAAAAGTTCTCCTCTTGGATAGCATTATTATTATTATTCTATTTAATGGATGATTTGTTATAAAATTTTACGAACGCGTGTCGGTTGTTTAGTTATTAAACAATAAACGCTGAATTCCGAATCCCAACATTTCGCTCCAGATATAATAACAATTGCAAACATCAAGGATGTTCTGAAAATATTTAGATAAAAAATTGCTGGAAAGAAGGAGATAAATCAACAGACGATACGGAAGAGCAGCAAGACCCGCAATGAATAAGTCAAAGAGAAATGAAATTGATGCAGTATTCAGCTTTCGTGTTTTCAGAGCATACTGTTGCGATTATTCATCGTATTTTTTTTTTTTCCCGAAGAGGATGTGTGTTTTTTCAGTTGAAATTTTTATCGATTGAGAGAGGAAAATTCATGGGAAGATTTCGGTTTCAAGTGTTTATTTCCACTGAAGAGTTTGTATGCTGAACATTATTCAGATACGATTTTATTTATTGAAGAATAAATTTAGGCATGAATTTCGTTTCCTCGAATAATTATTTTCATCGATAACCAATTAAACAGTAAAAATTATCATGGAAACATCCAAATTCACGGACATATCCAGCAATGAAGACAAATCGAATGGAACAAAATGGTGGATCGATGTTATCGTACAAGGGCATGCAGCTGGTGAAGAATCGAAAAGTTTTCTTTCACCGTCGAACAATGAGAAAAACTTAATTTTTTTCTCGGAGTCTCTTCGTGATATGCGGCTGCAAGTGACCGAACGATAGATCGGTTCGTTCATCGTTATATATAAATCGTTATCACATTCGGAAAATTACTGACCATTGAGAAAAACAGGAAAAAGGTACGGCCTCGAACGAGGTTGACGACGATGAGAGAGAAAGAACGAACTTTCGAAAGTTTCGAGCTTGACGTCCTCGGTCCTCAGAGCAAAACGACGTGATTCTAGTCTCTCGATTTACGATCGAGGAAGACGAAGAGAAGAACAACGGCCTCTGGTAGTGGACGATAAAAAAAAATACGATCGGACAATTTTTTCCTACTTCCCGAAGGTTCCTGATGGAACAAAACATTCGTCCTATATACATTCAGATGTCTATATGTATATAGTTGAGGAGGAATCGATGGGCGAACGAGAACTTGGCAAATTCACAATGTCAACGGAAAACTCTCGCACCACCATAAACCACGCTCGTAAAATTTATTTTGAAGAACACCTCTAATTTATTTTTAATGGAAGAATCGAATTCAACGCGACAGTTGTGTATTTTATTTCGTCCGTTAAGTGCTTCGATCACAAAAGAGGTCGGGTCGATGGGAATGGAGGAGAAAAAAAATTCCGTTTCCTATAATTCGTGCATTTAATGAAACGCGTCACCCAGGAATTATTCACAGTAAAAATAAAAAAAATCACGCGCTTCTTCAAGTTACATTTTCAACTATCCGGCATCGGCGAATATCAGTTTAACATTGCCGTTCGGTGAGCTTCGGAGATTTAAAAAAAAGTTGTTGCTATAATGAACTTCTTAATGGATAATTTGAGTTCTCACAAGCGATTAAAAGAAAAAAGTTTAAATATTTACGAGAGAAAATGAAATTTTCGAGCACTCGAGGAGACTCAACGATAAAATAAAAATGGAAACGTGCTTGAATAAAATTATCTAGTAATATCAATGAGAAAAAATGTCTCTTTGGAATCATGTTTTTAATGATGAAGAAAATTTATTGAAAATTATTCAAACTGTTTTAACAGTCTTCGAGTTAGAAGTAATGGAATGAACTTTTTCAGCCAATAATTAGAATTCTCCACTATGTACACTGCTTCGACTATATTTACACGTCCATACGCGAACGTATGATAAATTATGATTACCAGGCTGGAGAGAATATGCACCAGCATCCCTTTTAGCATCCGTTATAGCACGTGACAGTATATCATATATCGTAGAGTAATTTCAAATGGTGTATATCTTGCGTATGCGCGATTGTTCAGGCCCCTTTCCTTCCTTTGGGAGGCGTTCAACGATCGAAGCTTAATCGTGTACACACATCACCTGTGCACCCTATGTAAACACTATTCGCAATTTATAATTCGCTATGTTCAACGGAATTACGAGGATAAACGAACCAGGCAACAGTCCAATCAACCTATGGTTTAACTCCAATAATTCAAACTACGAGCCCGATAAAAACGATCTAACAAACAAAAAGATTTACGTCAGAAATAATTACAGAGCAAAAGATCCGAGACTTTCAAAAATTCATGTATTGTTTGTTGTGTTTACTGTGAATCCAAGAAATTTTGATTGGATGGAAGCTTGAAAATATACTGAGGTATCCCAACAGTTATTGGCTATTGACAATTTTGTATATTTCAACGAAATATGTATAACGAAATATTATCGAGTCGAAAAATTGGCACTTGGAGGATACATGAATTAATATTTATATATCGAATAATCAAATCAATCATTTCTAATTATTATCGATTACTAACAGAGATATCCGATACTGCCCTCTTCCATTTGCATTCCATCAAAAAACCAATTTGAAAAAATGACTGAATGCTTCTCAGACTGTCATTAATCCTACGATCTGTCTGCAAAATCCTTGCACAAAAATTTCTTCGATTGTACCTCTGGGGATGAAAAACACCTTTGGGATCGCAGGAGCACATTCAACGTAAATACAAGTACTATTACGACCAAGTATTTATTCACGAGTGTTGTAGTAATTATAGAACGTTTGATGTAGTAATCAGAACAATTAAGTAAAATTATGATGCAAAATCTATTGAGAAGCGTCTTATATTTTATATATATATATATATATATATAGAACATTATGAGATTTCTCATAACAGTATGGACTATTTTGGTCCGGGTTAACGGTGTATATTTGCCTCGTCAATGGGATGCTTCAGTGCGTCGTTGGTTAGCCACATATATTTCTATGTATAGATATAGTCGCATACAGTTTGGTTATCGTCTAGTTTCTATGTTTAGTTTCCGGGGTGGCCCAGCTGGCGTCTATAAACCGAGAATGGTAGAGCTTGCAGCGACATCAAGCTTGTCAAACCTTCAACAGTACCTTGCCCCCCTTTCCACCTCATCTCTTCATACTTAATACATCAAGCTTGCAATTTCTCTCTCTCTCTCTCTCTCTCTATCTATCTCGCTATTCACCTGTCGCCCGTTTTCCCTCTTTCACTCAATTAGTCGAAAGCTTTACACAGTAGTCCGAAGCTCAGCAATTAATGGAGCAAATCTAAGTACCATCTCTGCTGATGATTTGCTAAGGAATCCCGTATTGTGTATACGAACATCTGAGCTTCCCACAAATGTTCAATAAAGCTTTTCGTCTGCAGCCGCTTCGATTTTCGGTATTACATTTATATATATGCTTCGACCATATATATTAAGTCCATTTGTATGCAATCTCTTCCTCATTAGCTTTGTGAATAGTCAATAGTCATGGAAAGAGACAAGAGCTCTCGGCATCGTTGATGCTCTAGATCCATATCTACTTCTCTTATCCTCTTCTTTGTCTATCTTTTTGTCTGACACTCGAGCTTCAAGAGTCTCAATTGGAGCGAGGCTAATTTCTCGATTAACGAATTGTCCCTGGTGAATAAAGACTGCTTCGTACATATACAGAATATACGTATACAAATGCAAACTCACACACAAGCATCAATGATAATAGCATTGCGTCATATATGGCAAGACTGGCACGCGAGAAAGAACTCGATCGCTCGAAATGCACTCCAGAAAGTCTTATACGAAAATAGATGTGTCTACTAGATATATATACTTTTTCTCCCAATTGAGACATTTACTTAATTATCCCTCCGGGCGAAATTCAGGAAAATAAATCAAGAAAGTGGTACCTCTGTTGGAAATCAAGAATTTCCACATAAATATCTATCTCCGTACGCATATAATAATTGCTTGCAATTTTATAAAGTCGATCAAATTCAACTACTTTCCGTCCTACCGGTTGGTTAAAATTTCCATATACGAGTATATTCTACAATATTTTTTTTATTTTTACAGACACTAGGTCTATTCAAATGAGAGTATAAAATAAAAGATTTTCTTCACTATGCAGTATATGGGGTGAGGAAAACGTTGATCGAAAGTGTCAATAAAAATACAATACCAAATAAAGAAGATTGCTAAGGTTATCTACAGTATTTTTACGAGTTATTATCAAATTCATTCGTTGAAAAAATGTAAAAACCGGGGAAAAAGAAAAGGAAGAGAATGACTTTTCGAATAAATAATTAATGAGGATAGGTTTCAAGTTGCCGTTTACGAAACGACAGCTCGTTACAAGTCTTGCTCTCTCGCTCTCGCTTTCATTCAGTCTCTTTGTGAGAGAACCGATAACGAGAACCGGCGTCTATCGTTCCCTGCACATTTTGCTCCATCGTCGTCGACCAGAGGAAAAAGAGGAATAATGAAACGTTAATGTATATACATAAGTATAGACAGTAACGAAACTCAATATATATATATACATCCCGAGATACCCTCGGCCAATCGTCGAACAACGCCTGACGACGATGTCGAAGACCGATCGGATCGATCAACTTGGCTAATTGAACCGTTAACGATTAGGTGGATAAATTGGCATTCTCTACCTATATATACATATCACTGTTTAAGCACCAGCACATGCTAGCCTTCGGGCTCTTTACAGCTTTGCTACTGCTGGCAGTAACGAGGCCTGTACAGTTCAAGATTACACGCGAGAGAGAAACCCTTTTCCAAGTATGTACATATATCTATCCCAATTAGGACATCAGCAAGATCGAGTGTTAATTGCAACGGCAAGAAGCCTCACAGCATCACAAACTCTAATATCCGTTAAACATCGATAATTCATATATACATGTATATAAGATATAACATTTCGTGACGTTCCATATAATCGATTTCCTACCGTTTTATACTAAGATCAAAAAATAAAAGACAATTTTGTTTCACATTTTCTCCCCTCTTTTCACCGATTTTTTCATTCATTTTTTAACATCGATAAGAAATATCAATCGAGATGAATTCTCGATGGATTATTCGCAGAAAATTTCATAACATAATTTGATATGATTTTCGTAATAAAAATCTTATCGAGATGATGATGAAAAAAATTAAGTATGTTGACGTTTCCATCGTTGAAACGCATCAGAATGTTGACACAGTATCTTTCAATTTTTTACGTTCTCTTTGAATGTAAGCACCGAAAATTGGTCTACATTTTGTGGTATTCGATTAAGAATCAAGCAATTTGCCATTTTCCAATGCACACAAGATTCCATCGATAGAAGAATGAAATTGATGAGGAAAATAAAACTTTTTTCATTATAATTTAATCACATGTGAAATTATGAATTGGTTTTCGTTATAACTCTGTGATGGAATTTATTAAATGTGGCCTTATCTTTTATCGTAATTTCAGATGGAGCGATTAACGCGTTGGACGTTATTGGCAACGTTTGCCGTACTCCTGAGCCAGTCGTCTCTCTCCGATGCTTGTTCCTGCTCACTACAGCATCCACAGACGCAATTTTGCCAATCGGATTTCGGTAATTAAAATCTCATCCAATGCAATGCTGCGTGCACGTTATAACGAATAGAGCTTTGTGTTACGTTTCACAGACACGTATACGCTTTTATTAAGTAATTTTATTATTTTATATACGAATAACTGATCTTTTTGTATGAAAAAGTAAAAATGTACATTCGGGTTTACTGGAAGAACATCCAGTCAAGTTCATCACACACTTCATGGACATGGACTCTTGCTCACATTTCTATTGAAAAATTCACTTGTGAAATTTTTTAACCGTGATTTTCAGGGAGTTATGGTTTTTGCCAGTTTTTATAACACTTTTTTATGCTTCTTTCAAATCGGGCCAAATTTCGATTTTTTATTTTTTTATTTTTTTCCACAATTTTTTATTCAGCATTCGTTGACTTTGAGGCATAATGAAAAATTTTTAATATTTGTTTTAAAATTTTTTTCAAGATACAGTCTAATTCGTAAACAATCGATGCGCGCCCTGCTTATTAGCGTATACTTTAAAAAGTTGCAACTTATTCACTGTACATCAAAGTTATTCGAATTTCGAAAGCTCTCAGACGAATCAAAAATCGCGGCTGCAAGCATGAATGTTTTTTGTTGAAAAATGCAAAAAAAAAAAAAAAATAGGAGCGACCGAAAAGGGCGTGAAATACCTCATATAGAATATTCGTCACCAATGCTGTACATGGAATTTTCAAGCCTATCGTCCACCATGATCCTATTAAAGGATTAATTTCGCTCCGGAGGTAGAGACAGGCACGAGATTTAATTGGACGTGATAAACTGTATTTCCCACCACCTCAAATTATTCACAATTAACATTATTTACGTGAATCGTTTCAATTGACTCATAAAACTATGCTACCAAATTTTCAATTTCAACATGTTGAAGACATGCATAATTAATACTCAACTCAACTCAATTCTTCGAGTTTAACGACACTGTTAATGCCCCCAATTGGAAATTCATTTCTTTCATTTCTTCGGAGCTTCAAAACACAATTTCAATTATTGAAAAAAAAAACTAAGGAAATAATTACAACTTGTCAAAAATTATACTCAATTTCTGACAGCGTAGAAATTAAAATAAAACGTTCATCACTATTCTCATTATTCTCGATTATTCTCGACCATTATTCGATTATTGAGCTGTCGTTAAACAACAACAAAAATCCACAATAAAATTCGATATTAAATTACAGGAGTTACATCATAAATTTTTAAATTTTGGATAAATTTTAATGAGCAAAAAGCTTTCATGGAACAGAAAAGATCGTACTTTTTCATGAGAGTTGACATTCAGGCCAGTAGAAATTCACCGAAAATTCAATTGGAGCGAATCTCGAGATTCCATTGTTGTAAAATGGTTACTCTTGAAATTTTAATTCTCCCTGTGTAAACATATGTGTTGAAATCTTTCAACGAGTATATTATATACGAGGCGTGTGGACATGTGAATAAGAGGTACGTCGTGGGGACATGCGCTTCTCGTATATCCGTTCATTTTGCGAGGAAAGTGGTTCTATGCTATGCGCTCTCGGGGATTAGGAAACGTCGTGTTCTCGCTTTCCGAACGATCAAAGCTTGCACTATTCGAGAAATCATTTCCAGAATTCTACTCTAAGAACTTTCGGTTCACGTTCGCCCGTAACGCCTTATGAAAAGTAATAATACACTGCAAATATAGATATAGATGCGCGTATCTATATATATATATATATATAAAGGTGTGTGTGGAAGAGACATATACGCCAATCGTAGTTGACGTGGGAAGGGATTATCCCACAGCGCTTTTCCCTTTCACAGCATCCAAGAAGGAGCAGGACTGTATATATTCCGAGAGCTATCTGTACCTTTAGGACGCGAATGGGAAACGCGGATATAAGCGTTTGGACGTAATACCTCAATTCCCCAGCTATAATTCGCTGGTATCCTCTTATAAATGAAAATTGCATGTCATTCTCATATTTCTATACGTAACAAAAAAATAAATACAACAATCGTTTATCTCTTGCACGAATTTTACTCGCGTCCGATCGAGCATTGTCGTGGAAAAACTTGTTTCAATTCTAGAACAACAGAAACACGTATATCGATGATCCAAGTAAATTAGTTGAAAGATGAATTGTAATTAAAAACCTATAACTGGGACTTAAATTACAAATTTGACGAAAATTAAACAAAATTTTGATGGAACCTCGTAACAATTGTGAAAAACGTGAAAATAATGGGTGACAATACTTTTTTCTCTTTTTTTTTCCCTCTTTTCATTTAATAACGACGCGAGTCGAGTACACTGGAGAATGAAATTTAATATACAATGTGCAAGGACCCGGAAGACATTTCTCGCCAAAGAATTTTGCAAAGGGTTGAAAAAAAAAAAATTGTCAAGATTTCACTGTGAAATCCGACGAGAGCTCACGAATACGTACACTCGACGACAGCAGCCTCTCACAAAAATATATATAAGTATATTTTTGATGAAATTCTCATTGCACGTCGAGTCGTTGCATGCACTTCGGAGCCGTAACGTGAAAATTCGACAAATATTGTCTGCAGTTCCTGAAAGCAACTTAAGTGATGCGAATATTTCAATGTGAATATTCCCGCCTTACAATAGACGTATGCTTTAGTGTGGTATGAGAAAAAATCTTGAAGAATCGATAATGTGAACTAGAGTAAAGGTTGATGAACAGTAGTGTCCTCGCAAAGACATTTTTACAGAGATACTTTGGATATTGGGATTTAAAAAAACTTTTTCTGCTTAAGCTTCCGCACTTCATAAGCTTCAAAATGACTGACACAATCAGCAGATTGTTCACAGCACATTTTTTGTTGTAATAAAAATTTACAACACTCTAATTTTTCCACCAGATATCAATAATGATAAGTTACGACGTTTTGTTTTTGTTTTTTGTAGTTGCTCTCGTGAGGGTGAAACAACGAGCAGAGGTTAATGACCATGAAGTTGCCTACAAAGTCAAAATTCATCGGGTTTTTAAGGTTTGTAAAAGCTTTGTTGAAACATTTTATTAATTTGATTAAAAGATAAACGGCACGGCAAGTGGAGCGTCTCTTTTTTAACACCATAAAGTACGTCGAAATCGTGTAAACAAAATGCCATAAAAGTGTTTAAATCTCGCGAAAGTGTTGGTCTCTTTCAGTTGCTACCAATCGAGACCAGTCAGACGTTCATAACAGAGAAGGCAAACAAAACGAAAGCTACATTTTCTTTCGTTCCTCCGAAATTCCCTTCCGAAACATAGAATTTGCGATCCAGACGATGCGACGACGTTGGCGACGTCGGCGGTACTACCATTCACCTCTTTCCAACGACTTTCCCGTTTCTATGAAGTAATCACTTCTGTAACACTTTCGGAAGCGTTTTCCGCCCGAAACTTTTACACCTTTTCGTTCGACGTACACAAAACTATTTTTTTTTATATGTGTATACGTGTGTAGTCAGAAACACAAATACCCTCGACCGATCGATCGCAACATTTTACGACGAGCTTTTCCTTGAGCAAACACTGTTTTTCCGCACTTCCCTGAAAACGTAAACGTTGCAAATTTCCAAACAAACATCAGTAAATACTTCCCTTCCATCTTTTTCGACTGCTAAAGCAAATCCTGCAAAAGCAGGAGCTTTCGAAGAGGCAGTGGCGTCAAAATTTAGAAGATGCAAATATTAATTTCAATTAAGGCAGAAGTTGTATAAATTATAAGGCTGACTAAAATAATGAACGAAAAAAATTTAAAGTCTTTCTAGACTCTTGCTCACATTTTGTTACACGTTTCAACAATAAATATATAAAATATCATCGAAATAGAATAAAAGAATGATTAAAAGCCAGCCACCTTGAATGAACGAAGATTTTTTATTTATTTATTTTTTTTTACTTTATTTCAAACAATATACATTGTAAAAAAAGTGATAAAGATTTGACTCAAAATTCTCTCTTTTGTGTTTCTGTAATTTTTCTTAGTTCATTGACGATAAGAAAAATGACATAATTGCAAATCTTTTTAGTTTTTGTTTTATTCCAGATAATAATTACGGTCTCGTCAACTCTTGTCAAATTTAATCTCTTGTGGCAGGCACTTTGCTCTTATACCTTCAAGTACATCACTTCCTTATTATGTTTCGATGATTTTTTTTATGCACTGTTGAAATGTATAATAAAATAGGTACAATTAAGAGTTCATAAAATGATTTTTTTTTTTCACAAGAAAAAAAAGTTACCGAATTTTTTTTTTTTTTTTTTTCGATGCTGTTAATTAGGTATCTGGTATTTTTGAAAGACTGTACCATTAGATATTACATCGTGAAAACCTTCTTGTCATGGTATTTTTACAAAGTTCCATAAAATCCAATAACTATTTATGTTGAACGTTTTATCGATATCGAAGCATTGAAAGACGCGATCGAATGAGTGTAATCGTCAAAAAGTTTCCGATTTCCCGGACTAGAGTTGTTGAAAAAAATTTAAAAGAATGAATTCAGAGGAAATTCTCTGTAATACGTCAATAAAAAAAAGGTCGTTCAAAACGATCTTATCTCATTGTAATGTGGGTCAAGTGCACTATATTTTTGTTAGAATGATCGAGAAGCCATCGAATAAAATAGAACCGCAGAAAAATGGTGGAATTATCCTATTTGCGCGCTCCATGAAATGGCAAATTCTCGTCTTCGAAGCATGTCGCGATGGAATCTTCTCTGGACTGAGATCCTCAGAAAAGGAATAACTCCGAGGACGAATAAAAATCGTAAAAGAATAAGATTCGACGTATATTTTCTCGTCGCAAATTGCACGCTTCGGTAACTTATTTCTTCGAGAGCTTTCGCCGCGATCTTAATTTTTTTCTTTCGCTCTGTCGACCGGGCCAAATACCGATCGTGAAAGTTGTCTCGTCGACAAACCTTTCGAAGCGAATAATCGCCGATCCTCTTGACTCGTGGTCCAATGTGCATAAATATGTACACATGAACTTTTATGCTCACCACATCGATCCTATCAACCAAAAAAACTTCATGGACACGATTTATCGCAAAAACGCGATTTGTAAACCAGAATATCGAAATACAGTTACTTTCAAAACTGTGAAACTCCGAAGTTCTTATTTATCCTTTTTTTTTCGAAAAATATATTTTTTAGGAAAGTATTCCAGGCTTAAAAATACGAGAAATTCCGAGCCAGGAATTCATCAAATTCAATTCATGCTCCACAAAATCAGGGCGAGTCCATGTAGATGATTTCTTTTCTTTTTTTTTTTTAAATTAAAAGGCAGTTTTCTACTGCAAAAACGGTTTTTTTTATCAAATCAAATCTAACGTAAAAATTTATTAACCTGAATTGCATTTCAAATGAGAATAAGTATGCAAATCCTTGAGAAATTCAAAAAATAAAGATCAAATAAATTTCAAGGATGGAAAAATGAATGAAAATAAATCAACACAAAATTAAGGCAATTATAAAAAAACACGAGTATGAGTGATGGGCTCGTCAAAAGAACGTGAAATTGTCGGGCGGAATCGATATCATGACTATACCTATGTTCGGAATCCATAGATATAACGATGTATATGTAGCACCATCGACGAGTTGAATTTATCGTCTTTGCTTCCCATGCTTGTGAAGTTATGGACCGTAGCACGGTGCAAAGCAGTCGAGAGGTCGTCGAAGGTACGACGATAACAACGAGATACTCGCAAAAGGGCTACGGCCCTTTCCTTCTCCATTTCGTTTCCTTTTACTTCATCGTACACACCCAACATTTCTACCTCGAAATTCGCATTACGAGAAGTGTACGATTCATGAGGCTATTTCCAAGCAAATTTCGTAGGAGGATATCTCAAAGAATCTCTCATTTCACTGGAGTTTCTCTCGTATTTTCAATCATCACAAACACATGAATATGATTTTCAAAAGTTTTGTAAATCTTCCACGAACATTCTTCAATGGGATGAACTTTAAATGGAAGGAATTGCTTGTAATATTTCGTGGAGTAATAAATATTAAAAGATCAATTAAAAAAAAATAATAATAATCGTAAAAGAATGAAATAATAGTTATGTGCAAACAGAGGAGATTGAAATTGCACTAATTTCCATTCCAAATCGCCATTAATCAATATTCCGAGTAAACCGAGTTATTATTCTTGAAATTTCGAGTTGCATGGAATAACGTTTTAAACTTTGGATCATGTGCAACAGAATGTATCTGCAGAAACTTACATAATCAATTTACGAAACAGTTGTTAACGAATAGGGAAATAACGCTAATGGCGAACAAGCATATTTTCGATGAAAACCAAGCCCGGAAACTCAATCAACGGCACATAAATATATCTTGTCAGATAATTATTCGACAGCAATGTTCTCATTAATTTGTTAATTTATTAATTTATGTATATTTTGGTTTATAGGCGATCCCGAAAGCACGAATTGCATTAGAACGAAAACCTCTTTGGCTGTGGTCACCCGCGACCGATAACATGTGCGCCGTGCCCTTTCTCAACCCTGGTAAAACGTGGGTCGTCAGCGGACGTATGATTGGTGGAAAACCAAGTCTATCACTTTGCAGCATTTCGAAGCTTTGGTCGGAAGTTACACCTCGTCAGCGAAAGGGTTTTCGTAAATTTTACCACGACGGTTGCGTTTGTCAAGTGAGTATTAACTACGATTATTTTTTCCTAATGTTTTACCTTACGGACTTGTTTGGGTTAGAATCATTTGGAAAAATTCGTCAATTATTTATTTAATCATCAATCGTGTTACGAGAGTCAATAATGCAGATTTCAATTGAAATATTTTGATTTTCAAGACAATGCGAATAAAAAATCTAACAATCATTTATATTTAAATTGAAGAAATTTTGACCCTTTTCATCGCGGTTCGTCTTAGAATAATGAACATTGCTGTGAATCTCAAGGCTGTAAACAATTGATTTAAAACATTTTTTCGAAAAAATTCATTTGAATGAATGATTTGAGATTCAATAGTGAATATTGAAAACGCCCTGTTTCACTTTATCATCGATTCTTTTAACGTTTCAATCGTACAATAGAAAATTTTGCCTCCAGATCTGACTGTCGACTCTAAAATGTTTGTGGTATATTTGTCGAAAAGTGTGTTGCAGCATACACACACGTATACTTATAGAGATGACCTCTGAACTTTTGTACTCTCAAAGGACCCACGTAACTTCAAACGACAACGACGATGTTGGCACAGACCACACGTCGTTTCGTTCAATTCGCCATATTTCCCCTCTCGCTCCCACTGGATGACCTCGTATTTGCTCTTGACGTACATACAGATGGTATACATTCATTCTGTGCCACGTAACACACGATCGATTTAATCGAGAGAGGCATATCTCACATAATTCAACGTCCAAAACCATTTGGATTCTGTCGTTCCATATTTTCCACATATCATGTCCAATATATATTTTTTATATTTGCTTCGCCTATCGATATGAATTTATATATTCCTCACATTGCATCCAATGTAATTTAGAGCCAATGAAATTTTCCGAGCATCCAACAGAAAAACGTATCATCGAAACTGTGTTCAACAGAATATTTTATGGCTGAATTTTGAAAAAAATTTGAAATATCTTTCACATTCTTTTCTCAATGATTATAAATCTGCATTTCATCTGTTCTTTATACAAACGTTAAAAACGTTAGAAATTTCCATTGCAATAGAAATTTTATTTTTTTAAATCACATATTCAATGATTCACTCGTCAAATAATACGTTTTTTTTTACACGCAATTAACTTGGAATTTCATATTCGAATTTTTTTCTTTGATCACTGATTACGAATCTATTCGATTCGATTTTCAAATATTTTTTTCAACAAAAACCGACGCACAAAGAATTTTCAAAAACTATCATTCATTTCTATTTGATATTTGTGCAATTATCAAATAACAAAGAATTTTCTCTCAATCAAGATAACGAATTTTTAAATGAAAATGATTTCCCAACCATACAAATTGGGATTTAATGGGATTTTTTTGTTGACACAGTAAATAATTTTCCCCCTTAAATCGAATATTGAGAATGTTCAAAAGTTATATGCAAAAAAAAACTATGTTCTGAATTAAAAGAGGATAAACATGTGTATCATAACCGCGATGAAATAAAAATTGGTCGCGATAAAAGAAAGAGGATATTCGTTATTTGCAGATATCGTACACGGAGTGGTGGAAAAAAGGTGCTGTATTCGAGTCGACAGGTGGTAAGCAATGTCTATGGGAAAGCTCTCCAGGACCGCAAGACTGCCAAGAAAGTCACGGCATTTGCATGCTCGGTCGGGCCGGATGTTCTTGGGTACCGTCGGTCGCGTACAAAAAATGCATAATGCAACATCAGCGTCATCGGGAACAGCATCGAACACGAGAGGTTTGAGTCATTGAGCAACAAAACGCCATTTAAAATTGCGTATACGTAAACGTATATGTATAAAATTGGATAAAATTCGATACAACGCCTACACGTATATAAATGCATAAAATTACTTTCTGGACTTTGATGATGTACAACCAATGATGCATTTTGTATCGTTGATCGGCAATCGGCTAAAAAATTAGTTTCGCGAATTCGTTCAATTCGTGTATTATTAAATCATAGTGAATATTGAAAAATTATCATCCCAATTTCCATGCACTGGTTCAACAATATTTTGCTGCCTTTTTTTAAATCAATATTTCATTAAATCATCAACGTTTCAGTGTATCGAATGTCCATTGGCTAAAATCTCGTTACTCTTCTTTTTACTTGTTTTTTGCATTTTTAATAGAGGCTAGTATTCACTGACACGATGAATTTTCCAAAATGGAACCATTCGTCAATTGCATCAATGTAAATAATTTATGATTCTCATGTATATTGCGCATATTTAAATTATTCTTCACCTCTAACTCGTACCTATTAAAACACATGAAAATAAAACCATAAATACCCTAAAAGGAATATATTAATATTATTATTATTTACGTATAATTTATATACTGTTATTTAACTTTGGTGTATTCATTGTAATGACTCGAAAGAACGTCACGTCATTTTTATCCAGTATTAGAATCGCGAATTTTAGTTCAACGCGTTATATCGTTAATAATTATTTGTTATTATTATTATTATTATTATTATTATTATTATTGTTATTATTATTTGTACATTCGTTCTTAGAGAATCTGCGTAATTTCGTCGTTGAAACAAACTTCTCAATTCTTAAATTTTGTCATCTCGATCCATAAATGTGTGTTAACCAAATGCATTTAAATATTGGATCACAGTATTTGTTAAATTAATCGATAAAAACACATGGAGAAGCGGAACGATTGGAAGAACGAAAATTCTCGTATTGACAGTGTATCGTGAATCGCTAAATTAAAGTACAAAATATTAATATATTTTGAGATTTGAGAGACTCGTTGGTGGTTTTTATCAGGGCACACGCCATGTGTATAAACAATCGTTCGCCTCTCGTTCTCTCTCTCTCTCTCTCTCTCTCTCTCTCTCTCTCTCTCTCTGGCCCGATCTTTCTCCGTATCGGATTTGATCAGTTGAATTCTCGACAACCCTCTCTGGAGCACTAGTTTACCGGTGACATTGGAAGCAACGAACCGTATGAGAGAGCGAAGCTGCGATGATTATACACAGATATATACATAAATATATACATATATGTATATAGGCGGTTATAAAGAGATATACACGTATGTATTTCGGATATTCGATATCCGGTTGCTATCACGATTGTTCTCGAATAGCCACGCAGACCGGAAAACGTGATACGTTCGTCTCAAATGGATTCCCACTCGCCAGCAATACCGGAGAGACTCCAAGATCTCGGGATCGAGAGGATGATATGACGATATAGATAACTCTATTTATTTACGTATTTGCGTAAACGCTTCACTTTTAATAGAGTTGAATTATTTATGTCGTAATAGTATCACGATATCACGGCTTGCGACAATCGCCATGAGAGTGCCAAACAAAGTTAAGAAAAACAAACGATGTAAACCTCGCTCTTAGATTGTACTGGCTGTTGCGGGCTAATGTCTTTTTTTTTTCTTCTTCTTTTCTTCCTTTTTTTCTGTAACGACGTTGCTATGTGTAAGAAAAAATCGAGGGTAGTTTCTTCAAAAATCATTGAATCTTTGTACGATGTTTATCAACGCAAAGAAACAAATGAAAATAAATGTCTGCTATAGTTAAGAAAGCATTTAGTTATTTGTTTTTTATGCCATCTAATTCTTCCTCTCTTGGAGACGAAACAGACAATGTTATCACAATTTCTACTCTGCACAATTTCGTGGTAAATTCTACGCCAATTGACCAGTAAGTACTTATTTTTATTTTCATACCAAATATCAGTGGCATGAGACGGAATTCTTCGATGTTCATTTTGATTTTGAGATCATTTCCCAAATTCTATCGTTACCATTGAACAAGAAATATCATAACATATTAAGCTTTTTTGTGACTCACCATTTCGCGATGATTCGGGTAGAAAGTTTGGTCTATCAAGGGGAAGTTGTCTTTTCCAAGGCGTTTCTGCAACCCCAATAAGTGCGCAAACACCCACGGCTTATCCTGCAAAATTACGAACAAGAAAAATGAAGGCGAAGTCAAAAAAATATTATTTCTCTTTTTATCGATTTATATTCGATAAAAAATCGATTCGCCGGATTGAAAATTTGCGTGAAAACAAATACGTACCTGGAAATTATAAATTGCTGAAAGATTGTTGACGCTTGGGACGCTTCCGTACATCAAACCGAGCAGAAGATTCTTGTTATTTTCACCAGCGTCTCGTAAATTTTGACGGACCAAAGCGAAGTCCGGTTTGAATGATCTAATCAACATTTGAAAAGAAACCGGAAATGCTCTTTTTCATATTAGTATTACGTTTCAAGCGTTTGAAAAAATTCAACAAAATCTTCTTATCGCTAATTGTATTACCGAAATTATCGTTGAATTTTAATTTTCCGTTGGTATAACGAGTCCTGATGACTGAAAAGGCTCGCAACGATCTCGAATTTTCTACATTATATTTTCAACGAAATTGTCGCAAAACCGAGGCGATATAATGTCGGAACAAGCCTCGTGGGTTTGAGCAGACCGTTATCAAAGAGAACTAATTAGAAACCCGATATACAGCCCCGTCGGATCTCCGAGCATCGCCATAATCACGCGGGAGGGTTAATCTTGAAAATTCTTCACTGTTATTATCATTATTATCGTTATTATTACGTAGGCAATGCAAAGAGCCGGAGTTTCTGAAAATGAATAATAATTGATGGAGCCAAACTACCCGAACGTTCACGAGGACGAGGCTCTCAGACGCGAGGACGTCCGACGCGACAGTTTACTGCTGATCATTGCAGGTAAACCATTACTTCCGGCTGCTACGGCATTAACTGCAAAACCATAAATTCCCAAAGACCCACAACCACCTCTTTTATACGCTATGGAGCTTAATTACCGTGTGGGTGGCTCGTCGTTCCTGTATTTTCTGTAACGCCTATACTGGACTATTTATTTTTATTTCTCATTTATATACAGCCTTGGCCAAAAGTATTTTTCACTCTTTAAATTTTCTTTCTGGACGAAAAATCAAAAGATCGTGGTTCAAAAAAATCGTTATCCAATTTGGCAAACGCGGCTTCGTTTTCTTTAGTTGTTTTTATGATTTTTTTGCACCTGGTACTCAAATTTTTAAATGTCCCACAAGATTGTAAACTTACTATTTGGTTCGGTAACTCTTACGAAGAATTGCTTTCAGCTTTAATTTCCTTTTTCAAAAATTTGTTTGACATTTTTTCCCCAGAATCTAGTATTATCCGAAAAGTAGGTTTTCGGCGCGATTTTTTTTTTTTTTTTTTTTTCATTAATATTTTGAAGTCAGGGAAATTTTTTAAGATTCTTTTTTTTTGAAAACCTTTTACAACGCTAATAATGAGCGACAAACAACAATTCAGGAATTTCAAAAAGAAACATTTAACAATATTTGAGCAACTTCCAAGAGAAAAATACAACTTTTTACTCCGAATACATAATATTAGCAAACGCATAATTTTCAAGGTTTTTCTGATCGAAGAGTGAGTTAACTTTATTTCGAAATCGCAGCGTCCGATTTTAAAAAGTGAGAAAATAGCGAAAAATCGTTATTTTCAAAGTATTTCCGGCTTTTAAACGTCGTTTTATTAAAATTAAATTGTTTAGAAAATTAACAGGGTGTCTAATACTTTTGGCCAAGGCTGTATATGTGTGTAAGTGTATATGTAAAAAATATATAAATATATAGGTTCGAAACTGTGTAAATGTAGATGTGGGCATTTACTCTCCGGAGTCCACTTTGACTGTTGGAAAGTGAGGCTCACGTCGAGAACGAATGAGTTATTGTCAGAGAGCTTGTGTTTTGTATAGCGGGGCTGAAACATTCTTCAAACCGGAAGTGGCTCTCTCGTTCGAAGTCCGTACGTTACTACCAACCATTATCGCCATATACCTCGTTCCCCAACAACAACCATGATTCTTTCATGCAGTTTATATATCGAGCCTGGATAAAAGCGCGCATCTATTCGCGCTACGATGACCAATCGTTTTGCATCCGTGTTGGCCATTGAGAAACTCTAATTATAGCGATGGAACAATAATTCAATGTTTCCGCGAGCACCTCGCGTCGTATAAACAAAACATTGATCGTCCTATACGTCATTTTCTCGGAACAATTTGTCGGAATCGTGGCTAATAAATAATGTTTTTTTTTTTTTTTTTTTTATCACGTTTTCACGATTCTTCTTCTCACGGGGTTAATCATGCTTCATAGCGTGGTTTTGCGGATCAGCTTTTGAAAAAAAAAAAAAACCTCCCTCGAGGCAATGTCTTCCGGGCCAAGTATTCAACGATTAAAAAGCCGAAAAAAACTATCGCTCCAAGAACGAAAGGAGAGCGAGGCATAAATTGATTACACTTTGAAATTAGTTAATTACCTGATGACCTTCGTCCCATTACGAAACACTGCCATGGACACAATCGTACCAGCCTCACTCGCCGTCAATGACAACTCCCGGAACTCTGCCTGCTCAACCCGAATCTCATAATCCCCATGAATACGACGACCACGGAAATACTTGCTCCAATCAGTGTTCTGATCGTCGATTACCAGAAGGGTAAAGCAACGATCCTTGTTGTAGGACGAACCCCGAGTCGTTCCTGCTACCGCAGCACCGAGGATCGAAGCACCCTGAAACAATTGAAACACACAAAAGAACAAAAAGTCGAATGAGGGAAATTCGTATTTTCTATCAATCTAGTTCCATGATCAATACGATATTCCATTAATCGTATTTTTTTAGTAGGTTGCTTAAAACACTGTCAAAAACGATTGAAATAAAACAAGTGTTCATGAAAAGAAAAACGATATTTTCACAAAATGATCATCTTTTTCCATCTGTCAAATTTTGGAACTTCCGTTCTTTCAGCTGTCCAGTCACTTTAACTGCGAGAAACTTTTGTGAAATGATTATTATTAATATTGGAAATAGATCGAACATAATAAAATTGTATTATAAAGAACTCATTCAGTGGCAGAATCAATGTTGAATATCTCTCAATGGTTTTCCAACGACGAGCTGAATTTTTCAAAAACCCCAAAAGGTTAAACACAATTTCGAAATATCAATGACTTTTTACACAAATTTCATCAACGATAGAAATACGATAAATAAAAAATGAAAATAAAACAGCTAGGAAGAGCGCATGAGGTTTCATTGAACATTTCTTCATTGAACATTCAATTGATCATAAACTTGAATTTTTTTTTTTTTTTTTTTTTCATTTTATTCAAGTGTTAATCAGTTGCTTTTAGACGAATGAACGTTCCTGCACAAAAGGTCAATAAGACTGCGAACCATAAGCGTCGAGTAAAAAAGTTTTAACGATGATTTGTGAGAACATTATAACGGTGGCCGATGAGATTAATTCAGAAATAGTGTTCTACTCTTGATATCTCAATATATGGAACACGGTACAGACCGAACGATTGTGTAACGCTTCGCAATCCCTATGAAGTATCTAACCTAATTGAACTACCGGGTTAACTCTCGACTATGGGTGACAACTATACAATTCGTATTGATAAACGATCACGTTTGTCCTGACCCAGCAATGGTTTGTGGTAATAGTGGATCAGCTGTATACCATTATATGGAAACTATAGACAACAGAGGGGAAGAGAAAGGAAGAGGGATGTAGATGGAAAGGGAGTGGCTTTTGGCACACCGATTTGGTGGTGCATCAAAGCAGCCTGTTTCCGACGTCATCTAACCCCTCATGTATCCTTTGTAAATTTGGAATTAACACTCGAGCTCTAGAAACCCGTTCCAAAAAGGAAACATACCCGTTTAAAATACTACTTTGACGAGGTAAACCTTGCCTTTACCCCATAAATTGTAAATCAACATACACACAACTTACTATTTGCCAAACATGTATGTATCAAACTTGATAAACTCCTGTACGCCTCTCTCTCTCTCTCTCTCTCTCTCTCTCTCTCTCTGGCGCTTGTACACATATTTAACATTTCAATTCGCATAACTGGCTTTGTTTTAACTTTCTAAGAAAATTATTGACTTTTTTTGTCCATCATTAGGAATATTTTGTCGATATTTTGTCATATTAATTGTTTATTTATGCATAGAATAGAGTAATCCGCTTGACTTTGACCACGGCTTTGATACACAGGACCAATGTGAGACAGAGCGTACCTCATCAACTATTATACGCGCTATTTACATTGAAAACAACCATCAGGAGTACAGTTTTAACAATCCTTAATATATGTGCATCATTGAAATTCAAAATATATCAATTAAAATTAATGTTTGGAAAATTTAACTTTTTAAACATTCAGTATTTTATTTTTCAAATATTAATTTTGTTTAGTTTTTAATACTTCTCAGATTAATGAGATGAACCGATGACGAAGGCAATTTTTCGAAAATCACGAGTTTTATGACGAGATTTTAGAAAAAAAAAAAATGGTTCTTTTTTGTACAAATAAACTAAGGGTTATTACTTCTGAATAATTATTTCGCGTCAAACTGAGCCTGTGTGTCAAAAACGCGTTGAAACAAAAATATAAAAATTATTTTATCAATATTTTTTTGGAATTGGCAAAATTCAAGAATCATTAATGAAAATGGGAAGCGAGAAAATGTTGATGAAAGTGGTAAAAACGGAGATACTGTACATCGATGAAAAGAAGAAAAAATGGAAGAGGTTCAGGAGGTCACGAGCGCAATGACCATTTGGCGAATGAAAATTTGGAGGATCGCACGTGCCGGACTCTGTTCCACAAAACCAGGTGGTCCTATCCAAATCGTTTACCACCGTGCACTTTTTTACTCTCAAACATGCACAGCTTCGAAATTCACCGCACCCGACTCGAGCGAAGCATTTGCAACGCGTTTGCACCGACTCGGGCTGAGGACACGAAGAGAAAAACAGAAAACTAAAAACGGGACGAAAAAAATTCACTAACGGACCGAGGCAAATTGGCATGCTGCCGCGTTTGCGTGCACTAGCGTTATGGTCTCTGTGCTAATTTGCATAAAAGCCCAATTAGTTTATGAGGGTTTTCGTCGAGGTCGGCTTTTTTGCCACCCCCCCACCACCAAAATGTACACCCAACTAAACCGAGTAAAGACAGAATGCTGCAGATACTAACTATATGTAATACTGAAACCTCGTACTTTTTATCTGCTCTCTCTCTCTCTCTCTCTCTCTCTCTCTCTCTCTATTTCCTCTTACCTCGAAATCCCGTGACAAATTTTCATGCTTTATGCACTGCCACGACGACAACAAGCCCTCCGGTACATGTCTCGAATATTTTGACACCATTTATACTCTACTGTGAAACACTGTCATGAATTATAAAAAATTGCTAATTTCTCTGCTTTATAATGAATCGCATTTCACCTCAATGAGCTTTCCAGGTAATTAGCAGATCTATTTTTTGTCTACTTTGCATTCTTCTTATTAATATTAACATATTTGAAACGCAAGTACATTCCTTTATTGACCCGACGACTTCGATCGAATTCTATCGGATCAAGAAATCCACCCTACGAAATACTTTCTGAGACAATATTACTAATCAATTGGAAAAGAAATTAACTCAACTTTTGAAACTTTAAAGACTATGTTTCAGATTTCGTCGATATATTGTAGTCTACCATGCACTTTAACTCCACTCGACTAACTTCCTGTTCCTTCTCCCATGTGAAACCCTCGGACTGTCGCTCACATTCACTTTTTATCAATACACTATTGTATCGCGTTTGCACGAGGGCCAGGAAAATTATATTTTTACCCAGTGCCCGTTGATTGGGAACATCAGCAACTCAGAAGAAAAACTGTCGCCCGCTTAGTTATTGATGCACGAGCTGATGCACGGTAAAACGGTCTCCCAACTAAATTTCGACCTCACCCAAAGCTGCCTAATTTGGAAGATCAACACAATCACACGAATTTAAGAAACTAACTGGAAATCCATATTTTTTATTGCAATTATTAAGATTCTCATTTTGCTGTTTCCATGTTTTAATCATATATTAATTAACGAATTATTCATTCAATGAATTCTCTGGCTGAACCCAAAAACGCATGTCAGCTGAATGCATTTTTTATTAATCCAACCAAATCTTTAACAAAGTTTAAGCCCCGATCTTTCAACTTGCCGATAAAGTTTGTCTGCACCATTTGGTAAAAGTTTACTTGTAGATGAAACAACAAGCGGACGTGAGCCTGTTCGACATGAGCTCAAAAGATAAAAAAAAAAACTTCATAAACATGTGGTACGGAATTTATTTCCTAATAACTCCAATTATTTGATTCCACGGAATCAGAATTTTTAACCGGCTTCCTCTGAGCATATTTGTTAGGGAACAAAAAAGTTTAACGCTATCAGGAATCACGGGAATTTATTTTCCTATTCCCATGGAATCTTGAATTATTCGATTTCACAGAATTGAACATTTGTTAAAGGACTTATCGCTCGAAACATATGTCATGGTGAACAAAGCTGTACAATCCCACGAATAAAGGAAATTTATTTCCCGGTGTCTGAAATCTCCAATAGTTCAATTCCACGAAGTGGACCACTTTTCACAAGTCCCTTTTCATTTGAAGTGAAAAAAAAAAAAAAGCTGCTCGATCAGTAAAGTTGGAAAAATTGGTGTTCCCCGATCCGTCCACTTGTTGAGTTCCACAAAACAAAACACTTTGAACCCGGTCTTTTTAGCACTTTTTGGAATTGCAATTGTTTCGTACCACACAATTGAACCTTTCAATACTTTCATTCATAAACACATGGAAAAAAAATGTTTCGCTGTACTAACCTGGTCACGCGCAGCTCCGGTGAAACTCTGGACCCGTTGAAGAAGAGTTTCGCGAGTTTTAGCGGGTGACGAGGGTGCACTGGTAGTTCTGGAGCTTGGTCTTAGATTGAGGCTTAAATCACCCCCAGAACCGATCGGTTGATGACCGGTAGGTCCTACGGAACCGGGCACATTTGGCGGTGCACCGGGAACCGGTGGTTGATTAGCCGGTTGAACAGGTCCAGGCTGAGATTGGAGAGGTCGATCAGGGATTCCCTGATAGGGATGAGACGAGTCTTGTCTTCCCATGGGGGCCACCCCGGTTTCGGAGTTTGGTTCATCGTCGAGTTCCGAGCTCAGGTCCCCTGACGAGAACCTGGACAAGAGAAACTTCGATGGTTTTGGTGCGAACAATAAACAGCCATCAAAATCGCGTGACTTTAATAAGTCGAAAGTTCATGGCGTTCGATGATTTCTTTAATATGTACAATTATGGTTGATTCGTGAGACGAAGAGGAAGGAGAAGGTGAAGAAGCAGAACAACAACAACCGATTTCGTCACCAAACAGCGTGAAGGGGATGCAAAAAAACGTGACATGGACGAAGTTGATATTGATGGAGATGACGGCCACCGTCTTTATATTTATTGAAAACTCAAAAAAATTAAGGGAAAAACAAAAAAACAAAAAAACCAAAAAACTACAAATAAAAACGGTGACGCAACGGACAACGATTCTGTCCGGCGATGATCGCGCGAACGACTGGTGCTTGCGATTGCCGCTCGGGACACGGGGTCGTGAACCCTGGTCAACGCATGCGTGTACCGAGGGAGAAACACCGGTGGAGAATATATACACGCGAACCACCGCCGAACCAATTCGGGGGGGAGGCTACGTAAAGACCTCTTCAACGTATCCGCGAAAAGCAAACGTTTTTTTCTTCGTTATCTTGTTTTATGAATGAATCACGAAATTCAGGTGTACTTTGCCATTTTTCCTGCTCGATAGTCTCTTTTTTTTCTCGGATATGCGACGTTAAACGAAAAGATAGATGAAGAATTTCTTAACAATTGTTGCCAAAGCCCGTGAAGTGAAAAATTTTAGACACGATGAAAAATGCATTGTGTGAAACTCTTATGCCGTTTCTCTACACTAATAAACTTAGTAACAACATCACATCGTGGAAAACGTAAACGGGAACGTTATTTTGTTGCGGATCGGCTGCAACAACAACCCTCCGTTACGTTCACCATTTTTTTGCGTCCAGAAAATACATTGATAATCTCTGATAGTGCAGCTTTAATATCATGCAAAATCTATCACGAGTATAGAAAGCAGCTATCGAAAAAAAAAAAAAAAAAAAAAAAAAAAACCATTGTTTATTCATTCTCTACTCACTGGCATAACCGTCGATACAAAAATTAAAGTATTTTTCAACAAAAGAAATATCGTTCATTTTTACATTTTTATTGCAAAATTTTTGGCTCTAAGTCAAGTATATCCTTTCTGAATTTTTAATACCACGAAACACAAATCAATTACAATTACTGATAAATGGAAAGGCAGTTTCCACAGTTGAATCTTAATTTCCTAATAAGACACTAAAATCTATTGTATGAAATCCTATTTCAATTTTTTTCGTTATGTATTAGTAAAATATAGCAACGATGTGAACAGAGAGAAAAACAGTGAAAGTAAGCTTGAGAAAAATCCATTCTGCGACTAAAATACACTTTTGCATGTGTGGTCGTGCGCAATTTTCTGCTATTATTTATCTCAGGAACATTAGGGTCCAAGCACACCAACTAAAAAACAATTAGATCAACCTTTCAGTGGTGTTCGCAAGTTTAAATTAATAGTTTACGAGCAGAGCTATTTATTATACGAAAATACAAAGCAGAATACATTCTCCCACCAAAATCCCACCAAAATCCAGACGAGAAGAATTTTTTTATCAATATTCGTTAAATGCTGTTTCAATTGGGCGACAAATAAATTTGCCCTCTAACCGTAATAATCACAGACCTGTAACACGATTAATTCAGGCTCAACTAATTTTACACCCTCTCGTTCGGATACTAGTGTAAATTAACCCTAGGACCCCACGCTGTTTTTATGCAACGGAAACCCCATTCTAACGTAATATCCCAATCGTGCGTCATTTTCTGAATTATCATCATTATAATAAAAAAAAAAACAAAATTATTATGACAAAATCCTGAAGAGGTCAATTTTATATCTGTTTCAAGGCCATATTGTTATCTAGCACGCCGTTTTCCGAGGTAAATTGATGGATAGAATAAGTTTAAGCTTTTTGCGTTTCCATTTCGAAATATTTTACGTTTATAAAAAAATAATAATAACTTACAAATTTGATTATAGACATTATGATTATTTGAAATTTATTGATAATCTGGATCACTGTTGTGAACAATCGTACCATAATCAGGCAGACAAATGATTTTTTTTTCACAAAATGGTGGCTAGCTGAATTTTCATTATCGATTTTTTGCATATTTTTTCCGATACCCGTACTACCGTATTATTCATCATTTGTCTCGTCCTCGAACGGATTTGTACGTTTTCTTAAAGGATCAATAAATATGTATACAAAGTTTATGAGAAAAAAAGTTGAAAATTTTTTAATTAATTCTATTCGGAAAATAAAATTTTAAACAACAATACCGCTTCGATTTAAATATGAATTTGTCTTTGAAAAAAACATGATAAATTCGTGCGGACGAAAGGTTTTTCAAACGATTTTTAATTTGAATGTAAAGCCGTATTGCAATGCAGAGTGGTGTCCTAGGGTTGAGGAAAAAAATAGCCTACGTATGATTAACCATCAATAAATAATTTCATCACACCTGTCGAGACTCCTTCGGATAAAATGCGTGGGGATCACTCGGACAACAATTATATTACATTAAGTTACATCACGCAAAATAAAAGCATAAATAAATGAATTCATGAAAAAAATCATGTGTTCGTCATGAAAGAACTGAGCAGAACATATAATTTTGTTCTGCATGGCTTTATTTGAAATAACTTTTATTGATTTTCATTGCAAGAAGATTATCATAGAACTCAACGAGCTTACCTTCGTTTCAAGAAGTTGACATTGGTTGTGAAGGATTGACGGAAGCTGGAGAATGAAATGGTGCCGGGTGATGGAGCAGTTCCACAATACTTGGCGCACCCGCCGCGTCCGGTAATCTTGCTGGTTCTTGTTTCGCTTTTATCTCAACAAATTCGAGTGTGAGGGTTTAGAGCTTTTAATTATTTATCTTGATTTATTTTTTCTTTTTAAATTTCTGCTTTCGCGTAGACTGTATTACTTTTGAAGCTCAGCGAACTATAACTTCACGTAGATATTCTCGTCTTTACTTCCGGTTGCTGATCTTTCGTTGCTCTGCCTCGACGTTGATTTCCACTTTGCTCGTCTGATTTCCGTCGAGTTTCGAATCCTTGCGATCAAATTCAGTCGTTCAAATAATTACTCAAACGTAAATTAACTTGAAATTAAAGGGCCAACTAAGAGAGGATAAGGAGGATAAAATAAACAATCCGAGTTGAAATCTGAAATACCAAAAGCAACAAAAATGTTTTTAGTCTTCAATTTTCCATCAAATAATACAACATGGTGTGCTGTTTTTTAAGAAAAAATACTCTTTTCAACTCAGTTATTGTTAAATTGTTTTAAATATACATTTTTGCCTTCATCAGATTTACTCAGTTTTTTCAGGGTCCAAATTTTACAGGTTCACTATAATACTAATTACAAAATTATTTCAATTTACTGCCCAGCCGAATTTATAACTTTATACAAACAGCGAAGGCTTTCTAGCAATTCCTACAATATTTTTTTAGCATTCTTATTTCATTTTTCATTTTGTAAGTAATAAGAATTCGTATTTGCGGCTAACTCCAAGCATGCTTGAGCTTTCTCTCTCTCTCTCTCTCTTTTCTCGGGCTCTCCTTTCACCTCCCATTTTTTTTTCGTCTTGCCTTCATTATAACAAGCCAAACTGTTTGGATGATCTTGTAAATCTTATGTGCTATATCCATAACTCGTGAAACACGATCAATAGAAGCTCGTCAAAGTTTATGCATTCCACGGAGCTTTCGAGGAACCGCGCGATTCTGCCTAAGTTACGAAACCCCGACGAGTCAACGGGAAAACTATATAATCGAAGCTACCCGAGGCAACACATACACTTATTATGTATGCATTCGAAGTCCATGCCGGGATTGAACTTCCGGTACGTACCCCCTCCGTATCTGTACATAACATCGACCTAAGGTCTCAAGAAACTCTGTAACCATAAAGAGATACACTATACAAAAGATTACCACCAACTTTGGTAAAAAATATTCTTCCGAGGTCCCACGGACAAATCAATCCGAACTTTACTATATTTTCAGAATCATAAATTTAACTAAACTTCTTGAAAAACATGGCAATCGTTGTTCAATTTATTGTACAAATTTTTGAAGAGTTTTTGCAAATTTTCATATACATATTTTATTCTCTAAGAATTCATTTTAGTCATTCTCTTCATTTTCTTATTTAGGAATGTTTCTTTTTAACAACGTTAAAAATATTGCAACCGAATAACGTTTTTGTTAACAAAATCGTTAAGTATGAATCTCGAAAATATAGTGGTCGGAACGTTCGTATCTTTGACTTTTTGTAAATATAATTGTCAGGAAATTTGCAATCTCGAATAATAATAATACCTAGAAAGCTTTTAGTGAGTGATTCGAAGAGCTTCTCATGTAATGAAAATTTGTCGATTTCAATTCTGCGGGCTTACAATGTATCCGTGCACTCGAATTTTTGTAAAAGTTGGATAGAATAATTCTTGCTACAGTAGAGCATGCACGAGTGAATTTTGGGGAAATATTCCGTGCAGAAATTTGAGCGTCAGCTCTGGCACAAGACCGCTCACTGATCCAATATTGATACAAAGCCTCTATACGTGTTCCGCACTCCGAATCCGGAAATTTCATTCAACATACCTAAGCCTCTCATTCTACCTTTTTCCGTGTCTTATACACACAGACTTTTTTCTCCTCTTCTCTTTGCTCTTCCTCATTGACGTGCTCTTCGGTATAACTTTTAATTCATACATAAAATGCAAATTCCGACGAAGAATAATATTGAGCGAAACTCGCAAGTTGACGCTTTGCCATTTTTCAAGTTGTACTTTTTCCAGAAAATGTAAATTTCCTGCTCCTCCCTTCGCGTCATTATTTATTCGGTGAATTCCAGCCCCGGACATTAATTTTTCAGTCCTTTCATCCCACGTTTCACAGTTGGAAATAATTTTTCCAAACCGTAACAATTATCACCTTTCTGTCAACTATTTCAACTTTTTAAATTCCCAGCAGTTTTCAAATTACTATATAGTACCGGCGAAGCCAAAATTTCAAGCCACGGCGGTGAAAAAGTTTCGAGCGAGCGTCCGATACTTTGAGTGACCTGTTCAACGAAATTCAAGTTTCACGTACCAGCGCCAATTCGCGTCACCCAAAAATGTCAACGTTTTCCAAAAAATCACGACGTTCCATCAAAAGCGAGATTGGAACTGCGATACATTATTGTGACTTTTGTCGCGTATGAATTCGCGTCAAAGCGTTTCGTCACTTTTTTTTTTTTTTTACCGACGAGTGAAGAATTCTATATTTCAGATTGTGCAGGTTTACGGCTTGATACGAAGGTTTGGTGTTACGAAACACAGACGTGAAAAAAAAAAAAGCTGCATTTCTTTTTGTCGGACTTGTAGCGAAACACAGTATAGTAACGGCTGGTATTTTCTTTTTGTCTGACTTGTAACATTTACGTAAACTATATTTATTCCTTCGTATTCCCGTGTTTGTTTCTCTATTTGTGCTGTAGTTACAGTTGCTCTTGCTACTTGGTTGGAGTTTTTCGATTTTCCTTTTTTTTTCGCCCTTTTTCACCATCGTCGGAAGAGAGAGTGCACTTTCCGAGCAAGTGCGTTGGAGGGAGGAGAATGAGGAGGAGAAGAAGGAGGGTGAGGAAGAAAAAAAGAAGGGATCTAAAGCTCCGAGAGAACACACGCGAGGGGAAATGGGAAATTCGGTCGTCGCTCCCATCTCATTCGTAAAAAATTGCACTACGAAATGTCTGTGCAACCATACACATAAACATATAAATACATGAACCTTCTACTAATCGACTAAGGAACTTGAAGACTTTAGGAGAATTTCGAAAAACGAAAAACAGCATAAAAAGGTTATAGGCAACATCGGAGGAAAAAAAAAAATAATGACGAAAGCACTAAGACCGAAGAAGTGGATTGAGTGGGAGGGAAAAAGAAAGAGATGAAAACTGAGAGATCTTGGCGAAAATGTAGAATTAGTGAGGAAGCAAGAGCTAGTAACCGGACAAGGAAGCAAAAGAGGTTAGTTCATGTGATGTGCTCGCATGGTAAGGGGGCGCTTTTTTTCTTTTTTAAGGCAAAGAGACCGTGTACAAGAGGCAACGCCCGCACACCCTAGACTGTCGTAAAAGCGGCGTGTCTGTCGTCGTATCGACCCACATAAACGCACACAACCTGACGTTTCTTTTATACACGATGCAGGTAGACATCAACCCAACGATTCGGTTTCTCTATTCTCTAGTCTTTGGGGAACGGTCCAAAGACTACGCTCAAGCTCGGCTATATGTAAAAATGTATATATGTACGTATCATAGTACGTATATACAAAGTATATGAAGGATCTAGCGTAAGTGGTACGAAACTCAGGGCGAATGCCGACGCGAGAAGCGAAAAACGCCTTGGGATATCGTCGTCGACGCCAACCTGCTTTTAGACAACAGGAAATATTAATGGCCAACCTGCATTCGTGTATACACAAAGGCCTGAGCAAGCTCACCTGGTGCTTACCACTCCAAGGAAGAAAAAAAAAACAGCCGGGCTAAAAACCTCATATAGATTCTTCTCTAAATCTTGACTCTGTTCAGTTTTCGCTCTGTTTGAACCAGAGTTGAAAACAATTTTATGCACTTGTTTGGATTATTTTTGTCAAAATAATGAAACCACGTCTCAAAATACAACAATAAACCAAAATTTTCATTCATGATCTTTTGGTGTTTAATTGCACAGAGTTATTAAAAATGGTTCAGTCCATGGGGATCGATAAATAAGTTCGGGAAACGATATCATCAACGCCACACTTGCTGCTCCGGATACTGCCCCCAATTATCGTTTTTCCTACCACATCCCATTACCCGAGTTTATTTACGTTTTTTTTTTTTTCCATCCTGCTATGTACTTTTTTATCTCATAGTTTTCTTATCACTCTGCCACGGTGGTTGAGAAAACATGAGATCAGCTTAGCCCGGTGGGATGCTCACAGGAAAACATACGAAAACAAAAAGCAAAAGAATGAATGGCATGATATCCTAGACATCTGACACGCCAGCCGTTGGCGAGTGAAGCACTGTACTAATAACAAGAAGTGACAACCGGTTATTAAACCAATGAATTCTTTGTTGTTTGTCTTTTATCCAACTACTATATGTATATGTGATCAGTATATTTAACAGGGGTGTGAAAAAACCAAGGGTCGTCCAGCACCGAAGGAAATGTAACGAAGGAAAAAGTCCTCATGAATGTTTGCTTCATTTCTTTTACCCTCCGTTTTTCATCCTCGCACATCGACGTGTCGAAAATTTTTGGATGCATCGAATTGTCATTCCGATTATTCTTTCCCGATCATTCTTCGATTGATTAAATTGCCAATAAAATGTCTTCTTATCCAATTTAACTTTTGATCGAACAATCAGACCTGTTAATACGATTAGCATATTGAATAAAATATAAAATTATGTTAAAAACGTCCTCGTTTTCTCTCCACTGCTAATTGTACACGCACATAGCAAGTGGATCACAGTCAATTTTGTTTTTTTAAGGCAACATTTCGTGTGTCATAATATTTGGCCAGAAATGATACTGTGGAGAAGAAGTAAAGATTAATGGATTGTAAAATTCATAAAAAATTGTATAAACTTTTCGATTAACCGTAATATGAGCACGAAATAAAAAGACACGATGAAAGGGTACGAAAATGTGACGTTGTTTGCCAAAGTTCTCTATATACTCCTCCCTCCTTGTTAATATATGTACATATATGTATGAGAAACTGAGATATATCGAACACACAAAAGACGAGGGTTAAGAGAGCTTTCTGTGGATAAGAATCTTCGAGGGATGAAAGCAGTACACATTCGTAGGAGAGAAAACGAAAAGAGTTGGTTCATGGATAAGCAGATACCACACTTTGAAGCACACGTGTATATCGATAAGGACATTCAGATATGTGAAAATAAATAGGTAAAAAGAGACAACAAATGAAAGATATATACATCTGTTTTATCGAGAAAATACTACGATGGAAAAAGGCTTCCATTCGAATTCAGCATATACTAACGCTAGGATTTAAAAAAAACTCTTGAGGAATTTTATCCGCTTCAACTAATTCGACAAAGCAGGAGGCTACGTCTCTGCCAGAGACAGAATGTAAGATGGAAGAAAAAATATTCGGACAGTGCACGTGACCCACATACGTTCATGATATATATACCTGTGGAAGTTTTTCGTAGATATAGAAAATTAAGCTACGTGGATGTGCACCATGCGCTACCATAAAGGTAGAGCATCAGGGCAACGCGTTAAGCTGCAAGGAGAAAATCGTGAGATGCTCACTTTTATATGTCCTTTTTTACATCTAAGGTAAAAAGAATTCGCTGGAGGCTTTTTCCAACTGCCGCGGATGAGCTTTCCCGTGATCCGGCTCACACCTCTTTATCGCACATGCCTCGATGATTCCAACCATTTCCGACATACATCGTGTATTTTTATATTTAATGAAACTTTTTCTCACATCTCGCACCATCTAATTCTTTCATAACTTTTATATACAAATATTATTCAATAATCTTATTCATTTTTCGAACGTTGTGTTCAAAGAGCGTGTTACAAAGAAACAAAGAATTCTCAAAAATTTACATTTATTCGCGCAGTATTTTTTAGGTCTTTTCGACCTCTCAACATGTAAAATTTCTGGCTGCAGAATTCTTTTCGAGCTTAATTATAAAATTATAAAAAATCTCATGACCTCATATTTACGGTCGCTAAATTTCTTTAAACTAAAGTTGAGTCCAGCTTTGAAAAAACATCTAAACAATAGAAATTCAAAAAAAAAAAAAAAAAAACACGAATCTGCTTCCTTTTGTCGAAAATTTGGGGCAGGTGAATGACCGCGTCTCTACAACATTCCGTTGAAGAATTGATCGGAGAGCATAAGATGATAAGTTGTTTATAAACATTATCTCTAAATATTTACAATTTCATGAATACAACTGGACAAAAATACAAGGGAGGGTGGTTCAGAATGAAAATTCACTCTCTCAACACCTCCTGATGCCATTATATGTGTATATATGCATCGAATGCAGTTGCGTAAAGAAGAGAGACATGGTTACGAAGTCAAACTACAAACTCGGAATGAATTTGCGATTCACGAAAGGAGAATCGTGTAAGGCTGATTGTAAAGCGTAGGCGTGCAGTGTTACATGAAACGATGAAATCTTTTTCTTTGTATGTAACACGTACATGTTACTGCACCCCATGGGTTGAAGGGGGATGAGACCGTGTCCCGTGGTGCAGCAGAGGGCAAACAGCAATTTGTCGTGCCACCTACATCGTGGAAGAAACAAACATTGCCTCGTGGTTTATTTCTCCCCTTCTTTTTGTTCGCCTCGTGTAACAACTATTCATTCCATTTTTGTTTTTTTTTTTTTTCCAAGCACACTTTTTTTTATTCGCTTATATTATTCTGTTGAACGAAAGGTCAAACGTCATGAACACCCCCGTGTTACGTAATGGCGTCTCGCAGCAAGCAAAAAACCAGCCCTTTTATATATTCCTTCAGGCAAGTTCATTAGTGCCTCAAGATATTCGTACACCTATATATACATATGAATGTATCCGAAAGCCTTTCATCGAACACACAAGATCAAGGAAAGGATCGGATGCATTGGAAGAACAGAGATAATGAAGTTTAAAGAGAGAGAGAGCGAAAGAGAGATTGAACCGAGATTTCCAGACTATTCTAAACTGCATTTTCACGAATAATTATTTCACGTCATCGTAATAATAGGCCTTGATTAAACCATTGCAAAAACGTCAATTCCATTCCCAAGAATATAATAACTCGTAATGGATTACAGCACGAATATGTGCTACGGTTTAATTTTTTTTTTTTTTTTTTTTTTTGTTAAATGAATTCTTTAATTCATGTGTCTAATTGCTTAATGAAAAGGTCGTTCTAATGGGATATTTTTCAGTCGTTTTAAAGAGTCGAACCTTCCGAAGTGAAAGCTTACCGATCATTGTGCTCGACATCATAAATAACATTTCGTAATTTGTTGAATTTAATTAGATCGATAAACTCAAGAAATTCTAAATATAAAGAGTTAAAAAAGAATGGCGTATTCAGATTTTCGAAAGACTGTAATGGCTAAGTTTTGTGAAGCTTTTAGTACGAATGACATTAGACATGACTTCGAAACACAATGCTCACTCTAAAGATGTATAAATACACTGGCAAATAATTCTGAATCGACAATTCCATGTCCGGCATTCGAGGTAAAAGTTGTACAACACTACAGCCAGCAAACTTAGTCGTACTGTTCGGAATTCAGATGGCAAGACGAAGTTGAGAGAGTACACCGGTCAGCTACTATCTCCCTCAACGAGACTATCTAGAAAGGATGAAGTTCGAAACTGGGTGTGTACACTGATGTATCCCCGCCACCCGCAATCGTTTTTTACCCTCCTCATTCTAGTGGTGAAAACGAAGAGGAAGTTTAGTCAAAATTAACGCTCATATACCCTGAAAAGTCCCAATTATCTTCCAAGTTTTCACCGAGTGTCAAACTATTCATTGGGACGCTGTTTTATATGATAATTCGCCCAAATTCTTATCCAGTTTTAATAAAGTAATCCATTGCTTTCGAACCGTTTTTTTTTTTTTTTTTTTTTCAAAATGAGCTTTTTTATTGTTTGGAATAAATTGGAGAAATAGATTTTCAAAGAAACATGGTGAATGAACTAATGTCTGATTAAAAATGTAGCCCCGTCACACTCCATTGATTTTCATTGAGCAAATAAGTACTTCATTCAGAATTCGGACTTTTATTTCGTTTTAATTAATAATTTATAACCCGCGTGCTTAGAGTTGGCAACGAAATTTGTATTGATCTATAGATAATGTGTTTGACTATTCGCCAATCACAGGATTCTTAATTCTGAACGGTTAGTCACATGACCTTGAAATTTGATACGATAATAGCAAGTTATTATGAAGCGTTCATCGTATGGGTTACATGTTCAAAATTAATTTCGAGTTGCAAACTCCGTTAAAACGAGATAGGGAAGAAGTTATTTTGAATATTTTCTTTCATATGGCAGCTCCCATTTCTGAAAGTATATGCAATAGAGATTCAGGAAAGTATTAACAATATCAATCATTCTGGAATAATTTTGAATGGTAGGATAATTATAAGTTCTTCGAAAGGCTCGAAAAGTAAGACCGGAAGCCTTCGTGTACAAACAAACGAAGCATCAGTTGTACACACCGGGTCAAGGGAACCCATAGAACATTGACTTTCAATATTTCATCCACAAAACAATTAATCAATATTTTGTTCATGTCTTTTTCCTGATAAAGTTTGAACAATTGATGTGAATCGCGAAAAAGTTAAACTTCGTTATAATCATAAGAGACACGAAGGATTAATAATGTTTTTATTTATGCCCTAGAGATACAAAAAAACAGCATCTCCACAACATTCTCTGTTTTTTTTTCTATGAAATCATTTCTTGCAGAGGATTTCTTTCTCGACTTTTAAGGGGGGGAAAAATAATCTTTGGAACTAGAGGGTGTTTGTAAGAATTTCGTTAGCGAGGAAATTCCGGCAAAGTTCAGGCGCATGTTTTAGTCGATCACGGAGGTCGTCCCCCCTTCCTCGGATCGATCAAAGTCTCACGTGCGTCAGAAAGTTTGGCTTGGAAGGACTTACGAGTTTGACCAAATTGAAGGGGTGTATAATATTGGTAAGCGGATTGTCTCTAAATGTGTATACGTAAGAGAGAGAAGAGAGAGAGATAATGGATAAGAGTAGGCAGAAAAAAGAACAGAAGAAGATGAGAAAAATCTCGCCCCCGAGCGAATCCAATTGAAAATTGCTTGGGCAGCTCTTTTATTCCTGGCCCGATTTCAAGTTTCCTCGAGGACCACCGAGGAGAATGCGAAATGAGAATTTTTCCTTCCGCGTTATATATCTTCCAACTCGGAATCTTAAGCCTGTTCACGATCTGATTTTTTTACATTCGCATTGAAAAAATAAATAATCCATTAATTAAATTCGTCAGATAATTAACCTCTTCTGTCGAACCTCTCAATCAGATCTTCGCTGTTAATTCATTCGATCGTACTCGAATTTCTGATTTTAAAACTGCGCAAGGACTAATTTCGTCCTCATCAGTATTATTAGGTCTTTTTGTTTTTCTCCCTCTCATGAAACATTAATTGTCTTCCTCTGAGATGGTTGATCATAACAATATGTTCAATTAACTACTCGGAGTAGGTAGTGGTAGAAAAATTGTATATAATGCACAGTGGCATAAATCCCATGTGTAAACTTGGGTAATTCGGTTTTATCCTCAGGCCAATAAAAACAACTGGTTCAGTAGATTAATGCTTCCACTTTTATATTTACTTTTTGTGTACTTTTTTGTACACTTTTCCCTGACGTTCCCGAGTGGAAACTCCATTCATAAAACGTTCGTATTTCTTTTTTTTTTTTATCATATACTTTATCCCCTGATTAATTACTATATCTAAAATGGTAATTAATTCATCGTAATAGAGGAAGATTGCAAGAGGATTGGAGTCGATGAAATCTCTCTGCAAAGAGTAAAAAACTTACCACGGGGATAAAGTATAAAAAAAGGAGTAAAAATTTGTAACTCAAACAAAACTGATGATATATGGAAGTTTGAAAATTCACGAGCGTCTCGAGAAGATATCGATTTCAGTTAACTCAAGGGATTGTATGCTAAACTTATTTGTAAAATATATAAGACGTATAGAGGAGTCTGGAAAGAAAAAAAAAAGTTTTCTTTCAACCAACAATATATCCTATTATTCTCGGGGCAAGCCGAGTCACTCGACCCTCGACTCTACTGCCATTAATGAGATTTTCGCACTTCAGCATTTTTCATCTCTTCTCCTTTCTGTATACTTCCATATTTTTTATTTCTTCCCTGACCATCGACAATTAAAAAATTTATGCTGTCGCCATTGTTATCTTAATAGTCAATATAATTCCATCCTCGCTCGTTCCCATAAACTTATATGAGAATTTTAAGAATAGTGCTACAGCCCTTAATGAAATATATTATTACACCCTTCGACTTCATCCCCGTAATAATATCTCATTATTTTTCATAAAAGTGTTTTTCTGATAATACTCCTTAACAAAAAAGCACAATTATCTTTTATTATTCGATCCAGGAAATGTGTAGTAAATATTTTCTTTTAATGTATTTTCAATTAATAAAACTCAACCTCCTGTATCCATACTTTTTACTCGATTATTTGAGAATTTTTTTTTTTTTTTTTTGCAGCAATTAACTTCTTGTCAATTGCTGCAAATCCACTAATTTTTTTTCTTCCATACTATCGTTGTGAGTTGATTGAAGAAAAAAATGTATGTAAATCATTTTTTAAATAATGAAAAATATTAACGAAAAGAAATATATTAAGTACGATTGTTTTGGCAGGTACAATTTAAGTGAAAATAAAATAAAATAGGGCCTGCAATTAAAGTTTTTCCTACGGAACAAACGCTGAATGAATATTCATCTTGCAAACAACAGTAATGGAAAACGTGTTCTGAATTTTAATTCGAAAAAATTTACACTAAATTCAGGTCGGGATAATATTCAAGAAATATTTGTGGCAAAGAATCTTTTATAAAAAGAGTTCATTTCTATAGCAGCTACGTTGAGAAAAAAAATTATTCATCGAATTTTATCTTTTTGTGTCAAATGACAAAATATGTAGTTCGTTCAACTAAATCATGAAGATTTCTTATAGATAAATCAACTAAAGCACCGTAGCAAAATGATTTTTTTCGAAAAACTGATGCCATTAAGTAATTATTTGTTTAAGAATACTTTTTATTTATTCTAACGAAATATTTGTTGAAAACACATCAATTATCGAATGGAATCAATGGTAAGGTTTTGGGTAAATAATTGAACGAATTAATTCAACATTAATTAATTTGGCTGCAGGGCTGTTTTTTTTACAAATAATTTCATCACGTCCCAAAAATATTTTGTTGCAAGAAAGAAACAAAATGAATTTCGATCGACAACATTTTTTCCCAGTCTATGGTAATCAAGGATCCCGGCGCATTCTCTACAAATTTATATTTCAACGAATCGGAAGACCGAAACGATTGAATGAAATATTTCTTTTCAATTTTTTCTTGAATGCATATATTCAATGGATGACGGTAGGACATTGTTGGAGAAAGTTTGAATAAAAGCTGAATCTCACAAGTGGTTACGAGCAGTGGCTGATAAACGCTCACGAAACATGCGAACTGTGTTGTTTCACATTTAAGTAATTCATTGTTATATTAAAGCAGTCAACATATAATCGCGGTAAAGTGAATACACTGGATTTTTCATACTCGTGAATTAAGTATCGGATCGATAGTTAAAGATGGCAGACACGCTTAACAAACATGGCCTGGATACACGTGTTTACACTGGCGTGTCGCAAAAAACCCCCAACGTTGGTGTCAAAGCGACATTTCCATGGAAATTCAATTTACTTTTCCAATAACGTTCGTGCAACATTGGATTTACATTCTTTCGTGGAAACTACGAGAAAAATGTCCATTGTAATTTTTTTTCTTGTATATCCAAAAACAAAAATCAATTGTAGCTTTACAGGTTGGTGCGTTCGAAAAATTTTATATCCGAGAATAAAAAACGAAGATACAATTAAACGATAATAAGTAGTGTCGGGGCTGGGGCGGAAGGGATCGAGTAATTGAAATTCCAGGAGATCATAAATAGTGCAAACAAAAATTACAATTGAAACGAACGCGCCCTAAGGAAAATGGCTTGGTGATTAAATGGCAACTTAAATTGTCTTTGGATTTTGTGGAATGTATCGTCAATGAAGTAACATTAAAACCCATCAGTCGATATTTGGAACTAGTCATCCATCCGTTTATCTCGTTAATTCTTTTCACACTTATTTCTTCAAAGCTTCAAAGCAATTTATCAAATTGTATATCGATTCTTTCAATGGTCACTTAAAATCACCGAACACGTAAATCAAAGCTTTGGATGCATGTACATTTCATTTCGTATGTATTACGTTTTATTTGCATTTGTGTGATTGGAATGAAATTCAATTCCATCATGTCGATGAAAACGTCAACTGGTAGCTCACGAATAGCGATAGTCAATAATCAAGTCAACAATTTTGTAGCACTTTAATAGAAATTGGTAAAGCTCTAGATCAGTGACAGCGTGAATAATTGTTCAATTGTCAACTCCATCATACTTGAATCACACGTGTATTCAAGTGTTTTATTTTTATTCGTGTCATTTTTACGATTGGATAGCTATGGGTTGCAATAAAAATTCTTTCGATATGATTTTACCAAACGAATGTCGTGATTGACCAACAAATTTAATAACACGACGCGAATCAATTGCATGTAACGTATTATTTAAATGAGAACGGAAATTCATTGATTTCCCATTAATTATATCCTGTTATATCAAAGCCTCATGCAAATTCATACAAACACTGCTTCAATGTGAAATTACAAAAATAGAATAGCTACGTTCGATTTTACGATAATAAAAAAAAATTTCAATGTTTGCTAGTATTCCGTTAACGACACTGCGAATTCAGTTCAATTAGTCCATCCTCGTTGAATTATATTCTTTTAATTGCAACGTACATTTTGATTTAATGTCCGAGAATTCTCTATAAATAGAGGTATACGTTGGATTCATTGAATTTTAATAACGACAAATATAATTACAACGAAAATTATTGGAACGTGTGTTTCAAAGATCGAAAATCGCCCATCCCTGTTGTCAAATATGAAGGATCATCAAGAATTCACGTGACGCATATTGAATTTAAATATATAAACACAAATGCAAAAAATTTGAGGGAACACAGTATAGTATTCATTTATGAATTTGTTTCATTTCATGAATCACTTAAAAAAATTTCAACAGCCTGTGATAAAATAAAATCAATGCCACCCCACATTAATGTCACGTTGCAATTCAAAGAAATTGATTGTCGTGACGATGAAATATCCAACAATCAATTAATTCAACTAGAAATAAACAAACAATCACTTTTTTTGTATAAAATCGTAAATGACTGAAATTGCAAGCAGAAAAATACGACACGAGCCTACATTTAAAAAAAAAAGTCTTTACAGTGTCGAACCAGCCCTTATTTCCTATCAATTCGCACTGCCTTACCTCGATATATTTTAATTTCCGGTTGGTTGTTCTTAATATTGGTCAAGATTCTGTGTTTTATTATTCTCGCGCGAAATATGAGGATAAAAAGGTTTACTCGAGGAGTGTGTCTCGAGCGAAAGAAGCCCGTAATATCACTTACTGAAATAATGCGAAGCACAGAAACTCAATGAATTTCGATGTCAAAATTGTCCACAATGATTATATTTTATACGAAGAAAACTTTCAACAAGAAGTAAGTTGAAGAAGAAGATGAAGGGAAGTAGGAAAAAAAAATTTTCCCAAGGAAACGTTCCGTCGGCAGAAAATGGGGTGGCGGAAGTCAAGCGCGATCACGTGAAACTGGTACGCGGGTCACGTCTGCGCACTACGAGTCATTCGATCTTGCGCACTCGTTACGTCCGGCGTTGACGGTGGCTTTTTGCGCCGAGTTCGAAACTCATCGACCAAAACACCAAACGTTGCTTCGCAAATTTCAGTTTTTATTCTCAGATGTAAACGAGGCTTGGAACCTCACTTAATAGCAATATTATTGTTATGTAGGGATAAAGAATCCTATAGTTCATCGTAATTTAACAATGACATCCTCGGGGGAGTGCACTGTAAGAGGTAAAGAGAGAGAGAGAGAGAAAAGAGGTCCGTGCGGTTTGACTTACCTATGTCGTGTGTGTGTACTACCCACTAGTTCGCCGTTGAAACAGTGAAGCTCGCTTGAGATACGCGAGGGTGTCGCCCCGGGTTGTACAACCCGGTCGATATAAGCGCGTCTGCGCTTCCCCTAGACATTTTCCATCGCGCGCGGTCTACCATCAGCGATCACAGCGCGCTCCGGGTTCATTTCTATCGAAGACTCACTACAGTGCCCGTAGAGGGTGAGAAAGATGGAAAAGCCGATGAAGCTACGAGAGAGGGTGAAGAAAATCAACGAAATAGGTTCGCGAGACCGGGGGGGGAGGGGGGGGGTTGGAAAGAAAAGAATAGGCTGGAGAATGCTAGAGGAGTCGTCTATAGAAAGACAGAAAAAGAGAGAGTAAATGTAAATTAATTGAGTAAATATGTAGGACAGAAAAGTGGCAAAGGCTTCCAGGTGATAGGAAGAAATAGATTTGAAAAAATGAAAATAAAAATAAAAACGAGCTGTAGGCCGAGAGATAACGATCATTTATCAAGGCTGAAAAGAAACCTGTAAATTGTTAAAAGAAAGAGAAAACAAAAAGAATTTTAGTAAAATAAAAGACGGAAATGGTGATAGTATTGTTCAAGAAAAAAAATGTGATTATACAAAATACAGACGAAATATAAAGAGAGTTAGTGTTTTGAATACGTGTTTGGAATGGAAGAAATGAATAAATTCAAAACAAAGACAGGTAACTTACGGAATATTATATATGTCGAGGATCGTAGTGGTCCTAGCTTGATTCATTTATTTACAACTGACAGATAAAAAGAAAGAAGACGGAAGTGTCAGTTCGAGCGAGAGAATCGAGATCGCTTGACGTGTGTTTGACATCGATGTCATAAATATCTAAAATTCGGTTAATGTTCGATCTTTTAATTGATAAGGGAGATAATGCGTGCCTCACGCGAAACGGAAAGTTAAGTTGAATGGTGAATTCTAATAATTCTCCCACACATATATATAAAACGAACAAATGAAAAAGCAGCATTAATGTTTCGAAGGAAAAGGATATCAAGCTTATCAACTTAATGGTATGAGAGAAAAAAGGAAAAAATTAATTATCATCACACGAAAAAATCGCATCGAAGATAAAAAGTGTATAAAAAATCAAGAATGAATAGTGTTAATGGAAAACAATAAAATAAAAAATAAAAAATAAAAAAAAACGATAGTATCAAAAAGAGAATCTTTGTTGGAAGGGACTTTTAATAGTAAAACAAAACCACATTTACTGCATAAAAAGATGAAAGAAAATGAAAAATATAGACAACATAAAGCGATAGAATGACAAGGGGAAAAGAGCGATATAGCAAAAGAGAAAATAAAAAATGAGAAAATTGGAAAAATGAGAAAACAATGATAGCGCAGGAAGGAAGAAGGCGCAACGAATCGACGTTGTCGGGGGAGAAGATTTGAAATGAGGATTTGCGCAGCTGACGGAAACCTCCCCCGTGCAATCATCCCTTTTAACCCTCCTTTCTTCATGCTGCCCCTTAAACCCTTGCAAACGTGTACATATCAACCTCGCACACGTGACACAGACTTTCTATATAACTATATGGAGAATATCGTCAAGTCACCTACATATAGACATCTCGTAGGTTGGGGCGTATCGTATGTGTGTCAGAAGCATGCACTCTGCTCGCCTGTCGTTTGCATCACTTCACTATATATGTATACAAAGAGGAAGAGAAAAGGGAAGAAAGAGTAAAGAGAACTCGAACGACCATGAGAAAACCTCATGGACCCTGTAAGCGTTGGTCCGGTCGCGTGTAAGTCATGTGTATGTTCTTTCTCCATCCCTTTACTTAACAACGAATTCTCACCCTTTATTCCTTTTACCAACATTTCATGAAATTCGAGCCTCGCTTGACTTTACACTTTTCGGTTTACACCCTGTGTGAAGCCTCATTCAATTCACACATACTCTGCAAAGTTGGAACGCTGCCTGCGTTGAGACCCTTGTGTCCCCTTTGTCTCGTTTACGTTTTCTTTTTATATGAAAGAGATCGAATTTTCCCGCAGAAACGAATTTTTCTTAAAAGAATACTCTCACCACAATCAAGTTCAAAAGTTCACCTTTAATCTAACGATATTATGTTGTTTTTGTTACCCTAAAATAATGTTAAAACGTATCAAGTTTCGAGAAAAATTCGTAATATGAAGTTTTATAATAAACAACCATCCATTTTCCATATACAACATGATTATTTTCAATCAAACTTCGTCATATGTTCAGGCGTAGATAATTTGAAAAAAAAAAAAAAAAAAAAAAATTTAGAAAAATTTCAAAGTTATTCCCTAAAATGTGATTTTTTTTTTTTTTTTTTTTTTATGGCTCCCCATGAGAACGCTGTGTAATTTTTGATTGGCAATATTTTCAATACAGGACGGCAAGTCCTTTTGAAATTTTTCACATGGTTTCATAATAGGGACCTGAACGTGTCAAAAAAAAAGAATCTGTACAAAAATACTTTGACGAGACTATTTCCTTAATATAACAACTGTATACTCATTTCATAATATTTCGATGTTCACTTTAATGCGCTCATTGAGGAGGTTGAAACGTTAGGCGAATTCCAAATTTAATCGTTTAAAATTCTTATGAACCTTCTTAACAATAATACCCAATTGTGGGTAAAATTTGTAAATGTTTTACCGTCTAGAAATCAAGTTATTTGTTGTAAACTTCCCACAAGACCTAATGTTAAAGTTGCCATTTTAAACACTGAATATCTCGATTACTAGACGATGAAACCTTGTCAAATTTTTCACACATTATAATACGATGCTCAAGAAGATTCACGCAAAATTTCAAAAAACTATCTTGGAAAAATTGTATCTGATGATTTTGCCTTTACTTTGCGCTTCAACCTCCGTAAACGTAGTGGAATTAATTCATACAGGAGATTGTTTTGTTTGCAGTTAATTAAATAATTGGCTGTTGTAGCGAAACGATAAAATTCAGAAAAAATCCACGTGGTGAATTCGTGCAGGATCTCTCGTAAAACAAAATGTGATACGGTGCATTATAATCGGTGAAGACCAATCAAAAATTCATGAGCTTAAAGTATTTTGCGAAAATTATACAAAATAGTATAATCTTATATTCTTATGAAAATATTCCGATAAATATCCTTAGAAGGGAATAATTTCCAGTAGAAACGTATTTGTCGGTTTACTAAACGTTTTATAGCGCACCTAATAAAAATAAAAAGCTTAAAATGTCATGAGCAATTAAATATGCACTTTGATAAACAACTTTGCATAAACTTATCTCTACGTTTCTTCACGTTTCTCCACGAAAGCTCATTGCGATAATCTAAACTCCACAAACATTAATTCCTTATATTTTTTTCTTATCCTTGATAAGAAAATTCTCCAAGACACAAACTTGATAAAAATGTGTGTTATAGCTCGAAAAAAAGTCTTTAAGGAACTTATTTCAAATCGTATTTTTCTCGCGGTCGCAGAGGGGTATAAAGTTTTTCCGAAGGTGTAGATCCACGAATTACGAGAAACTTTGCACCCCCCGATTACCAGTCGAGCACGAAAACGTCGTTGAAACTACGAATAAGAATCATTCGGATATTAAATGTTGACGAATCTAAAAGTCTCAGTTCCATGAAGTTTTAAAACCTCGTCTTTCAAACTGACACGAGCTACAACGTCGAGATGTACATATTCATTCGCTATGTAATTATGAAATGTTCTTGGATCTTTGCTTTTAACTGAAGACTAATTGGAATTGTTGAGGTGAAAAAGATCAAATCTCACTGGCTGCAGAGATATAATTCTCGTTTATTCAGCTTAAGGCGTTGCTGTAATCAAATTTTTTTTTTACAGCTCATTTTTTTTTAAGCCTTTACAAGAAAAACGAAAAATATCTATTTACAACATCCCCTCGGAGACAAACAACGAGATTTATCTTTCGAACGTACTGTTTGCGCCACAAAAACTCACAAACTTCATCATTGGTCTCCAGTCTACGAGTCATTTTTTAAATATTTTGTTCGAAAGTTTTTTTTATCAACATTAAGGAGTCAAATATTTCGTGAAAAACTGCTAATGTTTCTGTAATTAATGAGTTAAGCTCGACAGACTGTAACAATATCACGAGGGTGGCTTTGATTTTTTTGTATTATGTTTTCTTCTTGCACCGAAAGGATCAATTGATATTTGACATGTTGTTGTATTTTTCCTTTATCTTACAAGGAATCCTGTAAACATAAACATGAAATCCTGAAATGAAGACCAAACAAAGAGACGAAACAAATAGCAAATAATTGTAAGAAATTTCATAAAAATTCAAAAAATACTAATTAAAAGTAAACAAAGTTATTACATTAAAGAATAATCCAATTTTAGCCTCTAAATGACGTTCTAGGGATAAAAATATTGTCAGAATAAAACGAATTTCATTAGGTTCTTCCCAAACAAAAAATAAACACTCGACTTACACCTCATTTCGTGATTTTCGTTGATTGGATAACGTGTCACTATTCTTACAAATAAATTAATCAACTAATTACTTGATAATTGCGTTAATTCTGATAAAGCAATTCGTTTTATTTCGATGAAAGTCATAATATACATTTTGTGTATTTTAAATATAAGTATTTAGTTTTGTGAGATTTGTACTCTTTGTTTGGTGGTTCGGAATTCAAAGACAAATAATCTCAACAAGCCTAAAGTTTCGCCGACGAAACTATCATGAAAGAAATATTTGATTTGATACGAGTGACCAATAAAAAAAAAGTAACCGGACTACTCGAAAAAATGCTAAAAAAGATCATCTTTTTATAATTGACTTTTCTGGTTTTGGTGCTTCGTTAAATTTTCAAACAGTTTGAAACAACGAAACTCCCATTATTATGTCGATTTTTTTCAAGAAAATCGACAGAAAATATCCCATAAGGATTTACCTGAGCTTTTGTTATTTTTTTATATCGATCAACGTCGAACTGAAGATTAAAAAATTTTAACGTAATAATCTATTTGTACTTTCACCTCGCAATTTTGAATTTGTACGTTGAGATATTTTAATAAAATCACGTAATATTTGAACGATGAAAATAGATAATTGTGTGTATTTTTAAATTTTTGTTTCATTTTTATTATTAACTGTTCGAAGCAGGATTAGTGAAACACATAAATTATTTGTATTCTTAATGCATCAGTACCTAACGAGTATGAATTATCTTTCTTGACCCATATCACGATCGGAAAATATTCGATCGAGTAAACAACAACAGGTTTCAGCTTCATCGATGCTTTCCTCGGCCCTTGTTTCTCGTAAATGTCGATCAAGAGTCAATTTTAAACACAGCTCGGGTCGACGACATTCACGCAGAGCTGGCAAATAATTGTCGTTCGTCAAACCCTTCAAAATCCCGAGCATTTGCTCTCTGAGGAAAGAAAGTAGAAATTTCATGTAAACTCCAACTCAGATATCGAGTTCTAGCCTTTTGTAGATCTTTTTAAGGTCACCTATTGAATTATTTTTCGGACTAAAAAGTTGAGGTAAAATATCGAAATTATTCGATACAATTAAGAATAACATTCAATAAATTCGGGACAATTAAAAATTAATATTAATTCGATTACTACAAATCCATTGATTTGTAGTCCCATTCAATTTTTTCGAATTAAAAAAAAAAACGCAAAATTTCCAGCTTTTGCCCGTGTGGATAGTCGGAAATTAATTTAGTTTTCCGAAAATTACTTTTGAAACCACACAAAAGGCATTTCCTATATAAAAATGAGACTTTTGGCATAACAAAGCGCACCTTAATTATAGGGAGGGGAGTATATTCCTCGTTAATTGTAACCTCAGAGCTTCGAAACTGACTTTCTAAAACGATCTGACTATTGACTGCTCTGATTTATTATCGACTAGTTTATAAAAATCAAATAAATAATCTTTGAGGTGTATAGAAATAAAATTGTGTTTTAAAAAAGTATATTACCGTGTGTCCGGTAGGAGGCTTCCACTTGTCAAAAGTCCTGCCACCTGCTCGATCAAACCCATTTTTACAACAGTTTCCCTCAGTTTTCCAACGTTATCCCGATTGCATAGAGCACATAGTAAAAACGCTGATTTAACCTGCAATTTTTCTACCGGACTCTGTATTGCTCTGAGTAATACGGAATATCCATCGTTGATTTCCATGTATTGCAAGGATAGTGGATGACCTCGGACGATACCTTATTAAAGAAAAAGATTATGTCAGCAGTGGAAATGGACATTGAAACACTTTTCTGGTCTTTGTTTTTTTTCGTACGATAATAATTGAGAATGCCAAATAACAACAAAATTGATAAATCGATAAAAACATCCTATTTTTACAAATAATTAATGTAAGCAGCAGCACTTGCTAATTTTATATGCAAAAAGAGGATGAGAATTGAATAACCAAATATTTTGTGTTATTATTCAATTTCGTTTTTTTAAATCACCAATTCGAAACTCAATGAAGCAAAGTTTTAGGAAAGATTCATCAATTTTCGAAAATTTGTGCATTAATCATTGCTTGCTTAAGGATTGCTGCCTTGTCGACTCACAGGAAACTGCATATAAGGCCTTGATCCTGGCTTGTTCGGAATCATCAGTATCTACCATGCTCAAAAGGATAGGCATTAATCCCATCTCCAATATCCTTTCTTGACAAAAAGGATTATTTTGCGTAAGCTCTGCAATAATATCTGCAGCTTTCCACCTAATACTGCTGTGTGGTGAATTTAAACAAGGTCCGAAGATCGCAAAACCACCAATCTTGTAAAAATCATTTGCAATGTCCATGTTGTCTACGGAATCAACAATTCTTTCAAGAGCCAACTCGTATTCCGAGGGATCATCGTGAGGAGCCAAATCCACAACGTTAGATAATACTTTCACTGCTTTTTGAAGCTCCTCTATTATATTGACGGACATAGAGTTCAGAGCTTGGTTTAGAAATTGTTTTCTCTGTGAAAAAAAAAAAAATTAACAAAATTAAATTATTTCATTATTTGAGACAATGTAACGCGCATTTATTCATGTTTTATAATTTCATTGCTAGTTTCTCAGTTTTTTCTTTGTTCATTCCGTGTGGCGGAATTGATTATAATATCATTTTTGCAGTCAACAGAATTACGATAGAATGTGTTTTCCAAGTTTTATGATAAAATTTTTCAAAATAATAATGAAAAACCAGACACGATGGAATATAAGATAATAAATGAGGAACAAATCCATAGAGAAAACGTATGTGCACAGGCCTACGCAAACACACTTGAAACGCTCTATCGGTTGCATGAAGATAACTAAAAAGCAAAGCGGCTTCATTTTTGGAAACGCTTGATATTGCAAGAGAAGCTTCACCTTATCTGATTTCTGGGGAATCGCGAACAACATTTAATATTTATTTCTATTGAAATTTTTGCCACCCTTACAACTGATAGATCACATTATGGAGTGTAATTAATTGAACAATACAACTAATCGACTATTGAAAAAACAGATTTACTGCTTTGTCAAAAGTTAAAATCACAAAAAATTTCACAAAAACTCATACATTTTTTCTCATTATTTTGTACATAATTACATAGCGCAATAAGTAATCGAAACCCACGACCGATGGTTGGGTTTGAAAGATGAATGAAAAAAAAAAAAAAAAATAGTTTCTTTAAAAAATGCACACGTTCGATAGTTTACTAGGAAAATATTCTATTCGATAAAATTTACTAAAACAGTGTATCAATGTAATAATAATTAGAACAATATTTATTCAGAAGTTGTATGGAAAATAAAAATAGGTGAAAAAATAATTTACCTCTTCGTCGATAGGTTGAACATGCGAGGAATGAGGAACGCCTTCAGGTTCGGTAGCTTCCATGGCAAATCGAAGCAATCCCTGTAAATTAGTAGGTTGCCTAGGTTGATTAGGCAAATGCTGAAGAGATTGTCTATTGGCATCATTTTCGTAACGCGGACCTTCTATGGAAAGTGGCCTTCTACTGCTCGCATTCTCGCCCGACGATGGACTGTTCGAATCTTTACTATTGCTGTCAACAAAAAAACAGGAAAAAAAAAAATTCGATGATAAATAAAAGACAAGGTTTCTCAGAGATCAGTTTCAAGGCTGCGAACCACCTACACGAAAGTGCTTTACAAAATAGGCTTCGACGTAAATCTCATCATACACTTCTTACCGATTCATATTCTTGTCTTTTTTTCGCGTATGCACTGCACCCATCAAACTTCAAACAAACTGTTTAAATTGTTGTCTCCTCGCAGCAAGGTTGTTTCAACATTACTCGATCAATTGCAAGTAAACACAAGACTATATATATATACACGTGTCGTAGAACGGATTATTAAACGGAAGACTCTCAGACCTTCTAGAAAACACGACCATTCGTGACCAGTCACATTGACCAACTAATAATTCAAGATTCAACAAATCAGAAATCGCAATATGAGACGGAATTAAGATGAAGAGCCCTCTTGTGGCTCGATTGAGAAGCTTCTGCACAATAGGAAGATCAGAGGTTGTCGATATAATAGAAAAATTCCTATTCTTATAATTTGAAGAGTGAAAAATAATTGGATTTATATTATCATGATTGAATTAACATATATGTTTATCTGCGGCCGTTCTTATTAGTGGAGAGGAACTTGCTATTTTGAAAGGTTTCGAAAATTGTTTTAGGAGTAAAGTCAAGCAAAAAAAAAGTACGACAAATAAACAGCTCGGAACTTAAAAAAAGAAAAAAAAAAAAAATTGATTAGAACTCGTAAAGGATGAAAAATTTGAAGTTGTTGGGAAGCGAATTGACAGAAATCCCATCTCGAGTCAACAATTTGTACGTATAAGAGTTTGCAGCTATAAGTTTATCAAGATTTTTCAAAAATTTCATATATTATTAAAGGGCTTTTTCCGAAGTCCGATCATTATAATATTTAATTTAAAATTTTAATTAACAAAAATATCTCAAGACAACGACTTAAGAGAGGATGCTGAAACAATTCTCTTTATCCAATGCTCAATTTAGGTTTCCAAGAGCTCTTGACAAAACAGTTGGTTCATAAAAAAAATAAAAATAAAAGATCTTGAAAAAAATTATGAATTCGCAAAAGCTCAAGGTTTTCAAATTTGGATAAAAAATTTGTGCAGGGAATTACGAACTCTAAGTGTGCTCCAAGGATTAATTCCTCTCTCTCTCTCTCTCTGTAATAATAATTATTATTATAACCGAAGAGAATATTTGAAAATTAAAAAATTCCAACGAATGAACAAATATCGACGTCGATAATTTTGATAATAATTTAACTTTTAAATGATACATTATATTCATTATATTTCCTTATATAAAAGATACTTTTTTTCTTTGCCAAGCAAATACGACACGGCGACATCGCCGACTAATTTGTGGATTAAAACGAGTACAATTGAGCACGATATATATGAATAAACCTGCAGTGTTGCCGAGGCAACGAAGGCACCCCAACAAAAGTGGAGTTTGCATGCGTTCCTACAGACCCCATTCCCGAGGTTTTCTTCCATTGTTTCTCTTCTTTTCTGCGAGTTAATAATAGTTATATAGAAAAAAAAAAAAAAAATTGTTTAAATATAAAATAAAGAAATTTATAGAAAATCCTTCGATTTTTATTGATTATATTATCGCTACGATGCCAATGGTCGAGAGTGCTTTTAATAATTGTCAAATAAACGTGCCACCCCGATTACCCATTATTCTGAAACAATTCTGCAAAGCCGCAATTAGAACTCAACCATACGATTTATTAAAATGGTCAAGCGCTTATTTTCGTGCACTTGCCGAGGGCGAAGAACCACCGACTAAAATCAGACTCGAGTGTCCATTGCCACAAACTATCTCCGGTCTAACTCTCGGATTTTTGAGAGTTTTACTTCGTCAACTCGGAGGCAAGTAATTTACACTTTTTTGTAAATATTTAAATTTTCATTTAGAACAAAATGATGAATATCGATACTCCAATAGCTCTGCTTCTAAATAATTATTTTTTTCTTAAAAAACTTCAAATTCAGAATTAGCACATAAAAAGCATTTTGTTTTGATTTTAGTGGAAATATATAAGTGTTCTTTCGATGATTACCTCACGAGAAAGTCTGAATTTGCATGAACCAATGACTCATTTTTAAATTAATTAATTTTTTTAATTCAGATTACAACAAAGTACTTTCAATCGATGCAATTTTAAGAAGATGGGATGATCTCTGTCTGGATCGTAGAGACCTCAATCTCATAATGATTATCGGTAAATTCCGAAGAAAATGCCAGGTCAAAAAATTTTTAGCAATAGCCGTTGGTCTTTTGGGTTCGAGTCTGTTTGAGACTATGCTCATGATTTGCGAACTTTTTACACTCGAGCCTGATGGCGGTTCAGCGATGATACCGGTTACTCTATTTATCGAGATTTATGGGTAATTTTAAAATTTCATATATTTCTTGAAAATAGAAATGTTGTGTTTCAACAAAATTGTTCATGCTTTGTTTTTTTTTTTTGAAATTGCTCAATTTTCTTAGAAAAAAAAAAAAAAAATCTGTACCAATCAATACACATAAATAATTAGGATGTTTCACAGAAATGCAATTCGACAATAAATTCGGTCTCGTTCATTCAACTAAACCTTTCTGATGTTTTCGATTTTTTGGTTAAAATCCTAAGAAATTTATGAAAAATTATAAAATCATGACGCATCGAACGTTTTTTTTTTGTTTCAAAATTTTTCATAACTATTTGGCATTATTATTATTATTATTATTATTATTTTTGGAACCCAACAAATTGAAACAAAATTAAGAATGACTAAAATTTTTGGGAATTTTTCCAATCGTGATGTGTGGAAAATCTCAATAAAATAAAATATTATTTAAAAAAAAGACGTTCTTTCGAAAAAAAAAATAAAAATAAATGATTGACCCATTAATAATTGAATTAAAAGTTATCTTGCCGGTCTGCGCTGCGATGGCAGCAAACGCGAGCCATTTGACGAGGATCCTTCGGAATTTTTGATTTTTGATAAACCTGACAATGGCTCACGTCCACCAGAAGTCCGTACCGTCGACAGAGACACCGACGTAATAAAAACAGTCGAACAAATTTCCATTGGGAGTGAAGATACAGAGGCGGATGTTAACGTAGATCTTGAGTGTTCGTCGAAGGACGAGCATGACTCAGACACTAAACGTAACGTACTTTTTGTCATTTCATTAATAAAATTCGGATTTTTTGTAAAAAGACAAAGAAATATTTCCCTAAAATCTGTTCAATGTCCTGAATATTAGTTTTTTATCATCAAAGTCATTGAAAAATCAACAAAGTTGAAAAAAAAAATACGAAATCTTGTTGATTGGAATAATGATTGCAAATAATTTGTTTATATTTTAACCCACGGCTCAATTTGAGGAAAAGTTATAATTAATATTTTTATTTTTGACAAAATATTTTGTATTTTCTTACCCAGAGACACGAGAAGTAACGCCAAAAAGTTCCCATCGCTCTGTGAGTAGCTCCAGTAGAACAGAACGAAACTTATCGTCGAAGGGGAGTTCGGAAAAGTCTGAAATACTGAGCACGGGTCCCGATGAATCAACGAAAAATATATCAGAAGATGCGCGCAGTGAAGAAACCGTCGAAAAATCTGAAAAAGTAAATTCGAGCAAGATGCAAGAAAGTTGTAACGACGAAAGCTCAGAAGAAATTACATTGACGAGCAATTTTAACGAAAATAAGAAAAATGATGAACGAAAAAACTCGGACAATGCGAGAAAAAAAATGCAAATGGAAGATACGAGCCTTATGAATTATTATCCGAATATCCCAGGTGCGTTTAAACAATACTCTCCAATTTTCCAAAAATATATAGTAAATAAAGTCCAATAGAAATTTCGCAATATTTTTCCTCCTAAAAATTTTTCAACATCAATTGTGATAGAAATTTTATTGCTTCAGGTATCGGCCCACGATTGACTCCAGAAGAAGTTGCGGCTGTGGCGATGTGGATGACGGAATGTGCGAATCTCCAAGAAGGCATGGTTGGTCCAAGAAATCTTCGACATTTGCAATGTCCGAATCTCGATCGTCCAGATTCATCGGAATCGTAAACTAAAAAATAAATATAAAAAATTATCATTATTTCAATTAATTGAGCCTTTTCCAAATGAGAAAAGGTTGCAAGTTCCATAAAAATATAAAAAATCAGTGCCTTTTTCAAGGCTATCTCGTACTGGTAAGGTTTTCTGAAGAACTTTCAAGTTTACCAATAAATTTATCATTTTTTCGAAATTCTGAACAGTTGGAAAAAAGGACTGGGTCCACGAAGAATTTCTTGTATTAATTTTAATCGTTAATCGCAGAATAAAATGCGTAGATAATTTTTGTTGAAAATAATCACTATACGTAACGTTAACTAGCTGCATATCCACATAGAGTTTATTAAAAAGTTTTTAGTTCATAGTACGTGTGTAAATTTATAGATTTCAACAGCAATGTATTAATATACGTATACTTCTTAATTCAATTATTAAAACGAACACATCTCCTGATTGTAGGAAACTGAATTTTAAGTCATTAGAAGGTAACGATAATTTTGCTCGTCAATTATTTTGATTATCTTACTTTTTGAATCATCAACATTTTTGGCACATTCAGCTCGTCATTTATTCAGATTCCCAGAGAAGTGTTTGGATGATTTTCTTCGTTTAAATGTTCAAAAAAATCGCCACCTCAAGAAAGCACTTATGAAATAAAAAAATAATAAAAAATACATTTTTCTTTATCTCAAAGGAAACTATTATGGCTTGTTGCTTTTTAGTCCGATCAAAATTCAAGTCTAGAGATATAAGATTTCTTTACGAAAAAAGAATCAAATCATTAAGATCGTTTGTCAATAAATAATAATTTGAGCCCTAGAACTCCTGACGAGAGTTTCGATGCCTGGCGAAGCTTGAAAAACTGAGTTTTTTTCGACTTTGAGAATTTTTCTGTTTTAAATAAGTTCTTCCTCGACTTTAGTTTTATGCAATAAAATTTCTCGTATATAATTCCATTGGTTATCGAAAAACAATGAGATTCAGGAGTTCTAGGCCTAGACAAAACTTTTCTACATCATTTGATGTAAAATCCATTCCGGGCCAGGTCTTTTTGAGAAATGGCCATCTCAAAATGGTCTCCTATATAATTCAAAAATATAGAACGAGCTGGTGCTGTATTCAGGCGACGAAATATTGGCCATTGTACAAAAAAGAAAAGATCATCCGTTGCACATTGAACGTTGCAAACTTCAACATCGTCTGATATTTTGATTCACAGATATGTACAGGGTACTCGAGCTGCGTATGTGACTAGCGTTTACAGAACGTGCACACAACCTTTTACGAGTAAATATACACTGATGTCTATAATAAAACATTAGACTCTTAAAAAATAGATATGATTCTGTCGTCGATACGACATTTACAATGTCATGGTAAAAAAACAAAAATTTCATCATATTCGATGGATTTTTCGAACTCTAAAAAAATTAAACCCCGATGCATAATCGAATTATTTCAGACAGAAATAGAAAATCAATCTTTTGATTGAATATGCATCACAAAACTCTACTAATGTTTATCACAAGAGATTTCCGGGGAAATGTTCGAAGTCAAGGGCTTGTGAATTATCCAGAAAGTTAGCCGAGTCGTATTCTCTTCGAACAAGTCTAATCGACTCTACAATTTTTGGTTTTGTTCGTTTTTGAAAATAAGCTAATTTTTATAAATTATCACAAATTATAGTTATTCATATCATAGTTAGTCAATGAAAGTGAAGAGTTTTATAAATGAAAATCATTTTCGAGATCAGAACATCACATTTTTTACATTCTCAGTCCCTGCGGCAAAAATCTGTATGGAAAGATATAATTTCTGTATATTGCACTTGTAATTTTTGGGCAAATCGTTGTAAAAAGGTAAATACATCATTCAGTGTTAACCTGCGGAATTATTTATAAACGACTTAAATAATGGATTCAACAAATATCGTATATTTTTGCATATAGATTTTTGCCATTGTCAAAAAAGTCAAGAATGAAGATAAAGTTGGATTTTTAAATGTGCTGTTATACGAGAAGAGTTGGGAGCGAACGGACGCGGAACAATCGTCGCATTTGATTATGAAAAACGTGATATAAGGTGATGAAGAGTAACAAAGCTACGAGAACTATTAAAAAATTTCTCGCTCTCATACGACTAGCTCTCCATTCAAAAAGTTCATGCCGGTGCGAAAAACGATTTCTGTACTGTATTGGCAGCTCAAAACTGCTTCTCAACGGATAGAGCGAACGATAAAAATCATTGAGTAGGGCACGAATTACTTCGTTCTCGGAACGTCTGGCTGGATCCATATCGTCGTTCAGACATATGAATTTTCTGTAAAAAATAAACAATGCTATTTGAATCGCTAATTTATTAATTTTATCTTGGTAATAAATTCAATCAATGAAACAATTATGTTTTCCTTATTTGTTGATCTATGTAGAATCGATTTTTTTTTTACCAATAGTTAATATAGTGTCTCCATAATTAAAATTTCGAAAAAGATTCACTACAAAAAATTCAGAGGTATACAAGCATTTTTCAGTTTTCTACATGGGTCTTCACCCTGAAGTAGCTTCTCGAGCGTTATTTCAAAGTTTTTGCTATTGGTTAATAGAGACTAAGCACTCACTTTGGTTCACGGCGAATTTCGTCTAAAAGTTGTACCGTCGACGAAATGTTACTCGTCAACATTTCAAAAATTTCATTCTTCATCGCTTTCACAATCTCATGGCTGTAACGTCTATGATTGCTGAATTTTGTCATAAGTCTGCTCGCAATCGGTTGGCATTTTATTATCAATTCTTTCGAAATAGTCGGCTGAAATGATAGATGACAATGTAATTAAATTCATAATTGAGTAGTTTGTTGATTAAAGTGTTAAGCGTAACTACTAACGACCCTGTTTTTCTATTATTAGATTACTTTGCAACAATAAACAACAAGACAATAGCACACAAGGAAAAACGTTTGTCTCAAAAAGTTGAAAACCAATTATAATAGTTCCTTTGGAAATAAAGATTGACTTTTTGGTTATACTGAATATTTGAAAACAACACATATATATTTTAAGTCAAATGGATGTATGTAAAAATAGTTTTATAAAAATGATAATATTGTAAGATCTTACGAGTGTAGAGTCTAAATATCTTTCTCCCGATGGTGGATCTGGCATTGAGACGAGCTCTATTTTATTCGAACAGTTCGTTATGACACTCTCGAATTCAACGACGTAACTATAATCCAACGGGAGACTGTACATTCTCGTCAGTAGTGTCCTAATTTCTCCATCGGACCAAGTTCTGCGTTAAAAAAATTAACCATTTTATGACCGCTCTGGGTTCCTTCGAGCATAAGCTAATCATTGAGCGATATCATTACCAGGTTTAAAGAACAGTCTTAAGAGTATAATAATCCCAAAAATAATAATTATTGAATAAGAAAAGACGTTTGTATAAACATCCCGTGGCACGAAATCCCTGAACGGTGCAATATAACTTGGATGCCATTTTCAATATAATTAAAGGAAGATATTTATAAAAAAAGATTTAAGAGATAAATGAAGGACAAAAACTTCATTGAATCAATAAACTAACTTTGTTACGCTTACCCTGATTTGTCGGTATCAAATGTATCGAATATTTCGCCAACAGTAACTTTACGTTTTTCGCTAACGAGATAATAAAAGTACGAAAATGCGAATTGCATATCTTCGGAATTTCTAATTCTGTGAGACGAGGTTTTTTTAAATTCGCTATCAAATTTTTCTTGCATTTCAGCGATGATCCACTTGTCTAAAAGATGTGGCATATGAGCAGGTACTCTTCGTCTCTCGAATCCATAAGCCATGTTGTAAATTCGATTCACGTACAACAATGATTCGGCGTATGTGTCTAAACGTCGTGAATTATGTTTGAACTGATGAACCGTTTTGGCTTTACTGGATTTTTCTTTTTCAACGTGTACTATGTTTATTATGTCATCGTTGCGATAACGTTTTCCTCCGGTTTCCATTTTATCAGCAAATTTATAAGTTTTCGTCGTGCTCTCGCTAGTACCGTCATTTTTTACAAATTCTCCTTCCGTTCTATAAGTCTCTGTGATATTTGACACTTTTTCGCTCAGAGATTTAAGATTTCTCGAGATTCCAAGTGTCGTTGCACTAATCTCCATCGTCGGGAAAATATTTCTCTCCGTTTTTCTTTTTTTCTTCAAAATATCCAACAGTCTAGATGATGCTTCGTGACTTTTGAATTGATCCGTTTGTAAGAGTTTGTACGGATAATCAACTTCGTCTTCGAAACCTTCGCTATCTGTTGGTGTGTGGGTTATATCACAGTCTCCACCTACGAATGCAAATCGTTCCCTTTATATACTGGTACACAAATTTGAAGGATTTTATAAATTCTTGCAGAAATAAAAGGTTTTGTTTAAATTGCTGCTTCTCATTCAAAAGTAGTCCGTAAATGGTTATTTCAAAAAGCATTTTGATGCTCGGATCTCCTGATTTTTTAAATCTAATTTTTTTTAATCTTCCATTTTTTGACAATGAATTGAGAAAAATAAAATTTATTTCCTTTTTTTTTTCATCAACTTTAGAACACCAAGTTTTTATTCCGATACGTCAACTCAGAAAATCGCATTAATGGAGAATTTAAAAAAATCAATCCGTAAGTGAACTTTTTTTTTTTTTTTTTTTTTTTTTCAAATTATCAATTAATGAAGATCCATATACTAAGTACAATTTTTAAAAGAATACAATTGCGAACAATCGAAATTTTAATGGACAAGTTTACAAATTCTAAAATGCCCGAGAGGAAAAAGCAATTTTGGTTGGCTATGAATGTTTACCATCAAATTCACAGATGGTCGTGTTGCAGACAGGATCGCAGGCTCCATCGCCTACCCAGGCCCACGGACAAACGTCTGAACAATCAGGTACCCACCAAGCCAAATAGACTTTCTGACCGTTTGCTTGAGTGACAAAATCTTCGGGCCATATTTCGCGGCCCAAAAAAACGTCATCGTTAAAGTATAAAAATTTGTCTGAGAGTCCAGGAATTCTGAAATATTATTTATGGCTTTTTAGTCATACGTGTCAAATAATAAAAATAACTATGTTTCTTCAAAACATAATAATAAAGAGTCGCGGTAGCGTCTGAAGACAAGTACATTGAAGAAAAGTCTCTACAAAACATTTTCACCACACACATCTTTGAGAACTTTCAAAAAACTTTTTTGTAATTAAAAAATAATATTCCGTATACAAATAAACTAAGAATTGCATTATAGTTTTTGTACCTGTGAATATGACTCTCAATAGCAGGACTAGAAAAAGTAGGAAGATCCGCTTTATCAGAAAATATATCGTCATGAGTGACAAGAGTCATTCTGGGGTTGTCCATGTCCAACCAGCTCGGTATTTGTCCATTGGTTACAACATAAACGTGCCTGACCCATGGAGCATACATTTCCAAAGAGCGCAAAGAGTATCTCAACTCATCCTTGTCGTTGAACCTCGATGCCGCAGCATTTACATCCGATACTGATATATATTTTTGTAAATTTCTTAGAAATATTGGATCGGAACCATTGACCCATGTGTAGACAACATCAATTGGTACATGTTGACATAACTTTTTTTGAAACGAAGTCCCAAGAATATTGTCGTTGAACGAATGAAACACAGCTTCGTACTTCTCTTTGCTCCATGCCAGCCAAACCTAAATTCAAAAATCAGTATTGTTATTCACCAAAAATATTACATAACTACAAATAAGATTGCGTAATAAATTATAAAAATATTATTCATTAAAACAAATTTATTTTTGTATCTTTTTGCTTATAAAATTCTTTTTAAAAAATCCAAATGGACGATATAACTTTTTTCACTATTTCGGTGATATTGACACATAGTGTCAATATCACAATTGAGCAATTATAATTCGATTGAAATATGTAACTTTTAACAATTCCTCATTTCATCACTTTGCACTTTCATAATTCAAAATTTTATAAATTTGTCATCTTTTACACTAAATAAACGAACAGTTTCAAAATTAAGTGAAATGGCAAAAAAATCACGTAAAGGCCGAGAAATCATTAAATTAAATTAAACAGCATAGGAGGTTATAACAAAACACATATTATTGTACAATTATTAATTGTACGTTCTTACGCAAAATGACTAAACCACTAGACTAATACATGGAATAAAGAAACATAAATCCACAATAAACAACCACGTTGGATACTATTTGGCATCTAACCTCTCCAAAGTGTATGATCCCCACGAAGATGCAAGTAAATGCAATAAGAACAATAAGTAACGAAGATTTGTGAGACAGAAGGTCGTAACAACGACGTTGTATGAGTTTCCATGTGCTCATTATAACAAATATAATTCGTGATGCGATGGTCATCGCTACGAAAAATCAATTTTCGTGAAATCGAATTTACACGGAAATATTTAAAAAAAATTTTAATCACCGGTTAACTTTTATACACTGAAACATCGCCATCAACATTTTGTGTTTTGTCGTGTTTATAATCCGGCTACGATCCGGTTATGTGGGGATGAATTTACTGGTGTAAACCAACACAGCCGTAATAACACGTAAAACGTAAAAGGCAAAAGTAAATTGGCGCTGCATCTCATATTCTCATGCGGCGTGCGGCTTTCGCATTCGGTCCGTCGGTCGGATCGTTTGTTTTTTTTTATAAAAGCACTTTTGTGACTCTGAAGGTTACACGTTCTGATATCTGGAAGCAACATTATTCTATTTATTATAAATAAACCATGCCATCTGATAATCTACTGATTAGGACATTTACCCGAATCAATCCTTACGATCAGATTTCCACCCCAATTATTGATGACAATGGAAAACAAACAGAGACTGGTATGGATAGGTTAAAACAAATATTCTTGCCAGAGTAAGTACCGACCGAAAACTGGATTTATTCAAACCATTAATAATAATATCGGTGATTCTTAATTGTATATTTATTTTCGAAACTCCATTATTTTACGTATTTAGATATATTGAATAATTCTTCACTATTCCCAGTGAATTTTATGTAACTTTACTGTCTTGAAAACGTCTTAATCTGCTTATGCTTGAATTAAATGCAAATATTTGTATCATAAAAACAACTACATTACAAAAAATACAATATTTCTGAATCCTCGATTATGCAATGTTTTGTCGGTCGAACTATGAATCAAACTGTTTACAGAACGAATTTTTAGTAGAAGCAATCTATAAACCAATTGTACAAAAATCGAAATTCAAAATAGTTTCAATACGAACGTGTTTTTGTTTTTTTTTTTTTTTTTTTTTTATTGGCTCGATCGTATTTGTTTTGTTAATTTTACAAATATCTTTATTCAATATGTACAAAAAAACAAAATATTCAAAATATTATAAAAAAATTTGACACGGCAAGCGCATGGTCGCAGGAGCAAATGTACTCGATAAGAACATTAAAATGTACCATTCAAATGGATAACAAACGAGTATAGATCGACAAACTATCGTCTACATTGTTATAAATAATGGAATGATCTTTTGCAGCCAATTTGGGTATCAAAGCAAAGAATTAGCAATGATAACTCAATTATCTGGAATGAGCGCATTCGCCAGTTTTATAATCGGTGGAATAATGAAATCCAGAGGGACATATGTAAATTTCATAGAAAACAATCAAGCCACACAGTTTGTAAATCACCTTGACGCCAAACGCAAGCTCCAACGTGAAATGTATCTGTCATTTATGAAAGGTGGATGGTATTTGAGTTGGCGCGTTGGCATGTTCTCGCTGACGTTCTCGTAAGTAGATATGTGTTGATTAATACCGTATAAAATGGAACAGCAGTTTTTCCAAAACTTTCAAACTACATTCCATCATGAAAAGCAAAACTTTACCTATGGTTGAAAATTTTTTTTTTTCGCAGCAGTCATGTTCAAAATTCAACTCCTTGGTTAATTTTCGAAACCTTGGATATAACTTACGAAATAATTTACTAATGTTAGTTGTTATATCTTCATAAGGACATAAAAACATGAACTTGTGAGAAAAATGTCCGTCGTAAAGTTTAGGCTTTGAGGAATAATGATATTTAATCCCCCTTCCCCATATTTATTATACAGAGCTTATATTTTATATGGCCAAATGTTCAATACTAAAAAGTCAAATAGCTTGATTTTTTTTTTTGGCAAACTTCCTCGTATATTCTTCTGTATCGGGTGGTGAATCTATTCAAAATTTTGCACATAGTTTTATACTAATGCCATAAATACGTCGTTAAAATCATGAAAAATTCTGTAGAGAAAGAGAATTTGGCGAAACTTTTGACTTTGAGACCTTGATTGAGATGTATTTTCGTGCTCCTGAGATCTAATAAGATTTTGTTTCTTCCAAGTCTTCATTTACAATATCAATCATATAAGTCTGTTGATACAACTCTGTCAGTTATACAAATTTTATGCTGTTTTCCGCATTTTCATTTTCGATTTTGTGCCAATAGGGAAATGCTAAGAACGTTCTTAATATTCATAGGAATGTAGAATTTGGTGGAGTAATGAAAAAATGGTTCATATAAATTTAAAAGTTTCAGCAATATAGCGTTTCCCACATCTTTTAAAACTCAATGACTTTCTATCTCAATTACCGAAACTAAACGATTTAAATGATACTTTTTCGTTTTTTACAAAGTTTAAAATATTCAATTTTTAACTATATTCAAACATGTTTTTAATATTATTCCGAATGATAACTTGAATAATGATTTAAAAAAGTTTAATTCCATAGGAGCTTAATGACGGGTATATCGACTTACCGAGGCAAAGATTCGCTACTGGAATATGTCGTAGCGGGTGGAGTGACAGGTGGCTTGTTCAAAATGAACTTGGGTTTAAAAGGGATGGTAGCGGGATCTGCGGTAGGAATAGTTTTGGGTACACTAGGTGGAGCTTTTTCCATGCTGACCTTGAAATTGGGGGCTGTTTCGATGAAAGATGTGAGAGATTTTTCGAAACTTTTGAACGATGCTAGACAAGAGTTAGTACAATTTATTAAATATTTCAACATTTACCAATTACGAAAAAAAAAAAAGTTTAATAACGTGAAACAACATTTTTTTAGTGCTATTGCCGAGACTCGCAAAAAATATATTCTTGAAGAACTCGATATAGCGAAGAAGGAAGGAGAAGAGAAAGATTTATCCAACTTGAAGATCGAGGAGGAAACAACAAAAACTCAGCCTGCCTGAAAGATGCAGATTTACAATATTTGTTGATCGTCGTAATACAGATTTACAATTGAATTTATTTATAGAATAATTATTTACGGGTAGGAGTGTAAATGAATAAAATTAATATTTAAACAAACCGCTCTGTTGTTTAGTTTTTCGTGTTTTGTACAGACAACATCCTTTAAAAGTCTCAAAGCATTTTTCTCATTAGAAGAAAACTTGCAGATGATTAGTCAAGATACCAATGAAAAAAAATGGGTCGCAGCTTTTTAACATTTTGCCAAAATTTTTAAATTGTATTATGCGAGATTCATATTCTTTTTCTTCATATCAATAATAATAATAATAATAATAATAATAATAATAATAATAATAATCGAACTCACCCATAACTGAAAGCTTGGATAAAGAGGATGAACATCATTTTTGCTCGAAATAGCTGCAGTCTAATAATGAATATAATTTCTTTGAATTCTTAAAATTTGCTTAGTCACATAAAACAGAGCTTTCCTCTATAGCAATTATAAATTATAAATAAGTATCAGTATGAAAAACATTGGGCAATTAGATGCAAGTTGATCAGAGAGGTTAATTATTTTAATCACGTATATAAATAATACCGCAACCTTTATTAAATGAATAATTTTTTTTTTTTCGCTATGACATAATTTATTACACGAATCAACTTATTCGATAACGGTCGGAGGATGTATGGGGTTTCAATGGCGTTTTTTCAATGTGTACTCGCCGCATCATCGTTTTTTTAACAGTAGTTATTATCCATAGTGGGAAAATTTTTCGACTGTGGCTCGGCGTACATTTGTTCTAAATAACGCGCTGTAGGAAAGTTTTTTTTTTTTAAAGGAGCTCAGGCCATGAGCCGGAACGTCAAAATACATCTGTGCAGCGAATGACATTCAACAAATGGATCGAACCACAACCAAAACATTTTCTCACTATGCAACACCACCACCGGTCACTACAATCACAACTTCATTGAACAATTGTCGTCGGAAGAGACACGATGTTGAAATAAACGTATAAATATAAACTATATATATATATCGAGTTGAAGTTCGAACGTAACTGAAAAGGGCGGCGCGACCTGCCTTGATATTTATCATTTGTAACGTATAGCGTTTCCACCACTTGTAAACGTCTCGCTCTTCAACGTTGCCCGCGAGAGGTCCCGCTTGCAGAGCCCGCCGAGAAGTAGGTTTAGAGTCAGAAATATTGTGGTGTGAAAAAGTCCGATAAAACGGGATTAAAAAAGGAGAATAAAGTCTAATTCATGTTTCATCCCATGCAAGCAGCTCAATGGAGCGATGACGTTGGTCAAGTTTTTGAGAATTTTACCAATCGGTCGAAAAACAAGAGACGGAGGTAAAGGATTATAAATAGAAAAGGATGAGATGTGCGGAATTCTCGGTCCTCCCTGGGTTTACCATGTGCAGTACGCTCACCGGAAGGCCCTGTGGTTATTAAAATTTTCGTGGATAATTATTAATTCGAAGGTAACCTTGGAGTGGCCAACGCTCTTTTTACGTCCGGTTGACTCGATGCAGAACAGGCTCTCGTTAATTAAATTCTACTGTTTTACAGTCAATTAAATCATTTGTGACAGTTTACGTTTTACATTTTGGTCAATTGCACTTTTTTTTCTACCTTCAACGCAAAAGCATGACCACCGAGTATAGTTGTGTTTAATTTTTTGTTTTATTTTTGGACGTCTACGTAAACCCAATTGTCCAAAACTCGAAGTCCCTGAAGCTACGTCGAATGTATTTATTTTTTGTGTTGTCTTCAATAATTGTGAGTAAAAAATCGTATATCTCTTCAAAAACGAATAGAAGTGGGTTCGTGTGCTTTTTGCGACATTCGCCTCCGTTACCCGTCCTTAGCGAGTTTTCAGTGCAGTAGGGAAGTTGAACATTTTTTCGACGAGTCGAAGGTCGATTTGACCTCGTCAGGTGATAAAACAAGACGCCTTTCCGGAACTTTCTTTTTTTTTTTTTTTCACAAATTGGGACATCAGCTGTCAGGGGCCCATTGAAAATTATTTTCCGGAAGAATATTAGAACGTTTGACGAACACGTTAGAGAATATATATAAATATTTGTAATTAATGAAAAATCCTGCTACCAATACAGAATAGGCCTGCTTATTTCTCTCTCTTTCTCTGAATTTTTCAGCAGAATAAAATTTGTATAAAGAAAAATGCTAAATAAATACACACATAAAAATACTTGAAAATACCTCGCGATAAACAAGAGAATAAAAGAAATGTAGCATCGAGGTTCTCTTAATATTTGTAAATCTAATACCCTTCTTGGATTTATATTTTTTGTTTTTCTTCACACAAACACAGCTCGTAGCGATTGGATTATTATTTCGTTTTTTTTTTTTTTTTTTCACAAACTCGTTCTCAAGCTTCTTGACTGGAGGTCTCTACATCCTGAACCTTCGTTATTCGTTTAGCACCTCTGCTTGGCGGACCCTTCGGTTTTGCAAATTTTGGTCGATGCAAATTAACTTTCGGATGCAATTCCTCTTGCAAAAATTCCTCGTTTAGTTGATTCCCGTCATCTATTTCAAGCTATATAACCAAAAAAATAATAATAATTTTATATAAATATTATTGGAGTTTGCATCGTTAAAAGGCAACTAAATATCGTTTTTCTTTCAATTTCATCTTGAAATTTTCAACATTTTTTTTTTACAGATTTTAACTGCAGTTTTCTAACCGAGGTTCGGATAAATAATAGAACAGTTTTCATTACGAGAATCTGTCACAAAAAAATAATAATGTTAAAAAAAAAAAAGCATTTCATTTGCACTCCAACGCTGTAAACTTCATTATCATTCATATAAACGAATCTTTTTTTTTTTTGTAATTGGAAAATATCACAATCGCACTAAACCACGTACATGTGTCAGAGTTTCTACGCAAAAAAAAAAAAAAAAAAATCAAAACGAAAACGAGAAACCAAAATAAAAAATTTCAGGCCTATTCTGTAAGAGCAAAAGTTTCTTAGACGCTTTTATTTTACGTACCAGATCGATGTTAAACCATCGCCACGAAGGAATTCATACCTACATGTGGAACTTTGACTTTCCGGAGGAAATTGGATTATACTCGAAAAAAATGCGAAAAAAAAGACAATGAATTTTCGGGATTAAATTGCGTAATGGGTTTTATTTTTCGTAGCATATTTTAATGTTGGCAAGATATACAGGATTACGATATTCATAATAACGAACCTACGACTATGAAAAGAAAAAAAAAAGAAAAATAAACAATATTTGATGCTAATAATCATATTTGCTTGTAACGATTATGTTATCGCCATTTTATTTTTTCTTGTAATAAGAAAAAACAAAAAAGACTTACAGAATAGGCCGAGGACCCGTGTTTTCTCGCAAAATATTAAAAAATGAAAAAGCCATGCTTGGACAAACGGTGTGCGTCACATTGTTTGTTAATTTCGAACACAAGTTAATAGTACGATTGTTTTCTTGTAGTTTTGTTTGTTTTGAGCATTTACAAATATATTTAATAATGCGTTCAATATTTTCACCAAAGTTGCGAAAATTCCGCTCCAAATTTTTAGCCCGTTATACATTCACTCCTTTTTTTTTTTTATTCTTGCTGGCGCCTTTCAACCTTTTTTCTCGCTTTCTCTCTCAAACCTTACGAAAGAACACAGGTGGATGCGTTTAATTTGCCACAATAATTAGACGGTAATTGTTATTTTGATATTACAGCCGGTGAAACTCGAACAATTTTTTAAAATGTTCTCGAAAATCCTGACACGAGACATAAACGTGTGCGAAAGTTAAATATGTATAATATTGAAGTTTGCATCCTTCGAATTGGACGATAAATGGATTATTTTTATATAATTGAGCGACGAAAAATCTTCAAGTTGATTTTGTACTGATTTTTTGTATTAAGTCTTGACAGATATGCGAAAAAAGTTTAAGAAATTTTTCATATACTGTATTTGCACGAACCAATTTTAAAAAACTGATCAAGACATTTGGGAATACTGATAAAAAAAAAAAAAATGTTTTCGAACGATACAAACTTCATTGTTATAAATTGTTAGTCGTGTCTCAGACGTAGAATTTCGCGTTTTATGTTTTGTTTTGTTTTTTTTTTTTTTTTTCGAAAAACCTTTTTATAAAAAGCTACGAGATTTAAAAAAATACACATCACAAAAAATAGAATGCCTCTCGAATATCATCATCTGGCTAATTGTCTACTTGACTCATCTACTCGATATCCTGATGCATGTGAACATTACGATTTTTTGTTCATGAATTATTTAATATTCCATTTTCCTTTTTCTTGACATTTAGAGACTTTGAAAAATCTTTTTATTTCATCGAAATATGTAAAAACAATATGGAAACTATTTGTTTGATCATTTTTCGATATTATTTTTCAAATGTTGCATCTTTAATTGGATTTAGAGCAGGTGAGACTGTACCACATTCAGTCTTACGTCGTACACAATATTTGTAAAGTTTGATAGGTCGAATCGTTTCCTATGAATATAGAGCTTATGTGAGATTACTTTTATCTTTTTTTTTTTTTTACGTACAGGCTCGTTTTACATCCAATCTTTTAATGCGTTGGACTGACTCGTAATAACTTGCCCGATGCGTTTACATATGTTTTGTCGCAAAAAACGACTCGTCAAATTAGTTTGATCCTCCCTTAAACAGGGATTGTTTCTTGTGCATGTACAATTCAACGATTTGCTATTTATACTCGATTTATTTTCACTTATTTATTCTAACAACGACCCAAGTCGTCAACGGATTGGCAAAGATTATTTTATCCATGTACACACATATGTTTTACCGGGCAAAATGGATTTCCGAGTAAATTGGTTTTTTTTTTTTTTTTTTTTTCTAAACTGTAATAGTTCGTTTCAAAACTCCAGTAGGAAAAAGTCGTTTCGTTCAGAGATCGGATAGAGAAAAGCAGGTGATACTATAATCGACTAAAATAAACTAATTTATTCAAAAATCGGGTTTTGCCGGTAAATCACTACCGCTCGACACTTTTTCAACAATGTCGTGAATAGTATTTTTCAAATTGTTCACACGACCGTACCTAATTTCATTTTCTCTTGTATTCACAATTCGAACAGTCAACAAAAATCCAATCACCAAATTTTATAATTAATAATAAAAATGTTAAATATTGAATGATAATAAAAATTGTTACTTCATAATTCAATGAATGTGTGCTACGGAATTAAAAAAAATTGTGCCGATTCCTTTTAACGAATAGGACTTTTAATATATTTTTTGGAATCATTGACCTCCCTCCGTTCGCAAAATTCTTTTTTTGTTAATGAAGATTATTTTTTATCGAACAATTCATTTAAAAAAAAAGACTGCTTCTGAACTATTGAACGATAGTTTATGTGTGTACATGTACATTTGCTTTCAACAGTGTTTTTTTGTATACATATTATATTCACTTATATGAGACACTCGAGGGAATATAGACCTACGCCTGACTCGAGATGTTCGAAACGTTATTTGTACTACGACATAATAAAAAAATTGAAATTAGTTTACATCACTGACAACGAGTAACGTGAATAGTTAATCACATGAAAACTTTTGAAAAATGCAAATGTTGACAGAAAATCTTTAATTTGTTATTCAAATTTTTTAATCCTACGATCCATTTATTACGTACTTTTTGTTTTTCAGTAGATTCCATAAGTGGCAGTTTTTGAGATTTTTTTATATCATAACATAGTTATCGTAATTTTAAAAATTTCCAATAAATATAACAAAGCACGTATGGTCAAAAAATATGTCGTAAAAAATTGCAAGCCATTTGAAAAAACGTTATTTCGAAAATCGTTAGTAAATTAAAAACAATATGGAATAGCCGTTTTTAAATTGGAAAAAAAAAAAAAAAAAAAAATTTGACATTATATCGGGCAGTGTTAAAGTCGTACTTTAGTCAAATTCGAGTAGAATGCCTCATAGATCTATCTATACAAATATATGTAAACATGTATTTACGGTTGGAATTGTTATTTAATGTGGAGAGAAATTTGAGGCGGATGGGGGGCGATTTAAATGGAGAACATGGAATTTGTTTTCTCTTAACCCACTAATAATCACATATGGCAATAACATTGCCCTATACATATTCGATTAAAATCCATCAACTCCTACAACGATTAATTCTAAATTGTCGCTTCGAACGAATTTTTCAGTCAAACCTTCAAGAGCTAGGAAAAAAGATGCAACATAATTGGGGAGAGGGGAAGAGTTTTTAACTAAAAACGATTATTAAACAACTTATATGTTACGTATCACTTCTTTACGAGACTAGGAACTAATTTCATATCGATATAGATTTTTACTTTTCGCACACAATACGTTTTGATTGAATGAGCAAGCTTCGACAATTCGAAAACGAATTGGAAATCACAGACGCGAAATAATTTTTACTAAAACAAACAAATAAAATAAAACCCAAAATATATTTCGTTTATCATTCGAAAGAATAATGAATATTCGTTTTTTTTTTTTTTTCACGATTAATCTCAAGTCACGTGACAAAATTGACCGACATAACGTCAGATTAAATAAAAAACACTTCGCGTTACCCATTTTTAAAGCGAATTAATCGCCACAATATTAAAACAAACACAAAATTAGTATCGAGAATCATTGGGATAATAGTCAAAGGAGAGAGAGGACGACTTGAAGGCTTGACTGAAAAGTCTCTCGTCAATCGGCTATGACGAACGACCAAAATCTAACATTAATCTTGAGATAAAAAATCGTGCAACTCGTAATATACAATTTGAACGAATACTAAAGGACAAAACGTTATAATTAAATTGGCATTGTATCTATTTCTCTTCAATTCTACTTTTCCGCTAGAATTTTTTTTTCGTACTATCGGAGCGAGATATCTCTTCGTAACCGATAAATTTTGAAACAGAAATTAGAACCTCTCGTTGAAAAAAATGCCCTCCTATTATTTATTCGTTGTGTTTAATTTTCCTAATTCATCTGAATTTTATAAAGCAACATTTTTTCTGGCTGTTCTTTTAAAACTAAAATCTTTGAATACGATAACGTACACGAAAATTTACAATAGAATTGTTTGCTTCATTTAATCACTCAATATTTTCCAATTTTTTAGTGATATGTAATGAAAAATATAATTATTAAGCATTTGAAAAGCATAGCAATTCGTGCAAACAAATGAAAAATCACTTGGGAAAAATAATTCATGTAAATAAATGATAGAAAGCAAAAAAAACATTGTTTTTCGAGATGACGAAAGGTTCTAATCTCGCGAGTGCAAATTTTAAAATATACAAGAGAAACTTACATAATTTCGAAGATATCGGGAGGTTTTTTTAGTGTTGTTGAAAATTTAGAAAAATACATGGTTCGATCTACTCTGTTTCTCTACGAACAGGTATACGAATATATTATCACGTGGTTCATTTTTTTACGCTCGCAATTAGAAGAAAAATCGAACAAAAGTTTGCGATAAATTGTTTTCAAAATTTTTGCCATTTTCGAATTCGTTTTCTGTCACTGGCTTTTTTTCCAAGTGCGTCACGTCGCGCGAATATGTTGAGAATAAAAAACTTTATCGTCCTTTTGTAATTAATAAAAAAAAAAAATTAAAAAAATTGATCCCACTCCCGAGTGAGCAGAAAATGAAACAAGAATAATCTCAAACTGTGGCTCGAATTCGTTTAAAAAAGAATCGTTGTCGTCTATATTGCGTCAAACACAAGTTATGACTTTCGGAGAAAGTTCGTGAAATTTTTTTCATCGTCGTAAACCATTTTTTTTTTTTTTAACTTCTTTTTTGCTTTCGTTTTTTTTTCACAGATGCAGCCGGATATTGAACGGATATTGAAGCCGTTAACTCAAGACACAAGAACGCTTCTGCTTCGACTTTTTCTCAGGTAATGTCTGTATGGGAGCCGAGGGCGTCGATGGGGTCGCGGGTGTCGTTGCTGCGGTATCTTTTATCGTTGGAGGATCCTCCAACATGTCCGTTAATTCCTCCCCGGTATTTATCTCCAACTGTGGTTTTCCGACGGATCAATCCGTTAAGTTATGCGTTTTTTTCGTAGTTCATTCAATTTTTTTACATTTTTTTTTTTTCAATCTTCGCGAAGCTTTAGTGCTACAGTCATTTTCAATGAGTTGCTTGAACATTTTTTGTACACAAGTCCGGAAATGTGTGTTAATCCGAAAAAATATTCATTCTACGCATTATTTTTATAGTGTGCAGCCGTATTCGATTCATTTTTTCAAAATTATTATTCACACTTTCCGAAGTGTTAACTAATCCACAGACGTGTTTTTTTTTTTTTATTTTTTTATTATTTTCGGGCAACTTTAGTGCTGTAGACAATTTAAATATAATTTTTTTTAAATGTTGACATTAGAACAAAATTTTCTTATTCTTGCATCAATAATGAATTATTAATTTACCGCATGAATGGAATATGCGTCCACCAATAACTCGTGCCTTTAAAATTTAATTAAAAATCGATCAAATTCTAAAATTTCGGGCAATCAAAATAATTGCACAATAATTTGTTCTTTTTTTGAGTTGTCCGATAAAAATTGCCTTTGCGATTGTGATCGAAAATCATTCATTAATTTTCATTACAATCGTTGAAATTTTTTTAAACGCGATCAGCTCGAAAAGATGAAAGTTTTTAGCGTGGGCCTTTTTGAAAATTTATCTCCAGAAAATACAATTTGAAAGTAAAGCTTTTTTAGTTGTTTGCATAACCATTTTTTTTGTGAAAGTCCGTTTTCTAAGGCATCTATCTTTTTGTAACATGTAAACAATTAATAAGTCTTTGATACTCAATTCTGATGAGCGTAACACTAAAGTCGCCTGAAATAATCGAAGCAATGAATCGTTGAACGATCATTGAGTTTGCCAGTCCAATCGTTCTTATTGCGAAAACATCGATTTATAAATACATTCTCATTCTATACGTAGTATTTCACTGTTTGTGGAATTCGCCGTGCACAGTGATGATCGAGAGCATACAAAGTCGATTAGAACAATGTTAAGAAGAAAAAAGCGTATCGTAAGAGTGAGAAGAGAATCCCCAAATAACGCATGCAAACCGAATAGCGATAAATATTTGGGCATATATATTCATTATAAAAATATATGTATATATCCTTATCTATGTAAATAGTCAATAAATAATAAATAAAGTTGGGTTAATTTAACAAATAAAATAACACAAGTTTCATTTTACTGACCTTTTTCGCTATGTTTACACCGAGTGACTGGATGAGATCCAGAAATGGAGCTTTGCAAGATGAATACAACATCCTCTCCTTAATGCTACAACTGTATCCGGGCATACTGTATATGAAGACTGCAAATAATAGAAAATGACTAATCAGAATTACGATATTAATGAAATTTCACTTATATGAATTCGTAACTTGAGTTTAAACGTTATACAAATTTTAATAAAAATCTTAACACAAATACAAATTAATTATTTTCTATTCAATATTTGACATAAGTATTAATTAATGTTCACGGTATAGATCCGATCGGAACAAAAAAGGTTGGGGTGACTGATTAAAATAGTAGTCTCGCCAACGTGATTTTCTACAGAATTATTGTCAATTTCGAGAAGACATTCAGAGCACTGTTATTAAACTACGTGAAAAATTTCAAAGTAATTCGCAGTCTCATATTCGAGATGTTAGTTATAGCTATTAAAAATGTCGACGTTTAATGAAATCGACATTTCACGAAATATCTTTTTTTTCTCAATGACAAACAGAATACGCAGAAATTTGTCTAAGAAAATCGAGATTTTGGACCATTGAGTTTCGTAAATAGAGCGACATAAAGTATAAGGGTTTTGTTAAATATGAAAAAGGTGGTTATTTCTCAAAGTGTTATGTTCATCTGTAACATTTCTCCGGAAATTTATATGCTCGTACGTTCCTATAAGATATAAACACTGACATTATTAGATTATCCCTCCATTTATATTCAAGTTTTGATAAATTAGCCAAAGAGATAACTTCAGTGTCATATTATGTTAGATTAGTATAGTATTTTGATAATTAGAATCCAATAAAATAATAATATTCTTTATATTCACAAACATCTGCATGGATTTAATAGGAGCAGCATATTTCTCGAGCGAGTTTAACTTACCCACGCACTCCATGTAATCGCCCTCGTGAGTGTGTTTGAAATTATAAAGATGGTATCTGGCCGAATCAGCGGGAACTTTGGTCGGGAGTTTGTCCAGCGAGACTTCAGAGGCGACCATGACAAGATGAATTTTTTCTTCTTCGAGATGGATTCTTAGTTGTATGTATTCGTGTATTCCTTTGCCAAAGTCGACGATAGCATTTTTGGCCTCGTCGGTGACCGGAAACGCGACTCCGCTGAGTGTCTGGTGTCTCGTTTCAACGCTGTAATCCGTGTTGATGGTACTTTTTTTCAATTCCACGAGTTCTTCCTCAGCGGTGGTCAGAGGAACAGGAGTTGCGTCGTTTCTCTTGTGCCTACGATAACCTTCCATAGTTATGTCCTCCGGTACCGTTCCGTGCAACTCGTCCTTTATACAAGCTGTCCCAAATTCTTGCTTCAGTGTCGCTTTTGTCGAAGCGTACAACATCTTCTGACGTATGGGCGCTGTGTCCGGAGACCACGAAATGAACAACCAGTCGTAACCCGAATCGCTCGATTTTGTGTCTAATCTGTACAGTATATATGCCGGCTGATCTTCAACCACTAGAGGCTTTACCATCTTGTCGTAATCGTCTTGCCATTTTCCCGAAGGCTTTGAAGATGCCGCAGCCACTAATTCCTCTAAAAAATATTATTTACTCCATTTATATATTCTTGGGAGCAAAAATATGCTAATATTTTTATTTATTCCTAAAAAACTATTTCTAAAAAATTTCCAGCAGCTATGAGAAAAATATTTCATCTCAATTTGACAGATACTCGCGCATCAAAATGTTATTTTTCAAATTTATCTTTTTGAAAAGTGTAACCGTTTGATCTCCAGAACGAAACAAAAGGTTTGAATGAAATTTTGTCCACAGAATTCTAACGCAATTTAATCTTTGTTGTGCAATTTTTTTTTCAACCATCATGACTTTTATTTTTTTCTTTACAACTCAAAGGGGAATAAAGATTTTGCCAATATGTCGATTTTGTAATCCGAATCTCTACCATTTTTCAAAAATTGCTCCGGCAAAATATTCTGCTTTACAAAAATTTTAACAACAGCTCATGTAATTTTTTTTTTAATGGATTTTTCCACTTTCATTGACAACAACATTGATTTCAAAACATATTTTTGGCACCTCTAGAAATCTCATTATGGATCAACATCCGTTTCTTCGCAAGAAAAGTCGCAAAATGATAACTTATGACACTTATGTGATTATACGATTTTTATTTTTGAGAATACATCTAGCTCCTGAAGGGATTCTCATGAAACTAACTTGACATTTGAGACTTATCAATTTATTAATTTCATTATTGTATGTTCAAAGTATTATTGATTTTAAGTCTTGCATCATTGGTATACACCAAGATTCTTTTTTTTTTTTCTTTTATAAAACCCAAAATTCATACGAATTGTTTGGTTACAATGATGATCCAGCATTTTTTGGCTATTTAGTTTTTTTTTTTGGCACAGAGATATAGAGATAGAAAGTAAAATTAAAAATTAGCTGATATGGGGAATGTTTTGTTTTATTTTATTTTTTTCCAAGCTCCAAACTTGACATCGAGCATTAGTTTTATTACTTTATAAGTCTTTATATTTCAATGGGATATAACAACCAAAATTATTAGAATATTCTGCAAGTTATACCACAGCTTTTGTATATTGATCAAAGAATTTAATTTTGGACATGACTGTAGAGCTTCAACTCTGATACATATTGTAATTTGTTGACAAGATTTGTGTTCTTCGGTATTATGGCTACAGATTAGAAAAAGAATGAAATACATTGTAAACCTGATACTAAATCAATCAAAACTATTATTTATTAATAAATATATTTAGAGTATATTTTATTAATGGCATTTTAATAGGAAATTAATAAATCTTTGAACTTTGACAACTCAGCTGCTACCAAAGAACAATGGGAAAAACGTAAAAATTAAACTCACCATTTTCTATGGAAACTTTGAGCACACGTATTTTTCCATCGCGACATTTAGCGAATATTTTCTTGAGAGCGTCGTTCGCTAGGACAAAAAAAAAAAATTCTTTGTTATCGAAGAAAGAAGGAACAAGAAGTTGAACATCTCTTAGGAGTGGCAGAAAATTTGAGGTTACGAATCCTCGAGTGCCGCCTGATAAAACTGACATTTTTTTTTTTTTTTTTTATATCACTAAATTCAGTCTCACCTTTTATTCCCGTTTGATGAGACATTTTTAGAAAATTTTCACTCTGGTTATAAACGCGCCTAGACTGTGTGTGGATCAATTTGTTTTTATCTGTATTTTTCTTTTTACTTCTTAGGCGCTCTTTCGATCTGCCAAAAATTAGTGAACGAGCAGCAAGCGCTGTCTGGCTGTCTCCAACTGACTTCGCTTAGCCCCGATCCTGATAGCCCCTCTCACTGTGTGTCGTGTTCTCTTTCTCTCTCGAGCGTTGAAGCCTGGTTCAAGCGCCCGATCAAAAGACTCAACGAATACGATTGGACGAGACTGGAGGACGGCTACCCGAGAACAACCAATTATCAAGCTTCACTGATATTTCAAGTGGCCCTTGGTGACAGAAGAGTCGTCGGTCGGGCTCACGGTCCCGCCGCGCGACCTTCGTCCAATTTCCACGCACGCTAATTTGCATACTATGTGTCAAAAATAAATAAAAAAAAGTCACCGCGGTCAAAATTAGGAGAAGAGACAGAGAAAATGTTCAACTGCAATGTAATGACCAAAGGGTCGACGGGCATAATAATACAATTTTGGGACAGCAATTAAGTTTCTATGTTGATAGTATTTTCTTCGACTCGAGTTCCTGTTGTATCTCAAGATTTTATTATTATTTTGTAAATACGCTAAAAACCAGATTAGCCTAACTTCAGTTCTATTTTTCAAATTTCATCATACTTCACACTCATCTACTTCTCATAACTGAATTAAAGTAATTAAAAACATTGACAATTTTTTAACTTATGAAAATCCCTTCACTCCTTTTTTAGGATAAAAATGGAATATGGTCGAATGAACTCTAATTTTATGATATGTATTCGTTATTTTGATGTAAATTTCGAGAATTTTTATGTCAACATTTATACTTTTTTCATAAGATGGCTGAATAATTTTGAAACTTTCTGAAGTTTTGATATTATTTCGTATGTTCTCCTTGAAATTCAGTCTAAGGTAAGGAATAAAAAATTTCGAACACATATATCTCAAATTATATTAATAAATACATATTTCGAGTCAGGAGTCGAAAAATGTTGTCAAAAATAAATTTTATAAAGCGGAGAACTCTTTAACGATAATAAGTGACGTCTGCTTCGCAGTATCATCATTCTGTAAAAGCCTATACAATTCATCCAACGATCCCGCAATTCGGTTCGCGTTTTTTAATAAGCGTTTGTTAATCTCCGAAGCACAAAGAAACTTTCTCTGAATTCTTGACTCGAGTGAAAACAAAATCAGTGAAATCGAATTACAATAACCTGTATGAAAAAAATCTTAGAAAATCTTCCAAACGCTTCATGAATTCTGTTTGTTTTTAATCAACAAAACACAGATTATCACATCATTCCGATCGATGGTTGTCGAAAGAATTCTAATTTTCATCACTAAGCAGCTCTTTGATCTGGAAATGTTTCTACGTAAAATGATGAAAACAAAGTTATCAGTGATTTTATCGCGATAAATAAATTCGACACGATGAACATACAGAGTTAAGATCAACAAGAGGAAAAAACAATAATTTACAATCGGAATCGAAATTTCGATAAAAAAAAAAATCGTACGAGTGCGCGTGTAGTATTGATGTGGTGTTTACTACAAAAATTCATGTGCATACAACGCCGAAGCTATACATATATGAATACATATACATACGCACATACGAAAGTGAGAAACCGCGAGGAAAACGATCTTTGACGAGTTGACAGTTGTGCCACGAGAGGCAGCACAAAATACCTCACTGCTGTGTGCTGTCTCCATATTTGCGAATATTAAAAATGGCGGATTGCAAGGGTGCGTTTTGTGGTTCTGTTCGAGATAAAAAAACGTGTTTATAATGTGCCGGATGATGGAAATAATTATGTTTTTTTTACTTCCTTCGTTTCATCAAGACTTGTACTATTTAATGAAAAAAAAATGATAGCTTAACGAATGATTTATTCACGAACGATTGTTTCAAACCTCCGTGTGCACGATATTGACGATGATTTTTTTATTTTTATAACACTAACAACGGTTATTCTATTTAATTGTATTTGTGTTTAATTATGTGTGTACATGCATTTTTTGTTTTTATTGTGTTTAGAGAGTACGGAGGAGACAAACGGTCCACGGCCACAAATAATTATGAAATTCGATGCTCCCGAAGAGTCGAGTGAAAATTCGACAAACGGTTCGTACAATATATTGTTAAATTTTTAAACACTTTTTTTTTTTCTCGTTACCGCCTCATTTCAATTTTTGGTTTTCTAACGTCTAGTGCGTTTGTCTTTTTCCAAATTTTTTCATTATTTTATTATAATTCATGAAAATGCGATGCCTCGTATCCGATTTTGTCAGCGTCGCTGTAATTTTAACACAAATGAAAAATCTATTTATTTGATTCTTATGCTTTGTGTTTTATTCAAATTTAAGTAACTTTGGTACTTTTTATTCGTAATTATCAGCCCATTGAGATTTACACGTCAATGGTAACGTCTTTGACAATCAATGCAACAATTTTTGTTTTCATTTTTTAGAGGACACGGAAGGACCGTCGAACGAAGAAAACTCAGAAGCTCCGTCTTCTCCCAGCCCAAAAGTAGCCAAAAAAAACAGTGAGGAATACTATCATATATCACATCTAACCTTGAAAGTACCCTGTTGGGTCTGAGAGATTTGAAACGAAAGTGAAAAACTACTTGTTACCGTGTCATCAAAAAAATATTCTATTATCAACTGATAATGGTTTCTTTCTCTGAAAAATACTTTTGAGTCTGACCTTCAAGTTGAAACAAAAAGAATGTAAAAACTTTGCAGAAACTATTACAGTCACAAGTTGCTGGATTTTACAGAACCAGTGTTTACAAATATGATGCCAAAAACGTTTGCATGCTTGTAAGGTTAAAATAAAATTTGCTGTGATTTCAACAAATTTTCATTTGATTTCATTAAAAAATATATATTCATACAAATATATTGAAAGAACGCATTGCTTGCAATCATTTATTGCCTTATTTACAAAATGAATGAAAAATCATTTTTTTATAATAAACATTTACATCCCACAAATCTATCAAAACTTCACTCAATTTTATCTGGTTTGTTATTAAAATCAAAATACATTGAATTTTTATATCATTATTATGTGTACATGTTTGGATTTAATGGTAAATTAATTTTATAAGATATTTGGTTTGAAAAAAAAAGGCTACAAAGTTGTTGGCCCAATTTTTATGGCTCAAATTTCAAGATATTTTTGTTATAATACAAAAAAAAAAACAAAATTTCAAATACTTAATAACAACGTAAACTGTAATATCAGAATTTTCAATATTTATAATCTTATTTTTGTCAATGTTCGAAGTTTCTTAGTTTTTCCATTTTAATCTTATCGTATTATTTGTTTGACCAGAAGTTTTTTTTTTTTTCAATTACAAAAAGGATCTTGAGTTTTGTGAATAATTAATTATTAATGAACGAAAAAATTAACATCAACGAACAATGTGAAATGTTTGTAATTCGGAATTTATTTTACGTGTTAATCATTAATATCGGGATTTTTTTTTTTCATCCATTCAAATACTGAGACTGCAAATAAATGACAAAATAAAGAGATTGAGGCAAAAATAAATGAAAATACGCTTCGTAACGCTTTAGTGATACGAATTTTAAACTCATTTCGAGATTAAAAAGAATAAAAATTTCAATGCTGAATTACAGGTCCCGTGTTGGCAGCACCAAAATTTGGAACTTCGTTCAGTGCCACCGAGAGCAGTAGTTCAACAACAACAAAGCCAAAATCAACTCTCCTCAGACCGTCGGCCCTGAGTTCGGTGACAACAACGGCAGTAACATCGGCAGGTTCATCCAAAGTAATTCAACCGGCAAAATTGAACAATCCTTTTACAAAAGTAACGGACGATGGGGAGGTGGATGGTAACGGTGCGACGAACGACGGTGAAACGGGCGAAGATAAGAGCAACAATGAGACAAAAGTGGAAAATACGAAAAACGATAATAAAAAGTGCACCGATACGCTACCAAAGTTTTTGCCCCTCGTGACAACACCGAAAGACAACGAGACTAGTGTTAATCTACCTCTTGCTTCGAACTCCTCAACAACGAGTTTTGTTTTCGGCCAGAATCTTAAAGAACGCGTTACCGTATCGAGCGATCCCGAAAGCTCGGGATTCCCGAAAGTGTTGCTCAGCAATCCTGTACCTGTGTCTAAACCCACCACTAATTCGACCTTGACATTGACCGAAGCTGCTCAGGAACTCGAAGAGGCCACCCGAGCTAACAAACGAAAATACAGCCAAGTTACCCCTCTTACCGGCGAGGAAGGAGAGACTAATATTTTACAAATCAATTGTAAACTTTTCGCATTCGACAAGGTAACGTTTTTGTCAATCGAGCATTATTATTTCTCGCTGAATTTTCATTAAAATCAAAGATTTTCAATAGAATTTTCATTAGAAGATTTTAAAAATTCAACAAATTATGAATAAATATACTTTTCATCGTATTCCAACGATGCAGGATTGAATACCATATTGAGCAAGTTTTACTTCAAAAAAAAAAAAAAAAAAAAAAACGACACTCCTTTATTTCAATCGAAAGAAAATCGATGTAGAGTTGAAAAAAACGATTATTGCGTTCTAAAGTCTTTAATTTCAATATCGTCTACGTTACAATCGAAAGATAAATGATTTTATTAAAAAATGTTCATTTTCAACAACTTCCAAAGTGGATCACGCAGGCAACTTGCTGAATAACCAGTTTTTTTACGTATTTTTTAATAACTTTTGAAAATAATTAATAATAAATGGCAATTAAACAATATAAATAAAATTTGTTGTTTTGCAGCGAACGCAAATTTTAGAGCAAATGCTTGTGAAAACATCAAATTTTTATTCGTCGATTTAATTGAACAAATAAGTTGACAAAGAATTAATGTTAATTTCATTTGAATAACACAGACAACGAGCGGTTGGCAAGAACGAGGGAGAGGCACGCTTCGATTGAACGATCGTGACGAGGAGTCACGATTGGTTGGACGAGCATCGGGAACACAACGATTAGTATTAAATACAAAAGTGTGGCCAGGAATGACAGCAGAGAGAGCGGGTCCAAAATCGTTGAGACTTACAGCGATGGATGTACAGGGTGACCTAAAAATCTTTATAGTTCAAGCAGCTCCAAAGGAGGTTGATCAACTGCACAGCCTTTTGCTACAACGAGTTAAGCGAGCTACGGAGCGTCAACCGAAAAAACTAGCCACTGATCACTGACAATTGAACAATGCGGACTAACGAACTAAGAAAAAAAAAAAAAAACAAAACAAAACAAAACGAAAATACAACCAGACCGACAAACGGAAGAGAGTAATAAGAAACAGCAAAGGAAACAAAAACAAAAAGCGAAAAAATAATCGAAGGAAAGAAAAAGCAAATACAATTGGAGGAGCGAGAGAGATAAAAAAAATAACTAAATAATTGAAGGAGAAAATGAACCACCAAACACGAAGAAGGAAAAAAACAAATAAATAAACAATTGCGAGGAACAATCCCGACGCATTAAAACTCGCAGTGGGCCGATCGACTTCGTTAAGAATTTACGACTCGACGGAACATTTTTATTCATCACATTACCGAAAACTTCGTGTGCCGTTCAAGGTGAGCGTTCGAACTTTGGGCATTGCAACGCGAAAAAGGGTTCGTCAACAACGTGATATTTCAACTTGGACTTTATCACCTTAGCAAGATGCGAGTTGTCGCACGGTTTTCCCTTCCGATTATTTTCGGCATGCAGGAGCAGTATTTTTTAGGATGAGATTTACTACGAATGAACGAAAGACGAATATTATTTAAAAACTATGAGAAATATCGAGTTATACTTCGCGGATGGTGCGTCGTAAATTTTCGCTTTTTTTAAACTGTTTTTCCAGTGGAAAGCCTTATATTTTTAAATCATTCCCACTTGATTCACTATTATGATATATATATAGATATTATATATATACGTAATTTTTTTAAATCGGTGTACACTTTTCAGGAAAATTAAGACAGAATTTAAAGCGAAACGAAAATCATAATTTTAGCATAATATCAGGTGAAATTTACATTTTTTTAAGTATCATTTATTGCGAATTTGAATAAACTTCAACATCCAAAACCGATTAAATCATTGATTAAATCGAAAAAAAGCGTTCCCCGAGCTACTTATTTAAAAATGATTGTTTCACACATTTCAAACATCGGAAAAAATAAAGATACCGAATTCTCTGTATTACCTGCAATAAATTTAAACTTGAGGTATATACATATATACATAGAAGAACAATTCTACGGTCACAATAAAAAGGCATTATTATTATTATAAAAACAACAAAAAATAAGAAAACGCAAACCATTACAAAAAATTTCGTCTTATAGGTGTAAATAAGAACAAAAACTCGATCTAGTTGTCTACAGCATTTGGGTCTTTTGATTATAATTCCTAAGAAAAACGTAATAGAAAAACAAGAAATATTGACTTATTTTAGACACGAAAGCTCGCATCGTTGTAATACAATGAAAAATGATGATCTTTATTTAAATGTTTCAAAGTTATTGGTAAATTTATTTGGTAATTTGATGTATAATTCTCATCGAAAATGAAAAAAAAAAAAAAAAAAAAAACAGTGATTTCTGTCTGTACCCAAAATCGACGAAATTTCAATATAATTATAAAAAACATTCCATTGCATTTAAACGATGCGAACTTTGACACGACAGTTTATTGTTTGCGAGAACAGAGGAAGGGAAATTTTACGATTAGAAAAAACAAACGACAACCAACTAGAATCAATGCGCTGCCGTTTAATATTTAATTAATGTGAAAACAAATAAACAACACGTACGCGCAAATATATAATTTAATATGAAGGATAGATATACTACGAATCTCGTTTAATCGCGCCTAAACAGAACAGCACGAAACACACGAAGTTTACTGAATAAACACTACTATTTGCATAAAAAATATCACTTGTCTTGTTCCCTCTTTGTTGCGTTTTTTATTCAAGCATCGGATGTGGCAAAAATTTCCAATTTTCACAACAACAAAATAAGCTTGGAAAATTTTACAATTTTAATGTTGATTACTTTTTTTTCAAAGTTCGAGGATAAGTCGATTTCACATTGAAAAAAAAAGGAATATATATAATAATATAATATATATATTATATTATATATATATATATATAATATTATATTATATTATATTAATAAGCATCAGAGTCAGCTGAAGAAGACTTCTGAGTACAAGCTGCTTCCGGAACACGAGAATCAATTAAGTACGTTTAAATTTTCGAATTATTTTTGTCGGTAGGAAAACACTGAGAGAGCAACGTAACTATCCAGTCGAATAATGACAAAGCAGCACATTTTCCTTTGCAAATCTGAAATATATAAACAAGAAACAAGCTCGTATATGCAAAAACAAGCGAGTGATTTCCCTGAAAAAGTGTCAGTTTCAGCCTTTTTTTCATTTGGATACATTGTATGGTGTTCACGGAAAATTGTTAACTTGTGGAACACCTGCTATTGATGGGATAAAATTTTATACAATCGTGCATTATCGTGGTTTACATCCGAGTGTGTATTTGTTATTTTCTATTGAAAATTTAAAACAGTTCTACATAAAAAAAAAAAACTTCTAACATGACATTATAAAGCAATAAAATTTTTATATAAATTTTTTTTTATTTTCAATAGAGGGTGTTCCATAAATAAACAATTCCCCTCATTAAAAAAAAAAAAACGCAAGTGTGGGAATTGATCCCAGCCCTTCCAGGCTGTCAGCCTGGTATTTGAACAACGGGAACATCTCATCTGATACAATATCAGGTGACTTTGTCGTAGTTGAAAACTCGTTTTTGGGTTGAAAACTCCAGCTCCATATCTTCCGTTGGCCCGTAATCCGTCTGTGAACCAGGTGTCCGCCGACGGACGGTATTGTATGATTGTTTGTTTCCATTCCTCCCTCGTCCGAATCAATGTCTTGAAAGACTTAATGATTTGGAATTTTCTTGGTATCTTATTTTGCTGGAGTGTGGATGGGTGTGTGTAAGCTAGCCCTAGTTCGGTGTGACCCGTCCCTGTGCTTTTCCAACTGCCCATGCACATCAGCCTGTATGCCGAGAGCCTGGCCTGTCCCGTAAGGCTAATGTTGAGCGGGACGAAGTTGAAGGCCACCTCCATCGCAGCCGTAGGGGTCGTCTTCATCACGGTCTTACATACAGGTCTTGCAACTAAAGTGGTGGGGGGTGATCCATGATACGTCGGGAAAAAATCGCCGCTAGGACGGCGCTTCATGCGTATCATAGGATTCTACACCGGATGCGGCGAAATTATAACCTATGTTTTGATCCGTATATATGTGTATGAATGTTAACAGCGAGTAAAAGCTAGTACGAGAGGAAAAGAAATATCCCAAGATTTTTTTTAAAGGGTACTTTTTTTTCGACCTCGCCACGAATAGCTCATTCGATAGAGAATCGAATGAAACGCGTTTTTAAACTATCGTAGGAGGAGATTTTTTTTTTTTTTTTTCGAAAAATTTCAAAGTCCCAAGGTCCTCGAATTTTTTCAAAGTCCCACGATTTTTTTTAAAGGGCACTTTTTTTCGACCTCGCCACGAATAGCTCTAATATCGCGATTCCTTTCGTTCCGAAAAACGATTAGTGCCATAATAACAAAAAATAATAATTACAGTATTCCTCAACGTAAAACCCTAATATATCAAGCGGCCCTGATAAGCATGTACTATTTTCCTTCAATATTTTTAAATCATTAGAATAGCAGGTTGGTAAAGTGTGGGTGGCTCGGGTTCAAATCTCGTATACGACATTTTTTTTTTTTTACTTTAAATCTGTTTTCAGTGAAATCAACAATCAGCTGATACGATAGAGAATCGATCCAGAGAAAATACATTTCAATAAAAAGAGATTTAAAGTAAAAAAAAATTTTTTTAAAAATCAGCAAAGAGTTTTGATCCCGAAACCCTCGAGTGCCGACCAATGCAACCATCCATTTTTTTATTATTTTTTTTTATGTCGAAACTGTCAAATATGAATAATTGTTAAATTGCTGATTATATTTGAAAAACGAGTGTGAAATACGGAATAAAAATTGTAACCAAAGCACCTAGGCATGAGATCTATTTAATAGTCGTCATGGCTCAAATTTGGTTGATCCATTAAAGAATCTTATTATAAGTCTATTTTTGATTCTCACGCATAATATACAATCTTATGCTTGAGATGTAATAAGACTAATTTAATCAGAGAAAAAGAAGGATTGGTAAATTTTTGTTTAGTGCTTCGATCCGGGAATCGAACCCGGGACGTCCAGTGTCCGAGCCCAGCACGTTAGCCCTTTGACTATGGGGGACGACGTGTATGTGGTGACCGAGAAGACTATTTTATTTCACAAGCGTATAAAATTTTCTTAATTATTTATTATTAAGGATTTCATGTTGAAAACATGAAAAATTTCAAGAATATAAGAATTTAATAAAATTTGGTAAATATATTCTTTAATAATATATTTGACAATACAATTTTTTAAAGATTTTTTCACCACGTAGTCCTCGAGTAATCGAACACTAAAGTTCACCTGTATAAGCATAAAGTTTTTATATATACAGGTATACATCTCGTGCATATGAATTTCGATTTGGCTCTCAATTATTCGATAACGATGTGGTAAAAAATTTGGAAAAAAAATTGTGTTTCTGTACTTGATGCCAAAGAATGTCATCACTAAATTTTATCAAATTCTGATTATTTTGGTTTCGTGATCCAGCCTCCTTAAGTAAAATCCCATCAAACGGAATATCAGACCCAAAATATCGATGATAATAAAAAAAAGATCGCGATTAAAATTAAAAAAAAAAATGGTTGAAAAAAATAAACATTTCAAATAAATATAATTATTTCTACGCGTATAAAAATTTTCATGACAATTTTATAATAAAGCAGAATATTAAAAAAAATAATAATGAAAAACTGAAAAAAAAAAATTGTAACCAAATTAATCATATATTCCAGCGTTTGTGCGAGCTGGCATATTGGCTGGGTTTGGTCCGATCCGTTAAGAATCTGATTTAAGTCCCGTTAGACACTCACGCGTTATTTTGAATCGCGCGCAAGAAACACAAAGGACTATAATAAGCGAGGAAAAATAAATTTACAATTTTGCTCAGACCAGGAATCGAACCTGCTTCCGTCTGGGTTCCGAGCCAAGGGCGCTAGCCACTCGGCTGCGAGAGCCTCCCGCCATATTTTCGTTTCTAAGACTAAATAGTCGATTTCCCTATACAAATAATCATTAGCTCTTTTTTTTATTTATAAATTTCATTTAATGCAAAATTACATTTGCCAGAAATTTCTAACACAAAATTTCGATCTAGGAAAAGTGAACAAAGTATATTCCGGACGTTACATAAATTTCAGGTAATGGGGCGTGTGCGTATACGATGAGCAAAAGTGTATGCAGCATTTCATGACAAATCGGTCATTAAAAAGAACGCAGTGTAAAAAAAAAATACGTTTTTTCCAAAAGTAAAATTTATATTAAGCCAATTTTTCGTTTTTGTTTTTATTCATAATTACATTTGGGTGTACTTCCGTTTAGCCCATACCTCCGATCAATCTGAATTTTGGTACACATATTATAAAAAAAAAAAAATTTCCACCATTTTTCGAAAAAGTAACCTCCATAATTAACAAAAAAATACTTTTTTGATGATTAGACAAATTCATTTTATTTACGACTCTAATTACTCGTAACTAAATGAGCATCGTTGCGGATCTCGCAATATCTCGTAAAACTTAAGCCCCTTAACGTTCTAGTCTCGTCTGGTCACGTTCAAAAGTTCTCTGGTTTTTTTTTTTCGAAAACCTGGATGCACAGCGAGCTTAGAATTTCTGTCACTGTATGACGGAAACTAAATCAAAAGTCAAACGTGTTGATTCTTTTGGGAAAACTTAAATACATGTCCTTCTGTAATTGAAAAAAAAAAAAAAACAAAAAAAAAAAACAAAAAAAAGTCTGTAGAAAAGTTTCTATATTCCTTAAAATGAGTATTTTTTGCCACTGCTCCTTGAAATGCGTATAAGGAGCGTATTGCGGGAACAGAACGCCGGCAGGTACAGACGATTGTTATCTCTGTCACTTTTCTCTGAAACGGTGACATTCTGTCTTTTCCAAATTCGTAGTTTGACCGTTAATATGTGGCGTGGCCGAATCCCGATTGACAAATAGAATTATTTTCTATTTCCAAATATTAATTATATCAATTTTTATGAAATGTTCATTGATAAAATAAAATATTTATTTATTTATTTATTTTACGGGAGCACCCATTTACAACGTGTGTGTAGTATTCTTACAAAATAATATAAAAAAAAAGAATAATATAAAAAAATAGAAAATATATAGAAGAATTAATGTTATATAATAATAGAATAATTATAATATAAAGATTAAAGTTTAATATTCATCTTTTTAAACAGTAAATATTTTTTTTTTCGGAAGATGAAAAATCGATTTACTGAAAAGTGCGATGTTTTTTATTCGTAAATAGAGTATTCTCTGCGCTTATAACTTAAAACAATCGCCAGCAGGTGGCAGCTGCACTCGGGTAAAAATCTGCGTTGTCAATTGGGACAGTGATCATAGATGGCGTTTGAAAAAAGCCGAGCGAGTTTGTTCGTGACTGTCGACGCACTTTTTCTTTGGCGTTGGCCGCGTCCGCCGCGTCAGAAACTCAGATTCAGAATACTATTTTTTTTTGTAAATTATAAAAAAACGTCCGTTTCTCTCGAAACAGCCTCGTCAAAACACAATAATTTATTATAACATTCGATTAATATATTTCGTGAACTAGTGTACGATATTCCTTTATTTCAGAGTGATAACTGAACGTTTTTTTGGAGCAATCTAGAGAAAGAGAGATTTAACAATGACGGACGAAAAGACTGATTTCGTAAGTACATCAACATAGCTCGTGCAAATGGAAAATGGCTTCACTTACTATTTTCTAACCTCAAAAATTTCAAATGTTCGTTTACCATCATTAATTCTTACAGTAATTTCAAATAATTCTTATTTAAAAGTTATCCTATTGATTTTATAACAAATTTCGGTCACATAGCTCGATATATTGAGAACTATTCGAAATTCGTAATTAATGGACAAAATTAACATCCGAAATATTGAAAAAAACTCGTGTGTCAAAATGAACTTTGAATAAAAATGTCTTTTCTTTTTTTTCGTCGTTTTTTGACAAATTGCTTATAACAGGACTGGGGCAATGAGAAGCTTCAGCGGGCTCAGAAAACTATCAACGAGTCACCGTACGACCTTGAAGCATGGAGTATTCTTATCAGGGAAGCACAAAACAGGTCGATACTCGAAGTACGTCCGGTGTTCGAAAGACTCGTCACTGTTTTTCCATCCGCCGGTCGATACTGGAAGATTTACATCGAACAAGAGGTAAAAAAATTTGAAAAATCATTTTTTTTCTTTTGTGACTGCCGTCACATCGTTTTTCATGATTTTTTCTGTAAATAATCTTCATTTTAAGAGGAGGTTCACACGTTACGCATGCGTTAGACGAATTCCAAGTTTAATTCTTTAAAATTCGTAAGAACCTTCGTGACGATAATACTCAACTGCGGGTAAAATTTGAAAAAGTTTTACCGTCTAGAAATCGAGTTATTTGTTGTGAAAAGTCGTCTTTTTTCGTAACTTCCCACAAGACCTCGTGTTAAAGTTGCGATTTTAACCACCGAATATCTCGATTACTAGACGGTGAAACCTTCTCAAATTTTTTCCACATTATAACACGATGCTCGAGAAAATTAACGCAAAATTTCAAAAAATTATCTTGGAAAAAATTGTATCTGATGATTTTGCTGTCACTTTGTATACACAATTATAATTATGGCGTGTGAAGCTTGTTAAGTATTGCAAATCCTAGTGACTTCGTTTCCAAAGAAAAAAACAGAAATTCTGAGAATTTACAAATTTTGACACAAGTCTGTAAATGAAGGAAAAAAAAAAACTAAAGTAAACATAAAATTTATATTCTATTGGAATTGTCAATTATTCTATTTCATAAAATAAAAGTATTGAGTAGATCGCAAAAAATCTAAATAATATTTTCCCTGTTGGAGTATTCGGAAAAATTAACACGTAATCACAACATTATTAAAAAATTATTTTAAAAATAAGTCAAAATGTTTGGAATAGTGATTTTTTTTTAAGTCTCTTTCGACACCTTTGAAATTTCCAAGATATAATCATAATATAATAATAATAATAATAAATAAATAAATAATAAGTTAAATCATCTTACAAAACAGTCTGTATTCAGAATTCATGTTTTTTCATAAATTGGAGAAATAAAATTCAAATAAACCTAAAAAATGGAATATTTATTTTTCTGTGAGTAAAATAAAATCGTTCGATTGTCGAACAACGTTTTTTTTTGTTTCTTTCTCCACAGAAACAATTTTTTTCTATTTAAACAAAAGTATTAATGTTTTTTCAAAAATATTTGCAGCGATTAGAATATTTATTACAATTTATAATACGATTGAAAATAAATAAATAAATAAAATAACTAAATTTTTGAAATATGAAAAAAATACGCAAAGCATAAAATTGTTATTAAATTTTGCATTGACAAATCCTCATTAATTGAAATAAAAAAAATCATCTACTGTAAAAGATTGCTTTAAAAATATTAAAAAGCATTGAACGAACAACGACAAAAAAACAAAAAATCTTAAAATAACAAAAAAATTCCCTCAAACTTGTTTGTTGCAGATGAAAATGCGCAACTTTGAGAAGGTGGAAAAGGTATGTCAATATAAATTGTTACGATTGCCAACTTGAAACGGAAAGATTAGTGCGTTGGAAATCGAATGTTGTTGTTGTTATTTTTTTTTTTTTCTTCCTTATATATCGTATTCCAAGGTTGTTTAATTAGAAAGCAAGAGAAAATTGAAAGGAATAAAGAAAGAAAGAAAAAAAAAAAGAAAAAAACGCCCAAAAAGAAAATATTATCTTGCGGGACGAGAAGATTAAAATTTGAAATTCGTAGTGGTTGAAGCGAATGTGTCTGATTAATGAATTAATGAGCTCTTTTAACTGGACAACAGGTTTTATCGATTAATAAAGACTATTTAATGTTTAGCTCTGTGTAAAAAAAGAAAAAAAAAAACGAAAAAAGAAACCGTCGATTTTAATACTAATTTATGATAATACGGTAAAAAAAGAAAAAAAATGAAACAAAAAAAAATACTTGTGTGATTCTCAGCACTTTACATACTATGTGAGGTGAATAAAAAAGATTTGTTGTTTCACCAGAAGCCACTTATTTTATTGATTGATTATTCTTACGTCAACGCATTTGGGAGGTTGTTTTCTTCGGTGCGTCGCTCGCAATAGTTTTCAGAACATTTTGTCGTCAGGCGCAAAAGAAAAAACAATTAGAAGAAAAATGTGGGATGACGATAGCGAAGAAGGCAACTTTCTGAATGGCAACAGCCTTGTATTCCTTCCTGCAACACTGCGGTCTGTTGCGTTTCATCGAAAAAATTGATTATTCAAAAGAAACAAAAAAAAAAATGAACCGGAACAAATGGAATGAAAACTACTCTCTATTCGATAACACACAATCTTCTTTCTTTCCGTTGCGATTCTACATGCCGGTTAATATTATTTTCACACAATAATTTTGAGACTCTTCGCGAATAACACACAAAAAAACGTCATTTTAATTATGAAATATATTTATACATAAAAATTATGTATATTTTTATTTCTCGCAACAACCTTTTCCTCGATGCGTCTGTTTGAGGTAAATTCTTTGCGCCTCAAACTTGCGCCTGATCATTTCAAGAGGTAGCATAGAATGATGGAATTTGTAAACATCACGAGACGATGCATTTTTCTTCTCGCTGCGTTACAATTTTTCTCATCGATCCCAAAATTTGTTTCTTGCTTGTCGAACCCACTCGTTATCTTTCTTGAGATTGACGATGGGGAAAAAAAAATGAAAATATTTAAATCGCATCATTTTGTGCTGCCTCGCATTGTCTTAATTTTTTCTACACGTTTTTTGGGATCATTTATTCGCAGATCCCACACAGGCTTTTATATATGTCCACTTCGCAGACCCCCGTCTTTATTCTCCTCCTCCCCCCCCCCCCTCTCAGCTCCGCACTTGTAGCAAAAATAAATAAATCTTTGAATTCCGTGGGGCTTTTTATTACATTTATTAATTATTCTCCCAATAACAAGACTATTTTGAAAAATTGAAAGATTTTTTTTTTAGTCGTGGTTATATTTTGTGTTCGCTGGCAATAAATCATTAGCAATTAAAATGCATTGTTGCATTTATTATTTACCCCCTGTTTGACTTCATCGTTAGAAAGAGACAGAGCGAAAACCTGCTTTAGGAAGGAATATATTCGCTTTTAATTATGTAAATAAAATATATTAAAAAAAAAAAAAGAATAAGAAAATAAATATGAAGGAAATAATAAAATATTTCATCTCTTTCTGCTTTTTACTCTCTTGCGAATTACCCACGAGTGTTTTTTTTTAATTAATTATTATTATATATAATCTGTGTCCGAACGAAACTTGCCTTCGCGGGTAAGTAAGGCAGTGGCTCCATTATTTTCCCAATTTTGAAAATTTCAACAAATCTCGTTGACTCGAGGTCATGTGCTGTTTTTTTTTTTTTTTTTTCTTAATTCGTTTATTTGTTTTGTCATACTCATAAAACTCTACGAATGGTTAAAGATTTATCTCATTTTTTCAATCATATATCTCAATGTTTTATCCGACAGCTTTTCCAAAGGTGCCTCATGAAAATCTTGAATATTGAATTGTGGAAATTGTACCTTTCTTACGTCAAAGAAACTAAGGCCAGTCTTGCCACGTACAAGTAAGTATTTCCATATTTTTCACCTTTACAAATTTTCCATATATAAAAATACAAGTGTTTCAGAGACAGTGGCAAAAAAAAAGAAAAAAAAATTAAAAAGTAATAGAACATTGATTGATTCAAAATTTATTCAAATTTTTGTCATTTTTGACAAATTAACTACGATTTTTTTTTTTATTTTCACAAAATGTAACGCTGCACTAAAAATAATCGGTCGATAAATCTGAAATTTTGATTGAAAATTCTTTAGTTACTCGAAAATAACATTTTTCTTATAAATTTTCTAAAAAAAAATAACGATTTTTTAAAACATACATCAAATTTCCAAATTGTTATGTAAAATGTTAATAAAATTGGTGAAAAAACGAAGAAATAACGTCTTCTCCAGATAATTTACATTGTGGACAGTTTTTTTACTTTATTTATTGACCAGTTTCACTTCAGAAATGTTTTATGTCGAAAAATTTAACAAACTTCTAAAAAGTCATAAAAGTTCGAATAACCTTCGAATTTTGGAAAACTCTATGTTGGGGTCGAACGATTCGTGACATTTGAAGTTATCCGAGAAATAAAAAAACACTGATTTCACTTTGGATCACTGTCTCTGAGACATTGATCTTACGATGTCCAAAATTGAAATAAAATGCAACAATTTTTTTTAAATTTCAATATTACGATTTTTTCTGTTAAACAATTCGAGGAAATTTGTTGAATTTTTCTTTTTATGCATTTTTCATCTCAGATATTAGAAATTTAATTTGTAAAATGATTCCTGGATAAACTGTGTCTGTGACAAATTAAAAAAAAAAACAACATTTTGTTCGATGAACAAATTTGTTTTCTTAGCAAAATTTATTGTCACCATTCGAGTGTCCATTTTAATTTTTCAATATTTTTTAATCAACGATTAGAAATTTTTTGAGGTAAATTTGAAAAAAGTCAGACCAATGTTATTTGCCTTAAAATTGTGAAAACATTTTTTAAATCTTATTTTTGACGAGAACTCAAAAACTTTTCCTTATTTTTAATTCTGTTATATGACAAAATTCTCATCTGTCAAATTATTTTTTGTCTTTTTCACGAGGACTTAAAAATCTAAGTTTATCAAATTCTTACACTTACAAAATGTTAAATTTCTTTGTTTATTTAGTTCTCATTTTACGGTACAAGGTCTAAAAAGAAAAATTTACTGATTTCCGTTTCGTAGATTCGTAAAACTGTCGCGAGTGACAGTAAAAATATAAATTTTCTTACATTTTCAATATTTAGATTTCTAAATCACATTGCCACATAAAATTTCATACTCCAGTAACCCTGACGTCGAGAATTTATTTAATGACATATTAATCTTTTATTTTTAGAGAAAAAATGGCGCAGGCTTACGACTTCGCGTTGGACAAAATTGGAATGGACATACACTCGTACAGTATTTGGAACGATTACGTTACGTTTCTCAAGAGCGTCGAAGCCGTTGGCTCTTACGCCGAAAATCAAAAAATAAGTGCCGTACGAAAGGTAAAGAGCAACGAGACAAAAAATTTCCTCTGACAAGCCAAATAAACCCAGAAAATGATTAAAAATATTGTAAACAGAAATTCGTCCAAAAAAGAAGGAAAAAATTTTAAATCATCGATTCTAAAAACCCAATTTTGTCAAAAAACGTCGATTATTTTATTGAAAATGATAAAATCGATATTTTTTTTTATAATGACAACATTTTTCAAATTTTAGCAGTATATTTTTTCAATAAACTCTTTCAGAATGATAAAATTTTTGTAAATATTAAAAAATATTTAGTTATTAGCAAATTTAAAACAATAATCGACCTGTTTCAACAAAATTGAGTTTTTTAGTGAAGAAATAAATTTTTTTATTGACGACTGATTATAGGAATTGTTTTTCTTCAATCTCAAAATCAATTATTGTAAATCTTCACACGCACGAAAGATACTCGATTATTTGAAGTAAATAAATTACAGGTTTATCAACGTGGAGTTATAAATCCAATGATAAACATGGAACAACTGTGGAAGGATTACATGACTTTCGAACAAAATATAAATCCTATAATAGCTGAAAAAATGGCTATTGAAAGATCGAGAGATTACATGAATGCGAGAAGAGTTGCCAAGGAATTGGAAGCTGTTACGAGAGGATTAAACAGAAGTGCACCGAGTGTGCCACCGACGGGACATGCTGAAGAAATCAAACAGGTAAAAAAAAAAAAAAAAAAAACAATAAATACGATCTCGATGATCAAATTTAAGCAAAAAACCTAAAAAAAATTAACTTTTTTTATTTCTTCTTTAGTCGAATTCAAAATTTGAATAATTTTGAATTTGAATTCGACTTTCACAAAATTGAAAAAATTAATGAATTGAAACCATTGTCACAAACTCGAATTTATTATTTTGTGGGGTTTAAAAAATGTAAAATAATTCTTTGAAAATCTCAACAATATTAAATCCGTTGTTGTAGAACCCAAAAATATTAAATTAGCTTTTATCGTCCGTCATCTGAATTCGATTTTGAAATCGAAGAAAAATTCATTCGTATTCATTTTTTTGAACCTTTCAAAGTATTAAAAATTTCCAAAAATATTAAATTCATCAGCATCCAAAAAACTTTTCATTCATTCTAATGATATTCACAAAATTTGATTCTATCCTGATAAATAAAATAAATATAATAAAATAAAATATACAATATATAATAAATAAATAAATAAATAAATAAATAAATAAATCGATCAATAAATAAATAAATCTATTAAAAAAACGAATTAAATTATAATTTCATATAAAACTTGTCAGTAATTTGAACAAATGATACGATCCAATCAAAGTTTCATTTTCGTCCAAAACTAAAACATTGTCCTATCATGTTAAAACGATTATTTGTACCAACAAAATGAGAAAACAAAAAATCTAATAATTTTAAAGTAAAAAAATTTTTGTGAATTCGTTTAATAAATTTCCGTTGCATTTTCTTTTGAAATCTTCATAAAAGTTTGTACTCTGTCAAGCGAATATTTGAAGGAAATAAAAAATGCTCTAAACGGAATATTTATATGTGAGTATTTTTTTTTTTTTTTTTTTACTAATTAGGTGGAATTATGGAAAAAATATATAGCTTGGGAGCGAAGTAATCCTCTACGAACGGAGGACACGTCTTTGGTAGCACGAAGAGTGATGTTTGCAATCGAGCAATGTTTACTTTGTCTCGGTCATCATCCTGCAGTTTGGCATCAAGCAGCACATTTTCTGGAGTTGAGTTCAAAAATTTTGACGGAAAAGGGTGACGTTAACGCGGCTAAAAACTTGAGCGACGAGGCGGGCACGATGTTCGAGAGAGCGACCAATACTTTGCTATCGAAAAATATGTTACTTTATTTTGCACATGCTGACTTTGAGGAAGGACGTGTCAAGTACGAGAAAGTTCATCAGATATATCAAAAATTTCTCGATATTCCTGACATCGATCCAACACTGGTTCGTATATATAACTTTTCCCTTTTTTCTCCCCCTAAAGACCGACTGATGGTAAAAAAACTGTAATCAACTTAAAAACAATAATGGAACATCGATTATTCATAAAATTACTCAAAAACAGTGAATTTTTCATAATAATTCAAAAAAAGGAAACCGAGGACTATTGACTTTGAATTATTTGAGCTCAAATTTCTTCTAGACCAGAAAATCCAACCATTTTGACATAAATGTCGAAATTAAAGATTTTTAAAAGTTGTTAAAAATCATCAAACCGATTTGAATAAATTTTTCGCAGCAAGAAAACTCATGAATTCAAAGAAAAAATCGCCTTTTTAACATTAACTATAAATTGGTCATTTTCGAAATGGAATCTAAAGAATTTCATCTTTCTAATTGAAAGAAATTTTTATTATTATTATTATTATTATTATTATTGTTTTTGTTGTTTAATAATAATTATTATTATGAAAAATTCACTGGTGACACAAAAATGTAGAAATATAAAAAAGACGAATTACAAATCAGAGGAAAATTGAAAAAAAAAATAGAAAGAGTCGTGGCTGGGATTCCATTTTTTGAATAGAAAAACAAATAATAATTACAGTTGTTTTCTTCATCGAAATTACTCTCACGTTCGAATATCGAATGTTTTAAACAAAAGTTTTGGTACGAACAATAAAAATTTTTTAATAAAAATCCTCCGTTTTTCTGTTATTTTGGTTCAATTTTATTTTTTTGCTCAAAATTCGTTCGACAAATTTGTCATCCATTCGTATTGTTTTTTTTTTTTTTTTTTTTTTTTTACGAATTTTTTTCTTTTATGTTGACAGGCGTATGTCCAGTACATGAAATTTGCGAGACGCGCAGAGGGAATAAAATCAGCAAGGACAGTTTTCAAGAGAGCTCGTGAAGACCAACGTTGCCATCATCACGTTTACGTCGCTGCTGCTTTGATGGAGTATTATTGTACGAAAGACAAAAACATTGCTTTTCGTATCTTCGAATTGGGCTTAAAAAAATTTGCTGACAATCCTGAATATATATTGTGCTACATCGATTATTTATCACATTTAAATGGTACGAAAAATAAAGTTGATAATATTATTATAAAATCTAGTCGAATTTTTTTTTTTTTTTTTTTTTTTTTATACGAAGAAAGTTTATTCAAAAACAACGAAAATATTTACAGAGGACAACAACACGAGAGTACTGTTCGAGCGTGTTTTATCGTCGGGGAGTCTCGAACCCGAAAAATCTGTGTAAGTTTTACATTTTTTAAGTTTTCACTTCGATTTGTCTTTTTTTTTTTTTTTTTTCAACGAAATAATCATTTAATTGAATAAATTCAATTGCAGTGATATTTGGAATCGATTTTTGGAGTTCGAGTCGAACATTGGCGACCTCGCGAGTATCGTTAAGGTCGAGAAACGACGGAGTGCAGTTTTGGAAAAGTTAAAGGAATTTGAGGGCAAGGAAACCGCACAATTGGTCGATAGATACAAATTTTTAGATCTTTATCCTTGTACTACTATGGAATTAAAGTCTATCGGTTATGTCGAAGTTTCTGGCGGAACGAGAAATCCAAGTGGCAATATGCCACGTGTACCAGAAGTCTCGGAGACCAGAACCGTTTTGCCGAGGCCAGATCTCTCACAAATGATTCCTTACAAACCAAAAGTCAATGCTTTGCCCGGTGAACATCCAGTTCCAGGTCAGTCAGCCCAAATTATCGTTTTCATAAATATTTACAATTTTATTTTTATTATTTTTATTTATTAAAAATTTTAATTTTAATTTCAATTAGATTAATTTTTATTTAATTAATTTTCATTTCATTTCAATTTATTTTTATATAATAATAATAATAATAATTTTTATTAATTTAATTTATAATTTTTTTATTTAATTTTTTTATTTAACTTTGTTTCGATGAAAAATTTCCTAAAAAATGAGTCAGAAATATTCGATTTTTTGTGTCCATTTTCAAAATTTTATATCGTTTAACAAAAAAATACTAAATAATATGTTTGTAATTAAAATTGAATGGATATTTAAACGATTATTTTTGTTATTAAAAATGTAGGTGGTTCGTTTCCTCTTCCACCAACGGCCGCACAATTGTGCACTCTACTGCCACCTCCAGGTTGTTTCCGAGGTCCTTTCGTCGCGGTCGATTTGCTTATGGACGTTTTTAGCAGAATTCAATTGCCAGAGCATGGTAGGATTTATCGACAAAATAATTGTATGTCAAAACTTGAAGAGCGCATTAATTAAGGAATTTAAAAGAAAAAAAAAACACTGGTCAACACGATTTTCGTTCCATTTAAACTGCTGTGTCAATTATTTTCTAGATTTTTTTTCAAGAAATTCATCGACGTCGAACTTTCGATTGCAAAATAAATAATTGCAATATATTTATCAATAATAATTAAAAAAAAAAAAAAATACAACGGAGTTGCACAAAAAGATTCACGACTTTCCAAAAAATAAAAAGAAAAAAAAATCGTTCGATTCACAAAAAATTAAGAGAAAAAAAGAAAATCCTCGAATTCTGTAGACCAGTGTGATTGAAAAAACAATTTTCATTCGAAATTTCAACATTTTTTTGTCACGAATTTTTTTCAGCGCCAATGCCAGTAGCGGACAACGGTTGCGATACGAAATTATTCGATCTCGCGAAATCGGTGCATTGGATAGTGGATGAGACGAATGACGGTCCGAGCGTGGGTTCGAAGCGTCGAAGAGGTCGTTTGGGGGGTGAGGACAGCGAAGACGAGGACCTGCCGCCGCCTCCTGCGAACGATATTTATCGTCAAAGACAACAGAAGCGCGTCAAGTGAAATGTGAAAAGTGTTGAAATATTCTGAAAATTCATACGAATTGAAAAAGACAGAAGAAAAAAAAAAGAATGAAAAAGTGTGTTCGACAATCCTGCAAGAAAAAAAATGGATTGTTTCGAATGACGAACAAAAGTCACGAGCGAAAGAGATGAAAAGTTTTTCGAACGCTGTCACGAGACTCGCCAAACGCGATGTTCGTGAAGTTGGAAAATTTCGATACCAGTCGAATCCTTAATAAGCTGAGGAAATATTTTCCGTTATAAATATCATATTGAAGTTTGCATCGTTGGATTGCAACGAAAATTATTTTGTCAATTAATATCGAATTTTCTTATTACCATTTTGGTCAAATAAAGTCTGACCAATTTTCATCGCCTAATAATTATTATTATTCGTTTTTAGGATTAAAAAAAAAAAAAAAAATAGAATATTCACTTCGTTCCAATGGTGCAAACTTTCTTGATGTCGAGCGAGGGCGATCGGTGTACAAGGTTAGAGTGAATGAATGAATTCCTTGAATGGATTATTAAATTTAATATCGTATTTGCGATAAGAAATAAAGAAAAATAAATAAATGGCGATGCGAAGGAATTATGTGTAAATATTTGTTCTGGTTGTTTAACAAAGTGCATCATTGTCATCATTGTTTGCATGCTGAATATGCATTCAATCGTTGAAAAGGGAATAAACATGAGATAGAAAGTGATGAAGATTTTTTTTTCGTTCACTCCGAATCATGCTTTTTATTATTATTATTATTATTATTATTATTATTATTATTATTATTATTATTATTATTATTATTATTTGTTTTTTTTGTAAAATTCAAAGGCTCAATCCCTTGACTGTGAGTGACACGCATAGGGGCAAAAAAAAGCCCGCAACACATCGATTCAGCGTTAAGTAGAACGCTAGCTTTTTTTTCCCGGAAGGGATTGATGAAAATTTTATATATATATTTTTTTACTCTCAATCAAAACTCTAGGAATTGTATTTCTTCTTTTTTTCTTCGTTGGCTATCTCCCTCAAGAAAAGGCACGTGTCACGATTTGTATTTCCCGCCTCTTCTTCTGGATCATTCTGTAGTCCCCTCTCTTCCATTATGCTTTGTGCCTGCTGTGGTGCTGGTGCTGGATGCAACACCGCAAAAAAATTCCCCAGAGTTAAAGTTCAGCGCCTGATAACTCAAAAATGTATACAAACTATTTATACCATGTTTTTATACTTTTTTTTTAACGATAAACTGGGATTCCCCTTATTTTCCGCACCGATATGAAGGCGCAAATAATCTCGTACTGTGTCAGAAGATTTTTACCATTCGTCACCTCCAGTTGTGTTCTGAGATAAAGTTAAAAGTTGACTTGAGCCATACTCATTGAATAACACAAGTAAATATGTGGAAATTATTCGTTTTGTGCATTCTCGTATGGCACCAATTAGAAGACATTGCAGCTCAAAATAATGATTTTGATACTGCACCTCCGAACATTTCGTCATTTGCGCTAAACGAAAAACAATTTGGTGATGAATCTTCACGTAAGTTTTAAAAATTAAGTTATTTGTTAAATAACTCTTACGTTTATTAAGGTAGTTCGTATTAATATAGTACATTTATTTAAAATTTTGGATAAATCTTCTTTCATGTCATATGCACGTGTATTATAAATTTTCGAAGGTTTCACCAAGCAGAAGTTCAGATATTTATTGGTAAAACTGCTGTAGTATTGTTTTTAATTGACAACTCCAATTAATGTTTACGGATTTTTCGTCAATATTTTTCGAAATTTGTCACACCAATTATTTTCTTTTTTTTAACAGCAAATTCATTTTTAATTGATTCATACAAATTCGGTTTACAATTAAAAAATATTACCAAATTTTTCAATATTCATTGACTCCCAAACTAATCTCTAAAAGAATTATTGAAAATTCATCTAAAATGAAGAGAAAATAGCAAATACAGAGAAATCTGAATATTTGACATTTTACGAGTCACCAAAGTGTCATATTTTTGGTTTTTCTTCAAAGTTTTCCAGTTTTTTAGTCGTTGTTGAACCATATCTAATTTTTGTATTAAAAATTGTGTAAATTTTGAAAATCTTCGAGTTGGAGAATGACAAATACGAATTTTTTCGGAATTCCAATGATGTTACATTCCATGTCAAGAGATAATTTTTTGTTGCGACAGCAGCGAGTTCTCCACGTGTACAATATAATTTCAATGCTGCAAATATAATATTTAACATTCACGATCGTCCATCGGAAAAATTCTCGGAAATCTTGACCAACGGTTTTGGTGAAATTGGAAATGTGACTCGTGCTGACCATCGTGTGATTCCTGGTATCGGAGTTTTAAAGTTACATTCTCGACCTCGTACCTGGAATATTGCGAGAAGAACTTGCATCGAGGAAGGAGGTCAGTATAAAAATGTTCCTTCATTTTCATGATTTTGGCGGGAATTATAAATCCAACAGTTTGCAGCGAACAATAACGCGTATCATAATCGTTTCTCTTTTTGTTCTGAATGCGATAAGAGTAACAACATAAAAAAAAAAAAAAAAACATCATTTTACTAGTATATTAAGAATCCAAAATTAATGCAAAGGTCGAATCATGATTGTTTTGGAAATGAAAGAATAAAAATGGTCTTTTTTTAAAGCTTTTATTAAAAAATTGCGTCCATTTTCTGTTTTGACCCAGAACATGGTAGGCTTAAGTGTAAAAATCTTTTTTTTTTGAGATTTTTCTCAAAATCACTTCCAAATTCAATTTTTTTATCGTATCAATCAACAGGTCACTTGGCAGTAATTCGTAGTCAATCAGAATCAATGACCGTGAATCAAATGATGATTGAAAATTCGGTAGAGGAAGTTTGGCTTGGATATCATGACCAGTTCGAGGAGGGAGATTGGCTCACGGTGACGGATGAGCCTTTCGCATCATCGGGTTGGGCCAAATGGTCCAAACGGTTTAAACCCAACCCTGACAATTTTCAGGGTTCGCAGCATTGTGCCCGTTTCCCTAAAAGTACAGACGGTTTAGATGACGACTCTTGCAAAAAGGAAAAACCATTTCTTTGTAAAATATCAAAAACTTAAAGAAACAATCCAAAAATTCACTTTTTATTGACGTTCCTGGTTTGGAACGTTGGCGTAGAGCGAATTATTGCGAATTTCTGAAAATCTTATACTTCCTTAACGACAACCAACGCCTTCAATACTACGATAGAATAAGAAATGAATTAAAAAAAAAAATAAAAAACAAATATTTGACAAATGCCTTGATGCATATAATTTGAACAAAAAAAAAACTTGAAAAAATGCGTTTAAAAGAATTTTTTTTGATTCATTACATTCGGTCAAATTGCCAGAACAACAAATTTTCTAAGAAGTTTAAAATAATTATTATATTAAAATAATTATTATATTAAAATAATTAAACCGAGTGGTATATAATTATATCGTACTTCGGTATCAAGAGACTCTGTAGAGTCTGGGGACAAAGTCCATTTGATAGCTCTGCTGTCCCGAGGCTCGCCGGAATATATTATCTCTGAATAAAGCAATTTCGGTGGTGGGGGTAAAAACAATGTTGTTTTTCGTGGCTCGATCTTGCCAAATTTTTAGAAATTTTCTACTGTTTTGGGTAGTTTTTTCTGTGACAACAAATGGAAACAGCATGGGGGTCAACAAATGTACTTGTCCAAGGTTTTTTGCCCGGGGAGGAGATTTTTGGGCAGGATTATTATTTACGTGACGATTACTTATACGCAGTACAACAGTAAGAAGCGTTTTCAACGTTTTGAGCGTCCAAGTTGAACCCACCCAGCACATTACCATCGAAAAATCTTCATGGCGGTTTGATCGAAATTGCCAGAGGGCGCTGATCGCAGCTAAAAAAGCACATACGTACAGCTCTACTTCAATGGTTCATGGTTCATGGTCACTTTTCGTTCTCCGATATCATCTGATATGTTGAAGTAACTTACGCTTTATGGGAATTCGTAGTTGATCCTATATCAAGGAATCAACGATTCTCTGTGGCCTCATATCTTTTATTCTCAAGTATAAAACAATGTTTTTAGTGCTAGTTTTATTATTTGCGATGTCAACATGGCCTCAAGTGTCTGCATCGCACGGTTTTGACTTCGGCGATACAATGGCACTAACCATCGGTCTTGTCATTGGAATCGTTGGCTTTTTTTCCTGCATGGGTGCTTATGCAAGACGAAAAGCTCGTTTTGATTCCATATGATTTTCGATCAGTCCGTTATATTTTTAGCTGGTTACTGCAGCAGCCGTTACCGACAATCGATAACAGGTGAAAATTATTATTCCGATTTTTTTACTTTCATGCTTGGTTAAAATCTTGAAAAAGGGAAATGAAAAAATGTATTTCTGTTGTTTAAGCTGTCAGCGATATGACATTTACATATCAAGAAATATTACTACTGTGCAATTTTCAAAGAAGCCTAATGAGATTATTTATTCGATATCTGCAGGTGATTATTGGTAATTTCACTCATAATCAAATCCATGTATGCTCATCTGTATTGGAAGAGAAAAAGAGAAGGGGAGACAGCCGGCGGTTAGCCTAGGACATTGCAAACATGCCTACACAGAGAAAACGGATCTGTTTCGTCAATTTTGTAATATTAAAAATTTTCTTCGTACGAAATATAAGAATTAAAACAACATTTGCTATAAAGCATAGTAATATTTGAAAAATTTGTAAAAATTACAACAATGCCTCGTTATATTTCAACGTAGTTATGAATATTTTATCAGTTAGTTATATGTGAAGCTTGACTGCTCACAGATGTTTCTGGATTGAGGAGGACAAGAGAAAAAGAAAGACTCAGAGTTCACGGTAATAAAAGAATATGATTTAATGATTACAAATCATCTCGCACGAGATATCAGACCAAAGTAAGCGAGTCACTTTTTTCGTCTTGACCTGCGTATAACAATTACAGCGCCAGTAATTACGGTACTGATCACTGTGACGTCACACATAAGTACGCGGGAACATTTCAAATGCCCAAAACTTTCTTAACACCTTATTGCAATAAATTTTTACCTGAATTCTCATATAATGTACAACATTTGAAGGATATTTCAAAATAACACTTTAAATTTTACTTCACGAAACAGGCTTTCCGTTTCATATTCTCAATTTTTTTTTTCCTGCCTTCATTTACTTCGGCTGCACGAAGGACTCGTGCGAAGTAATCTGTTCAAAACTAAATTGATAGCTTTCTTCCAAAGAGGCTGTCCGCTGGTCAAGGCTGCTCCTTTTTTGTTTACACAGATTACAGATATTTAAAAACAGGCATGTAGATCGTTGATTTTTTTATACTTCAGACTTTCATCAGAGATTTACAAAATATGGAAAATCTGGCGGATTGCAGACCTGGCTCTCAGATCATTGACAAAAAGGATCATTGGACCATGATATTTCATAAAATTATAGCGTTTTGTTGAACACCAATAAATTAGAATTTAATGCAATACATTGTTAAGTTCATGCAGTAAGTTTTTTTTCCAATAAAGAAGTTCTAATACCCACACATTTATTCACATTATTGCCTAAATGGGTTTTATTAAGTTATTAAATAAATTATTGACTACGTTTAATATTTTATTCAACATTACAATTCGAACAACAAAAATCACCAAACGATTCCACATCGATTTAGCATTTGATTTAATCGATTGAACAACAAATCAATAAATGTTCGGCTACAAGATCCAAATTTTATTTTTTTAATTACAAGATGATGAGTGACTACTGAACATTTTAATTATGGTGCTCATAACCACCGAACGAATACTAAAAGATATAGTTCATAAAAAATTCGAAAATTTTAAATTGTTTGGCTCAGTTTGTGATGTTTGATGCCTCATGTCATTGGTGCACACTCTGGTAGTAGCTGCGGTGCTAACTGCGCTGCATCGCGGCGCCACAGTACTCGTCGCCCGCCAATCTGCCTATATCCCCATTGCCTCTCCATTTCTCTTTTTTCTTCTCTCCGAATCTTTGCGCGGATTGTATTGTGACCACAATTGTGACTAATGTGACTGTGTCGTGTTCGTGTATAGTAAGCCGCGGATTTATCAGCAATCCCTATATATCTTAACAGTTGTGTGTTCCTCGAATAAATAGAACGTTTTCATGGCCCACAACAAAGCTTCGCGGACAAATATGTCACATTACAGTGAAGAATTCACGAATTTGTTCTAGATAAGCGGAAAAAAAAAAACATCGAACCGTTCGTTTTCATTGATTGTATTGAGGTTATAGAGAGTAAAATCAACGAGAAATTACAGATATAAAAAAAAGTGTTGGATGCGAAAAAAAGAATTTCTTTTTCGTGAAACTTTGCACCGACCCCCTCCTCGATTTTTTATGCATTCCGTTGCATAAAAAAGCAGCAAATAATAGCTTAGTTAACAGGTAGACGAAAAAAAATAAAAAATAAAGAGTCACGTAGCCAGGTAGGTGTGGAACAATGCCGGAGAGCGAGGCCGTTTATCAACCGACAACAGTGGGTTACACTTACGAGGCTGGTGGCGATGCAAATGACACGGGAAATGGTTTGAGAAGTGGTTTCTCAAGAATTTTATTTAGACACAAAGTGAACACAAGAAAATGGGCCGAATGGGTTTTATTGTCTGTCGCTATTTGTGCTTCTGTTGCTGGTTTAACCACTCTTCTGGTTAATCTTTTTGCCTCAAGCGCAGATGATATTACGCACACAGACTTTAAGCCGGTGAGTATTTTTTTTCGCATTCTCATATGCTATTTTTCAATAAATATTTATTATTATTCCTGTGTTGAGAGTTTTTACAATCTTTTTTCTCACTTTTATCGCCACAACACTGTTCCTGTGTTTCTGAGTTCCTTGAGTTCTCCCCCAGAGCGTTACGATATTGAAGTTTGCATCGTTGGAATGCAACGAAAATCTTTTATAGTTTATAACAGAAGAGTTCGTCTACGATAATTGGACAACATTTTTCTATGACTTGAAAATTAAATGTCCTAAAAAAATTAAAACGATACCAAAAATAAAAAAAAAAGAAGATTTGAAAAAAATCATTGCGTTCCAACGATGCAAACTTCAATATCATCTTAACTTGTACGATGGACGGGACCATGCACGGACCGTGTACCCGTCGCTGTCGGTTACTTCTGAATGGATATACCAATGAGAGTTCATTTTTTGTTTTTATAATATAGGGGAATTCAACTGAAAGCAACAAAGTTGAGGAACACATAGACAACGAAAGTAGAGGATCCATTGCGGTCGGAGCAACCATCACGTTGATCGGCTTGTTGCTCGGATGCGGCTGGGCATGGCTTCGATTTTTCAGACGTAGCAAGGCACCCAGAGGAGGAATGAACAGAGGCAGTGGCCAGGTAAACCAGCAATATTTTTTCGATATTTTTTTCTCTCTATTTACTGTTCATCCACATTGTGTGCCTTTATTTTTGAGACAATTACAACTTTAATCAACGGATATATCTCTCTGGCTAAATCATGACAGTTCTTTCAAATGAAATTACGTATTTATTTTTAAAACGAATTTTTACTATAAATAAGACTCGAGAGATGCTTTACAGTCCCTGCTTTTGTAACACAATGCAAACATCTGTATTTTTTTTCGTTGGCTCAGAATGATAAAATGTTTTCCATGCAAATTATAACAAATATTATTTTCTGTATGCGCAAGAAAGTTGAGTATGTTTCACTTTTATATTACTCAAAATTATTGTAACAATTATGGCTGAGGATTTCAATTTTCCAAAAAGCTCTTAAAAGTTGCATTCTTAACATTTTTTATATTTACATTGTTTGTCGAAAAATCATCGCGAAATGGCGAAAAAAATACTTTTCGTCAAAACACTTCGAGATGAACAAAGAAAAATGCATTTTTTAAATAATTATCAAATTTTTTTAACCATGGAGAGTTATTTGAATTGTAATGAAGAAATTTCAGCCGAAAGTTGCACATCCTGCTATACAAGAATTCACGTAAACTAGTTTCAGATAATACATTCCCTAGTATTCCCTAGAAGTAAAAAAATACCCGTTGTCATTATCTCTTGTTGACTCATTAAAACATAGAGTTGATCGAAACCTCTATCTTATCGTTTTTAATGGTACATTTTTTCCGGATTCTAATCTCGTTGCCTACTTGCACTAATATCATGACAAACGATTTTTCATTATAATTTTTATTTAAATTTTGTAACAACTTGAAACGCCTGAAAATACTTGAGACGCACAGTCGAAAATGTTAATCTAGTGAATTTGTACGGTGAAAAAACGGAACGATTATTCGTTTTGAATATTAACAGGTACGATTACGTTTTACCAGTAAACTTCCCTAGAGTCAATAAAATAATTAACGTTTAATCAAGTATTTAATTTCGGATATATTGTTGAGAGTCGAAGAAAACAAAAAAACCAATTTCGACTTAACATTGCATGCGGTATTTTCATAGTTTTTGGGAACAGCAAGAATTTTTTTTCTCCAATTAAATGAAAACTAAAGCAATGATGTAGAAGAAACACCAAAATTTGGTGCCAAAGTTATGTTTCTTAATGACACTTAATTGTTGAACCTCGATTTTTTCGTATCGATCCCATTTTCCTACTGAGGAACGGAAAAACGAGAACAACTGCTTCTAATATTTGACGCTTTGCAGAGGTACTCACCCTCGAAATAGAGTTATGTTTGCACTCTTTGTTTTTGTTTGTATGTTTTATTGTCATTTTTATTTCTTTTTTTTTTTTTGTTCAATTAATACCTTGTATGTACACGTTACTATGAGGAAAGATGTTGGGCGGTTTGAATCCATCGACTGACTTGCTGGTGGGTTCCACTTCGCAGTACGGGCCGGTACTTACTGAAGTACCCAGTCAAATGTTGCCGAGCAAGATGACGAATAATACTCATGAGACGCGAGCCGTCACGCTGTCGGATCAAGAAGAAGAGACACGCACGTTAATGCCGGACACGAGTGGTGGTACGCCCGCTGTTACTATATCCGGTGATCCTCTAAATGGCGATGCGGTGACCGGACAAATCACAGGATGAATGGAAGAAAGCGTTGAAATATCTGGTCCCCCTATGATTCATCGCTATCCTCATCTCGTCTGAATTATAAAGAATTTTAATAAGGACTACAACGGATTCCACCTGCGCCCTTAATTAAAAATGCATGTGATTTTGGAGGAAAGACTTGGTCGTAACCCTGTCAATTCTTTAGATTTGCGCAAAAATCGCCACGCTGTAACGCATACTAAAAAGGAAACAATTGTTTCCCATTATAAATTCGCCTCAAATGTACGCAAATACATTTTTAGCTGATACTTAGAGGGGCGGGGGGGGGGGGGGGGGAATTATGCGTCACCCGCGTTTCCGACAATGTTCTCCGCGAAGGAAGAAATTATGAGGAAACAACACACCACATTAAAATATGAGAGTGGTCCGTCAAAAGATTGTAGCATCGGAGCTGTGCACTGTTGTAAATTTGACTCTCCGACCAAAGGAATAATATAGTTAACAGTAGCGACTTGGCGCCAAAATAAAAATGAAAACAATCGGAAGAGCTGGCACGAGTCGAGCGTTGTCTTACATACTCTGATACGAGGTTCTGTTTTTATTTTTATTTTTATTTTTAATATTTCATTCTTTATTGTCGCTAGAAAAGTCATCATTCGAATTCGCCAGCGAATGCGGAATCATTGGTTTACCACCTTCTGTACATTTGTAGTTTAAATGTGTTGCTTTTCATTATTCCGTCCATTCTTTATCACTTTTGCCGTGTTAGACCTCTCTTACATTAATGAAGTACTACTGATGTTCATAAAAGTTACCTTATATCGAACAGCTCCGAATTATATCATGTACTTTACGTTCGACGTTTTTTTTTTTTTTTTTTTTTTTTTTTCATGTTTACGACTTTACGATTTGTTACACTATTATAATAGAAATAAAGACTGAGATGGAAGGCATTCGGTTGTAGTATTTCTGTTAAGTTTCACGTTCAAATAATTTTTTATAAATTTGATTTACGGGGCCATAGGTGAAAATATCAATAGATGAATACACTTGCCAAGTCATCAAGATTGTTATCGTAATTCTTCACTGTAAGAAATTTAACCTAATGGTGGTGTGTACGCTGTTGAGTCGAACTTATTTTTCTGGCGTACTGTTCAACGGTAAAAAAAAATGTAACAATGGAAAAATATCTGGCAATAAATAATGGGGGTTGCGGAAAGTGGCCTGTAATGATCCCTTCAGGTTGAATGATCCCCCTAAGTGGAATATTTATCTACATTTAGCCTTAATTTTTTTCTTTCATGTAACGCAAAACAGGTAAACGATACAACAGGTAAACAGGTCCGAACACTAAATTTTCGAGCGCATCGTGTTCATTCTTTGTCCTGTAGGAAACCGTCGGGTTTTCAAAGTTTTCTAGGCTTCCAAAAAATCTGAAAAAATTCTGAGTCACTCATTGAAGTGTCTACTGCATGGCCTAGCAGTTGCCAAAGTCAAAAGTTTAAAACCGTTGTTGATAAAAATTGAACAACAGTCTGAAAAGCTGGAAAAAAGGGAACTAAAAAAAAAATGATTCAAGGCTTTTACAGCTTAGACTTTAAGCTTCAAAAAGATTATAGTGTCTTTGGCATGGGTTACAGAAAGATGATTTATTTCAGCACCTGAAAATGGGGAATATTTTATGGATTTTAAGCATATGTCATACTAAACTGCACGGAAGTTATTTGACAAAAATTGAGCTCTTTATTAGTGAAAAAAATGATATTATATTATCGGAATAATATTATTACGATCGGGAATTATGTTTTCTCTGACACGTAACCGCTGAACTGTCATACACAGCGCACTCACACATTCACATCAAATTGAACATGAATGAATTAGAGCATCTTGAAAAATCCGTGCCTATGAGGCGGAGACATTTTGACAAATAATTTTTTATCTCGTCACCTTCCTACACAAGGCCATTATGCATAAAGGATGATTATTTTTCGAAAATTCAACATTTAATGCAGTGTCTGCAATCGTCCGGTATTCCATAGCATTCCTAGTCATTGCGTAAAACCCTTGAACGACATTATACATTAGATTTAGTTTTCTTCAAAACACTGCATTGCGATCAGCCATTGTTTCTTTTCTTCCTCAAGTTTTCTTATGTGGTCGAGCAGCTCGTTTTCTTTTTTACGCATTATATCACAAACCTTTCTCTGTTCAATCCAATCAGTTTCATAGACGTTCAACTGAACACGCAATAAGTCATTTGATTCCCGGATGCGATCGATTTCTTCATGGAGCAATACATTTGCCTTAATTAGTTTGCGTTCATCGCTTTGTATGCGAATTCTTTCATGGTTCATTTCCTCTCTTTGCCTCGTTAAATATAAAGTAACTTGCTCAAACGAACGTTGTGCTTCTTCCAGCAATATTTTACCGTTCTTTAAACCAGCTATTGCCGTGGAGGAATTTTGTTCGTCAAAATGATCGCTAACTTGCAATCCAGTCAAGGGGTCGCTGACCTTTTGCAAATATTCGATCTCCCGTAGCTTCAAGTTGTAAGATGAGAACAATTTTTCAACTTCCTTCTCAAACGCGACAACCCGCTCGGGCTCACAATTGTTTTTAGTTTTTTCACCGATTAGCATGCTCTTCAAGTGTATTAATTCTGCACATATCAGCGACTCCAATAATTTTAGCGATACTTCGATCTCACTCGTATTACCCTTTTCCATCACAATTTTTTTGCAACGTTTTAGACCTTCCGAAATAATTGTATAACGAGAGAATAAATGAACCCCACAACAACCTCCGAGTGTCTGTAGGTCCTCTGTCAAACCACCAAACTCGAGCGGTGAACTTTCCATTTTTGCTAGAGCAGGGACCTGAGCATATAGAATTGTTCATCGTTAATACCATTGAGACTTTCATGATCGAAATAATTGTATTTGCAATGAGTGATGCATATTGCTCTATTTTAATAAATACAATCGATAATAATACCGGATTCGTAAGACATGTAAGAAGAGTTAACTATTCCAAAAACTATGAGACGTTCCACGGCAAATCGGATAGTTTGAAATATTTTGGTTTTTTAATTTCTCAATCTTTTCATATTTTCTAGCACCCCCCAAAAAATGACTCTCTGGTCAACTTTGGAATTTTTTTTATTACTTTTTTAATCAACTGACATTCTTCCAGCGACTTTGAAGACTGTTCTGGTCGTGGGCACTTCATAGAAACTATTTTTTCCGATTGAAAAATGAAAAAAATAAATAAAAACAAAAATAAAAATTTTCCATAGATCATTGTAAGTAGCAATTTTTGTCAGTCTTTTTGTATTTTTTTTATTTTTCATTGTTCCTGCGTATACCCCTGCTGGTTTTTACGATCCCATCTCATTACTTAAACCCCATTTTACTGTTCCTGTACCTGTTCCTATGAGAACCCCCCAAAGTGTTGCCACAGCCACTTTTTTCTAATGCATTACTGTATCACATTTGCACGAGGGTCGAGGGAAACTGTGGAAAAACTTGGCCGATGCAGGAGGCTATATTTTAACCGCATTTCAGTTGCTGAGCACCATCAGAAACTTGGAAAAACTGCCTCCCACTCAGCGATTCATACGCAAGCCGGTGCATGGCCAAGCGATCACACTACCAAGAACTGACCTCCCTCTAGGTAGCATAACTTTGTGATTGCCGAAGCCATACACCGAACGCGCGTTATTGTTCTTATTTTTTTTCCTTCCATTGCTCCCTGTTTTAAGGTGTGCTCCGAACAGGGTGTCATCCGGACCAGACACCCAAGGGGAGAGCCCTTGGGTGTCTGGTCCGGATCAGTAACCAGCCACCCATGCAGCTGCTCCGACTGTCCCCTCTGTAGCGCATTCGCCATGGCATTCGATTCTATGGGCCCGCAATGATTTGGTACCATGATTTGAGTGCGGGTTTAGGTAACACAATGCTATAAAAGTTATTAAGTAGATATAAGTAGCAAATTCCTACATGCACATAGGAAGTTTTCGATCGTTGCTCGAAAGATGCGACACCTGTATGCACATCGACAATCTTTTGATCTTGCTTCTCGCATTTTTCCTGTGAGCTTGGCATTTTTATTTCGCCACGCTTGCCCGGTGATAGTACAGGAATATTGTTTACATCGTCATGCTTTTCTGTCTGCAACGCAAACAAGTTTGATTATCAATACGCTTGTTCCGCAATGCTGTCGGTGCATAGATGTCATTTTTTCCATTCGTGTTATCTTTACTTGTATGGTTGGGTCCTTAATAGCTTCGCCCTCACGTTCAATTTGTTTTTTGTACTCGTCGTTTTTTTTTTTGAGCATATGCACCAGATTTTTCATTTCAATGACTTTCCGGTTACGTGCTTCGTTCACGCTCGCCAATTCTTTCTGTTTCGATACAATAATTTGTAACGCATGCTTCATAGATGAATTGTTGTTCTCCAACGCTTCTTTGAGCCGCACATTTTCCTGTGATATGTCAGACAATTTTTGTTCCAATTCAGACGTAGTTAGCCTCGGTATTACCGATTTGTAATCCTAAATGAAACAAAAAATTGCATTGGTGTTTACCAAAATTTCAACTCGATCATATTTTTGCAAATAAAATAATCATTTATAGGATTCATGGACCTTTGAAGATGTCATTTGAATTAAAAAAAACTCCCTGAAAGCTAACTTCTAGCACACAATGCTCCTCTACATCAAGAAACATCGAAGCATCGTAGCTCCTAAAAAAAATTGACTAAAAAATCGGGAAACTAGAATCTTGGAGCTTTTTGAAATGCTTCTTTTAATTCCCGATACGAGCATTTTTCATCTCAATACAGCCTGTCAAAAATCACGAAAAAAATTCGAATTTTTTTGTTCCTTTAATTGTTTGGTTTAATGTAAAAGAATTATTTCATATTTCATATTATTCTCACCACTGACAAACTTTTTTGGTAGATGTGCTTGTAACGAGCAAAAGATTGTGTTCGAACAGTATCGAGCAAATTTCTTCCCAAGACTAGAATCGACGCTGTTTTGTCTTTCTCAGCTTCAGAAATGAAAACGTTGTTTTCATCAAAGCGTCGCAACTTGTCACTTTCAGCGTCCTTTGCGTTTGATACAAATTCTGGCGGTTCATTGCTGCTAAGCTTCAAACCAATGCTCTCCAGTGATATTTCAATGGTTTCTTGTTTATTTACCATTTCCAACATTCAGCTACAACGTTAACAACAACGATTATTAAAAATTGAAATTGAAACCAGACACTAACCTTACCAATTAATATAATTGCTCGCAGAATTCACATTTTATGGAACGAAAGATGCACATGTATGTATTCTACAATATATTCATGCAGGTGAGTGGATAAACATGTAACATATATTTTTCCGTACGAATAATAACATATAACAATCAATTTTTCAGATATTTATTAGAACAATGCATCAGTTGTCCAACTTGTTCGGGTATCATAAACCATATGTTATGTAATTTTCAATTGTTTATTGAAAATCACGACGTGACTGACTAAACGTCAAACGCGTCGAACACGATTGGATTTTTTCACTTTACTGGCACATCACTGACAGACCAAACCTAACCAAGCAAATCTTTACCAATTGACAACTTCTTCAAAGGATATCTCTACCAATCCAATCAACCAGTTCCAACTTAAGAAGATTAGAATCATTGAGTTGGGATTGGTTGAGATGTCCTCTGGAGAGTTTATCCATTTTGGTTAAGATTTTTTTGGGTAATTTCATTCTCCATGGTTAATTTCGGTTTTGATTTGTGGCAGCGCACCGGATGATTTTGCATCCTTTAAGCATGTTGTATTTTTGGTATTTTGGTGGTAATTAGTATTTCTCTCGAAATACCAATCACCACCAAGCCTTTCAATTATGCTACCAGCAACCACCAGATGACTACCTAGCGATATAAATTATCATCGAAATCAAATACACAAATTTGCATGGCTAGGGGTGTTACGATGATGCACAGCTGGTGTTGACGTTTACCTTATTATGGATAACCTAATTTCGAGTAACTTCGGCCGCGATATACAAGCGGTAGTAAAAAGCAACTTTCCTCGTTGACACAGTGGGGAAATTGAGGGTTCGTTATGAAATATGGTTTAAAGTGTGGTTGCATGCCAAGTTTTTAAACATCAACAACGAATTACGCAAACACATAGCACGGATATCCAACGATATATCTGTTTAATCGTCAAGTACGTATATGAACATGAACAGGACTCGGTCTTGGCTGTTTTTTCAGAACAGTAGTTGCGGTTTTAAAAATTCAACAATTTCGAAAGAACACGTGTTTTTTATCGAGGAAGAAATAAATAATAAATCGATAAAATTGCTAGTTGAAATGAATTGTTACAGGAAAAAATGTCAATTGACGTCGTAGAACTACTTCAAGAGCCAAAAATGACAAGAGTTTGTGCTCCCATGGTCCGATACAGCAAGTGAGACAAGCGCATGTGTTATGACATTGGAGTTGGCATCATTGGAGCGCAGTGAAAAATTTTTTATTCCTTATTTCATGAACTTCTTGATTTTCTAAATTGGGAGTCGAAAAAAAATTTATAATATATAAATGTACAAATGAAATGTTGCGTTTAATGAAGAAGAGACGGGAATATCAAGCGTCGCATTACAGTGATGTTGACTCCAATATCGTCATGTAAAAAAAACCTTAATTGGTTGACAATTGAATGACATAGGCGTATTAATTTTGATGATTCTTTTCGGCAGGTTACCATTCCGTGCTCTGGTACGGCGATACAATTGTGATCTTTGCTTCACGCCTATGATTATTGCAGATTCTTTTGTTCAATCGGCTCAGGCGAGAGACAATGAATTTGTTACAAATATGAGCGACAAACCACTGATTGTTCAATTCGCTGCCAATAACGCAGATGACTTTGTTAATGCCGCCCAAATGGTTTATCCGTACGTTATTTAAATAAACTGAAGCCTGTTAGGTGCATAAATTTAATGATGTTGAAGTTTGCATTGTTGGGACGCAACGAAAATCCTTCATAGTTTATAACAGAACCAAAAATTCACATTCAGAGTTTGTCTATGATAATTGAACAACATTTTTCTATCACTTGAAAATTAGATCTAGTAAAAAAATTAGGACGATACCAGAAATTGAAGAAAAAAAAATCATTGCGTTCCAACGACGCAAACTTCAATATCATTTAATTTCACAGTATATATAAGATATTTATTTAACAAGTGTTAATCTAATTATAATTCAGTCACTAGTTTGGCAACATATTTCGTGTACTCAGCCCACAGTTTACAAATAGTTTGTTTGAATTTAACGATCATTCTTAATATTGTACTGAACAAAATTTCATCTGAACATGAAAAAATCTTAAATGAGGCTGTAATTCAAAATGCAAAATTAAAATACCTGGAGATTTTAACCATTCACAGAATTTTATCTAATTTTTGTCAGCTTTGCCACCTTTTAAGGTTTGAAAAAAAAAAAAAAAAAAGAAAATTTAGAGCATGATACTTCAAGATATTTGATCAAATATTTAAAACCTTAATGAATTAATTGAAATATTTGATGTTTGTGCAAAATAAATAGATATTGCAATGGTGTGGATTTGAATTGCGGTTGTCCTCAACGCTGGGCGATCAAGAACGGTTTTGGTTGTGATTTATTAACAAAGCCACAACTGGTAAAAGACATGGTGACACAAGTGAAAAATCGTATTCCTGGGTCGTTCACGGTGTCTGTAAAAATTCGATTGCTTCAAGATATCCGGATGACTATAAATTTATCACGCGCATTAGAAAAAGCTGGTGTCTCCTTCATCACCGTTCATGCGAGAACGCCACAAATGAGAAAAGAACCAATCGATCTCGAAGGATTAAAAAGCGTGAGAGATTCTTTGAAAATTCCTGTCATCGCCAATGGCGATGTCAAAACGCTTGACGAGGCTGAAAAACTGTACGACGATTCAAACTGCGACGGTATCATGACGGCCAATGGAATTCTTACTAATCCGGCTCTCTTCGCCGGGCATTCTTCTACACCTTTGAGCTGCGTTCAAGACTGGCTCGATATAACTTGCGCGATACCAACCAGTTATATGTGTATGCATCATCACCTCGTCTTCATGCTTGAAAAAGTTCTTCCGAAAAAACAACGACTGATATTCAATAATCTACAGAACAAAGAAGATGTTTTATCATTCCTCGACAATTATTACGACTTGAGGCCGTCCAATGTGTTAAATGACCAGTCCCTCGGACCGATCGCATGTCATTACGATAGTTCCTACAGTAGCAAAGTTATCGAGAACAAAGAGCGAGATGCTGACGCTGATTTTTTAGGAAATCTATTTTCCGAAGTATAATACATATCATTGAAATGAAAGAAAACTATTGTTTCATTAATTCAATATTGTACAGTTTCTACCATTTGGATTCAATAATTTTATCCGCATGTTTTGATCGTTATAGGAGCTCGGGAATCGGGAATCGTGCGAAGAAAAAAAAAAACCTGTTTTTTCTTACGTTGACTACAACTGTAACAAATTTATCGCCGATAGAATTCGTGTACTTGATTCCAACAATTTCCATTCTTCTCTCCGTTTCTCTTGTTCAAAGCATATCGAATCATCTTCTGTTTGTAATATTCAAACTATTACCATCGACCATTGATGCGGAGGGAAAGAACTGACTGAGAAATCTTATCTGTTAATCATAATGAAATACTTTTAGTATATTTTTTTTTTTTTTTTTTTCAGTAAACATGGACCAAAATATTGAATAATTCATTAGATCGTAGCAATATCGCATTTATTTAACTCTAAAAATACTCTCTAAAGTACAAAAAGAACGCCAAGTATTAAAAAGTCCCGCCTTCAGATATAAATCTATTTATATATTGAACTTGTGCAGTGGTACGTACGTCATATGTTCCTGCAGATCATATACATCAATATATGTTAATGTCTAAATCTCGAAAAAAATTGTTGGTGAATCACAGAATTCTAATTGAAATCCAGTCATTTGTTCTTGGCTCTATGAGGATGTTTTGATTTCAAACCTTATTGAAAAAAGAAGAATAGAATCAATCATGATGGTCAAGACCTCTCGTATCTGATACCTAAAGTCGAAGAGCACAACTTCGAATGATTTGGACGTTCGTTTAGACTCATGGGTATTTAATTATCAAAAGACATCACACTAGTGTTCTGGTGGTAATAATCCTATCCTAATTCCCCTTCTAAAAAGTTGGTGAGTAACGCTCGAAGTTGGCGACCAACCCGCATTGTTGTCGTTTTATTCGTGGCGTGATTGGTCGATTTTTTTTTTTTTTTTTCAAAAATGGCCGTTCAAAATTTTTCCAGGAACGTTTAAGACTAGAACTCTTCAAGAGTACATACAGAGACAGTTTCTCTATCACTCGGAATTGCTACATCCACGAGAACTTGTCATAGAGCCTCAGCATATCAGGGTTCAAAACTTTTAAACAAAAGTGGGCGCAGCAGCGCAAATACACCCGTGTACGCGCGCTTCAGCACGCGCTGGTATTCCCTAGTACTCTTTAAATGAATTCTGAAACTGAAATCGAAATAAACAATTGAAAGATGTTGTCAAAAATTCAAAAATATATGTATAATGTATTGTAAGTACAACAACCTTGTTTATACCTTAATACCTTAACAGTAAATGTGGCATTTTGGCTTGCTCATGTCTAGTCGATTTCCGTATATTTATCTTAATAATAATAATAATAATAATTGTATAATAAATAAGCATTAAACTAAAACAATGAACCGCAATTCCTTCCCCATGTTCCACGACATTATAACATGTATTTCATAACATTTTTAATACACCTTTGAGGGCATAACATATATATGGTCGTACTACGCATTGTACAGGAATAAATATATGTCGTACGGAAATAGTGTGTACATATTTGGTGTTCTTTTCGGAGAATCAATACAGTGAACTCTTCTGCAAGATTCATAATAACGATACTTGTTAAAATGTACAAGCTTGTAAATTCTTTCTAAATTTCTTGAGAATTTAACGTTGCATAAGTATATTTATATGTAACGCATCATTCTGTTTACTGTAAAGGTAGTAATTTCACATACCTGCATAAACTTTCAATATTACTTCAAAGATTATCAGTCGAAAAAGAAATGAATATATCAGTCGTACAAGATTGTATCAACGATCGGTGAACAGTATCAATTATCTGTTCCATCCGAAGTCACTATTCGTGAATTTTGGACCATTTAACTGTTTTAGGTCTACAGTTATTAATAACTATTAAGGCACGCGACGATCCATTCCTGTCACATGACCCTCCCTGTTTTGTCGTGTCAGATTGTAATCAAACTATAATCATCATTGTATAGATTTGAACAAAAAATCTCAGCGATACAAAATACTATGCATTACAAGAGCAAACTTTTTGAAGACGAGTCTGAGCGAACCGACAACTTGTTGGGATGGCGGGAAAACAATTTCGCAAATTTTAAACTGGTACTAAAAGCGCTGATGAGGGCAATACTGCAGAAAGCAAATACGAAGAAATTTTTCGGTATTCGCGTAGCTATGCACAAAAGAGCTAAGCAAATAAATAAATTCATTGGTAATCTGAAGCAATTTGTTACGCTAGCTCTGTGTGATTCTGGAATAACCACGCCTCTGAGATAACCTACTGACGGATAATACATACCTACAGATATTTCAAAGAGGAGAAAACAAATCAAGCAGCCCCAACTGCCTACAACGGTATTACGTTGGTTGTTCCCAAATTCTTGCAAATAAACGCCGAAAGTTGTACCAAAAATACTAGAAGCACCAAGTGCTATACTCGAGGACAGCAAATATTCTCGTTTAACATTGAAATGAGAAACCAATACACGATTCAGACTCGATCCGGCCATAATGCAAATCATAAAAAATGCAAAAACAAGACCGTGGCTAATATTCATGGGTTCGAGAATGGGACTCCATAGAAATATGAAAATGTATAGAACAGTTTCATAAAGAGATTGGGTAGCACCCAAAAGAATCAATAACCAGTTATTATTTGAGAATAACAAAAGACGAAATGTTTGAATGGTATTAGAAATGAAAGCCGAGTCATGGTTGGCAGCGGGAATAAGATTTTCGTTCCAGAGTTTACAGCAGGAATATCCTGAGAGGAGAGAAATAGGAATTGCGAGTAGGAAAGGAGCCATGGGGCCATATTCAAGATTATCGGCGAGTAGAGACGATAAAAAGCCGGCAAACACTGCCAGCATACCGTTGTAAAGAGTCGATTTCATAACAACATCCGCCATCAGCTCATTGGAGAGCTTGTAACGTGATATATGTTGTCCAACGTACCAAGCCTCGAAGGTCGAGAATAAAATACTGGTCGAAGCTCCGCCAAACGATCGAGCGATAAGCAAAATGGAATAATCTTTGGTAGCTGCGGTTGCCAAGCAACTTATGCTGGTCGTCAAGCTGTAGAGAATGCACAGTTTTTTTCTACCAAAAGTATCGGCATAATGGCCAATTATTATGCCAAGGATAGTGCCACTAGCGAATCCCGTTACGTACAGAAATGATATTTCGTAGCGAGTATAACCGTAATTCTCGTACAAGCGATACAAATACGGACCTTGTAACCAATCGGCAAAGCTAGCTAATAAGTAAACAAAGAGATAATTTCCCCTTAATGATTCATAACTTTTCTGGGCATCCGGGCTGTCCATTTTTCGTCTTATTGTCAAGGACTATGCATGTGCCTCAAATCCTTAAGTATAGCACCGGCGGCTAGTAACAAATCTTGATTGTCGTGTTATGATCTAACATTTGTCACCATTCGTCAAGAAACAATGAAACATACTGTCTCAACTGTATTATTGTTAATCATTGTTCTCATTCTAAGTACTTCCTGATCTGTCAACATATTGTTATCACATTTATGAAATTCGAGCGAAATGTTTATCTAAAAGAAGCAAGAATACTTCGTCCCGGAAGGATCGTTCATTTGGTGGTTCAGCAAAACCTCAAATCATTTTTCCTCTATTGGTTAACCAGTGTTCGTCGGGCGAAACGTTTGTCTTTCGCATTGCATTGTAACGCTTTTTATGGACCCTTAGTATTTATTTTTATTGTAACATTATGATATTTGGAAATTCACTCATTTGTAAAATCTTAAGAATTTACATTGAAAACCACGTGATTTTTCCACTATTTATCATTTTGTACTGTTCTTTTGTCAAAATGAATTTAGTTGGAAACAAAAGACTTATAGCAGGATGATCATTTTTATGAAAAATCTTTCTTACTCAAAATAATTTTTCCTTCCCGCCATTCTATAAATTTCATCAATATATTTTATTCCAACATGGAATGTTAAGCAGCAGTGCCAGATTTATCATATATAGCATACGGCACTGCGCTTTGATGTAAAGTTTTTCTAAATCAACATCTTGGCAACGGCGAATGTAAAATTTGAAAACATCTTAAGCCGTGCACAATTTTTCTATGCCGTGGAAAATCAATAACCACGGAATGCATGATTCTCACGCCTTCATTGCTTCCCTATCCAATTTTCAATTGCAAAAGTATTAAATCTCAAATTTGAAAAAACCTAGCTTGCTGAAGGGAATCGCTCGACTATAACCTAAACTCCATGCTATACAAATATAACGGAAGACTCAAAAAAACCGCGCATCATATCCGTGTCATCAGAAGAAAGCCCCACCCAGTGATATTAACTTATGTCTATATGCAAAAAACACAAAATATCTTTTAACAAGCGCCCTCCAAAGAATCATCTTCGCAGATTGATTTTATAAGATGCATCAGTTCTGCCAACCCATCATAATCCAAGTGATAGTTTTTTTCCATCGATCCAATTGCTGTAACATCGGATGAGTTACTTGGTTATTCAAAGCGTAGTATTTTGAAATAAGTTAATACGAGTTTCCGATAAAGAGGACCATGGAATGAAAAAGAAAAACGGAAAGGCGGTTGCCGCAAGGACTCAAGAGAAAAATATCAGTTTGGATACGAGTCTAAGAGTGGAAAGACGTATTTTACTGTATCGGAAATTAAAAAATTCATCAATATTGTTAAATAAACATTTGCTTATTTCAAATCCCACAATAGTATATGCAAAGTCTTAAGGAAGTTCATCTGGTTATCGCCTTAACAAACAGTTATTAATTCAAAAAAATGGAATACATTTATAAGTATCTACAAAGTCACCTGTTCAAATTTTGAACCTTATTCGTGAGAAATGAATAAAAACAGATTTCCTCAATTAACACGGTTCCTTATGGGTTGCAGTGGTTTTTCCGTCTGTATACAAGAAATTTGCAAACATTGACAAACAGTTTCAGAAGAAACTTCTAATATCGATATAAAAATATCTGAAGAACGTTTATACGGCCTCCGAAAATCAATTAGATACTTATGAGGTTTAGAATAAATGAATTTGTCCTGAAAACGGAGGTTACAGCAGTTAAACTTTGGAGGTTAAACACGCTAAACTCGATCAGCAGACTACGCTAGTCACAGAAATGTTTTGTTTTGACTTACTCGGTACCAGATGATCTTCCTCAAGATTACTGGTGCATAAAAATCCATCCAAAACATTTGCTCAAACATTTACTTCCAGCTTCGTGTTGAAAATTTAAAAAATGGAAAAATCGTAAATCTCAATATATAACGATGTAGATGCATATTTTCTGTACGGAATACTACCGCAGCCAAGAATATACAATCATAGCACGATTCAATGATTTTTGTGAATTCTTACTTGACTCCAGTTTCGAATTTACTGTCCCTCGTCACAAATGATCCCAGTCTTTAGAATAATGAGAATGACATCTATGGCACCTATATTCAAAATTAGCTTTACAAAAACACGTTCGTCTTTGTCGATCCTAATTTTTACGCAACTTCTGAAAATATATTAGTTTACCTTGAGGAGATTACGTCGAAGCTACAAATAACGCCGCAGTGGTTTACAACAGAGTACGTCCTCAGATCTTGCTTGTCCGACAATTGTTTTGAAACATCTACACGAGTCGATGCTTTCTTCAGAAGATCCTTCATGAATTGAATCTCTCGTTGAAAAAAAAAAAAAAAAAATCATCCGTGCATTTCGTAGAACGATTACGAATTACGGTTTGAGGCTATGAGCGGTATGGGAGGCAGTGAGCGACAGAGCGAAATGGGCTATTTACGTATGATTGAATTCAATATCAACAGTTTTGACAGCGCCATCTACCTTGCATATTGTCACCGGGTTGACGATGGGTCTGGAGGTCCGGAGTTATACTGAAATGAGGTGGTAATTTCAAATTGATTCTTGATTTGTATTTTGTAACGTTAATATCATCTGGTAAACCTTTAAATTAATATATCAGTCACCTCCAAACGATTACTTATTAATTTTAATTAAATTATCTAATTTAATTATATAGTTTAAAGGTGATTCATAATATTTTTTTCAAATTCTAATTCTATATTAAACGAACGTTTTAATTGATCACACAATCTCTTTAAAACGGCCTCCAAACGATTTACGCTGAAAATAGGGTAAAACGTTTAAATTATTATGGATGGAAATACGTTTCTTAAGGTGATCTATCAGTTTCGCGGTCGGTAAAAATCCTAGTGCACGTTTTTCTAAGAGAGGCTTGATATTTCGAGGACAATAAAAGTTACATGGTTTTCTCTTTTCGTCAGAGAACAACGTATAAATTTTATTTTTCTCGAAATATCAAGGATGGCTGAGTATACTTTGCACTCATGCAACTGATAGATCATCTTAAAGCTAACTTTCATGGGTAATGTGATCGCGATACTGCAATTTTTTTCAATGCCTTCTCTATTTTTTTCACGTAAACTAAAATCTAAAATAATTCCTAAAAACTTCATTTAGAAATTACTTGAAAATGCGAAAATTTCAAAAAAATAAATAAAAAAAATGGTCGGTACCATCAGAGCGACGGACCGATAGGTTTGGCATAAAATGCCCCATATCCGCCGCCGTCGCCGGATGATTACAAGCAGCAAGCCATCCAATAACAATTGCCATTGGTAAAACTTGCAACATATACATAGTGTAATAAACGAAAGTTGATAACTAATTAAAAAAAAACCCTATGTGAATCGAAAAGTTTTGTACAGAGTAATGAAAATCTGTGAATAATTGTGGGTCACGGTGAAATTTGATTTTGAATCTAATCCCGAAACACATGAGAGGGAAAAGTGACATAACCTCAAAATCGTAGCAGTGTAGTAAGACACTATCTCTTCGAGTGTTACAAATAAAAAAGGTCAAAAGTGAGAAATTAAAAAGAAAACGGTAGTTAGAGATGAGTTCTCAACAAAGTCCAGCAGCTTTGCAAGCGAGTGTTGATCGTGAAAAAGTTTATACGTGGATTATCGAATTATCGAATCCCGAAACTCGTGAAAATGCGTTACTAGAACTTAGCAAAAAACGCGAAGTTGTGCCCGATCTTGCCCCCATGTTGTGGCACTCTTTTGGCACTGCTGCTTCTCTTCTTCAAGAAATAATAAATATTTATCCGGCCATTAATCCTGCCACTTTAACAGCTCATCAAAGCAATAGAGTTTGCAATGCTCTTGCCTTACTGCAATGTGTCGCCAGTCATCCCGAAACACGATCCGCTTTTTTACAGGTAAAAAAATACATATCTATTTCAATCTTAACTCGAATTTTTCCTTTATTTTATTATAAATGAAAATACACAATTTTCGTTTTTCATCGATCGACGGAATGTTTTCCACAAGGGTTTTGATGGTACGATTATTTATTTTTTTCATGTAAAATACACACTACGATGTTTCGATTAAAGAAAATAGATCGAAAAAATTCGACGATATGAAGTCTCCGTCGTTGGAACCTGATGATTTTTTTTTTCATTCGTCTTTTTTTTTTTCTTCAATTTTTCAAATCGTCCCAATTTTTTCAGTAGATTTAGTTTTCAAGTCGTAGAAAAATGTTGTTCAATTATCGTAGACAAACACTGAATGTCAATTCTCGGTTCTGTTATAAACTATAAAGAATTTTCGTTGCATTCCAACGATTATTTCTCAATAATGTTTTGCGGAATATGAATTTTTATTGGAAAATCTATTTTTCTTCGACAGGCTCACGTTCCGTTATTCCTGTATCCATTTCTCCACACGGTGAGCAAAACAAGGCCTTTTGAGTATTTGCGACTGACGAGTCTTGGCGTAATAGGGGCGTTGGTTAAAACTGACGAACAGGAAGTCATAACATTTTTATTAACAACCGAAATAATACCTCTCTGCTTGAGAATAATGGAGAGTGGATCGGAGCTCAGTAAAACAGTTGCCACATTCATACTGCAAAAAATTCTCCTTGACGACAGCGGACTTTCCTACATTTGTCAAACTTACGACAGATTCAGCCACGTCGCTATGATTCTTGGCAAAATGGTTTTATCTCTTGCTAAAGATCCTTCTGCTAGGCTACTCAAACACGTTATTCGCTGTTACTTGAGGCTCTCCGACAATGTGCGGTAAGTTGAAAATAATCGATTGACCCGAAGTACTAAAAAGTAGCAGTTGAAATATCAAAAAATGTTTTGAAAACACAAAAAATTGACCGAGTCTCATTATGGTGGTTCTTAACCCTTTCGCAGTGAGGTGAAAATGAGATTTTCGTGTTATTTTTGTGTCGGAAAACAAAATCTCATAGATTTGCTGCCGCTATACGTGTCATGACACAAAAATGGCACGACATTTTTTTGCCCGTATGCGTGTCGCTCACAGTCAAAGTTCTTCCCGCCTCATTTTTCAATGTTTCTCTTTATTCCTTACCCTCAGAGCTCTCTTAGCACTGAGGCAATGTTTGCCAGATCAGTTGAGGGACAACACATTTGCGACGTGCCTTCAGGAAGACAAATCGACGAAGCTTTGGCTGAATCAATTGCTGAAGAATCTTGAGACAGGGCCGCAGCAAGTACCTCCCCCTCAGCCGGGTCAGCCAGACCCGAGAGCGATTGGTATGTCGCCATTAACGTCGTAAGATCCGATAATAGCTACACATCAAGGAAATATTCATTTAAACTGCATTCAGGATATATTCGTCGCACGGAATGATAAAAAATACAATATAATTGCATCACAGATAATCAAGTGAAGAAATGGACAGAGAACAGAGCAAAAAATTAGTTGCTTCTGACGACGATTTTACTAGCGATTCGAATTCGTCGTTGTTTGCGGTACTTGGGTTTTGTGTACGAAAAAAAAAAAAAAAAAAACCATAACGTATCCTCTATAAACGTTGTATATTCAACGAGATTGTAAAAAAAAAGGACTTTATGCCCATCCTGTTTTTTATATGGCTCAGTCCAGTATCGATATATATATATATACATATAAATATAAATATAAATATATATATATATATGTATATTTATTTATGAATATAAAGCGGTTTCCGTGCTAAGAGTTGAACATTTTTTAAGTAGTCAAAATGCTAAATTCTAAAGGGAAAAGTCTTCGAAAACTTCACTTTACGTCTCGTTCATGCTAAGATTTTATTATATTCTATTTTATTATTGTGGCTAAGCGCATTTTGCGCTCAAAGGTGAATTGATCAGACGGCCATGTGATTAGCACCTGAAAATATCAATTGAAAAGACAAATCGAATGAGAAGCGCCGGTGGTGCCGTACCGTCAGTGGTTACTCCCCCCCCTTCCCCCTCCTTGCTGCTCATCAGTGTAATTGAAATGTGATTTAATTGGTTGAATTTATACGTACATGCGGCATTGTACGGCATTTTACGAGGCCTCGACCGCATTTTTAATTTCCTGTAATTTTCTTGTAAAATATTTTTTACTTTTTAATCTCAAGTCTTTTGAGAGTGAGAGTTCGGCAAAGAAATTCGATTTGAAAAATTTTGAAAACTTTGTAACGCCAAGAGCTCTCAAAGTGATTGAGATACGAACTAAATTCTGTAAATCGATTTTTATCATTTTCAGTCAAACTTTTCAAAAAAACAATGGTAAAATTTTATTAATCGTCATTGTCAACAGTTTTTTCTCGTTTGATGCAAATTTTTTTTTTTTTTGGTTCATTGCCATTGTGAATATTTTCAAAAACTTGAATATTGTATGACTAATGTCACGATTTTGAAATCAAAATAATGTTAGTAATAATTTGATTTGAAATATAAAACATTAAATACAAAAAAATACGAGTACAAGTGAGCCCATGATCGGACCAGCATTAAAAATCGTTTAATTGGTAATACTATTTTGGAGAACTCTATGTAAAAAAAAAATCCATAAATGCCGATCATCTTTCAAAAAATGGTTTTAACTCCAAAAACGAATAAATACTCAGCAATACATTTAATCATTTTGTTAAATTTTTTCCATGAAAGTATCGATGAGTTGACATTTGTCGTATCTCAATTAACGTAAGAGTTAGGTGTGTAGGAACGCTTCCGAACTCTCTGAAAATTGTGATTATTGAAAGACGTAAGGCAAAAATGTATTAATTCGTGTTTATAGTCCTTTCATATTGCACGATTTTAAGAAAAAAAAAATCAGGTAAATCGAAAATAATTAGTGTCAAGGCCTCGCGAAATGCCGTAGAATGCATCTTACAGGGTGTCTCATTTTAGACAATCCACGCAAATATCTTCGAAATTTGACAACTTCTGAAAAAGTGTTCCAGACAAGATTTGTCAGACTTAAGGAGGTTGGCTACATACGACAATATGATAAGAATTTAATAAAATTTGGTGATAACATTCTTAAGCATCAAATACGACACAAATTTTTTCAAATTTTTCGTCTGCATAGTTGTCGAATAATTGGAGTTTACAATATGCTAAAGATATACTTATATATATCTGAATCCTATGCTTATGCATGTAAACTCTGTTGTTCAATTACTCGAAGACTATGTAGAAGAAAAATCTTAAAAAGTTTGTATATTCATATTAAATACTAAAAATAAATAATAATAAAAAACACTCGCCAAATTTCATTAAATTCTAATCATTTCAAGTTTTCCTATGCTTTTAACACGGCAACATTGTTGTTTGTAGCGAACCTCCTTAAAAAGGGACATCTGATAGCTACTCCGAAACTGACCTTGCATTAATTTGGAAGGTTCACTTATTTAGAAATTGGCGAATTTCGAAGATATTTGCGTGGATTATCTAAAATGGAACACTCTGTATATATTATATGTCTATAAGAAGTAGTGTAATTAATAATTAGCGCTCAACGCAAAGTAATGAAGTATCCGCCGAACGCGTTTCTGCATATCCCGGCGAAAATCCAAAATCTGAACCCAAGCTGACGTCAACACTTCTCATTAATTAATAATAGCAAAAAAAAAGAAATTCTGCTGATTTTTACTACTACTACGTGTCAATTATTTAAAAAAAAAGTCATCTACGATACTTTTTTTATCACTCACCTTAAAACGACCGTTGTTATCAGAGTTATTGATGATCTTTTCATTAATCAACTGCATGAAAATCTACCAAAAAGAAATAGATCTATGATTGTGGATAAGCAGAATGCCGCCGGGTCCACGATCTGAGTGAAAGTGATGAAACTTCCGCTGCGTAAATGAAAACTTTGAATTTCTTCGTAATTTTTTGTCGTGTGATGCTAAAAAGTCAATCATCGTAAATTCGCCACGTCGTTACATCATAGCATTGTATATTGTTGTAGATACATTTTGAGAAGTAATTAATAGTGCGATAATTTGAGAAAGAAAAATTGAATAAGTTATTTTGTCAAAATAAATATTGTCAGACGCGTCATTCCCATCCCTACTTCACATCGAAATTAGCTCAATGGACTCTGGATGAGCCTGCTAAATATGCCGATGTTTATTTTGTAATATATACATATATATACACATATATATATATATATATATACCAAAAGGTTCGAACAATGTAAGATAAATCTTTGCTCGATCGATAAAAAGAGAGATCAGGACAAACATGAAAAAAGTGTCACGTGGCTCTTTTAGTCACTTTGTAAATAACACGTCACTGTCGAAAAAAAGGAGGAGCAAAAATGCTCGTTGCAATTTCGAGACTTCGAGGTGCAAATTGATAATCAATTGCGTTGCCATTTTGAATTTGTCGGGTTCTCCGATACGAGGGGGTGAGGTGGATTAATGATTCAAAATAGTATGTTCATCCCACCGATGTATGGATAAACTTTATTCTTTTTCCGCATTTGTATCGTTCGTCAATTCGGATTACTGCTTCATTAGATCAGCGGATATTATCATTTTTTTACATTTTCTATCGTAGATCAAAATTAAGCGTCGATCTCTTAAGGTCTATAGCCACGTGACCATATTCAAAACCGTTAGTAATAAAAAAAAAAGCATTAAGAAAATGAGTTCCACATTATTTTGCTATCGAATGATTTTGGCAATGGCTTTTTCTTGACTAACAAATCCTGCCGCATTTTCATTATTCCAAACTTTATTTTTTATACAGTTTAAAGTCTGTACGACTTAATTTTAGTTGAATCCCATGGTGTATTGTATGTAATCCACTCACTTGGTCCACCAAGGGAAAATAAAAATAAAAATAAAACAAACGTTCATGTGTTCTTCGGATGTACGTAGAAAAATAAGATGAATAGAGTTGGAGCCTTGCTGAGACATTGAATTAATCAATTGTTGAGCTCCAACTCCTAACGACAGTTTCCGGGTAAGAACAAGAACGTTTGGGATTAGTGTTGATTTGATACTATTTCCGCGTCCATATTTTCAAGCTCCATTCGACTCTGTAACATGAAAACATTCATCATTTTTGAATTCGATATTTCGTCATCGTCGTTCAAGATATGTTTGTTCAATATTGCATCGTCAACGGAAAATAAGTTCGTTAAGTTAAGTTGATGATAAAAGTTTGTTAATTTAAGTTGATGATAAAAATTATCATTCTTTTGGTACAAATTTTTCTTTCAAAAGAAAAGTGTTCGATCGCTTATTTAGTTGGTAAAAGAACCAGGCTGCGGATTTTCCTCCAAGATAGTCGAGTTTTTGAGAAACAGAAACGTTGCACGTTATATTCCTTTCACAGAAAATCGCCAAATTTTCTTCATTGAGTAGAAGTATCAACCGTGTCTGAGCAAAATGGATCTCTACTCTTCAGCCATCTATCTCGTAGTCAGGCAATTGATTAAGTTCTTTAACGAAAACGCGAATTCTGACAGTTGGGGATCAAGAGACTCAGTAGAGTTTCAGGACAAGTACATTTGACAGCTCTGTCTGCAGTCTGCTGCCTCAAGCATCGCCCGAGTATTTCTATTTTTTCATTTATTATTTTTTATTATTCCTGACGTATACCCTTTTCGGGTTTTTACTTATTTTCTTGCCACTCTGTCCCGCACCTTCCGAACTACCATTACCCTCCTTTTTCCGAGGCTTCCCTATCTTCGCCTTTACCAGGCAACCACCTCCACTTTTTTCCGAGACTGACTCCCACTACTCTCTCCTGTGCACCTGCAGCTGTCTTACCCCCAACTGTATCGCATTAACCGAGGGTGAAGGGAAACTGCAGAAAACCTTGCCGATACAGTCAGTCACAGTTTCTAACTGATCTCCCCGGGTAGCAAAGTAAGCACACTTCAACACAGCTACCAGAGATGTCTCAGGCAGGAACCTCCTCAGCTGTGATGCAATGAGCCAGCCAGTACACGGCTAGGGGGCCACCATCCGCACGATGAGAACCGTCCACGGGAGGCACCCAGAGCCGCATCCCGACCGCTCCGGCATCACAGAGAGGTGCAGACTGAGGATTGCGGTTAAACCACTTGAAAAATTTAATTTTGTCACGCCACTTTCGTGAACATGGCTTCGAAAACAGTTTAGTAAAAAAAAAAAAAAAAAATACTCACTAATTTTTTTTCGCTCTCTGGAAAAAGAAATCTCCGTACAATTGGAGTGTAAAGTTTCCTATCACTTTGCTGATATTTATTTGGACCTGTGATCCACGACACCAAAAGGCCAATTAAGATGGTCGTCAGAAATCCCACCCATGTGTACCAAAGGTAAGATATTCTGTAGAGAAAGAACGGCTGCTCCCTGAAACACGGAAATGTATTAGAAAAAAGAACTAGATACAAAAAAGAACAAAACTAAAATAACATCAACGACAAGGAGAAAGAAAAAAGGAAACCATAAATAATATTATCCCTTCGTGGTGAAACCGTACTTGGTTTGAACTCACTTGATAGTTTCTCTAATGATGAACGTGAAATTAGTCGCCGTCCTTTGTAAGCTTTCTGAACATTCATCGATCGATACTGATTTAACTGGGAAATTAATAGTTCCGGTCGATATTGCAGCCTGGGTGCCGAGTGATATCCAAGCCACGAGATTCAAACTAACCAGGGCACCGACCAAAGCACCCTAATTTAAACAATCAAAAAATAAACTAAAAAAAATGTAAAAGCTCCTTGTAGGTTGGAGTTTTAAAAAAGGAAACCATGTGTTTTGCATGATTTTACATTAATTGCGGATTTTTTTCGTTTGGAACTGTATTTCTAGTATATTGAACTTTGACCACTTCTAGCTGTAGTTCGAGTATCTATTGGGTTCAAATTCACCGTTATCTTTTTTATTCAATTTGTAAGAACAACTACTAGTGTTTCATTCTTTTTCGACTTCAAAAGTGTTTGAAGGGTTAACAACGCAATGAACCCTCATCATCGTCCCCGCTATATAATAACTCTTGTTTCTTCGTTAGTCTTACCATAGAATTGGCATGGTGGAAAAACATTCCAAGGGTGAACATTCCCAGAAGTGGTCCAGAGGTTATTCCCGAAAGACTTTGACCCGCCTGGTAAACAAAAAAAACGCTGATTAAGTATTTAGTTCCGAAAAAAAAACACTCGTTTATACATGTGGGTTTCCATGCCAAACCAATAAGTCCGTGAACTTCGCTATTGCTGATTTTGTTGAATTGCTGTTTCGCTTGGAAAATGAAAATGGGAAAAACGCGCTACAAGGGCAGATTCATAAATAGTAAAAAAAAAACGCCAGATCGGAATTTGAAAGCAGCAATCACATTGGGAGTGAAGGGAAGAAGAAAAAATCGGAGATAACTTCTGTGGAATCCATTTCCGCAGGAGTATGTTCCTTAAAAAAGTATTTATTTTTGTGTTGTACATAGGACTTACCTGTATGAGACCACCAAGTTTTTCAACAAGAAAAACGAGACCAACGCATATTATACCAATAACGATGACAGTTAGTTTCATTATCCTACTCGCATTGACTTGGGACATTGGTTTTTTGAGCAATGGCTTGATCATGTCCTCGTAAATGACTCCAGACATTGAATTCAATCCAGTCGACATTGTGCTATGGCAAAAACATTCATATTTTAAATAAATACAAACACGAGAACAGAAAATTAAAGATCTTTTAATGCAAATTATACAGGAGATGACACAGGAGACAATTGAAACCTGAAACCAACCATATGATTTTCTCGATGGACTCATGATCGTTTTTTTCTCTCAAAGCGACTATTGTGTTGAGTTTCCATTGCGGGATACGCAGGAACAGTTACAAAATTGGTGAAAAATTTACTCATCATTGTACAGTTACCAACGCTCATATAAATAAGACACTTTTACTTTTCTTGAAATTACATTATTTTTTTACAAGCTCCAGCCGGCAACGAGCAGGATTTTTGCACATGTATTTAATCACTTTTTAATTATCAAATTCAATTTTTAAATGCCATTTTATTGAGAAATATACAGCAGCTAAGTCAGTGTTCAATAAAACAATCAGAACCCATGAGTCTCTCTTTTCACTTTTTGAGACCTGATTCTTTTGAGATCTTCTGTGAAGAAATATTTAAAGAGGAGACGATTATTAGGAGGTGGAACTTTGGGGACAAGTCTTTTCTCAGTTTGATTTGGGGATTTGGTTTTTTCGGAGTTGCGTATTCAATCAGCTTCTCTATTATTTAATTGTTTATACCTCAGAGCTGCACTGAAAACTCCGGAAACAAAGAGACCAGGCAATCCTGGTATGGACTGAACCATTTCCATCACATAAAATGGCAAGAGTTGATCCGGTTTGCCAATTTGCTACAATCATTTTTATGAAAAAGAGACAAAATTTTTTTATAGACTCTATTTAAATTTTGAAAATCATTTTTTTTTTTCGAATATTTTTCTTACCCTTGTGCTCACGGGGTCACATTTATAAAAAGCAGCAAATATCACAATTCCAGTGTAACAACTCAGAGAAACAATAGACACTATCCCAACTGCCATGATCATTACAGTGCTGAAAATTTAAAAGAAATCAAAAACTTTTGACACTACAATAGAAGAGACACTTACATATTGGATTTCTGAAGATTCGGCATTGCTAAGCATCTTTGGACCATAGCTTGGTTTGCTGAACAAGTTGCAAGCCAATGTAAGTAATTGCCAATGACGACTCCCCAGAATGTGTGCCTCACTGTAGGATCAGGGTCCATACTGAAATAACATTAAAAATGATAATAAATATGACGATGTTACGTTCCGAGTTATACCTCGACCTTAATAACTCTTCTTGTCTAAACATCTGCTCTTTAATATTGAAATCACTATTCCAATATTGTACAACAGTATTTTATAATAAGTTGAGCAATCTCTCTCCCAGGGATTAGACATGCATCAAATCTCTGAATTATCGTCGCAATAGTGTCCAGCGTAATATTCTACACCGAGCATATTCCAAATTGATGGTATTTCCTGTTTTTAAATCATGCGAAATCCTATGTTTTAATTTTTTTTTTTTTAATTTTGCCAATTAAGTTGAAATACTTGAAAAATTCAATTCTTCCAGTTTCCATATTCCTTTTCCACACTTCGGCAAATCCGCCAACTTCGTGGGTGCCAAGAATGGCAACGGCTATTACGCCACCAAACATGACGAAGGTTTGTATTGCGTCTGTCCAAACAACGGCTTTGAGACCTCCCTGAAAAATGAAATGAAATTAATCCGGCAGATTTAATGTTTTGAATTGAATCTTAAAAGGGAGATACCTCTGCAAAGCTAAAAAATCGATGATCCAGTGGAAAATGAAATGAACAAGTGGAAAAAAAGTTTTTTTGGAAAGAAAACAATTATTGCAGATTGTCACAACTTTGACGACGGGACTCGGTAACACGCGACTATACATGTAGCTCGCACGGAGCGAATAACTTCCAAACGACTTCGCATTTTGGTTTTGAATTTTGGTACGATTATCTTAAAACATTGCATTAACTTTCAATGCGCGAAGGTAATTTCAATTTTTTAAAAGCTGTAAAGGTAACTCCCTTAAGTGTCAGTTTGGTTTTGTTACTCTGTCGTCAATCCAGCTCAAATTACCAAGGTCGTGTAGAATATGCATGTCGCACAAACGAGGGGAGTGACAATATGTAGATTTATACTCGTCACTTGATTGAACGCCAGTGCCGGTACATATATCACCAGAGGAATGTAGAGTAGCTGAAAAAATAAAATAAAAATCAAGAAAAGTTATGACAAAAATTTGAATTAAGACATGTATAAAAATTATAGTCGGATTCAAATGTGGTCAGGGTGACATCTGTAAGTTACTAGATGAACAAGTGAGACATCTCCCGGTCACAGCTGAATTCGATTATTCAATTTTTTGTTACAGCTTTTCGATTTCATGATTTCATTTTTGCATGATAGACATACTACAATTTTTTTCTCGCGATGCGTATGGAAACACGATTTTCAAGAGCTCGCGGAGTCTCAAATAAATAAAACGACATAAAAACGGACTTTTTACTTCATGATTTTAGGCTAAAATTATAAAAAAATGTCTAAAAGTCGTTTGCGGCATCTCTTAATTTTTTTTTTGCAAACCCTGCATTTCAGGAGAATGACTTTTTCTTTGAGCATCAACTTTTTTTGCAATGACACTGATAAATAAACATCATTAAATCATGATTTTAGCTAAAATACATAAAAGTCATTTGCCCAACCGCAAAATTTTTTTTAGAAGACCCAAATTTTGGGAGAATTACTTTTGCATGGAATCACTAACATAACACAAGGAACTAAGAAAACAGACTAAGAGTAAGTCAGTAAGTGATCATCATAATCAGTAATGAGAGCTTTAAGTAATCTTAAGATTACTTACCATTTTTATCAAGAATAATACTGAGCCCAGAAGACGTACTAAATGGTTGAATCGTAGTTCCAAATACTAGAAAATTGTTTATACCATTTGAATTAATTGGAAAGTACATAAAGTGGAGCGCTCACTATTGAAAAATATTGAGAAAAATGTAATTTTTTTAATTGTATCTTTTTCTTCTATTGTGTTTTCTTATGTAATATTTTTCATTTTTTTTTTTTTGTAAATTACATACCTCGTATGATGACGTTATTTGTAGGCCATAAAAAACGGGTAAGTAGACAACTGACATTGTAAGTGAAGTGAAGAGATCCGCTATAACGACGCACCAAAATTGCGTCCCATAAACATACATCTCGGCAGGTAAACCAAGTATCGCTATACCAGAAATGTAACTGGAATTCATTCAACACCAAAGAATTATTGAAAAGATAGCTGTCGACCAAAATATTACTTTTACTTGTATAAAAAAAAAAAGTTGCCAACATGATTCCACATTGGTAACTACAGTAGTGAGAATCCGCACAACGCAAATAGTGTTTTTTGAAAATTTTTCTTTCAATTGTAACGTATATTGTCACTAAGCAAATATTATTGTTTGCATTTCAAACAACGAATGCGAACTCTAAGAAACTCTAATAAAAAAAATGTTTTTGATAAAAAAAATTAAAATTGTAGATAAAAAAAGCGTAAAATAAGAAATCAGATAAAGAATTTATTCAGCATTGTCTACTGCACGTCTGAAGAGAATAACTTGAGCAAGACAAATAGCAAAAGCGTTTCAATGCAAAATAAAAAATACAGAAAATAAAATGAAAATTTACCTTGCTATAAGAGACATACTAATGGGAAAAACGGACATATTTTTACCCCCAACAAGATATTCGCTAACGGCATCCGGATTTTTTCTTGCTTTCCAGGCATGATAAATGCCAACGATCGCGGAAACACCAAGCATGCTAATAAAAACGATGTAGTCGATACTATCAAAAGATTTTTTTTCTATCCCTCCATCCATTTTTACGTCAACTATATTTCACTGATGAATTCAAATAAATTCGGATGCACACATGAATAAATAAAATGGAATATCACTTGATAAAAGTAATAATAATTGTCACTGTAAAAATTATTATATTTTTCTACAATTTGGAAGTCATTTTTTGTTTCCGCTAGAACTTCCACTTTCGGCAAATTAATGTAAAAAAAAAAATACACAATTTAAGAGATAACAAAGGGAAAGAGAGAAAGTAAGGCAGAGGGAGAGAGAGAAATATATAGGTAGAGGGCATGAGAGAGGGACATGAAGATAGTGAAAGATGCTTCAAAACTGTAACGAAACTTTGAATGACACTGAATGTATACGGCCTGCTGGACCATAGAGACATTATAAACTCAACAAGAGTTGGCAATTGGATAATTGCGGATTCTCTTTTCCTACTACGAAACAAGGCATCTCGGCTCAATGCGATCCACGTAGCTGCAATTGTTTGAAATTATATCGTGTATATACCAATATGCAGGGCATTTCATGTCAAGCCACCTGGACTTCGACCATTTTCAATGTAGTTGATGTTTAGGGTACTGGAGTTATAGTTGTCGGAACTCCCGGTAGAAATTCATTAAAGGAGTAGGTTATGTGATATAATACCAAGTACCGACCATGAGTTACACCTATTTTTTTCATACGTGTTACGTGTTGGAGAGGATTGAAAAAAATTCAACATTTTTATCCTCTGAATGAAAATTATCTGGTGGTTCTAAGGTTGCTAAGTTCATTAATAAATGTAAATTGAAGAAAAACATTGAACCGTACACCGGTACTCAACTAAAAACTTTCAGGAATTCGCTGATTTTCGATATCACTCTTTCACTTATCGGTGAGTTTCTGTCTCTTAGCTCTTAGTGACGCTAACGTTACTGAGCTCATTCACGATGTTTTTTGTTTTGTTTTCTTGGTGTTTATTTTGATTGTTTCGCTCTCTCTCTCTCTCTCTCTCATTCACACATGCACTTTCTCTCTAGGAAAAGATAGGGAAGAAAACAAGTTTTCTTAAGGAGGTTGAATCACGACGATACAATGTTGCCATGCTAAACCATGTAGAAAACATTTAAAAATTCAAAAAGATATAAGAATTTAATAAAATTTGGTAAATATATTCTTTAATAATATATATGACAATACAATTTTTTAAAGATTTTTCCACCACATAGTACTCGAGTAATCGAACACTAAAGTTCACGTGTATAAGCATAAAGTTTATACAGGTATACATCTCGTGCATATGAATTTCGATTTGACTTTCAATTATTCGATAATGACGTAGTAAAAAATTTGGAAAATAATTTGTGTTTCTATACTTGATGCCAAAGAATGTTATCACCAAATTTGATCAAATTCTAATTATTTTGGTTTCGTGATCCAACCTCTTTAATAGGCTGCAAGTGTTGTAACTATAATTTAAAAAAACGCCTTTTTTCGCTCAAAAACTTTTTTCAATCAACATTTTCACATCGAAATGGTTATAGAATTTTTTTCTTTATTTTTCATTCAAAATTTCACTGGTAATTGAAATAGTGCAATATAGATATACTGCAAATTCGCTTTTCCAATCGGACGAACCAATCTCGATACAAAATTTTATTACAAATTCATAATTTCACAATTGGAAAAGTAAAGTGAGTCTTAGATCTCATTTTTTCCATCATTTAAACAACATCAATTCTGCAGTTATTTTGTTTTACATTCTCAATAAAACTATTTTGCTTAACAATTGTGGATTTCGCAGAGATTACTCATTCAACAATCACTTTTTTTTCACATTTTAATTGTCTATTTTTCGTCTCTCAAATTATTGAATTAATTATACCAAAATTTTCATCTCTTCAATCGATTAAACTTTCGCAAGGATATATATTTTTTTATTTGAAAGAAATCGTTTCAATCTAATTATAAAAATGAAGGAATGATCGAGTCCTGGACTCGAATATAGCCTGGTGCTACCAGCTGCTAGTTTTATGTGGTAAAAAACTTTACATCGAGCTGTCAAATGGATTTTTTTTTAGTTGACAAAAAAATGTCAGCTTAGTACAAAATTTTTTATCGAAATGAGCTGCTTTGTTCGACAAATACCAATTTTTCCGTATAAACAATGCATGAGCATGTAAAATCGTGAGCAACAAATTGACAGAGATAATTCCAATTCGCTAAGCTCATTCTTTTCAATCGTAAAAATTTGTCTGACATTATTATTATTATTATTATTATTATTATTATTATTATTATTATTATTATTCAAAATTGTAATTAGCCATTTGTTTAATGACTAATTAATTTACAAATTAATAGCTGCCTCAAGGCTGATTAATATCTTGTGGATTCTGGAAGACTTTTCCACGCCTTAGGTGGTCTTGAAATACAATTTTTCCTATATAATGCTATTATAAATCAAATGTATGACGTTGTCAAAGTTCTGAGCCAGGGGTCTGACGCCTTCGACACTTATATGGCGCCTGACCCGGCGATTTGAGTTACTCCGTGATTTGCACTCTCTTATTATTATTTATCGTTTAGATACACAAATATTTTCTTATCGTAATTATTGCAACTAAACTTTACATTATGATTTATACTAAGATTGGTCAAATCGTTTTTATGGAAAAGTTTACTTTATTTTTAATTTTTTTTTATGAGATTCGTGATGTTGAGCAAATTCAGCATTTCTCGTTGCATTCTGCATGCCGTCTTTGTTTTATTGAGCTTCAATACTCAGCCCATTTGAATATAATTTTCGGGCCCGATTCCAAGTGATTGCAAGAATGTAAAAAATTGAGCTCTTTTTGAGCTTTTTATTTAAAGGTAAGTTACCTAATTTTATTTAAGAAAAAAAATTTATATTCTGGGTCTGAGCACATTTTTCCTAATTTCTTGACGATATTTTTCCAAGTGTATCCAAACGTGTGAAACCAAAACATAACTCTGAAAAATTCTTTAAAAATAAAAATTCAAACGTTCGCAAAACTTCGGTAAATAATTTTGTAAAGTACTGCATAAATTTCTGAAGCAAATTTAATAAATGATCCAAATAAAAATAAGAACATGCGGAAAAATTTAAAAGATGAAATTATCGTCAATCAATCTTTAAAAAAATGTACTTCATTTTTATTATTTAATGTCTCGCGAGTAGGAATTAGAACGATTTCTTTTCACGCTCGTGAAATAATATTTTGAAAACTTATCACTAAAAAAAAAAAAAAAAAAAAAATCCGTTTATTTAAGAATGGAAAATGTAAGAAGAAAAATTTGAATTTTTTCGAAAATTGCACACACTGGAAAATCTTATATTTGATGGAAAAAATGCAACAAGTAATTGGTTCCTAAAAAGCGTGACCAATCTATGCAAAAGTGTGAATTTTTATTATTTTTAAATTCACGTTCTTTAGCTATTAAAGGCCTTTCATGGACGGAATGGCTGATAGGGGTTTCGGTATTTAAACGCAATTATCAAGAGGTTATATTTACTCATCATATATAAACCTAATAATACGATCTCACAAAATTATTTTTACATCACTAACTAAAATAATGTACATACCGATAAAAACGAAAATAAAACAATTATCGAAATTATTAAGTACAAATAATATTGATAGAATCGTGAAAATCATAACAACGACTATGATTTTACTTGGGTGGCAATGTACTCGGGTGAAATTATGATTAAATCATCAACAGGTTTTAAGTCGCACAGCCGCACGGTACTGAAATGCATGAAATCCTGTCATGCACAATAAATGTTATAATTAAGGTTGCCTTATTTAATTAAAATTAATTAAATCCACAAATATAACGGTTTGTAATTACGCCTCTAAAAAAAAAACTCAATTTTCACTTGGAAGATTTAAAAAAAAAATTGAAACACGTGGAAAAAAAAACCGGAAAAATTCAGGATGCTTTTTTGTAAACAGACTTCGTGGTCAAACATTTTGATAAGGACAATGCTCCCCCCCCCCCCCCCCCAATCATAATTACTGGTTGCTTAAAAATTGTTTTACAAAAAACAAAAAAAAATTGAAAGGATTTTATACACAATATAAATGTTTTTTATAAAATCGGTAAATCAAAGATTTGTTAAGATCGTAGGCGCGAAATAGAATCGGTAAATGGATTATTTTTTTTTTTTTTTTTTTTTTTTTTACTCATTAGAAGACGATCATTCTTCAGAAAGAACTTTCACGCTTCGTTCGGGGTTGAGCGCTTTCGGGACTCGGTGTCATCGCCGGATTGTCGTACGCGTAATCTAGGGTTTTGTCCTCAGTCGGATGACGCCTCGAAAGTGGTGTACTCGTTGTATTTGGCGTTGAATTTCCATTCGTACTCACTGAGGGCGCAACCGTCGCGCTTATCGTTGGCATCGTCAGTTTTAAACCGTTCTGCTTTGGAACACCCACTTCAACGTCATCGCGAACTTTGTTGCTGCTCGTCTTTTTCTGAATGGTAGAGTAATTATTTGAATATATAGAAAATTTTCTTATTTAATAACAATTTTGTTTTGTTTTCGATTCTGTCAAAACCCTATCAATTTCTATAAACATTTAGAACATTTGTCAAAATATTCACACACTTTAATCCAAGATTTAAGAAAATATCAAAAAATCTTTTTAAAAAGTCGTAATTAAAAAATGGGAAACAGTATTATACAAAAAATAGGATTTCAATCTACAAATGAGAAAATCATACTGAAATTTTAATACTGAATATAATTCAATACTGAATTTAATTCAAATTATATAATTTTCAATTATCCCCTTGAAAATACTATGAAACGCCTAATTTTCAATGGATTAGAATTTTTTAATGTAACAAATTTTTTTTTACCTTTGCCCACGTTCTGTTAAGAATTTTTTGTAACGCGCTTCGGACTCGCTTGAGTTTGATGAAAGTTTTTGCAATCAAAATAAGTACGATGGCAGTTGTCAAAACTGTTAAAGTCAATGACACTTTAACTAGAGCCGCGAGTCGATCAACCTCCGCTGAAAAAAAAAAAAAAAAAAAAAAATTGGTTGGGGGTCACAATGTCGAAACGTCAATCGGTTGAATGGCTGGCTGTAATATCGAAACAGAATGGCACGACATGCCTCACTGTAAGCGGTATAAACATATAAATTACCTTTGAGGTTTCCTTCACGTCCAAGATCTGCTCTAAGGACATATCTTTGATCATGCAAGTATTCTGCAACAAACGAAATTGAAGAAATTTTATAATTACTTCTAATATAAAAAATAAAAAAATAGTAATAATCATTAGGGAGAGCGGTTGGTATAGTGGATGAGGACTCGGGCTCGCAAGTCGAAGGTCCTGGGTTCGATTCCCAGGCCGAACACCAATGAAAATTTGAAAATTTTTTTTCAAGTGTTTCCACCTCTCTGTGATGCCTAAGCGGTCAGTATACGGCTCCGGGTGCCTCTCGTGGACGGTTCTCATCGTGCGGATCTTGCCCCCCTAGCCGTGTACTGGCTGGCTCATTGCATCACAGCTGAGGAGGTACCTGCCTGAGACGCCTCTGGTATCCGTGTTTGAACGTGCTCACATTGCTACCCGGAGACATTAGGTAGAAACTGCGACTGACTGTATCGGCAAGAATTTCTGCAGTTTCCCTTCGCCCTCGGCAAATGCGATACAGTGGGGGATAAAACGGCTGCAGCAGCACATGGAAGGTGGTACTCTGGCCCATAGGAACCGGAATAGGAACTGAGAAACTAAGGAATTGGAGTCAGAGTGGCGGCAAGAGGTTCGTAAAAACCATGAAAGGCGAACGCAGGAACAATAAAAAATAATAAAAAATAGTCAATCATTAAGCGGAATGTTTCAATAATTAATGGGGGAGTCCGCAGTTAGCATCCAGCTGAAACAGCTCGGCTGACAGTGCCAAAGAATATCGGGACACACGAAAGAGTGGCGGGAGGCAATAAGAGGCAATAATAAGTAGTACGCGCGCTCAGTAGCATGATCGATACCCTCGTGACTTTTGTTCCCTTTTTGCCTCTGTTGCGATAACGCTTTGTCCGCAACCGCGTGCCAGGGAAAACACAAGATCGAAAGTCCACGTGTACGCCAGGTCGCGTATCTGAACACCGTTTTACTCAGTTAGAAATGCTGAGAATAGTAGCTGATAGAAAAATTAACAAATATAAGCTCTATTCTCGCTTCATCCTACTATGGAGATTTTATGGAATTGATGTACATATTTGCAATAGAATTTCACTAAATACCATTTACTTCAAACTCGCACACCCAGAAAAACGTCGAGTTGATTCAACTAGGATCTAGTCAAATTAAATAATTTTTTTTTCTTTGTCTCACGGTCCAATAGAACTCTATGCATCTTTAAAAAATTGTTTTCTTTGATTCGATTTCTTTTTTTTTACTCCTGTGAAATCCTCCCCCTCTTCGAACATTAATTGCAGGTATTAATAACTTCCAAAATCGGCCTATTTTGAAAATTACAATACTCGAAAAGAGCGAAAAATAAAAATCTGTAAATTGGTATAGATCTGGTTTGCATGATGACCGGAGTCACGGGGTGAACGACACGCCGTGGAAGGCCTTGTGTATATGTCATGGTTGTGATAGCAACCTGAGTCCAAACATTGCGACTATAGTTTTCTCTCGCAAGAGGCAGAGTTACCACGACAGGCAAATTTTAGCCAGTGCATTCTTACATGCAATTGTAAACCATTTGAACACTTCGTGTGTTAATTAAGTGGGGCATGACTGAAACAAAAACTCAAGCTCTTGCTGAGTGGAACCTTCAAACTGTTCACACGAACACAAAAGACCAGGAAATGGACTTTTGCAGTGAGCTGCGATAAGCATCGAAATCGGGAGAAATTGAAATGAAAAATTCTGGCATTCATGTTAGATTCAAATTAGGCTCAATGCCGTGTCGATCTTTTGTTCACCCATCAGCGGTGGTGCTCTCAGACTTTTTTCCGCACATCTACCAAGACGATGATCGCTCGAAAATTTGTATTAAAAAAAATGTATACAACGCAACCACGTTTCCCTCGCTTTTCGAGCGGTTTAACGGTACGTAAAGTATGCGTTTTTGCAACTGCCAAGATAGATCAGCAGTGACGGTAAAAGTAATCGCTGTGAAACACATAACTCCCGCCTTTTTTCGCTACGGGCAGTCAGAAATTAAAGAGGTACGATGCCACCAAAAGAGTTCAATATGCAGGATCTGCAAAAAGCCACGTGGCATAGAATATTTACAGGACAGACAATATGTTGTGTAATTATGAAGAAAACAGAACGTTGTCATTTTTCAAGTATCCGCATCTTCGCTGAAATATTAATTCATAAGTAATAGGCGACAAAGACCTCGTGAGACATAAAAATGATGGAATGCAAAATCCAGTCACGGAGCCAGTCACTAATAAGCACATATCCATTGCTCCTACCTTGCCGTCACTATTTTGTAGCAACTAGCAAAGGAAATGAAGATATTTGTGGACTTTTCTTTTTAGAAATGCAAAAAAATATTATAATTCCGAAACAGGATAGAATGATTCGTGCCTAGGAGCTATCACGCTCTCGTGACCCAAGGGGAAGAGGCGAAGCAAGGCGTAGACAGAAAGGAAGAAGCTAGAGAAACCGGTGACTCACGAATTCCCCCCCCCCTCCCCCCACTCGCCCTCTCTCTGTTGTTTCGCTGCCACAGAGTTTACTGAAGATGACGCTCGTTTTAGGATAGTCAGGTTAGTCTTCTTCAGTGCTCGAGGTTAGAATGTTCATCATTATGCTCCACTTAACCGAACATCTTATACACCGTACGCATGTAAAAGTCGCTCAGCGATGCCACATCTATTTTTTACTTCCAGAAAAGTCACGGCCTCCGTCGAAAACTTCGTCATTTTTCTACCTCTCTAATTTATTGTGCAAAAACGGGACGTTCAAAATTCCTGAATTCTGTCGCATTCATTCCCAAAGATTCGACTTCATAATGATATTTTTTTCAAAGCAATTTCATTATTTTTAGAGGTATTTTTGACACGTGAATACGCATTTAACTTGTCATCGAGTGAATCCTCCAATGATGCACCAATGTAAAAGACACAAATTCTATTCTATCGTACATACATAATTGTGTTGTAACTAAAGCTAAATAGAGTTGAACGAGCAACCAATGAGCCTAGCTTGAAATTGAAAAATGATAACGCATAAAGAACAAACATTTTTTTTCTCAAATTTTAATCATCAGATACGGTTTTCATTCTGAATGTGATTTATTATTTTTATTAATGAAATTAAACTAGGTTTCTGAAAAAAAAAAATCATATTGAAGTCAAACGATAATTACCTTGACAGTCTTTAACGCAGAGCTCGATCTGATGATTGTGACTGGTAGCATCGCAAATTGTCGAGCAGGGCCTACACTGGGTGTCATAAGGACTGCAGTACTCGATAGTCTTGCACAATTGTTGACCACACTTCGTCCCTTCAGGATTAAGACTAGCATCTGTCGTTATAACGAGACAAAACCCGGCAAACCACAATATCTTCATCATTTTAAGAAGACAATGTCTACTTTTTTGTCTCTTTAAACTTGAAAAAAATCAATCAAACGAAAGAAAACTAGCTTACATTCTTTTTTTATATTGTAAAAAGTGAAAAATATTTTTTTCTAGCTATAACCGAACGGAATATCTCTTGGTGGATCCATCATGACCAAATCTGCAAGAATAAAAAATCATTATATGAATAACAGAACTTTTAATAACAAACGAGGTTTATTCGTACAGATATTTTTTTGTAAATCATTAATTCCTGAAATAAGTAAAGAAACTCAACTATCTCCGGAACAGTTAAATAATTGTAATTGAACAATTTATTCTGTTTTCAACATCTTGGAGTTTAAGGTGTGCAATATTTTTTATTAATCATCCATCCAATCGAATGTCTGCGCTCAACGTCGAATTGTTTATCAAATTATTGATGATCCGAACATTCCGAGGTTGAACCATAAATATACACAACCATGCAAAAGTATGGGGACATCAGACGAAATGTTTCGACGCACTAAAATTTATATTGTTTATTTTAAAAAAAGTGGTATTAAAATTTCGCGAACGGCGTTTTGAAGAAGACACATTCAGCTTCACTTTGCATTTTTTAAATACATCTTCCGATTATTTGTTCCTGGTATGGATTCTTGAATCTGGCTGTTTTTAGACTTTTTTACCGTTGCAAATCGCGTGCATAGTTCGTGGAAAATTTTTCCAATAGTTTTCCCCATAAGGAACGTGGAGGCGAAGACATCAATATAGTTTTTATTTCGTTTTTTAAAAAGTTGTGTGCGCTCTTTTTACGCAAAGTTCTTCCATTTATATTTCGAAAAATGTCGTCTGGTGTCTCGACCATCGAAATCAAGTGGAATTCAGAGTTAGACACGAAATAACGACGAAATAGACGATGGTCTGCGAGGCGTGAGGTCTTTCTACGATAGTCGCCCATTGGTTACATAAGCACCTACACACCTGTGACCCAGTATGGGCTTTTCTCACGCAACACCTGTTACATGCCTTATTTCCATTTGATAATGTTTGGGAAAATATTGCAAAATTCATCGAAATTGTAAAGTAATAAATAAAGGCTATTTTTTAAACAATTAAGATTGTTCACTCCAAATAGTTGCAACATATACAATGAATGTATGTCAATATTATCGACCGTAACAACGATACTGATAATAATTATAGTAACAATGTGAGCAATGTTATAAAATGTTGTATATATTATTACAAAGATTTCAAAACATAGTGAGGTCCCAAAAAGGCTGTATTGGAGTATTTAAGAGTGGGACAGGGCTCGTGCTGACTTTTTCCTTTTAATACTTGGCGTCGAACCGCTACCGCGTCTCTTAATAACAGGTTCGTAATGCGTGATTATTTTTCTTCAATATTTCGTCGAAATACCTTTATTTCCTGAATTAATCTGTTAGTCTGATGAATTAACGTAATAATTGATTTTTATTTTCAGTAAAGGAAGCTCAATGATCGGTTGTCTAAAATACTTTATTCAGTGGACAAACTAATTATAAATATTCCTAGCTCATTTTTTTCGCAAAGTAAAAGCAATCGCGATGAACGAGTAACATTGTTAATTACTAGTTTTCGTGGAAGTTTAGGAAAACCACTTCGAAGTTCAATCTTGATGCAGGATTTTTTTTTTTCCGAATAGAATCGACAAATGACTTGAGAATTCTTGACTTGGCATACGTGACTATGAAAAAATGAAGTGCGATATGAAAACGGAATATGGAAGTGACAAAAAAAAACGTGCGATAACACCAAGGACGTAAAACAGTTGATGGCAGCTTCGAATAAATGAGTCATCGACTCTATGCATACGTAAAATATACACGTGTTTGAAAGTACGTCTATATGTTACATAAAAATATACTCAGGAGCCTTTCACTTTGCCATGACGGTTTTTCTGCCTTACTCTCTTCTTTGGACAATGGTACAATCTCGTTCGAGTTGCCGAGGCTGATATAAATTTTACGTGGTGTACGCGTGCCGCGATCAATAATTTTCCAGCTACTAACCACTTCGAAATAAATATATCCATGCACGTAAATTTTTTTACTATTTGGTATACTACATTTAGTTTTCGGTATTCTAAAGAAAAAATGATTCGTTTATCTTTGAGGAAGATCATCTGGTACCGAGCAAGTCAAAACAAAAAACTGCTGTGACTAGCGTAGTCTGCTGATCGAGATGAGCGTGTTTAACCTCCAAAGTTTGACCCGTTTAACCTCCGTTTTCAGGACAAATTCATTTATTCTAAACCTCATAAGTATCTAATTGATTTTCAGAGGCCGTACAAACGTTCTTTACATATTTTTAAATCGATATTAGAAGTTTCTTCTGAAAATGTTTATCAATGTTTGCAAATTTATTGTATACAGACGGAAAAACTACCGCAACCCATAAGGAACCGTGTTAATTGAGGAAATCTGTTTTTATTCATTTATCACGAATAAGGTATCCTCAGGGTTCAAAATTTTAACAAGTGACTTTGTAGATACTAATAAATGTGATCAATTTTTTAAATTAAATAACCGTTTGTTAAGCCGATAACCAGATGAAGTTTCCTAACTTATTGCATTATTCGTTGGAAAATTTGTCGAAAAAGGAACTATTTTTCATTAAAAAATTTGAAAGATCAAAGGACACAATAGAAAAAAATCGATCTTATGCGTAAAATCGACAAAAAAAAGAACCGGTTGACTAATTAATTCCATGATTTTTTTAACATTTTGAAAACAAAGGCCATGCACTCAAAAACGAAAATGTTGACATCTGATCAGTTCGATTTCCTCAATTTTTCAAGGAGATATTAATGAATTAATTTCACTTTTTTTTTAACTGAAAAACTTCTGGTGGGCAAATTAGTGGAGATAAAAATTTGAAAAAGATTGAGTAAATTCCTTTCGAAGATCTCCCAAAGGGAAGAAAATCGGCAAAATATAAAATGCAAAAATTAAGCAGTGGCCGATTTTGTGTTCATGGAATGCCACAAATTCAATCGCGATAGACAGAGTCTGATACGGCACAATTAACATTATTGTTTCATAGATAGAAACTCTGGCGTAGTGATAATTCAACGGCTTGGATGTAACAAACACAATAATGCTACTCATACGGACAAACCGATCGCGGACTGAACGCTCGGCTGCCTACTGACCGGAAGTCGTGATACATGTACTGTTCTCGGGGACCGGGAGTTACCTGTATCTTCTACATGTAGGAGAGAACAATCAGCTGTGTATATATATATATATAACTAAGTCGTACAAAGAACGAAAAAAATTACGACAGTTATATGCATTAGTTTGTGAGCTGCGTTTTCATCTTTTTATTTTATATATTATTCTTTATATAAGTTCTAGGCTTTCTTCCATCCTCTTTTTTCTCTTTTGTTTTCTTTTTAGTATTAAGTTCTAGGTTAAGATTGTATACAAAATTATTTTCTGCACATTGCCTACGAATTGTTGTTCATGGCATAATAAACTTAATTCATTCATTCATTCATTCATTCTACGTAAGAAAAAATAACGATAAGTGAAATCAATTATTATTATTATTTCTGTAATTTATGTGATAAAGTGTTCTTCCATTAATTCGTTTGTAAAAATTTCAAAACCTGAGAATAAATCTGTACATATATAAAACTCAACTGTAAAATTGTGTTTGGCCGCTTATCACGCGAAAACCACTAAACCGATTTTGATAAATCTGTCACAGGAATGAAGCCCATGAATCAGAATAGCTCGTAGGCCATATTATTTTCCGATAAATTGTTTATTCAGGGGAGGCCTATCGAAAAATTCAATTTTTCATCATTTTTTCGACTTTAAAATTTCTCATGTTATTAAAAAAAGACTATAAATGAAAAACACTAATTACAAATTTGAAGATAACTCCACAATGAAGATAATGAGCGGTAGCTGGGGTGCGAGCTTCGAATGGAAAAAAAGTTACAGTCATTTTCGTAAATTTTGTTAATATTTTAAAATTTCGGAGATTTCAATTTTTTAGTGATCGATCATGAACTTAGCGGCAACTAGGTGTGTTGCGGGCGAAGCCCGCAGGCACAGCTAGTTATAAATAAAAATCAGTTTTTCTCAATTGACGGTTTGAAAGGAGCATCGCGATTGAATACTCTCGACAGACGTCAAGCTTTGTGCCTTTTGGTTTTTCGGTGTTTCACACTTCCGCCATCTTTTTTCAACATCTACAGACATCGATAGCGCGCGAGTCATGACGAGTGGGAGAACTAACAGGATCTCAAGAGAGACGTGCAACCAATTACGTGGGTCCATTCCGTGCACGCTGACGTACTAGCAAGGATCTATCGCGCATGCGCACAGACGCGCTTGTGTATAATTTCACGAGTTGCAATACTAGGTGGTGAAACGCATGGAATGTTGCTCAACTGGTTACCTCTCCTGTTAGTTTTGTATGAAAATAAATGCATCAAAATAAAGTCACTCTCGTCTCATGCGTGTTTATGTCTCGTTACGCATCACTCCACAAAATACAATGCAGCCAAAAATTAATTAATTTGAAAATAATTCAAATTCCATGTGTAACAAAATGATTGACGAAAAAAAAAAAACAAAAAATCAGCATCAAAAAGAAGAAATGTAAGTTAACGTTTAATCTCGTGAACGAACAAAATAATAAATCTGAAATAACAATATGGAGGCATTTAACAAAAGCAGTAGTGAACGAAAAATCGTAATAAATTCTATGCAAAGTTAGTGAAAAAAATCGATGAGTAAATAAATGCAACAAAACTTAATTCCAGCGATGGTCAAATTCTCTATTATTTTAAGGGCTCATTGTTTATCTCATGCCTAAAAAAAAAAAAAAAAAAATGGTCACGGTTGTAAACGTGATAGAAATTTTTACGTCGTTACGTTTTTTTTTTAAATTTTTATTGTTGAAATTTTAAGAGCACATTTGGGGAATAAAGAATGAGACAATAAAAAGGAGAAAAGAGGACTAAATTCTTGGAGACCTATGGCGCGTAAAGATCTCTTAGGACACTATTTCAATACTCATACACTGTTCGAAGCGTTGGCGCATCGTCGAAAACACTATGAGGCAACGTTACGCGAAGACGAAATACGACGTGGTCCGCGCGTCGATACGTGAAGCTCGTTGAGCATATTGTTTCAAAACGAACACGATCGGTCAATGTGTACGCCACTCCAGACAAAGTGTGGGTTTCGTAAAATATTTTCCCATGTTTTTGAAACCGCAGTACGTGTAATTTCAATGCAATTGAGTTTTCATGTTACTTGAAATTACAGAAAAAACCGGACGAAAATTTATTTCTCGTTTGTTTTCAATTCTTACTCTTATCAACAATGATTAACGGTATGGAGAAAAAATAACAATAAATATAGCATTTTTTAAAGAAGTTAACAGAATTTTTTTTTCATGTCTTATTGCGACCATTATTATTAGTGTTTGTTAATATTATTTATTTATTTATTTTTATTATGAAATCACTAGTAAGCACCTGCTGAATCATCAATAATTTAAAAATATCAATGATTTTATATTTATTAAGCAAATTAGTCATTTCATAATTATCAAATTTATTATAATTCTTATTTTTATTATTATTATTTTATTATTTTCTTTATTTCATTGTACTGTTCCGTTCATATTATAATTATTGTTATCGCATAATGAATACTGAACAGTTAATCGATAGCTCAATTGCACAAAGACGTGAGATTTCAATACTCAAGTATATTTCAAGCGGAGAGTCTTCACAAATGTATTTTTTTTTTTGCACTTGTATGATGTGCAATAATGTGAATAAAAATGGAAAAATAATTAATATAAGGGCATATAAATATAAAATTTCAGAGAAAAACTTACTCGTCGATCGGTGCGCTGTAATGACCAACAAATAGAAACAGATCTTGAGAATAAAATTATAAAGTTTCACACACACACATACACATTCACTTTTTTCACATATTTAACTTCCTTAGAAATTGTTTTGTTTATTTAAAAAACACATGACTAAGTTCACCTGAGTTCAGAAAATTCCTGAGAGCGACTGTCGATTGTAAGAGTTGACTCGGAACTCCAGGGTCTACCGGTTCACAGGTTTGACTCCCCCACCTTCCGACATCGTTAAGTCAAGACTTCCCCTTGGCCTACACCTGCGACAGAGACTGTACCATTCTTCCCATCTCTCTGTTTCTTTCTTTTACTCTCGTATCTGTCTGTCTCTGTCTCTCCCTCTTTCTCTCTCTCTCTCTCTCTCTCTCTCTCTCTCTCTCTCTCTCTCTCTCTCTCTCTCTCTCTCTCTCTCTTTCTCTCTCCCTCTCTCTCTCTCTCCTTCGTTCCACCTTTTCACAACCTGAACATTTTTTTACCTGTTGCCAACCTGCGTGCGCAGCTCTAACCGAACGATTTTGTTGCCTTCGTCTTTCAGTTTCTCTTATTTTTATTCTTCATCACCATATTTCTAATGGTTTTTTTTTTTTTAATTTGAAAATTAGTTTTTTTTTTTTTTTACTGCTATTGTCGCAGGCATGGAACAAATACAGGGAGACTGTTGAAAACAAATGATCTTATTCATTAATCCTTTTGATACCGACACGTTGACAGAAGTCGAAAAAACTCGTGGCATCAAAAACTATTACAGTGATGCTATTTTTCTTGATTTTCACTTTTGCACATTCACGAATAAAAAATGGTAACCTATTAATCACATTGTCTGCGTCTTCCTATGCTTGCAAACTATTTAAAAAGTCAACATCTTAAAAACTAAAGGGTAAAATTGCTTCAAATTTTGCAAACACGTAAAAAAATTATCTCCTTTCGATTGGATGGAAAAAAAAAAAGCGTAATTCATGGAGCCAAACTCTACCAATAAACTGCCTTTATTAATTGTTTTGCAAAACACAATTCATGACGTTGCTGAAGAAACCATTGGCTTTTACGAAAACTTTCACGAAATTGAAAACAATTTTTTTTTGCGACTCGATGCTGGCTTGCGCGATATTTTCGGTGACCTGGAACAAAGGTTGAAAAATGCAATGAAATAGTCGCCTGTAAATTTGGGGTGAATATTAAAAATAAAAAAAATAAAAATAAAAACATGAACCTTCAACGAATGCTAATTTACATTACAAGTTTCATGTCTCTACTTTCATTCTGTTCTATCGCTTCTCTTAATCCAGTACACTTTAATAATTGACAACGTGTCAAAAGTCCGTTCAGCCATGATAGTTTTGGCTCGAAATTTAGTTCAACATTCGAGTCAATTGTTTCAATTAAATTATCATAGAATGTCGGGGTCTCGAATGAAATTCAGTTGTCATTAAACGAGTAAAAAATGAGTAAAAAATGAGTAAAAATGATGAGCTTACATCCAGAATGCAATTACGTATCTTGGGTGCTCCTGGATGCTGTGCGTTTCTAATACATGTTCCAACCTCAATATTTAATGCTCGAACGTAACTGATCACTTTTATGACTAATTCGACAATTTCGTTGATGTCATCGATGGTTGATTTTATTTTGTTGGAAATACATGTCAAGGCGTCTCCTACGAGAGGCATACGCATGGCATGCTGTACGAAGCTGGACTGCTGAAACTTTGTTAAAAAAGTATTTCCCATCATCGATTCAACCTGCGTGTGAAAAATCCAATTAATTGCGATGTCATCGTGAAATAATGGCGAAACACATTTAAAAAATTTTTGTCATTTTTACCTTTTTGACTACACTCTGTACTTGCGACATCATTTCGGCCTCGTACTTGGTGGAATACGTTGAAAACTGTGTTGACACTTCATGATTAACTGGGCTTTGCACACTCTCCGATGGCATACACGCAGCCTAAATTTTTTTAGAATTACCGAATTTTTAAAAATATCTGCAAATTTTCGATGACCCTTATTTGTTACACAAGATTTGAGAGCACATCACGCCATAGCAATATATATTTATTTTCTTTCAAAATCTTCATATTAATTTTACCGATAAGAAATCATTTTTGACTTCAATAAACTGCGCGACCTAAGGGAAATTTACGGTCAATTAATAAAACTAAAGCAAATGTGGAAATCATTTATTTTTTTCCTTCTTCAATACACGATTAAATTTACGATTAAAAGACAATTGTTATTGGAAATGCTAAAATATTGTTTGACAAAAATGGCAAATGAATTTTCTTTTCCTGATGGCATCTCTCAACGGTATTTATAGAATATTAATCTGCGTATAAGATTCATTCGCTCTTTTGACCTGAAAGCATATTTCATTAAGTGAATATGAAATGGAATTTTCTTGGATTTCAATTGCTTCCTTGTATAAAAAGATTGAACCATTGAATGCCTTAATGGAAAAAAAGTGTGCAAATAAAAGCAATCTGTCAGCGGGACATATTTTTGTATATGAGTTTTTGTATTTTTGAAAACTGAAGAATTAATTACTTACCAAAGCAATGAAGATCAGACATAGTGAGATTAAAAACTTTGACATTCTCAATTTTTTTTTTTTTTAATTTTTTTTAATTGTTGAGAACGTTTCTGAGACAACTGATTAACGAAACTAATCGATCGAAGTTTATATACCAAATGTGTGGTTCGTTAAATCGACCACATTGGTGCCAGCAAAATTCATATCATCTGATTCACCCGGTAGCGGAAAAACTAATTGAATGTGCTAGCACTTGTGTCAATTAAAGTCGTCAGTCAAGACGCGAATTGATCTAATATATACATCAAATTCGATATAAACGAATAAATAGAGAAAAATAATATTCAGCAGCTATATTCTTACTGACAAAAAATATTTGGAACAAAAAATATTGTGGAAAAAAAAACGAAACTACAGTGAGACCCAAGCTTCGTCGAAGTCCAAGGCCAATTTTATTTTAAAACATACGTGCTGTAACGCTTTTTCCTACCAACGTAATTTGTAAATAGTGTTTTTCATCTATAGTCTTTTTTTTAATAACATGAGAAATTTTGAAGTCAAAAAAATGATGGAAAATTGAATTTTTCGCTTGGCCTTCCCTGAATAAACAATTTATCGGAATATAATACGGCCTGCAACCTATTCTGATTCATGGTCTTCGTTCCTGTGAAAGATTTTTCAAAATTGGTTCAGTGGTTTTCGCGTGAAATGCGGCCAAACACAATTTTGCAATTGAGTTTTATTTATATAAAAGATTGAAATTACTTTGAGCAATTCTTTTCATACAACAACAATAAATTGGTTATCATTTGAATTCTGAGACGTTATTAATAAACAATCTGCAAGTGCGACAGCGTACTCAACAATATCGTTTTTTTACAACCAACAACTTTGAAAACTAATTGCACAATCAAGCAAAACTTCTCAAACAGCAGAACGAGACGACGGCTCACCGCTCGAGTTTCAGAAGATCGATATCCGGTGTTACGACGTTTGAAGCAGCGTGAACGTGTAAAAGCTAAACTGCTCGCGAGAAGCACAAATATTTTATAATTATTTTTATGTCGGTTAGTTCCAATGGAACACGTTCTCAATATTATTTAAGGAGATTCTATCGTTTCTCACGTGAAAATTATTTTCCAGCTCCGTAAAAATTTGAGAACAAGAAATTCAAGGCAAATTTAAGTCCAACTTGTGGACAAATTTCACAACGATTTACCGTCTAGCAATTGAGATATTAAAATTTCTTCGTCAATGTTGCGAGTTTCATTGGTAGTTCTTCCAAAAACTTATTTCCGTGTTGGGACTCCATGTTGATAAAAAGTTCACATGAATTTGTGGATTCCAAGTTGAATCATATCGTGGTTCTGGGGATCTCAACTTTCCAACGCCGGTAAAGAATCTCTGAATTTTCTCATCCTGACCCAAGCTCGAGCCAAGAATCAAAGCAATTGCAAATCGATAACCATTTAGAGAACTGTAAGACGCATTCGCTTGATATTCTTTGGTCAAAAATATCAGCACATATCCCGCGCTGTGCCTGCGTAAGGATCAATTCCCATTCTGGAAGAATGAAATTTCCACCATTTCGCGAGTCCTGAATTGTATTCACGTAGCGACGAATCAGCCAGCGAAGATATCATTGTTTCAATACTTTCCACAACGGAATATTTTTTTGGACGAATGCTTTCCGGGCACTTTGCCTGCAACCAGGGTAAGGTGAGACCGCAGGGGATGCGGTTCCCAGCATGAAGAACGAACCAAATTAATTCGTGGTTCAAAAGTTAATGGTTTACCTTCAAGCCACGAGGCTTTTTTTTTTTTAATTAAGTTTCTTAAAATGAAGCCTCTTGAAAATTTGACTGAGTCTTTTTTTTCTTATCATAGTCTACTACCTGTAATTAATTTTACAAAATTCTGAGCGGTAATTCTAAAACCGACAGTGCTGCTACTTTAAGTCGCAAGAGTTCACGTCGATAAATCTATGTATGACCAGACGCGTAGGCTGACATCTAGGGTACTTTTTTTTCGCGATGGTAATTCGCTGTCAGCAGAAATCGAACCCGGATTCACTTATCGTGAGCCGAGCACGCTACATTCTGTGCCACTGCCACTCCTTACCGACCAAGAATATGACTTCCATCGCAAAATCCCGAGATGGGATTTTATAGCAATTTTTCAATATTGCTATAAAACTTTATTTTCTTATTATTTAAAATTAATTTAGAGAAAGAAAATTGGGCGGACTCCTTTTTAGTTGTTTACGAAAAAATAACAAACTTAATATGCGAAAAAAAAAAAAATAAATACGAATGTTGATGACTTTGGTAACTGGACAAATCTATAGAATATCAATCTAATGAATAAAATTATTAGCAGTATTCAAGTTTTTGTTGAAAACTTGAACTTATTACCATTTTAATTGGACTTTTTCTTTGATTTGAAGTTGATTCTTTCTTATAAAGGGCATTTAAATATTAATATAATTATTATGACCAGTACGATAAACCCCTTAAGGCGATCTGACAGTCGTTCGGTCGGTAAAAATCCTGCTGCACGTTTTTCTCAGAGAGGCTTGATATTTCAAGGAAAATAAGAGTTATGCACGTTGTTCTCTTTTCGTCAGAGAACAATGTGTAACTTTTATTTTTCTCGAAATATCAAGGATGTCTGAGAAAAATCTGTATCTAGTTAGCAGTTGTCTCTCTCGCACTCACACAACTGATAGATCACCTTAAGGAGGTTGGGGACCGAAACAAAAATAGTTAAAATTAAACAAAAAATACGCGGGATATGAAGAACTACATCAAGATATCAGCAGATTTTTTTTTCAATGTTTGATCGTCCCGTTTTCGAGAAATTAAATAAATAAAATTGGTGTATTATACATTGGTGCTTGTGAGGACTCACTCGATGACAATTCTGTACCGACTGTCGGTACATTATTATGTAGACGTCGGTCACGTCAATGTCATCACGAAAGGCGACCAGTCGGTAAAAATATTACGATGCAGTTTGCTTCCACATAGGGATTTTATATATATCGAGTTCAACAGAGTGAATCGTTTTATTTTTCTCGAAATATCTGTTGTTCAGGACAAAAGTTGAAAAAGCGAACACAGCTATCGCCTTTGCAACTCAATCGGTATTTATTCGTTCGGGCAAGTTGAAAATTGAAAAAGCGATACACAATTCCGGAGTTGATATGGTATTTACCTTCATAGTAATTTCTTGCGGTTCCAATAATGAATTATATTCAAGCACTGGCAAAAATATAATATCGACCATGTAACTGCTCAATTTTCTCTGTAAATATTTATAATTTAATAATAATATCAATAACAACAGTAGTCAATTTTTATGACATATCAATCAAATAAAACATAATTCACTAGAACAATTATCAAATCAAGAATTCATATAGATTTTTATCGTATAACAGGGAAATACAACAATCTGTCTCCGTAATAATTTAACGTTTGAAAGAAGCTGACGGTGGAAAATATATTGATCGACTGGAGGGACTTTTGCTTTAAAAAAGAAAAAAAAAACAATAAGAGATTAAATCTTTTGACCAGTGGTAGATAATAATATCGGAAGATCTCCAACGAGTAAGCTGCTGAAAAAACTTAATCGAACATATAATAACGGAGAGGTTTTTGAACACCCATCAGGGAAATGCCACTTCGATATTGCTGTTGCAAAGAATTATGAATGCCCGCATATGATATTCGGGGGGGGGGGGGGACTATATGTGAAGGAGGGCTATTGATATTCCCATTGCAAAAAATCGGAAATTTACTCAATTCATAAAAGTCAAGCACTTTATGAGAAGAAATATCTTTGAATGAATCTCGACGATAACATCATCGCACAGCTTGGAGGTGGCAGAACTTGATTTATTTTTTGAATGGTTCATAAAATCGGTACAACCTTCACATCGATCGTTGACGTTAGGACTCAGTGAAATTTTAACGGCATTGCAGCGTTAGTCGGTGACGATAGAATGCAATGAAATTAAGACGACACTCTAGCGTTAGTAGTCGGTGACGCTAGCATGGAGTGAACTTTTGACGCCATCCGAGCGCTCGCTCGTAACGTTAGAATGCTGATCAAACCTCAAACTGCGAATTTTTGATTTTGCGAATAAAAATCGCACGCAACTTTTTCAAAAAAAAAAAGTTAAAGCTACTACCTTCCCCTTCACGTTTCCCATGGAGGAAGAAATTGGAAAATCTTTTCCCGAACTATGCAAGCATTGAATTTGAAAAGCATTTTAGTATTCGATCTCGATAGAATGGTAGCGTGAGCGTAGCGCTAGATTTTGCAGGTAATTCTGCATTCAGGATTGACGACATTCTAACATTCGGCTATTTTACATCATGACAGAATTTTTGAAGCAACTTAAAGTTCGTACAATAAACTTCAATTCAATAAATATTTATTATGAAAAAAAAAAAAAAAAAAAAAAAAAAAAAACGCGTGTATTCTCGACACAGGAGAATCGGGAAGGTCTTTTAACAATAAAAAAACGACATTTCGCGATGTAGTTGTACACATTGCGAGTTTTTCCAAACTGTCAAGAGAGCCACCTGTCTAATAATATGCACTCATGCATCCGGTAGCGGAATACGATCGTTTCCGGTAAGCGTTGAGGGGATGGTACCCTGTGGCGTCCTCGGACAGTCACCCTGGGGGGCGCGACCCCTAAAACGCTCCACGCACCAATGCACACAGCACAAACGTACGGCCGGGGAACTCCATCGGCCTCATCATCATCTTCCGAAACCCAGAGGAGAACGATGAGAGACCCCCTGCACACCCTTACAAATCGATTTGTTATCGTGACACGCAATGTACCGTCCGATTATGAACATTCAACAATGAACGTGCTGTGCTCAGTCTATAATTCAATTAATCGAGGCGTTAAAGTACGACAATCACGTACAATTGTTCTAACGATATTTATTGCTTACTAGCTGTGCCTGCGTGCTTTTTAAATTTTAACAAATTCACGAAAATTACTGTAACTTTTTTTCCATACGAAGCTCGCACCCTAGCCACCGCTCATTCTCTTCATTGTGGAGTTATCTTCAAATTTGTAATTAGTGTTTTTCATTTATAGTCTTTTTTTAATAACATGAGAAATTTTAAAGTCAAAAAAATGATGAAAAATTGAATTTTTCGATTGGCCTTCCCTGAATAAACAATTTATCGGAATATAATACGGCCTGCAACCTATTCTGATTCATGGGCTTCATTCCTGTGAAAGATTTATCAAAATCGGTTTAGTGGTTTTCGCGTGAAAAGCGGCCAAACACAATTTTGCAGTTGAGCTTTATATATATAGAGATATACAAAAGCGCGTAGGAACATATATATGAATTCACGCACACTGCCTATCTTCGTCTTTCGGTCCAGGTGGATGATGTCAAATCCAAAAAGATAATCGCCACGAGATATTATTGCACAAAAATTATGGACGTAAGAGTGAAACGAGCAAAAGAATGAAAAAGAAGATAAACCCAGGTCGCGAATTGCAGTTATAGCCTTGTATAGATTTTGCCATGTGCGTATATACAACAATTTAAACAATCCAAACGTTCTGATGCTTGATGTAGATAAGCATTCCGTAATCCCAAATGAAAATAATGGATCAGTCTAGCCCCTCGAATAAACTGCGATAGAAATTTTTTTCGTACTCGCCCGAACTCGAAGACCTCAAGGATCAAATGTAAATCCATGGACCCCCCGCTCTTCTCTCACGTCCCGGTTTCTGTTTCGACCATCCCGCCAATATCGTACGTGTTGATAAATAATATGCATGGAGCGGTCTCCAGATATTAAAATCTCATCGAAAACAATTTCATAAATCGAATTTTTATGCCGATGTGAAAAAAATATAAAATTCATTCAAATTTTCTTCATAATAACGAGGAATGATGATATTATGATAAAGAAAAAAAAAAAAAAACACGGGTCGAAGTTTCAATTTTCTTGCTCGACGATAAATTAAGTGTCACTTGTTCTCACGATTCACAAGGTTTTTAATTTTTTTTTTTTTATAGCCCATATATAAAATCAATAATTCAATAATCAATATCAAAAATTTATGAATGTTTAAATGATAAGATTTTGAAACGAAAAATCGATTCTGACAATATTGATATATTTAATAATTAATAGCGTTTAAAATACAATTTGGATTCAAGAGAGATAAAAAACGCAATCAATTCCATTCTCGGATTATTATTTAAAAAATCTGAAACCATATGGAATTTTCTTTTGAAAAAAATCTTAGTTTCTCGTTAAAAATATATGTTAAATTCGTTTATTCCAGTGTTTTGATGATGAAAACTGGTATACAATAAAATTAAAGGAATTTTCTACGGTTCATCCCCTTCGGGGATCCACCGTGTCCAACACCTGGTCTCGCAACATATCACACCCCCTGCAACATGGACACAAACCTTTGTGTGTTACAACCTGGCACAAAACCATTGGAAATACGTTTTCAACCCTAAGTGTCTATTAATTTACTGTATACATATGTACGTCTATATATATTTATGGCTATATATAACCACGAGTGTGAAATCGATTTACGGACCATCTCTCGATTTTTCCTCTCGAGAATCTCTCGTCACGCTCCGTCCTCGAATTTCACACCCCTCTGCGACATGATGTATGAATACGAGCGCAGCCTTTTTTTTGTCTTGATACATGTATTCAACGTGCTATCAAAAAAAAAAAAAAAAAAAAAGTTCATTCATAATATTCATTAAAAATAACAATTTTTCAATTATTATTAAGTTTATCGTTCAAATGTTTGGATCACTCGAAAAAAAAAACACAGTGTTTCGCTTTTGTTTTTTTATTTATGTTCACAATATTCCCAGGTGTAAATTTTTATAGCAATATTACTGAAATTGTGTATCAAATGTAAAAGTTTCTGCAAAGGTTTTTTTTGCCGATATTACATTAAAATATAGTCATACACGAAGAGGATTGAAATTTTGGCCAATTTTTACAGTGAAAAGTATAAATTTTCATATTGAATGAGATTTTTGTTGAAAAAAAAAAAGAAATATCATTTGGTAATAACAAGATTTTTGTTATTTTCATAGTATATTTGAAAGATGAAAAAAACGTAATTAAAAAAATAAATAATAATAATTGGCTTTCTCAAGAAAATGTTCTTCTCAGTGCATGGAAAGGAAGTTCAATTTTGTATGTCATCATAAAACTTTACATTTGTAACAGTAAAAATTATACTTAACATTCAAGATTTCAAGACCGAAAGACGAAGATAGGCAGTGTGCGTGAATTCATATATATGTTCCTACGCGCTTTTGTATATCTCTATATATATAAAGCTCAACTGCAAAATTGTGTTTGGCCGTTTTTCACGCGAAAACCACTAAACCAATTTTGATAAATCTTTCACAGGAATGAAACCCATGAATCAGAATAGGTTGCAGGCCGTATTATATTCCGATAAATTGTTTATTCAGGGAAAGCCAATGGAAAAATTCGATTTTTCATCATTTTTTTGACTTTAAAATTTCTCATGTTATTAAAAAAAGGCTATAAATGAAAAACACTAATTACAAATTTGAAGATAACTCCACAATGAAAAGAATGAGCGGTGGCTGGAGTGCGAGCTTTGAATGGAAAAAAAAGTTACAGTAATTTTCGTGAATTTGTTAAAATTTAAAAATTTTGTAGATTTTAATTTTTTAATCATTGCTAGTATCTCTATATATATATGAAGAAGCAGCAGAAGAAAAATCGAGACATCGCGTGCAGAGAAATAAAATTCTATATTGGATATATTTATTTCACAGACATTTCCGTTTTTCATTTCCCCCTGGTGTATTATGGCCTTCCAAAACTCGTAATTCATCATCCCAAAAAGGAACCCTCCAAGCTTTCCTATTCGTAATTATACGAACACTTAATAGCCTTGATAATTGGGTTTTGTTTATCAGCAAATTCGACCGGATTACCAAACGAATGAATTATGGTACAGGCCCGAGTCTTATATACAATTTCCTCTCTAAATATACCAAAAATGTGTACAATTTTAAAAACGTTAAAAAAAAAAAAAAAAATTACGATAATCGTCATTATTCGTTCTTATTAAGAAATTTCTAAAAAGTGATGAATTATTTGCAATGTTTTTATTATTTTATTATTTTGTAAAATTATTTGTAAAATTATAATTTTTAGCTCTTTTCACATGAATAATTCTCGTTGGTTTTTATTTTGTTTAAAAAAAATGATCAATTTTCAAGTTGATTGTACTTTTCGTTATTTTTATCAGTGATTTTATCTTTTTGACTTTAGCCATTTTTACGAGAGTGTCAAAACGCTCGTTTTCCGCGCCCTGAAACCAACAACCCAGTATCGTAGATCGAGTAAACACAGATAAAATTTGAGTTCGTAAGAAAAATCATGAATGATTTTATTTCGCAAATAAAAGGAAAAAGAAATAGTTTTGACGCGTGCGTGACACGTGCGACACGGCCACATAGACGGTGCAAGGGTTGCGTTGTGGGTTAACCGCCCCGGTGACATTTGGCCGGTGAACTAAAACCTGTAATTATGATATTCTGTGTGCACCGCACGTAGTCAATGTACAGACACCCGGACAAAACATGCGGCTGGCAAAAGATTCGACCTCCACGAACTACAGCGATCTGATTTCTATAATTATTAAAAAAAAAATATATATATATATATATATATAGGAGGGCGTGGTAGTAACAGAGATAATCAAACGTCAATCAAGAGAATAAAACGAACGTGGCTTTGTGGTTGAGACATATTGTCACAATAATACGTTGATAATATGTTTTCTGTAGAAACTTCTGAAAATAATAAAATAAGTGAAAAGAAGAAAAACTTTCATAAAATATATAATAAAATATAATAAAAATATATAAAAAAATAAATAAAATATAAAATAAAAAAATAAGTAATAAAAATTAATAATAATAATAAAGAAAAAAATTTAAGACGAATTGTCACTACAAATATATAATTTTCCAACCAGCCCTGTTTTTTAAATTGATTTTTGATTCGTAGGACGATAAAGATGAGAAAAAAAAATTCAAACAAAGCATCCTTGGCGGAAAACGACATGAAAAACGTACAGTAAAATAATATTGGCGACGTTTTATTATTAGCAGCTAAAAATGTCGTTGTTAATGCAGTTGTATAATATTAATAAAAATAAAATAAAAATTTACCAAAATTTATAGTTATCAAAAATATTGAGATATTCATCATTTTTTTTTTTTCCATCAAAACATGAAAAAAGTGATTACTTTTTTCTATTCAAAATTGAAACCCCAGTCACCGCTCATTCTCTTCGTCTGCGAATTACCTTCGAATTTGTATTTGGTATATTTTTTTAAATTTATTAACATTATTCAATGTCTGGTGAATTTCCGAACTTGGACATGGGATGAAATTTCTTTTTTTTTCTTTTTTATTTCTTTCGTTGGCATTTCTTCAACAAACAATTTATTGGGAATATAATTGAATAAAATAAGAAAAAAATGAATGAAATTGTCAAGAGTTGAGTTTTTATTTGAAAATGTATATTTTCTGTTTGCTAGAAATAACAAAAATTTACTTTTGACGATATCTCACATTGGATAACGAAAGAAAATTTTTTTGTTTTTGTTTTTTTTGTTTATTTTTTTATTTTTTATTAATCTACCATTTCCGGGATTTCATTGTAGAGACGTTTAGTCCTCCCGCGACCTCCGATCTTCCCTACGCCGTACAGTGGAACATCATCCCCTTATCAGATCAATGAATAGGCGTTACCACTACCCCCAGCAACCCCTATAGAGTCAGCGTCCGCCTCTGCGAACGAACGATTGGAGGAAAGCTTGGCATTGGTTCGAGTATATATTCTCGAGGACTCCCGGGAAATATGTTATATATACGAGTAGGATATGTATCGTGTACATAATATACCATTGGGGAGTTCTCGTCGTTATCCACCTCTTCCGTTCGGGGCAATGCGACACAAACGAAAGCGATAATCTGCCGGCCAGTTCGACGTTGGTCCCTCGAATGTTACGAGCCATTTAGAACCAATTTTTCATTCGATTCTCTTCGTGTATCGAAAATTCGGATAAAAAAATTAAATAATTATCAAAAAAAATATATGTATTCTGCCGGATTTCCAACACAGTGAATTTAATAGTGAACCGTCAAAATGTGCATCCCTTCGCGCAAATCGCGCAAAATGTGACGACGAAACTTTTTTTTATTTACACATAAAACTTCTTCCAAATGGCCAGCAGCAGCGACGTTCAAGTTGATAAATAATTTTAAAAAATAAAAAATTAAAATTAAAGAGAAAATCGTTAATTTAAGCCAATAAAATACATGTGTTACGACAATAAATAAATTTTCTCAATTCACAACGAAGTGCGACGAATAATTTACGATGAATATAAACTGAAACTCAGGAACAGGAATTCATTCGGATTCCACAAGTTTATTTAATTAATGTTATTTACGAAAAATCATTGTTGAAACTAAAAAAAAAAAAAAAAAAAAAAAAAGCCTGTAATATTATCAGATGCAGGAGTATTATCAAAAATCTTAAAAAACCGAAGAAAATGACGTAACAAAGTGAGATCCAGATTAAAAGCATAGAGAATAGAGATACGTGACGTTTAATTAAGATTTACAAAGTGAAGGGTGCAAAAGAAGAAAACGTGGTCGGTACGTGCCGATGCATAGTTACCGAGGCTCATGTGCCGGTTAAATACAATTTAACACGACAACTTTGTTGTACTAGAATCTCCATGACACGTGTACGATAATATACTAACTGCGGTGTGACACGTGCCGTTGTTTGGAGATATTTTGTACAGCCACGCGGCCGCCCTTTCCGCATTACTAACGATACATACGTTTAAATCTTTTCGTTACGTGCTCAAGTCCTCGTATTACATTCCAAAAGAATTTTTCAAACTCGAAGATTTAAAAAGTTCCTACAGAAAAAAAAAAAAAAAAAAAAAAACTAACAAATGAAAACAATGACGTGTCAAAGGAGCAGAATTACAATTACTGCGAAAAATTTCGCCATGCCAATAAAACGTAAACATTTACGGATGTGCTGTATTTGATAAGTGGAAAAAATAATTTATTAATTAACAAACGATGCACAAAAATCATTCGCACGAAGTATTAACTTTGAACATCATTTCAAACTAGTCAAAATCATCTAGTCATCTACTATAATTATAATTATAATTATAATTATAACAATAACAATAATACAAATAATATAAACAATAATAATAATAATAACAATAATAATAATAATAATAATAAAATATAAATGACAAAATGAACTTTTATCAAAAGATAAATTTAATTTGTTGTCCGAAGGTCAGACAAAGTGCAATACAGTAAATAGGAACGTATAAATAAATCTTGAAGATGTATTCGATGGACAATTTGGGTCTTGATATGATGAATCGTCATTATATGTACGAAGCGCATAGTTTTCTTGGTAATCCGGCAATTCCATCGGTTCCACCACATTGTTCGTTAGGAGCGACGGCAAGTCTGTCACCGATTGTTTCTCAATTGCCTTCTCATCCATCCGGAAGTACCGGAAGCTGCAGTGGTAGTGAATTTTATCCATACGACGAAAACAGCCGTGACAATCTTAGTACGTGTAGCAGCGACCAGGAAAATCAAACGAGAAAGTGAGCAGAAATAGATATGTTGTTGATCAATTATTGGATTCAGAGAAATTATTGAAAAGCTTTGCGATACGATGTACACTCATGGTGTGGAACTTTCATGAATTTTTATTTAACTTCTTTGCATTTTTTTATTTTATTTTTCTCTAAGAAACAAGAAGTATTGAAAGATTTCGTTGTCATATCGAACTTAACGATTAGATGAAATTTCGTAAATTTGTTTTTTTTTTTTTTTTTAATGAATTTTTTACTATGCCAGGAAAAAATACATTTTACTATTATTCGTAGTCCAGATGGGAGAAAAATTAGAAACAATGCTAAATAACGAGATTTACACATTGTTCGTAATGAAAGACTGAAAATTGAAATCTACAAATTTTAAAATTTAAACAAATTCACGAAAATTACTGTAACTTTTTTTCCATTCGGAGCTGCCACCCCAGCCACCGCTCATTCTCTTCGTTGTGGAGTTATCTTCAAATTTGTAATTAGTGTTTTTCATTTATAGCCTTTTTTTAATAACATGAGAAATTTTAAAGTAAAAAAAATGATGAAAAATTGAATTTTTTGCTTGGTCCTCCCTGAATAAAGAATTTATCGGAATATAACACGGTCTACAAGTTATTCTGATTCATGGGCTTCATTCCTGTGAAAGATTTATCAAAATTGGTTTAGTGGTTTTCGCGTGAAAAGCGACCAAACACAATTTTGCGGTTGAGTTTTATAGAAATTGTAAGTCTTTTGATCTTGCCAATTTTGCATTAAATACAGCGAATTGTTTAGTATTGATGATTTGAAGAATAAAGTTTGAAACTAGGCAGAAAATTTTCCTTCCAATAATTAACTATTTGTTAAATCTATTATGATTTAAAAGACGAAGTTGCGACGGCAGAAGAAGCGTCGGTGGTTCATCGAAGCGTCCACGACAAGCAGCTCAGCAAAGAAAAAACGCAAATCTTCGTGAGCGCAGACGAATGCAGAACATAAATGATGCGTTTGAGGATTTGCGAGCTCATTTGCCTACAATGCCGTACGAGAAAAGATTGTCAAAAGTGGATACGTTGAAATTGGCGATAGGTTACATCAAGATACTTAACGATTTGTTAAGAGCTGACAAAGGCAACGATTCCATCACCGGAAATGGAACTCTTTCAAGATGTTCCAGTCGAGTAGATTCTATGAAAGTCATAGTCTATGGTGAGATTTACATTTAAAATATATAGTACTCTCGCCCCAGTCTGCACGTTCAAAACTCTCCTAGATTAAGGAGTTTTGGTACAAGTGACGAAATGTAACAATTTTATTCAAATTTCCGCAGTACGTTCTTCGACTTATCCTGAATATCTCCTCCAAGTTTTAAAACGATTGTCTACACCGTTTTCACAAAATTCTCAAATGAAAAGTCACTTTTTAACATAGAGACATGCCTACGCTATCCCTAAACTTCAGTTATGTGCATAAAACAATACGAAAAAATGTAAAAAAGGTTATAAAAAACTGTCCAACCGCTAAAAATATCATTACAATAATGCCACCAGAAAATCAAATAATTCGTCTACATCGTTTATTAATTATTCATTTTTTTGTCAATGAAAACGATCAATTTTTCTGTAATCATGTAATTTTTATACGAAATTCTTGTTGTGTGAAGTTATAGCGCTTTGCTTGAGAACAGTAGAATTTCTCTCCCTGATTTTCCCGAAAGATAATCTGATCCATTACATTGTATGGACTTGTATCGAAACTCCTCAATTAAAAAAAAAAAAAAAAAATTAAAATTAAAATTATGAAATAATGTATAATAATGTTGATTGTTATTCCTTATAGGGATGTAAAAGAATAGTACCGCAAATGTGTTTTCAGAATTCATAAGAAAATTCATTAAAAAAACAATGCTTTAACGAAATAATTTTGCTATTGAGAAAGAGTTTTGAATCTGCATAAAATTTGGATGCAAGTTTTATTATAGATTTTGATGATGAATTTTAGTAGTTTGTTCCAACCGAATGGATTCGTTTCAGGTAGTGCTGGCAATCAATTCATTTCGCACTCGTTGTCGTGGTCACGGAAAAGCGATATTTTACCGAACGGTACGATATTCGCAAAAGTGTGGACACCAGAAGATCCGCGGACGTCAAAAAGTGCGACATCGTACGAATAAAAATCATTTGGTCCAGTATTGCCATTTATTTTCACGAAAATAATGCGTTACTAAATTTTCGCGGTAAAAAAAAGAAAAAAAAAAGAACGAGTATCAAAGGAAACATCGTGTTATTTAGTTTTAAGAAAATTGTATTATCCTCTAAACTCGTTGAATTCGTGATGTTATGAAAAATTAAACAATAATTCATGAAAATTTAATTAAGTAAAAAAACAAAAATGAAGAAACACGAGACTGCAATAAACTCGAGTCAATCCATTCGTGTCATCGTAAATCGTACGAAATAATTAATTAATGCATTTGCCGATCGCTATTTATTTTTCTTTCATTTTTGCTATTTAACATCAAAAGGCAATGAGCCTTTGAGACAATTCGCTTCTAGTCATTCCCCAGTCAATTTTCACACTTGGCTGCAGTATTATATATTGTTAATTATATACAATATTTAACTATTGTAAAAAATGTGCAGTCATTATTTATAACTTTTATTTGATTTTAAAGTAATTTAATCAACAATTTTATCGACCTAAACTTTATTCCTCATCGAGAATCACAATAAAATGTGTATTCAACTGATGATTGCGTGCAATTGTGCTCATGTGTATATAATCATGTAAACATAAATTAAATTTTAATGTGTATAGCAATCAATGATGAGTAATTATTATTAAGAAGGAGCAAATATAAAACGTATTACAACTGAAACTTGTTTTCTTTTCATTTTTTTTTTTTTTGGCATTTCCTTCCAGTTCTGCACCAACAAATCCACCGAAATTTTATTTTAAACTTTGATGTCAAAAAGTATAATTATAGGATTCGTCTGATGGATTACGTCCGAAGTCGATTCTCTGATTGGTTCGATTCGACTAAATTTTTTACCTCAGCTTTGGCTACAATTACTCCGAATGCGTTGAAAAATGTTTTTTTTTTTTTCGCAATTTGCATTCAATGTTTAAGCAGTGAGAGAATCTAGGCCCTCGGTAGATTTGTATCCCAGTGATAAAAATTGTTATAAAAAATGAACTACTATAATTTCGTCTTCGAAATTGTTTAAGAACATATTAGAAGCTTTTATTTAAAGATTGTTTACTTTATATAGCCAAAAATTAAATTTAAGTACACTGAAAAAAAAATGCTAAAGCCCACAAAAGTGGAAAAATGAGAAAAAGAAAATATAGGCCTGGGATAGTTTTGTACCCCAAGATGGCAAGTAAGCTTTAAATAAATTTTTTGTAAATATAAATAGAACGGTTTGGAAAAATGTAAATTGGATAACGAGCATGAAGAGCAAATCCAAAATACATATTGCTCAGATTTTTATTACGAAGTCGAATGAACGCGATCAACGAACCTGATATATTTTTCCCTAATATTTCAAACGCGTATGGAGAATACTGGATAAAAACATGTGATAATTATTGAAAATAGCAGTTATTATAATATTTCAAGAAATTAAAATTTTGGCCATCAAGGACACATTAGAAATAGGAGATTTTTTGAAAATCAATTAATTTTAGTGTTGGTACATTTGTACATATAGGAGCAGGTAATGGATGCTTTAAAATGATAGATAAGTGGAATGAGGGAAGGGAGTTTATAGGCTTTGAGAAGCTGGAGTAAAAATAGGGTTCGAGAAGTTCGCGAATAGAGGCTGAAAGCTCGAAAGGCTGTTGTCGGCTTTTCGAAAAGCTTTTTGCCTGGGAAATTCAAGATGGCTGTGCACCTGCGCGTGTGTATAGACTCTGCGAGCTTTGTACTGATATAGAGATCTAATTTACGGGGTTGCCGGTTTCGCCGGGGCGACTCGAACGAGTGTGGGCGGAACGTCGATAACCCGTGGCGTCGCGACGCCCGACACAATATATCATATATGTATATACAAAGTGGAGTAATGGCGGCAACGGCTGTGAATCTTCCCACGAATCCCCTCTCAAAACCCTCCCTTTGTCTATATGTATCGATATATATCTATATGTTATATATATATATATAGATATATATATATAGACCTATGTACTCATATGTAAGTAAAAAGTACATAAATGCATGTACGTAAAGTTGCCCTCGACAAAGAAAAAGGATTTGAAAAACTTTCTCTTGTAATGTTAAAAGTCATCAAGTGCTAGTATCTACTTGTGTTTATTACGCACGCGGATAACAATTGGCAATAATTCCTATTGACACCGAGAAAAATTACTAGTTGTTTCGAGCAATTCTTCTTATTTAGACGTGAGCGTGATATAAACATGGCTGAGTATTATAATTATTGTGTTTTCCGGTTGGTATAATAATTACCTTCAGACGTATGTACCGATCAAAAAAATCTGGTTTTTTAATGGGTACTAATTTTTTTATGGGGTTTTTCTCGGAGGATGAATAATAACGAGAAGAACCGAACTCATTAATCAATCATTATGTTGAATCTGAAAATACATCTGGGAATGACATTTGGAAAATGAAAAATTTCTTATCAGAATCATTTTTTATGTTTGTCGGACAAGCACGATGATGCGACTTTGTAAAAATAGAAATTTTTCGAAAATTATAGAACGATTCACTATATTTGAATCGTGGAGATGAAAAGTTGAAAAAAATTACGAATTTTTTGACTAAAATGCTCAGTTATCCGTAAGTCAAAGTTTCCAATCATTCTCTTAAACAATTGAGTGATATAAAAGCTGAAAAAACTACGATTTCTTTTACTAAAATGCTTAGTTTTTCATAAGTCGAATTTTTCAATCATTCTCTTAAACAATTAAGTGTTTTATTTCTTGAATATTGATATAAACTGATATTTACGGTGTACTCTTCATTTTTTTTTTCGATAAAAACCAACCGAAACAGGTCTACTGCGATGGCAGGTGGCTGAAGTGCGCTCCGGGTCAAATTGACCTAGAGTACCGATGCAGTGGCCAAATGGTAAGTTTGTAAGCGAAGGGGGTTTGAAAATACAATTGAAATTAATCTAAATTTACAAAAACCCTTATAAAATTAAGAATCTTAATACCTTCCGACCTTCCGACTGCAGGACCAGATCGGAGCTGTTTCCATCATGTAAACATTTCACTTAAAGAGTGAGTTCGACGCCTTGAAATTCGATCGAGAATGCCAGATAGATTTTGGGGAAGGATAGGGTTGCCCTTTTTTTTTATCCCCGTAGAAATGATCCCTAATTGCCCACAAATCGTCGGGAACGCACCCTAGCCTTAAACACCGGAATGGAGACGCTCGAAATAGTGGTTGAGTGGGACAATCGTCGATGGTGCGTTGCCTTGGGGGTCCGCATGCATGCCCTTTCGTTCCCTAGTAGGACAAGCGTGGCTTTGAGTTCGAAGGGTATGTATATATGTATATATATGTGTATACGGGTCCGTATAGACATACTCGCTGCTTTCTCTCCCTCTCTCTCTCTCACCGTTACGAATATGGATTCAATTACACCTCATTGTATGCCGATGTCTATAAACAAGGGTGTTTTCACAGCTGATAGCAGGCCCACGCTGCACTATCTCCCTGCACATTAATGTCTGTACGAAAGTCTGTATAGAAAGTATCGAGTAATATCTGTATATACAAATCTCCCTCCCAAAAGAGAGAAAATATAAAGACAAATCTAAGGACCGTTATGCCGGAACCTTTGACCTCCTCGTACATAGTTGACTATAGAAAATTTCGACGTTCTATTAAGAGGTTTCGAAGCCAAAATAAGTTACTGGGCTATCTGAGCAAACTCATTCGTTCTACTGTTTTTTTTTTATCCATTGAAGAAGAGTTTGAAAGGTTTACGATTTTCAGAGCCAAGCTTTGAAGGTCAACTTTATCTCAATGGGCTACCATTCCCAGTGTCCTTATCAGATAATTGTTTATTGATAAGCGCAGGTGTTTTCGATAGTTGTCCATGCAGTTGCAGCTCTATAAAGATAAGCATCCACTCGATAGACACCGCATTAAAGGGGACTGAAAACCACGAGATGTAAAGAATACGTGATTAAGCGCACTATTGGGGTTCTATGGGGTATGCCAGGTGTGTTTTTTTAATGATAACGCATCAAACATGAATCTCGTTGGTAAAAAAAATTTGATCTTTTTTTTTCAATTATATTATTTTGAACGGTAGATCAGTGATAACGTCGACGTATTAATTGAGAGACGAAAAATGTTGCATTTTTGTCACGATGCACACAATCAACGTGTTTCTAGGTTTTTTTATTTTTCCTGCATCAGACATGAACCTTGCTTATTTATTTTTTTCAAATCTGAAATCTTATTTTTTCGTGTACTTCCAGCGGACACTTTTGTTTCAATTTTCAGGATGAAAATTTTTTGGAGATACAATGTTTACCGTGGAAGCACATTAACGTCCTCTACGTGATCAAAAATCTATACGGCATATGACTCAATATTTATTTATTGACATTTAATTGGATACACTTAAAACTATGGTGAATATGTCGAATCAGGGCTGCAGCTCAAAATGCATGGAATTTTTTTTTAACCCTTGTTATCACTCAATTAGATTATGAAATGTGATATTAAAACTTTTCATTTTCAAGTGCGTTCATCGTCTTTGTATAAACAATTTTATTCATGAAGATTGCCAGAGTTGTCAATTGCCGTTTGGCTGCGCTCTAATAAAATTGTGTTTTCGTAGTAAACACGCCAGACTGAAAAATTTTAAACTTTGTTTAAGGTGATGACATGTCTTACAGAATCACTATTCACATTGCGTTAATATGTAAAAAAACGTAATCGAACGTCAATTTGATTTTTTCAACATAACAGTGAAATTTGCGGGAAGGCGAATCATTGAACTTTTGAAAAATTATCATTTTTGAGGATTCGATGGGGTGCCTAATACTTTTGGTCAAAGCTCTATCTTTGAGCTAATTTTTTTTTCTAAGCAAAACTCAACACTTTATCATGATTGATGCGTGAAAAAAAAAGTGTAATTTTTTAATAAGTGTATGAAAAATAAAACATACAAGAGGATAGGTGTGAAGATTTGTTCTAGGGCGTAGAATTGAAGCTAATCGGCTCGGACGTTGTGGCTCATGCGGAATTTTATAATGCCATGAAAATTAGCGAGCCATAGACTCGGTGTTTGAATGCGGTGTCGATCGAGGGTGCATTATAGTAGCAAAAAAAAAGAGGGATGTTTCGAAAGTGTATACTTGCACAGACATTATATTTTTCGCTGGCAAACTTAAAGGCACGATTAACATTAGTCCTCAACTTCCTTGTCACATGTTAAATGCCCTTTTGGTTGCAAGGTCTTTATTTATATACGCAGGGACTTCATCTTTCCCCCCGCCCCATTCGTTACAATAAAAGAGAAAGGGAGTACGGACAAGGGTAGCACTTGTGTTTATCCTCGCAGCTGGAGTGACACACAAATAAAGTATTAATTCTCAATCCAATGTGAATAACGGGGATGTTGGCTGCTGCAAGAGTTACATTATAGTGCAATGTCGAGAACGTGTTACAGGAGCCGATAATAATTATCATTAATTCATAAAGGATCCCTCACACGAATCAACAATATGGTAATATGAGAATTTATTTATTTATTCATTTATTTATTTACTCATTTATTTATTTACTCATTTATCTATTTATTTATTTATTTATTTATTGGCGTACCCATTTACAACGTGTATGCAGTATTCTTACAAAAATAATAATAGAAATAATAGTAATAATAACAATTCGTACTAATTCAAGAATTCTTATTATTTTCACATGATTATTCAATACGTTCCAATTAGAAATGAACATGGATTGAATTTTCAAATATAGCAGCAGCTTTGAATCGAAACTGAATGTCATTAAAGTCATTTACTATCTGTACGAACGAGTCGCTGATGTTTCAATAATTCGATTTCATTAATAGATAAACATTTGATTTAATTATTCAGTGCCTAACAAATCCTAAAGGAAATATATGATTATCACATTGAGGATCGATTGTACCCTGAGCTGGTACCATTGCTGAGAAACCGTGTCTATAATGAAAATATTGGCCAACTGCGGTCATTGAGACATCATGGTTGTTAACGAAAAAGCATATTCTAGGAAAAAAACCCTAAACGTTATCAATAATTTTGTTTTTTTTTTAAGGAAAATTCTACGTGTTTTTCAAAAATCAATAAAAGTTACGAAAAAAAAAACTTTAAAATAGCATTAAACTTTAGAATAAAAACTCATCCGAGACTCAAGTTTATTGAATTTGGAATGCTTGATGCTAATTAATTCAACGTTAATTTAATGTTCTAAGATTTTTATGAAAAACATTTAATTACAAGTGGAGAGTAACAGTTACAGCGTGGCTTCTGGTATGAAGTGACCTTTTGCTGGACCATTCAATAAGCAGTAGCATCAAGAGAGCATCGCAGGCTTCGCCCCTTGCCACTGTCATCGCCCTTAAGGCCCCTCGATTAAAAGAAAAAAAAAATCGAATTGGGGCAAATACCTGGGCAGCTGCTCTCCAGGGGTTCGTTGAATGTTCAAGGGACAAATATATATACGTATGAAAATCTGTCGAGGTCGTTTTGGCGTTTTTGCAACCGCGCGCACTGTCAAAGCCATACTGAGAGTGCGTGGTCTCTATTATATTGCAATTATCCGATTGGGGTTAGATCTTTGAGGGAGTTAGAGCACGATGTTTCTACCTTGTATTATGCACGTTTATGGGATATGAATATATGTGGAAGGGTTTGAAATCGATCTTCTATAAAATTCTGGCAAAACTTTCCATTAACGAGAGAACCTGTTCATATTTAATAAGCAGTTCATGTACCACCAGCCACTCCCGAAATGTTTTTTCAATTTAAAAAGAAAAATCCAATTCAATTTTGACCTCAAATTAAACAGCATTTCGTTCCTAAACTTAAAAATAAGCAGAATTAACGATTGTACATTTCGAAATGAATTCTTCTCGATGAAAATTCCTAATGTTGTAATAAATTCTCTGTTGAATTTAAAAAAAAAAAATTTAAGAGTATGAAAATTTAAAAAAGGACCTGAGATTAAATAAACTTGAATAAAGTTTCAGTAAAATATTAGAAGTCTCCGTGTTTCCCTCTTGGGATTTCGATGCTGCGATAAAAATCATAAAAGGGTCATCCGTTCTGTAAGCTCGACAAGGATCGAGAACACCAAAGTTTAATCCAGCATGAAAACTGCGACGGGATCCTTTTCGTCCTCCAGTTTCAAATCCTATTAGCTCATATTTTAAATCGAGCGATGACAGTCTCGGTGCTATATAATACTACGACCACAATGAGAACTTTTTTATTGTAAGTTTAGCAACGGCAAATCCGAAATACGTTAGGGACTTGAAACGGATTTTGTAATTATTTTATCATTTATCATAAATAATACTAATATGTAATTGCTATCCTTGCCGATTCGTATTGTAATTAATTCGCAGTTTTTTTTTCTCGGAAATAAATCATTTTTATGCTAATTCGAACATGATTTCTAAGCCATGTGTAAATTATTGGGTTATTAGGTTTTTAGGAGTTTTATATGTATTCCCTTCTCGGGTTTTTACATGTTTCTATTATCCCTCTTTTTGCTTCTTATGGTTCTTTTTGTTTTGTCCTTTTATCCACTCTTTTTTTCCGTTTTTTCCCTGGACCAACATTTTTACGTGGGTTCCGAACCATGAAGAGAACAGTTTAAGACACTTAGAAAAAATCCATTGGTGTTGGCGGGAATCGAATTGTTGGGTTATTAATTTCGTTTGAAATAAATCTTTCTAAGATATCTTGCTAATATAATAGAGTCTTTCATTTTCCTTTCTGAATATATCCTATTAAGAAAGATTTGTTTCAAGGATTTTGTCAAGTGTTAAGCGACATGGAATTTTAACAATTTCTAATCAATGCTCGATATAGAAAGGAACAAAAATATGAGAGAAAACTGGAAGTGGCAGAGATAACATGAAATATGAGATGATGATAAAGTAATAATTACAAATTTTTTATATAAGAATTAATATTATATAAAAATATTTACACATTAATCGTAATGGACCATTGACAGGTTTATTAGACTTTAAATTGAAACTAAACTCGACTATGGGATAAATTTGATATGAAAAATTGATCTACAAACGATTAAGTAAAGAGAAAACTGACAATTTCGAAAAGAAATAGTGAAAATTTATGATTTCAATAAAAAAACGTAATTCAAAATGACTGGGAAAATACTCAAAATGAATGATTCAGTTCGATATGTTATTCGTTTTAATTTGAATAAATAATGATTGAGCTTGTACCTCAACAATGCAAAAGTGTGCACTATTTCCTATTCCGTGCAATATTAAACCGTATATCGATTTGTCATGGTTATATGGACGAGGTCGCAGATGTCATTATTCCCACGATCGACGAACAGCGCGCGATGGGTCAAACTTTGCACCTCTTTACCGGCTCTTAACTTTTTTCCTGTTTTCTTCATAACTTGAACCCTTGTTTCGGGTGTTCGCCAATGATTCAAAGCTATATGGCACGCGATTTTAAACTCAAGAAACTTTTTTTTGAATGTGTAAAAAAAGGTAAAAGTCAGCATAATTGATCTTTTTTTTCTGCTTGGTATTCAGATATTTGGAGAATACTTTGGGATTGTTCCATTTTGTCACTACTCGTAAATCAACAAAACTTATAGATTTCCATTTTATAACAAAGATTTCATTGAAGAATTTTATCTAGATATAAAAGAATTTATTATTATTGTTGTTACTTTTTTATTTGATTGTTCCTCGTATTATATTTTTACTGAGTTTCATTTGGATATCACCATCAAAAACCTAAGGGCCTGACTTCCGTAAATAATTCGGAATTGTGGTAAAAAAGTAATCGATTAAAAAGAATTATATATTTCCAAGAATAAAGAAAATATTTTCAATCATTTTCCTGGCATAGCAGATAAAGCTTGGGTAAGTATATATTGCGTTTAACTTTTCCTTACGAAAGAACGTAAACTTTAATCACGTTTTTCTCAAAACGTGTTTTTTTTTTCGCGCCGTCGAATATAACTTGAAAAGTAATTAAGCTCTGAACTTTTTCGTTGATTTCGCCCGGATGACCGGGCGTTCCACAGCGCATATCATAGGAGTCAAGTTGCAGCAGCTGTAGTGCTGCCATTTTGTTTATTTTCTGATAAAAATAATTTGTGTGTATACGTTTGAACATTAATATCAATCTGTAATGACATTCAATTCGAAAAATACTAGCAATTAAAAAAAAAAAAAAAAAATTATTGAAAAACCTGTTGTTGTCTAGAGGACCTTTCTTTTCCCTTGACCTAAAGAAATCATTAGAGACCTTACCTTCCTGGCACTGCAATAGAAAAATATTAGTTTTATGAAATAGGAACATGTGAGGATTCATTTTTGTTCAATACAACAATACATACATCCATATCGCTTTTAACCGCACTTTTCTTTTATTACATGCATTCATTTATGCACATTTACATTACAAAATGTCGTGTCGTCCAGTGGATCGCTTCTTGCGAGTAGACTCGTACGATTTATCGAAAAACATGGATTTATTTTGAATTTTCTAATGGAATTGTATTCTGTTTGAATTAAGAAAAAAAAAAAAAAAATTTCTATTACTCAATCTGTATCGTATATTTCAGGATCAAAATTTCTCTTGATAAAAAAAGATCTACACCAAGATTCGACGCCACTGACGAATCTCGAACCGTTCGCATCGACTCTTCTACACAGTACAAATTATTCATTTTTTTCCTCAATTTTGTTATAGTTTTTTTCTCCTTTTTTTTATTTATACATATATAAAATAATAAACTAGCGAGACTTATTTCGAAAGTGATACGATCGAATGTTCGATTTCTTTCGTTACATATACTTTCCAATCTTGTTGTTCCGGTCACTATTTAACAATGCCTGCATTTTTTTTTTTTTTTTTCGTGTTATTTTTGGGACGAGCACTTCCGGTGGAGCAATTTCAGACTGGAGAAATTCAGAATTAAAATATTTTATTTTTCACGTGATAATTTCATGTGAGATCTGAGAAACAAACGTCACTCGAGAGTACAAAATGGACTGATGTCAAGGTTTTTTGATTTTCTTTCTCTTTTCAATCGTTAAAAAATTTTTTATCTGAGGAAAAGGGATACGTACGTTCAGATGTGTAAGAAAAAAAAACCATTTTTTTACTTCCATTACAAATTCGTATAAAAGTCCAATAATTTATGTTTCAATTTTTTCATTAGCCTCGAGTGACTTTTACGAATCTTATGAAATTTTCCGTATGTCCGATATACATATATCAAATTTTTATGAAACGTGTAACGTATAATGATATATAAAATGGTGATACACACGTGTACGAATTTTTTTTTTTTTTTAAATTCTTTTTTTACATTAATAGACATACACACGAGCGGTTAGAAAATTTTGAGAATGAATGGGAACGAGAGCAAGGGATGATATATACGAGATCAAGAATAATCACGGAGTGGTTTTTTTTTTTTTTTCAATTGCATTTCTCAAATTCATTGATTTTCAATATTGAATCATTATCATTATTTTACGTATCATAAGAAATGCTTCGAGAACTATACGAGATGACACCATACAAGCATCGAGAACTCGTTTATATTTGAATGATCGATATAAAAAAAATTTGGCACGATTCAGCAGTGCAAAAATATTCATTCTTTCGTTCTTCTAATCTTTACTTACGTAAGTTTTTTGTTCGTTTTAAACTTTATTTTTTTTTTTCATTTTCATTTTTTTAACTATTTTCGTATCTCGTATTGCCATTTAATCAGAATATTTTAGTACGTCCCGTTTAAATTTGACAAATCAACGCGCTCGCATCTATTCCGATTTTTCTAGAATTTTCATTTCTAAAGTCTTTTTTATCATTATTTTATTTTATCTAATAATGAGATGTTTCACATGAGCAAGAAAAAAAAAGAAAAAAATTTGATTGGAAATTAATCATTCGAACGGAAATACAGAATTCGATGATATCGAGATTCATAAGATTAATAAATTCGGAAAAGCGCCCTCATTGCCAATCAATTTTTTATTATTATTATTATTTTTTTCAAATTCATTCATATATTTCGAAATAAAAGAAATTTTCTAAATCCAATCTAAGCAGATAAAAATTTCAATTGTCATAATCTTGAATCCGCAATCGAGTTTGTTCGTAATGTTTTTTTTTGTTTTCTTCCTTCGAATTGAATTAATTTAATTTTTTCCTTCGCCGCTTAAAAATTCAACAGAAAATATTGCTCTTTCTTCAAAACAGAATGCTAAAGCTTCAATTTTTTTGAACTCAAGATCGTGAAAAAATTTTATGATTGTTCTTTTTTTTTTTTTTTTGACATTTTTCAATCGAACGATCGTGTAGAATTGCTTTTTTTTTCCTCAAGTTCATATGTTGCTATTGTAAGGACCTTATCGAGTAGTAAACCAAATTCCCTGAGTGATGACCAACTATGCAGAAGGTTTGGTGTTACAAAACGTACATTTTTACTACGATATCCGTACGGAGATTATACCGAAATACAAAGGCTACCGTTCCATTAAAAAAAAATTTCTATTTTATTTTTTCTTCGTGTCCTTATTGAGTATAAAATTCGACACAACAGTTGACCCGACAAAGTCTCGTAAAAAATCAGACTCGCTTTTTCTCCGCAACTATTGTGAGAGCTTTTCTTAGCAGACGAGTTTCTCAAAACTTCTCAGAACTAAGATTGCTTTTCTTTCTAATTCAAGTAATGCCAATAGGTATGAAAAATTCTGAAATAGACCGTGTTGTTTGATTGTTTCTCTTGCGTACACGTAATGTTAGCCATCGTCCTCTTTGCATTTGAACGTTTAATGGCATTGATTGTAAATTAATGAAGAATTTTTTTTAAGGTACTAGTGCCTATGAGACCGCAAAAAAAAATGTTTAAATTAGATTTTCTCAGCTTCTTTATTAGTTATCACCATGTTTTTTTTTTTTTTTTTTTTTTTTTTTTTTAACACTGGGCATTTCATGAAGAATAAAAGAAAACCGGAGTCATTGACTTATAATTTTGTCCGCGATTGGTAGAGCCTCAAATTGGGAAAAATCCACGTTGAAGAGGAAGGTTTTCTGCACAGGAATTCGCCACCGAAACGCAAAAAAGTAGAAGAATGAAAAAAAAATGGCCTATTGAAAAAAAAAGTGCAAAAAAACCACTTCTTTTTTTTTTATCTTTTCTGTGTTGGCAAATTTTTTGTTGATAACTTTATCGAAAAAAAGTGGTGGATTCCTGTGCAAAAAACCTTCCTCTTCAACGTGCTTTTTCCCGATATTGTTTCAGACCTCCCAATCCGGAGATTATCTGTCCGCCATGGGACTACTTTTTTTTTTCGAGGACCGTACTTTGAGGCTCTCTACCAATCGCGGACAAAATTACAAGTCAATGACTCTGGTTTTTCTTTATTCTCCATAAAATGCCTAGTGTTTCAGAAAAAAAAACATGGTGGTAACTAATAAAGAAGCTGAGATAATCTAATTTGAATATTTGTTGTTGTTTTTTTTTTTGCGTTCTAATAATTTTTGCGTACCTTAAACAATATGAAATATCTCGATGGATAAACTCCATTCTCTTTGGTGACGAAACTCACATTGGAGTGTGAAGTGATGATTTTTCAACAAAAATAAATACATTTTCACAATAAAATCACATCGCGTCCGTTTGTATCTTGATGTTTCGAAATAATTGGCTAATAATAAGAAATTTTGAAAGCACGTATTATCGATTTTGGTCAGTTTGAAAAACGGTGTACACTTTATCGTGCCTCATCAATTAGGCTCGTTCGATCGCAATTCAGTCGAATTTACAAAATAATGCTATCTCGCATTGTTACTTTTGATAAGTAGAAGAAAAAAAAACAATGTTAATAATTGATAAATTATGAAATATCAAGACTGTTGAACTACAAATTTTGTGGGCTCAGATGTTCCGTAAACATCGCAGGCATAGACAATTGTTACGAAAAACTAATATTCGTATAACGTAGCGACGATTAATGAAGATTGAGTTTTGAGCGCATTGCATATGAGCGAAACGAAAGAAAAGATGCGATGGAGAGTCGAATACAAAATTAAAATTATTTATGAATTTATATTTCGATGTAAAAAAAAGTCAACAATGAAATGAAAGAATTTCTAAAAAACGTAAATTTTCTCGATCTTCTTACGGAGCGAAAATTGAGAAATAGAACAGTCGATGTGTACCAACGAATTCGAGTGAACAAATAAAAAATAATGAATATTATTAAAACTAACGAAAATAAGAAATAAAAACAACTTTTATGACGATGGGCTAAAAAATAAAATAAAAGGTTGAACGTAAATACATTCGGTTAATATAGTTTACAGCGGTCACGATCGTCATTAATCTGAAACCTACTTCACAGCTCTCATTCGTGGAAGGCAGTGTTCGTAATTACGATTAAATGTACAATGGTTATCAAAGCCAAATCTGAAATAGGTTTTGTTTTGTTCGGCCATTGTTTAACTGTACAATTGTGACTGTGTGCCAGGTTGAAATTGATGCGTCAGATTAAAACTCTTATCAACATTCGAGGTATATTTTCTAAAATTAATATTTTTCCACATTCCATTGCATGAAATAATATTTTTAAATGTTTTTTTCGCATCTTTCGTCTGTAAATGTGGGACTTTCATGTCCGGCCAATATTTCACTCTTAATGGTGTCAAAAAATTCTGAAAAAATTCATGTCATTGCTCGAAACATTAAACTTGAGACATCTATTGTAAAATTCTCGAAAATTATATTTTTTCATCAATTTTTCGTTAAATAAATACGTTAATGAGTTTCGGTACAAGTCATACAATGTAACGGTTCAGTTTATCTTTAGGGAGAATCAGGGGAGGAAATTCTATTGTTCTCAAGCAAAGCGCTAACTTCACACAACAAGAATTTCGTATAAAAATTACAAGATTACTGAAAAATGGATCGTTTTCATTGACAAAGAAATGAATAATTAATAAACGATGTAGACGAATTATTTGATTTTCTGGTGGCATTATTGTAATGATATTTTTAGTGGTTGGACAGTTTTTTTATAACCTTTTTTACATTTTTTCGTATTGTTTCATGCACATAACTGAAGTTTAGGGATAGCGTGGGCATTTCTCTATGTTAAAAAGTGACTTTTCATTTGAGAATTTTGTGGAAACGGTGTAGACAATCGTTTTAAAATTTGGAGGAGATATTCAGGATAAGTCGAAGAACGTACTGTAGAAATTTGAATAAAATTGTTACATTCCGTCACTTGTACCAAAACTCCTTAAATACGGACCCAAACTGTTTTTGCTTGGACACGAAATGCCCGGACGAAGTATGCAGAAAACTTCTTTCGATAGATGTTTTGAATTTTCTTTATAATCCCGTGAAAAAAAGAGTAAAAATATTCAAATTTTTATGTGTCATTGGCAAACAATCGGATGGAAATCTTTTGTAGAATTATTCAATACTTTTTCATTTAGTCTGAATTCAATGAATTCTGAAAAGTGAGCTGTCACACTGTAGTAACAAATATGGATGATTTTTTCATTGTTTTTTTTTTTTTTTTTTCCCAATAATTATTTTATCCCTTTTATCTACAATTTTTAACAATTGTTTCAATACCTCTCAATGAATTTTTGCTCGAAATTTGCTTACAACGTCCTCGATGAATGTTTTTACAATTTTTCACGAATGCGAAGAAAGTTAGACACAAAGTTTGAAATTTATTTCACGATTAATTCGTTCCCAGGATCCAATATTTCAAGATATTTGTGATTCAAGTATAAAAATTTTATTTATCAATTATTGGCAACGAATAAACTCACAATCCTTGTGGATGTTCATGAATATTATAAAAACGATGAAAAGTACACAAAAGTTTGATTTTTGTATAAAATTACAAATGTGATAGAAATTTAGACTGAATATTTATTTTAGGCGAGCAGCAAATCGTATAAAAATTCAAATCGTCGATAATTGCGAGCAATAAAATGGTTTCATGAAAAAAAAATCAATAGAATAAGATGAAAATTTAAGAAAAAAAATAGAAAACGATGTTTTTGGACCTCAGTGTTTGTTTGAAAAGAGAAAAATATCTGACGCAGCATAATCAACGAAACAGACGTTAATCGTATGAATTGTAAAATGTACACCTATAGTATTATTGCTATTCGTCGCGATAGGTCAACTTACTGGCTAAAAGTTTATTTATTTTTTATTTTATTTCATTTTTCGTCATCTCCTTATCTCTCTTTTTTTCTTTTGTTTATTGTTTGTACATTTCCACGAGTTTTGTATCTCTTGCTGGTTGATATAAATGATCGGATTGTCTCGTATGCTCAGCCAAAATGTACAGTAAATAGTAGAACATTTCTTTGTTTTTTTTTCTATCCCAAGTTTATCGTTCGTAATTTGAGTCACAAATTTAAAAAAATTAAAAAAAAAAAAAAAAAAAGATGAAAAAAAACGAAACTATAAATTCGATCTCTGACAAAACATTCGATCGAATATTTTTCGTGTAAAAAAAAAAAAAAAAAATTAAACATCTTAGTTCTCTAAATTATCATACATCTGATTCAGCCTTTGTATAACGAAGTCTCGAGTCGCTCAAGCTCTCTCTCTCTCTTTCTCTCTCTCTCTCTCACTCGCCGATTATTAATAATTTTCTAGAATTATCAAAACTCTTTCCGGAGAGCTAAAAAAAAAAAAAAATCATATTCACAGGAATATTGAATTTTTTTTTCTTCATTCAATTACGCTACACTGAACTGGCCGCGCTTTTTTTTCTCGTGTGTCTAAACAAAGTTATCAATTAACTTAAAAGGACACCACGCGATCGAATTATCTAAACGCAGCGGGCCAAGTGTCAATTTATTGTTTGATGTGAAAAAATGTAAAAACAAATATTTTCGGTGCGTGCGTCGATGGCAGTTTAATCGTTTAGTTTCCAAGTGCAGATAGAAAATGACGCAGCGAATGCAAAAAAAAAATCGTATTCATCGTCGGAGATAAGCATACCCGATGCTTAAATTTGTTAAAACGGAATTATTCAAAACTGGTGATAGGCAGTAGAGATGATTTCGGAAAAAAAAAAAAAAAAAAAAAAAAAAAAACAATTATCCCGATTGCAGTGTTCTTGGATAAATTAATTAAAACGAAATAAAATTTAAAAAAAAAATAAATAATAAGAAAAAATAGCAAATGATGCCAAATTACGAAAATTCTGTTCGTAAAAGAAAAATAAACAGACACAGGAATTGTAAGCAACTCGAGGATGTACGAGAGATTGTGTGTCGAATAAAAATATCTCCGATGACAAAGTACAAAGAAGCGTGGAAATAAGAAAATGAGATTTTTTCGTTTTTTCTTTTTGTTTTCTTCGTTATGAGTCGAAAATTTTTGGTGATTAACCTCGTAAGTCGATTGTTCTCGTAAAATACTGCGTATACAAGACTATGCAGAATGGGTTTTTTTTCTTTTATTTTTTTTTTTTTTTTTTTTTTTTAAATTAGAAGAACAGTAAAACTGACGAGGTTAATTGGTTCGTCCATGAGGAGAAGTGTTTTCGTGTGATGAGATGCGACGATCTTCCGATGGGATGTGTTCGGCTTTTGGGACGTTTTCGTGGCCTAGTTTAGCTTCAGCTCGGTTTACCCGGTGGCCCATGGCTCGTGGGTGAAGGCCCGTGTGAATGAAGATTATGTATACTACCTACTTGATTACTGGTAAGACTGGAGATCGCCGGTTGATACATCGACGGCATGAAACTGCTTGACGACTGTGCCACTGACCTATCAATCATTTTCTCTTGATTCATTCGACGTATCGACTTTTAACGCTTACTTGCCACCTTGGAATACGAAATTACGCCAGATCTATATTATTTTTTTTCTCATTTTTCCATTTTTGTTGGCTTCAGCATTTTTTTAGTGTACTTAAATTCATTTTTTGGCTTTATAAAGTAAACAATATTCAAAAAAAAGATTTTAATATGTTTTAAAACAATTTTCAAGTCGAAATATTCAGTAGTTCATGTTTTATAACAATTTTTGTCACTGGAGTAGAAATCTACCTCAGGCCTATGAATTCCTTTTCTCATTTTTCCACTTTTGTTGGCTTCAGCATTTTTTTTAGTGTACTTAAATTCAATTTTTGGCTTTATAAAATAAACAATATTCAAAAAAAGCTTTCAATATGTTTTAAAACAATTTTCAAGTCGAAATATTCAGTAGTTCATTTTTTATAACAATTTTTGTCACTGGAGTAGAAATCTACCTCAGGCCTATGAATTCCTTTTTCTCATTTTTCCATTTTTGTTGGCTTCAGTATTTTTTTTTAGTGTACTTAAATTCATTTTTTGGCTTTATAAAGTAAACAATCTTCAAAAAAAAAGTTTTCAATGTGTTTTAAAACAATTTTCAAGTCGAAATATTCAGTAGTTCATTTTTTATAACGATTTTTATGCCTAGGGTACAAATCGACCTCATGGTGGCAAGGACGTAATTCTACAGAAGTGTGGCAAGTAAGGGTTAAAATTCGTTTTTTCTTATGTACTACGGGCATAGATTGTTCGAGGATTTTGTTATTGAGTTTGTTTGAACAACGAAGGTTGAAAAAAATGTAGCACAATCGATGCGATTTGGTGGAAGAGGATCTTGAGACAGTTACGGTGATGATAAATAGTAGCGTAAATCGAGAACTCTCACAGCCTCTTCTTCTTACCTAGGTACACCGCGGAGAGGATCCGGAGTTGAAGAAGAATTTCTTACCCCTCCAGAATTCGTCGCATTTGCTGGCGAAACTATGTTGCTAGGTTGATTCTGATGATAACCACTTGCGGCTGGACTGTGCCTGTTAAATCATCAAATTACCAAAAATTCATTTATTCTATTCGATGCAAAACTTTTGATCAATTGTGCTTGAGGAGGTTGGCTGCATACGAAAACATGATAAGAATTTAATCAAATTTGGTGATAACATTCTTTAGCATCGAATACGATGACACAAATTTTTTCAAATTTTTCGGTCTGCATGTGGACTTTATTGTTCAATTACTCGAAAACTATGTAAAAGAAAAATCTTAAAAAATTTGTATATTCATATTTAATACTAAAGAATATACTCACCAAATTTCATCAAATTCTAATCATTTCAAATTTTCCTATGCTTTCGACACGACAACATTGTTGTGTGTAGCCAATCTCCTTAAACTTTTGAATTAGCCTTTTAAGGTGATCTATCAGTTGCATGAGAGTGCGAAAGAGATAACTGCAAAGTAGATACGCATTTTTTCTCAGACATCCTTGATATTTCGTGAAAAATAAAAGTTACACATTGTTCTTTGATGAAAAGAGAACAACGTGTAACTTTTATTTTCCTTGTAATATCAAACCTCTCTAAGAAAAACGTGCAGTAGGATTTTTACCGACCGAACGACTGCCAGATCGCCTTAAGGAGTTTATCGTACTGGTCATAATAAGTATATTAATATTTAAATGCCCTTTATAAGAAAGAATCAACTTCAAATCAAAGAAAAAGTCCAATTAAAATGGTAATAAGTTCAAGTTTTCAACAAAACATGAATACTGCTAATAATTTTATTCATTAGATTGATTCTATAGATTTGTCCAGTTACCAAAGTCATCAACATTCGTATTTATTATTATTTTTTTTTTCGCATACTAAGTCTGTGATTTTTTCGTAAACGCCTAAAAAGGAGTGCGACCAATTTTCTTTCTCTAAATTAATTGTAAATAAAAAGAAAATAAAGTTTTATAGCAATATTGAAAAAAAATAAAAATCCCATAGCATTCCTACGATGGAAACAAAAATTAACCGAAAAAAATTTGATAGCCAGTCTCATGGTAGAGTGAATTTGAAAAAAAATCTTCAATTTGTGCTCTTTTTAAATAAAAAAAAAATCATCCAGTCAATTTTTTTTTCGCGGATCAGTCTGAAATTAAATAAAATTTCTAATTCGAAGCACAATACCTTATTGTAGGACTTTGTTGAGGCGTTACCAACGACCCCCTGTGTTGTTGATACTGTGACAAAGAAGCAGCTGCAGGTGGCGAAGGATCAGGTGGAAGTCCATTTTCCATTGGTGTCGAATGACCTCCGGAGCTCGAGTGCGGTATGTAAGTATTGTTAACCCGAGGTTCGCGATTAACTCGAGATATCGTTGCCGGACCACCGCTCTGTGGCCCCTCGGGATGTTGTAAATTCGGATGTGAAGGATTTACCGAAGGATGAATGTTGTTGACTGAAAAAACAACGAAAACATTGTATAAAAATAAAAACAAATCAAATTAGAAAAAAAAACGCATCTTTTTATTTAGTCTTACAAGTTTAATCGTTTAAATAATAATAATAATTATTATTAATATAAAATATCGATAGGACGATAAAATATAAAGTAACAAAAAAGAGAGAGAGAGAGAGAGAGAGGAAGAGAGCGAACAAAGAAACAAAAAACAAAAAAAATAAAAAAAAAACAAAAAATGAAGAAAGAAAAATTGAAAACATAAAAAATAAAAAAAAATTTTAATAGAAAAAAAAAATGAAGAGATAAAAAATTAAAAAATTAAAAATTAAAAAAAAGAAAAAATGTAAAAAAATGACAAGTACCTTGATGAGTGCTCGGTTGCGTGGTAAGAGGAATAGCGAGCCTTGCATTAACGGCCAACAAATGATCTCGCCTCTGTAGAAGGCTGTTGACATGTTCTTCCAGTCTCAAGTTTTCCGCTCTCAATTGATGTAAACAGGACAAAAGTGACGCAACTGCAAAAGTAACTCCGAAATTGTTATACGCCCGACTTTTTAGCAAAAAAAAAAAAAAAAAAAAAAAATTCTCATTATTGCAAAATGAGCAAGTGCGCCAAGCATTGCTGATCAAAAACTAAACTGTCTGCGCAATGCGATTTGCAGACATTAATTAAGGTAGTAGTTCGGTCGAAGTTACGTTCAAGACTTATGTCTTCATTTAATTTCGTAAAAACTTGGATATAAGTTTTCACGAATAATTTAATGATATTAATTATTATATGCTATGGGAATAAAATAAATTTTGAAGTTTGACAAATTTTTTATAATTTATATCGCGCTGTGTATGTCCAAAACTAAACGATTGAAATTTTTGATTTTCTTCGACAAATTTTCTCATGTGTCCTTTCTGTAATTAAAGGAGAAAAAAATTGATAGGAAAATTACGGAGTTATTCCGTGAAATGTAAATTTTTTTTCTACTTTTTACAAAAACGCGCGTGTAAAACTGTGCAATCTCTTCAATAAGGAATTTATAATTTTGTGAAAATGATCTTAAATGTTCTGAAAATGTTTTAAAGTTCCGTAGGAAAACGTTTTTGCGAGACTACAACCTTAAGGGTTTCAAAAATAATGAAACAAGTCTCAAATCTTTGTATCGATTTGATCAAAATCCTAAAATAATTCATTTTCACAATGACAACTCAGTCAGTATTCTGCTAAAATATTGTAAATAACAAAAAAATGAGATATTTTCAAAATCATCAGATACAATTTTTTGCAAGTTAATTTTTTGAAATTTTGCGTTTATCTTCTTGAGCATCGTATTATAATGTGGAAAAAATTTGAGAAGCATTCACCGTCTAGTAATCAAGATATTCAGTGTTTAAAATGGCAACTTTAACACGAGGTCTTGTGGGAAGTTACGAAAAAAGGCGATTTTTCACAACAAATAACTCGATTTCTAGATGGTTAAACTTTCTCAAATTTTACCCACGGTTGAGTATTATTGTTAAGAAAGGTTCATACGAATTTTGAACAATTAAACTTGGAATTCGTTTAACGCATGCCGAAAATTAAAAATTATAAAAATAAAAATTATTAAAATTCGTGACTGAGTTGACGAACGAGTTTTAAAATATAACTTTAAGTATTGACCGTTCATTGCTCGATTTTTTGTAGCTATAAGAACTAAAATATTCAGAAAATCTGACTTACTATAAAAAAAAAATAAAAAAAAAGTAATTACAATAGATTTCCATATATTTATACTGCTAGCTTTAGGGCAAAGTTTATTTTAATATAAAAATCATTTTAAAAAAATAAAAATAAAAAACCCCAATTAAAAATCCACAAAGCCCATGCGATCGTAAGCATGTTTTTTCTTGCCGTACACTCACTGTCAAAGTGTTGAGCTTGTTCCATGAGAAATTGACTGCCTTGTTCCCATTGTCGTTCGAGCAGTTGATCCAAAGTTTGTGGAATAGCACCGCCACCAAGAGCCCCCGATGTTGCATTTGAAGTGTTACTATTGGTTGAGAATACCGAGGAAAACGATGCCGTAGGTGCTGTTGTTTGATTCGATCGTATCTGTTTGTTCAAATGAATTTTATTTGTAAAATAACTTTAAAACTTCGTATGTTAACCTGGCTATTTCGTGTCCCAGCAAAAAAAAAAAAGTTTGCGTCTGTATTCAACGTATTTAATTAACGAAAAATTTATGAAAAAAATTAAATTTTCGATAATTTTACAACAGATACCTCAAGTTTTATGTTTCGAGCAATATCATTAATTTTTTCAAAATTTTTTCACAGCATTAAGGGGTGAAATATTGTCCGGACATGAAAGTTCCACGTTTGCAGACGAGAGGTGCCGAAAAAACTTCTAATTAATGATTATAATGATAATAAATAATAATAATAATAGTAATAATAATAAATAATAATAATAATAATAGTTTAAGTCTGAATGAGAATCCAAAATATTATTGTACCGCCTGAAAACTTGAATTTTTCAATTGTTCAAATTATAATAAAAGGTGAAAAACGGAAATAAAACAAAAAATTCTTTTCGTGTATGAAATCTGTGATTTACATTATTGAAATGAATATTTTTCGCATTAATATTGTTCATTATTTTGGAGAAGCTAAAGATTATAAATATTTCAATATTTACTTTTCTGACAGCGAATGTTGCTTTTTTTTTTTATTTTTTTTTTTCGAGACTAAAATAAGGAAAGAATACAATTTGAGTGAAGAATTTGAAGAGAAAATGTTTGACTCACAGATGCGATAACGCGACTGTGCAGTTGAGGTCCAACCAAATTTGTCGTTGAATTACTCGCTTCAGTGAAAATCGAATGAGCCTCTAACTCCTGTGACAGTGTGTCTGACATTTTTTGCGCCATTGTTGATGTTGGATTTAGCTGATTTCCGAGCATGTGCGGCGCACTTACACCGTTTTGAAATCTTTAATTATTAAAAGAGAGAAAAAACAACATTAATTACAATAAAAAAACAACGATTTATTTGATTAATTATTTCATTAATACGATAAGTGTACAATATTTTTCTACGACGTGCGAACTAATCTACTAGAACAGTAAGAACAATTCCAAAAATTGATAAATAAAAAAAAAATGAGCGAAAGAATAAAAAAGAATCATTGGGTTCCAACAAAGCCAACTTCAGTAACATCGAAACAGATGATTTTGAAGTTTGCATCGTTGGAATGCATCGAAATTCTTTTCTTTCTTCAGAAAAATGTAAAATTTATATGCAATGTTCGTCTACGATAATTAAACGATAGTTTATCACGAGCTGAGAACTAAATTCACAAGAAAAATTCAGACAATTGGAAAATTTCAACAGCTGTGAATAAAAAGATATATATTTCGTTGCATTCTAACGATGCAAACTTCATTATTATTATTTTAATCTAAAATTTGCACTCCTTTTTTGATAATTATTAATTTTAATACAACTGTCATTTCTAGCTTGTTATGGAATTGTTACTGTGCCTACTGGGCCATGGTATTGCAGAAAGTGTGAATCGCAGGAAAGAAGCGCGCGCGTGATAAGTTCAATATTTTAATTCTTAGAATCCATCGAAATAATCAGCATCCAGTGAACCAGATTTAATTCCAATGGATCGTAAAGAAAAATTGATTCGATGCTTTTAAAAAAAAAAGAAAAAAACATTTCACTAATCAAAGTTAAACACCGAATACAAATGTCGGGCTGTGTCAGAGAAAAAAAAAATTTCTCTGCATTCTCATGAAGCAAACTTCCACATAATAATCAATAGTTATTATTCAGAATGAAGTATTAAAAAACAAGAATTTGCGAGCTGAGAATTTAATTCACAAGAAAAATTCATATAATTCAAAAATTTCAATAGCTGTGAATAAAAAAAATATATTTCGTTGTCTCCCAACGATGCGAACTTCGATATCATTCGAAAAACATGCTTTTTCTCCGTGTGAACATTCTGAAAAATGGTCAAAAAAATTTGGATAAAAATTCAAATAAACTTACAACTTGACGTCTTTCTCTTCCTTGGCGTTATTGACAATGGCGGTCGGCGTACTAGAAGCCGATGGCGTTGGTGTAACAGGAGCGGCAGCTCCGCCACTTTTCCGCTTCCTTCGTCCAGGCCCGGCGCTGCTCATGCTTTCAGAGCCAGGACTACTTGGCGGTGAATCTTTGACGACGGGGCCCATGGCGCCGCTAGAGCCGGAGCCCACACTGCTAAAATGTCCGGTTCCCAGTGTGGGACCTTGAATAATGGACGGCACGACCGGTGCCACCGTGACGGATGGCGACGGTGTTTGACGACTCGTTCTACTCGGTCGTTTGGACGTCGTCACAACGGCGCTATTTGACACAGAGGTAGTAACGGTTGACGGCGTCAATGGGATTGCGGCGGCTGTTGGCGGCTGACTGTTGGTAGTGGAGCCTCGTTTAGGCTTTCGAGTTCTTTCTTGTTTCTCCGTCGATTGAGAACTAAAAATGTTTTTATGGACTAATTCATTTTCACGAAAATGATAAATTCTCGGGGTAAGATAAGAATGAAGGATAAAATTCCATTTTGTCAATATTTTGACATTTATTTAAATTGTCTGCGACTAAAAAAATTTTCTGGCCTATTTTTTCGTCATTTTACAATGACAAGTAAGAAAAACGCACAAAAATTTGGCTCGATAACAGTTCGAAAGTGTGTTTTTGTTGAATTTTTATCGAATTAAGTTCTGAGAAAATGATCGAATCAAAATAAACTCTCTTGTTACAGAATCCGAAACGTGAGAGAAGAAAAAAAAACAAACATAACCTCAAATTCGTACTATTCGATCGAATTGATTATGGGCGTTAGGGCGGACGCGAAAAGTATTTAAAAATGTCGGACACATGGTTTTAAAGTTATACGACTTTTTATTTCGACGAGCACTAATGAACGAGGGTTAAAAAACGTAGCAAATAAGATTATTAAGATGAGGTGAAAATGACCTCGAGTGAACTGTTGTGCTCAATACACAGCCAAACCGCCTACTCTGTTATAAACACTCCATTTTTTTTTTTATCTTTTCTCTCTCTCGCTCTCTCTCTCTCGTACACCCTCACCTCAACTCGACTTTGGTCAATGATAAAACGTCTTAAAACTTATGACCGTTGATTATTTAATCGTTTCGTTTATTACCTGACACAATAGGCAACAAATAATCAAACACAAATCACATCTGACACGCAATCTACACCATCAAATTCTTAACACTCTTAAACCATTATAGATCGCGTAAGAGGTTAGAGCAACCTGCTTGTTTACCCCCCACGTCGGCCATTTTGAACACAGCGCATAGTGCACTCTTCCCTAACCCCGAACCCCGAACTCCCCTGTCGCTTATACTGCCGGCAAGTACTCGTGTTGGATTCTCGAAACTGCATGCACTCAACCGCCCGGGGACTATTCGTCTATATATAAATGTTTTACGGAAAACAGTAGTGACCAAAAAATTCGACAAATTCGATATTTCAGGCGTCACTTTTCTAAAAATTCTATCGAATTGTTTCAAGAATTCCTATTAACGAAGTTTTCGCGCCATTATTATTATACTATATACAAAGTAACGACAAAATCATCAGATACAATTTTTTGCGAGATAATTTTTTGTCATTTTGCGATAATCTTCTTGAACATCGTATTATAATGTGGAAAAAATTTGAGAAGCTTTCACCGTCTAGTAATCGAGATATTCAGTGTTTAAAATGGCAACTTTAACACGAGGTCTTGTGGGAAGTTACGAAAAAAGACGATTTTTCACAACAAATAACTCGATTTATACACGCTAAAACTTTCTCTAATTTTATCCACTGTTGAGTATGATTGTTGAGAAGGTTTACACAAATTTTAAACAATTAAACTTGGAATTCTGAATTAAGGAAACCTCCTTAATGCATGCTAAAAATAACATGTCTCAAAAATTGTGACATACATTTTGTATGTTTTTTATTCGTCAATGGATCATTCGAAAAACATTGCTGGACAAAAAATCAATTTTTTCGAATTTTTAAAATTTCAAATTTTAAGTTTCATATGTCAACGAATAAACGAAAAATATATATTTTTGACTAAACGAAACCTTCCTATTTTTCAATTCGAAAATAATGTTTTAAAACCAAATTTATGGGGAAAATAAAGATTTTTCGAAAAATTATCTCAGTTATTATCTCGTTGAGATAATCTCGTTCAATTTTTAAATACGCTCGTATTTTACACGTTCTTTGAGAAAAGTTATTTTTAATCAACTTTTTGCAATAATTTCTCGGACAATTACTCGATGTTTACGTTTTTGAGCTGAGTTATTATTATTAATTTTCTTCAAATTTTCGTTTTTAACTTAAAAAAAGAAAAGAAAAATATGAACAATTGCTGAATACAAAGTAGATTTTTTTAAAATTCGAATATCTTTCGATATCAATATAAAGGAAAGATTATTGTGATGTCGTTTGATAAATGCAATCACTCGTTTTAATGATTAAAATCGATATTTGCATTACAGAGTAAAAATGATTTAATTAAATTAGGAAAAATTAAAAGTGTAGAATTTTATTAATAAACATTTCGATAAGTTTAAGACGATCAATTATTTTCAATAAATCCCCATATCATTTACATCCAAAAAGTATAAAATTTGAAAAATCACGCTGTTCCATCGTTTCGTAAAAGAATATTTGGTAATTATGGAGTTTCATTACTTTTCCGAAAAATGATATATTTTTTGTTTTGTTTTAATTTCTTCATGAAGTTGTTGATTCCACTGTAATAATTTTCTATTGAAATTTCCATAAAATCCATAAGTTATGGAGTTTTTAAATTTCTCGAAATAAATGATAAAATAAAGCATTTTCGAATAATAAAAGTAATGAAAGTGCATAATTACCGATTATTTTTTACAAATTTAACAAAATCGTTATTTCATACAGAAAAATTAACAATTAAGGACGTTGTAATGCAAAATTTTCTAGCGATAGAATTCCTTCAAATTTGCACCACACAAAGAAAATAGTAATGTGTAATAACTCGAGCAATTTTAAGACGTTTCACCGTGTAGAAGTCGAGATATTTATTTATAAAAATCACAATTTTCAGTAGTTTCTCATAAGAGCGTGTGTTAAAAGTTCCAATTTTCAACATTAAATATTTCCATTTCTAAATGGTGAAGCCTCTCAAAACTTAGCATACGCTTTTATGTAACATCGAAAAAGTTTTATTAATTTTTTCAAAAAAATCGGTCGTAAAATTTTTTCGAAATTTTGGTTTTTATAAAACAGATACAAATTGTCTCGGACAATCTTGAATTTAGAGTATGTTGTTTTTTAGTCAATTTGTAACAACTTTTTTTCAATAAACTTAGGCTCGAAAAGCATTTTGTATGTAAGAAAAACTGAAAACAAAAATTTAGATTTGACCGTCGCCATACAACGTCCTTAAATCATGATTGAAAAGAAAAAAAAAGAAATAAAAATACGAAAAAAACTCACCGTGATCTTTTAGCCGGTGCATCTTCGGTAGAAAATCTTTCGTGATTGGTTATCGCGCTCGTTCTCGGTTGACTGGTAGCCGCAGTCGTAATCATACTTTGCTGAAGTTGTTGATAGAGCGTCGGTGCACTAGTGACGACACTTTGAATAGATGAAGGTAACGAAGCTGCGGTAAGCGGTACGGAAACGACAATGCTGTTCGACGAAGTTGTCGTTGGCGATGACTGATGAACGAGAGAATTTTGTGACTGAGATATAGACATTATTACAGGTGTCGTAGTCGCCTCGGTCGTTATCGGAACGCTCGATGTGCTACTTTGAACAGGTACGGGAGGACTCTCGACTTTAAGCTGTAACCGTCAAATCATTATTTCTCATAATAAAAAATTCTTTTTAAATTTTTCATTATAAATTAAAATTAAATTGTATTTTTAAGCTTATTTATTTTTCGTAAATCATTGTAAACGATGATTCGGCATTTAATTAAATTTTTTTTCATTTTTTCGTGAGTATCGATGTAAAAAGGATTTTCATTTTTGTTGCTATTTGAATGAGTTATTAGTCTCGCGACAGATTAAAGTTAACTGTCGGAATATTTTTTTAAAATTTCGATATAACTCTTATAGGAATGTAAAAATATTTAATCTTTTGAGAAAAACGTTCCACACGAGGTTTCGAATTTGAGAAATAACAGAACACTTTTCTGATATCTAATGCACTGAATTCTTACTGGTAAATTTTTATTTATTCATTTAGACAAAATTCGTCATCCGTTCCTTTGTAATAGAAAAATAAAAATGAAAAGAATCCGTGAAAAAGTTTCGGATTTATTTGGTAAAACGTGAATTAAAAAATTTGCACATATTACTTCATAAAAGTTCCGAATGTATCTTCAAAATTTTGAAAAAATCGGTAAGAAAACGCTTCGGTGAGAACTTTTGAAAAAAATAACGAAAAAAATATATATATTCGATTTATAAAATTGTCAAATTTCAGATTTTATTAAATATACTGACTTTACCGCAGTATTACAAAAAAAAAAAAGAAAAAAAAAGATCGACAATACTAAAAAAGAAGAAGAATTTAGTTTTTGTAGTTTGTTAGAAACTTAAATTACTCGCTTAATAATAATTCCAAGGATTTACCTTTTTAGTTTTTTCAGGTTCGGTGATTGTGCTGAGACTCGTAGCTTCTGTGACAGTTGGTTGAACGTTGTTAGGATTAATGGTTTGTTGTTGTTGAACGGCAGAACCAACGGCGATGACGCCCGAAGGGCTAGCTTCGGAACTGATAGAATGATTGGAATTATCGTTAGCGATAACGGTGGGTGTGCGTGCACCAGTTTTTCGTTTTTTTCCAGTATGACTTGAGGATTTATTGGAAGAGTTCGAGTTGTTGGATTTCGTTTGACTACTAATTTTGTGGCTCAAGTTTGTATTGGATGAGGATGAGGACGAGGAAGTGGATTTTCCGGTGGTTGGTGGTACGTTCGAAGCGGAGGGTGCGACGATTCCAGCGGCTGGTTCATTACCGAAAACACTTTCGCTCTGAGTGACAATTGTTTCAACGAAATTCGAACTCGTAAATTTACTCGAACCACCGACAACCGATTGAGAATCTTTCGGAGTATTTCGACCACTCGTGCTCCTTTCCTCCACAATTCCATTTATTTCTAAACTCGGACTCGCATTTGCTTTGCTCTTCGAACTCGAAGTCGCTGACTTTGAGCTCGAACTCTTTCGTTTCGTCGTTGTTGACGCTCCCGATGATGACGTCGTCGTCGTCGTTGTCGTCGTTGTCGTCGTGCTCACCGTCGTCGTCAATGTCGTCTTTTGAGGCCCCTCAGCTTCCTTCTCCGGCGAGGAATCCGAGGAACCGTTGTCCGCCGGTATCGGCTTGTACGGAGGTATCGTCTTTACGTTTCCACCTTTTTTCTACAAAAATATTAAACACCGTGTAACCAAATTTTTGTTTTATTTCGACATTTTCTTACAATAAAATTGTCTCCGAAATTGTTTGGGGGGTTTTTTTTTTTTTTTTTCGCGTCGATCGGTTCGCATTTTATATTCATTTTCTAACAATGTTTTATTTCACAAAATTTAATATTTATGCTCAATTAATGAATGATGACAAAGAATTTGAACTTAGGAGTCATTATTGATTCAAATTTTTCATTAAAACTCAATACCTCTGTAGAATTACATACCTGCCACCATGGCGTAGATTTGTACCTCGGTGACAAAAATTTTTATAAAAAATGAACTACTGAGCATTTCGACTAGAAAATTGTTTTAAAACACATTGAAAACTTTTTTTTGAATATTGTTTATTTTATAAAGCCAAAAAATGAATTTAAGTACACTAAAAAAAATGCTGAAGCCAACAAAAGTGGAAAAATGAGAAAAAGGAATTCATAGGCCTGAAGTAGATTTCTACTCCAGTGACAAAAATTGTTATAAAAAATGAACTACGGAATATTTCGACTTGAAAATTGTTTTAAAACATATTAAAATCTTATTTTTTAATATTGTTTACTTTATAAAGCCAAAAAATGAATTTAAGTACACTAAAAAAAAATGCTAAAGCCAACAAAGGTGGAAAAATGAGAAAAAGGAATTCATAGTCCTGGGGTAGATTTCTACTCCAGTGACAAAAATTTTTATAAAAAATGAACTACTGAATATTTCGACTTCAAAATTGTTTTAAAACATATTAAATTCTTATTTTTTAATATTGTTTACTTTATAGAGCCAAAAAATGAATTTAAGTACACTAAAAAAAATGCTAAAGCCAACAAAAGTGGAAAAATGAGAAAAAGGAATTCATAGTCCTGGGATAGATTTCTACTCCAGTGACAACAATTGTTATAAAAAATGAACTACAGAATATTTCGACTTGAAAATTGTTTTAAAACATACTAAAAGCTTTTTTTGAATATTGTTTATTTTATAAAGCCAAAAATTGAATATAAGTACACTAAAAAAAAATGCTAAAGCCAACAAAAGTGGAAGAATGAGAAAAAGGTGGCAAAAGTAAGCGTTAATTTCAATGAATCCATAGTCGTATAATTGATGTCCTAAAGCTCAGAACTTACCAATTTGGAGTAATGATGCTGACAATATCCACAATATTTTACATTGTCAAGATAATTTCCAGCTTCTTCGCACAACAATCCAAGCGCTTGGGCGCATGTAACGTGAAATTGTTGTCTGCAGCCTGTTTTGTTGCACTGCATACAGGCTCCAACGTTAGCGCGACTCCCTCTACCTTGTTCCTCGCAAATATAACATGTCTGAAAAATAAGGTAAAGAAAAATGTCTGTCAAATCCATGAAGTACAAAAATTACATCGTTCGTCATATTTTTTTTTCATTTTTTACTTTCATTTTCATATTTTGATGGAAAATTCGAATATTCGAGCATTGTCGATCAAAAATACGTTAATATCGATGTAAAAAAACAAAAAAAAAAGATAAATATCGTTTACTCACTTTGCTGAATCTCTCAGCTGGAATGAGCTGCAATATAATTGGCTCCATTGTTGTAACATTGCCAAAACGCACCTCCGGTATGTAAAGAGCGCATACAACATGAGCCCAACCGGCTTGATCCGTTCTCTTGAGTGCTCCATCGCGGCTGGGGCACAACTCGCAGCGCTGCTCCAACATTACGCATTACAACCACACGATTACTATTATGACTCAAGTATTATTTTCTACATTTTTCCAACTTTTTTTTCCAGACACATTTATTATCAGCATACGTTCAAAATATTATCGAATTAATAATAAGTTCGCTATAAGTTTATCTCTATTATTTCTATCGGTAGATTTTTATTTTTTAAATATAGTTTCCGTCAACATCGTTAGTAGTTTTGTCTCTGTTCGGTAAACTTATAACTTTTTCTTGTTTTTTAATACTTCATTCTGAATAATAACTATTGATTATTATGTTGAAGTTCGCGTCATGAGAATGCAGAGAAATTTTTTTTTCGCTAACGCAGCCCGACATTTATATTCGGTGTTTAACTTTGATTATTGAAATTTTTTTTTTTTTTTTTTTTTTTCCAAAAGCATCGAATCAATTTTTCTTTACGATCCATCAGAATTAAATCTGGTTTACTGGTTACTGATTTTTTCAATAGATTCTAAGAATAAAAAAATTGAACTTACCACGCGCGCGCTTCTTTCCTGCGATTCACACTTTCTGCAATACCATGGCCCAGTAGGCACAGTAACAATTCCATAACAAGCTAGAAATGACAGTTGTATTAAAACTAATAATTATCAAGAAAGGAGGGCAAATTTTATATTAAAATAATGATATTGAAGTTTGCATTGTTCGAACGCAACAAAATATATATTTTTATATTCACAGCTGTTGAAATTTTCCAATTGTCTGAAATTTTCTTGTGAATTTAGTTCTCAGCTCGTGATAAACTATCGTTTAATTATCGTAGCCAAACATTTCATATAAATTTTACATTTTCCTGAAAAAAGAAAAGAATTTCGATGCGTTCCAACGAAGCAAACTTCAAAATCATATTACTTGGAGCCGCTTGTTTTGCGACACCTTACAACCTTTTTTCTTCCAAAATCATTGTTAATATCGCCAAAGAAAAAAATATATATATATATTTACTGAAAACCATAAATTTGAGGATGATGAGAACATGCGTGGTCTAACGTTTCAAAAGAACTCTGGGATTTAAGATTAGAAAAAAAACGACACTACAAAATTTAATAAAAACACATAGTTAGTGTAAAATAATAGACTGTAACTTTTTTTTCGTAAATCAAAGCATAGAGCATATTTTTCATTATTTTATTGAAAAAAATATTGAGATTCATCTCGATTGAGGTGATGTTAAGACGTAAATACGTAACGATAAACAAAGCAAAAGAGCGGTTGAACCTAACCTAACCAACAAATGGGTTTACGAAAAAAAATAGCACGCGTCTACTAGGGGACACGTTCGGGTTTTGTTTTTGTCGGAATACATTCATTGTTTTCGAAAACGTAAAGTCAGAAAAACAAAAAAATATGGAATAAGGGTAGGGGGGGTGGGGGAAGTTGACGAAAGAATTCGTAATTTTTTATTCTCAAGGCGACGATACGAATAAAAGGAGAGGGAGGGGGGAGGTAGTGTTAAAGAAAGAATAATGGAATGAGAAATAAATGATAAGAAAACAAAAATACAAGATGATAAGAAAAAAGGCAAAAAAACGTACCTTGATGCACAGCAACGGTGCAACCCTGTCCATCACAATAGACAAGCGGATTTTCGGTCCAACCCCTCTCGTCAGAACACACGCAGCACCCTCCAAGCATCTCCTTCATGCTGTGGTCCAGGCGATTCGTAAGAACGAGACTAGCAGCCCCGGAGCTATGCTAGCCGGCGAAAACGGGGCACTCGATTCCGGTTGTCTCGTGAATACGACATCCTGGGGCTGTGGCGTGGAGCGAGCGAGGTTCTCTGACTCTCTGTTTTTGTTATCACGAAGATAGGAGCGTGGCAAAAAAGGTATAAAAGGAGAGAAGATGTTTAGGATGGGAGGGGTGAGGGAGGGAAGGAGGGGAATAAATGTTTAGAACAGAGAATGTTTGTAGCAGAGGCAAATAATGATGTTAAAAACTGCCACAAACAGGTCAGGACGTGTGGCAAAGTACGTAACCCAAAGCCAAACACGATTTTTTTTTCACTATATTTCTCTTCGAACTGTTTTTTTTGTTTTTTTTTTCTTTTGTCTTATCGTCGCGATATTTGATTCGTTGGTTATTTTTTACTTATAAATTTACGTCAAGTAAATCGCACGTTTTACATAGTTGCGCGTTTTTAGAAGCATCACCACGCGCGCGTGACGCACACAAAAAACGATAAACTATTGTCCCCTTCAACCCCCCCCCCTCTCGTTATTCGCGAACGACGTGAAACACGCGCGGGGACCGTCAATTTTATTTTATTCTCCACCCCTGGCTACCTCCAACCCCCCCCTCCCCCGCCCTTCTTTCTTGTTCACTCGTTTTTTCTCTCTCTCTCTCTCTCTCGCTCTTTCACTCGACATCCACCGGCCAAACGCACTCACGGATTCAACTCGAGAAACATAACTCCGTACATTTCAGTCTCATTTCTTCCTCTTTTTCTAATAATTACTCGTTAACTTTTCACTTTTGTGCGCACACAATGTGTAGATCTTTCAAAGAAAAGTATATATTTAAAGAAAAAAAAGAGGAGACCCGCACGCGGACCGAAAAAGCGCACGTACCGCGCGTTTGTTATTCACGGTAGCGCGGGGGATATCAACTCACGCTCCTTCCTTTCCATCTCTCTCGCTCTCTCCTTTTCTATCTTTCATCTCTCGATCCTCTCTCGTTTGTTTCTCTCTGGTCGCAGCCATCTTGTTTTTTATATGGTCCCGCGGTATACGCGCAAGCGCGAAACTCCAGCGCGCCACAAAAAAACCCGTTGCATTATGGGCCTCGGCGAACGACGACGTTCGTGTTTCAAATGGCAGATATGTTAATTTTCTTTTAACTATAGTCTTTAATAATAATTGTGCAATATTAACTCGAGGTTAAGTACTGCTAAAGTGCATTTTATTTGTATCAGTGATCAAACACACGACATTGGGTAAGAAACACGATACGACGGTATGGTAGGATTTCAGCCGATGTCCATTCCGGCCAAAAAGTCACTAGAAGATAAAACACTCCGTACTTTAGATTTCCTTCTTCCTTCCACTTACGGAAAAAGGAGGAAAATTTAAAAAAATACTATACTGTGCATAAGATCTCCGAACCGAACGAATTATTTACGAACTAAAAAAAACGAACTATTTACAAGATGGAATAATCTTTTTTTTATCGGCGCTATAGTAGGAAAGAGTGTGTTTCAATGTGTAAAATCTTATCAAAATAAATACATCGTATGCTAATTATTATTTCATTTTTATTAATTACGATAAAATATCATGAAACAGCCGTTTGTGATTCGCGAAATGTATATAATATGCCTTTTTATTAACTAAATATACTTGCAAACTATAGATAGTTTATTGCATACGGGAACTATATGATTATTACGCTAAAGTCGTCCTATTTTTGATCATCGTGCTTTCGCAAATTCCAATCATTATTCAAAAGACCGTCATCAAGGCTATTTTTTAGTTGTAGAAGTGGGGGGTCGATAACTGAAAAGTAGATACACGTTGTTCTGGGAAACGCTTTTAATTTTTAAAGAAAAAGAAGAGTTTCACGTTATTTTGTCATTAAAAGAGAACAACGTGTAACTCTTCTTTTTCTTTAAATATCAAGCGTGTCCCAGAACAACGTGTATCTACACTTCAGTTATCGACCCCCCACTCCTGCAACTGATAAATCACCTAAAACTTGTAAACTTCATAATATCAGAATAGAATACACGCACGATGACATCTATGAGAGCTTTAATGGACCATGATCGTCTTTTGTTTTCTGGTGACTTTTTGACTGCAATGATTTTGGCTTGAGTGCTGCTGCCCTACCACCGTTTCCTCGTATCTCGTAGATATCGTATCTGCTGAAGTGGCGTCGTCGTCGCCGCGACCGGTAAGCGCGCGCAACAATAACAAACGTGCAGTCTGAATCAAGAGATGGCGAGCAAGTGGTAAGTAAGCGAGCGTACGTTCGAAAAAATGTTAAATCTGCGGCATCATAACTTATTGTTCAAGTAAATAGTGAACGAATTATAACGTCCGCAAGTATCGAATGAGTTTTAATTAAATGCGCATAAATAAATCTATTAATGATGATGAAATACGTGAATTCGTGTGATCGCGCGCGCGTTAACGTTACGGTAGTGGTGTAAAAATGGGTTGAAAATATACGATGTGTTTCCGTGTGCAACGACATGGCCGGCCCGGATGAGGTGAGTTATTTTATCAATTTTAGGCCCTAAGTAAGTTGTGTTGAACGTTTATAAAGTGTGCAAAAGATTCGTCGTAATATTTGCTAATCGATAGCACTTATCGAACAGTGTTATATGTTGAGATTTTATGTCATTACACGTTCGCAAATATATCAGTAAATACGCAACGTGGTGTGTTGCTCATCGGCCATGCTTCTTATATTTACATATATAGTTGTTTCGAGAGATCGCGTAGTTTCGTAGATATTTTTAATGTTCTAATTCTGTGGCAGTTTCGTGTTGTGAACACATTTATTGAGAACTCGTACAGTGATCATTTTTATCTAATAAAATATTCGAACAAATATCATTCCTCGTTGGGTTGAAAATAACCAATTTTTTTTTCTATATCACGTGATATGGGATCTCGTGTTTTTATTATCTTTTAGATAGGCACATCTTGTAGATATCGAACCCTTTATCTCGCGTAATATTTTTACACTTCTAAGACACAACGTGCATTTACTTATATCTGTGTTAAAGAGTAACTCGATTTTGTTTTTAGAGTTGACAATCATTATTATAGTTCGCAATGTCATTCAACAATACGTAATAATAATGATGATCGTCAATTTAAAATAACGCTCGATCTTTCCCTTTCTATCTATCTTTTTCTTCTACTAACAACACCCCGGCATATCTAGGCTGTGACGTGAAGTCGCAGTTGATTCTCAAGGACGTCCCGCCCTTGCCGGTTCTACTGTCGATGTACGTTACTTTATACATTTAAGGAGGTTCACGCGTTAGGCATGCGTTAGACGAATTCCAAGTTTAATTGTTTTAAATTAGTATGAACTTTCTTAACAATAATACTCAACTGTGGGTTAAATTTAAGAAAGTTTAACGGTCGAGAAATCGAGTTATTTGTTATGAAAAATCGTCTTTTTTCGTAACTTCCCACAAGACCTCGTGTTAAAATTGCCATTTTAAACACTCAATATCTCGATTACTAGGCGGTGAAACTTTCTCAAATTTTTAACACATTATAATACGATGCTGAAGAAAATTCACGCAAAATTTCAAAAAATTATCTCGCAAATACTTGTATCTGTGATTTTGCCGTTACTTTGTAAATACTATTATAATTATGGCGCGTGAACCTCGTTAAGAATAAAGAAGGGTTAGGAAATCGTTTTTTTCCCCCACAAATGTTAACGCTACCGCTGGAAATGTATTATTTACTATCCATCGATTGTATTTTTAGCCCAAATATTTTCTCTCCCGAAAATAGGCATTTTGGATCACCAAGAAATGGCAACAACGATTCATCAATAGAGAATTGGTGTTTCTTTTATTTTCAGGCGAAAAAAAATATTTTCATTTTGCATTTGAGCTATTATTATTTTTATGAATAATTAATACGAGTAAATAACGGATATATATATTTTTTATTTATAAAGTTTTTCGCGATGTGTTTATACGAATCTTTCTGGGTCAAATCGATCGAACAATGGTCCTCGACCTCTCGGATTTGCTCCACATTTCTTTATATCGTTACCGATCTCACTTACGACTAAGAATTTTTTTTTACCCAATTCCGCATATTGATCGTTTCGAAGTTCATCGAGGTTGCGTGTAACGATGTAAAAATTAAATGCAGTTTGAGATAATATATGTCAAGGATTTGCGATTTCTTCAACATCTGCAGTATTATTCTGCATATAACTTGAAAAAAACAATTATTAGGATTCAGGCTTACAAAGAAATAGGAACTAAACGAACATTCTCGACGAACTTCGTTATCGAAAATCATGCGAGAACGTTGTCCTCGGTACAACAAAAATACGAATGTATTAAAATAATTCCGGGTTTCTATTATTAGTATGCGGTACGCAAAGCTTCGTTATTCACACTTATTTATTCCGCTTGGCATGTAAACAAAAGGTCTCGAAGTGCGTCCGTTCTTTAGCCTGCTCACTCAATACATACGAATCGTTTCTGACGAGGTGAACTTTACATGACAACAATTATCAAAAAACAGCTGATTGAACAAAATTTATGGTGTTATATTAATTAATAGTTTTATGTCTCCAACTGTTCTCTCCGTGGTTCGGAACTCACGTAAAAATGTACGTTCAGGTGGTAATATGAAAAAAAGGATGGGAAAAAACAAAAAACAAAAAGAGGGACAATAGGAACATTAAAAAACCCCAAAAAGGAATGCATGTAAACTCTTCCCTAATTGATAATAAAAGAAAAGAAAAGAGAAAAGAGAAAAAGAAACAAAAAAGTATAATAATAAAATTAATAAAAATCATATTTTAACTAATGTTGATTGTGGAAATTGAAAAATTAAAAAATATAATATATGCTTCTTTTTTTGACGCAGCAATATTACAAAATAATTTGGAAAAAATAAAATAAAAAGAGAACGGAACATGATGTTGTAGTTTACATCATTTTCAGGGTCACGAAAAATGAACAATCTTTGTTTGGGACTTTTTTGAACTTTTAAAGCCTAAGAAAAAAATAATCGAGAAATATAGTTAAGCTTCTTAGCGATTTTTTCCATCTCTATTTCATGGGAGAACGGTTATTCGTTAAGCATGGGCTTGTTTTTTTTTCTTCATGCGGTTAAAATGCCACCCCTTCGTCTTTGTCTGTATTTTTCATAACACACTCGGATCGTGTCCTGGGAGTTAGCGGATGGAAAGGGCCCGAGGGAGGGTACACATAAACTTTCCGTTTCCCTTTCGTTCTGGTTCGAAATTTTTCAAAAAGTTTACGGATGAAGTTTTACTTTGAGTCTGAGAACCAAGGAGTTAAAGAACAAACGATTTTTTGAATAAATTAGGGAATGTAGCATTTTTTCCATCGATTCAAAGTTGTACATTTGAGAAGATTGAAAAAAAAAGATTTATAGTTATTTTTGAACGAAAAAGTTCAATAACTATCCTTGTACAAAGTTGGAAAAAATTCTTGAAATATAAAGCAGTCAAGAAAAAGTCAAATAACACCACGAAATGCTTCGTGTGCATGACGTTACGAGTGGAAATCGAACAAAGAATAAAAAAGGGTTCGTTAGCATGTGTTGCATGACCGTTGAAGCGAAAGCATCATGACGCGAGGTTCCTTGTTCCATCGTCGTGGCGCCAAGTGCAAAGTACCAAAATAGCATACGAAACAAGGCACGACAGTGCGCGCCTCCCCATTTGTTTTTATTTATTTATTTTTCGCGTGTTCCTTTAGTTTTTCTCTTCGTTCTCGTTTCTACATTTTTTATTTTTATTTTCATATGCTATCAAACGACGTTGTCGGATTTCAGTTAGAAACGTTGATGGCACAAAGAAAAAAAAAACTCAACGTGAAATGCCTTATTACGTAGCTATCGGCATGTTAAGAGTGTAAATCTCTTAATAATTGCGTTCAGCAGACAGCGGAGAATTTGGGGTACGGTATAAATAAATGTACGTGTGTATTATCTATTCATTGGGAATCTGCTTTTTTCTTATAAAGCCTGAGAATGAAACTGAAAAATAAATCAAGAATTGAGATGAAAAAATATATATTTGTGCCGTTGAAGCTCAAATATATTATTGGAAATCAACGCTAATAACGTTTCCAATGTTTGAACATGTTGTTCTCAACATTTTTCTACACATTTCATCTATATTTTCGAACAATTTTTTTTATAATAAATCCAATACAATTTGAATATTAATAATTATACGAATAATTTTTTAAAATAACAACTATGACGAACGCTCGTGAAATTAATCCAAAACTAATAATGCGTGAACGTGATTCGCAAAAACAATTGAACAATTGCTCAAAATGTTCGATGTTTTGATTCAATTGATTATATAACTCAACATTTTTGTGCAATAAATGCTCTTGACTTTTTCAACAACAAATATTTCAAAATAAAACGACAATGAAACTCTTTCGTCTTGAATGGTAGTTTGGTAAAAAAAATACGAAAAACATTTCAAATGTCAAAATCACATGCTTTTTTTTTTTAGTTTTAATCCATTTTTTTTTCTAAACTTGGACCATTTTGATTATTTTGAGAAGGTTCACAATTTTGGATACGCACAGAATACTTGTCCGGCCCGAAACAACAACTGCGATTTGAAGTGGAAATTCCTTTATACATTTTCTCGATCGGGCCAGGCAAGTACTCTGCGTATCCGCTCAGTTTTTTAGGATTTTTTTGAGGAGGGGTATTTTGAGGTTTGGTTGGACGTAGTTGGCCTTACATGCTTCAGTATATTTATATTGATTTATTACATTTTTGAAAAACCCGAATTTTTCTTTTTACGAAAATTGAGTTACCATTTTTTGGTGCGATTTGTCTCTTTTTGATAACTTCTTCAGATCGGTCTTATCACTTTTTTAAGACCTAATTTTTTTGAGGTCTTCTGTGAGGAAAGATTTAAAGAGGAGACAATTATTAGGAGGTGTTACTTTAAGGGCAAGTATTTTTTCAGTTTTATTTGGGGATTTGTTTTTTTTTTTTTTAGACTTCCACAGAAGCGGCTATTGGTGCGAATAAATGTACTTGTCTCAGCTTTTTTTTTTTTATTTTTTTTTTTTTTTTTTTTTTTACAGCAATTATACTGTTTTTTGCCTGTGTATTAGAAAATTCGGCGAAGGAGAATGCTTCGTCACCATAAATTAATATCGGCGTAATTTAGTGTCATATCTTATTATAATTTCGTGTCACATCAAAAGAGGGTTTTGGTGAAATTAAGGATCGAAGCGGTTTGTGCAGAGAATATGAGTTTCCTCTTTGCCTCTCACTTATTTTTCTTCTACGTCGGAACAAGGAAACCCTAAAAAAACGCTTGACTCATGAAAATTTGTTGCCTGGCTGAAGAGCGTAGTACAACATCGATCGGTCACGAACGAAAACACTATCGGATAGAATTCTTCGACGAATTGCAGCTCTGAAATTAAAACACAATGAATTGAAATTTTTTGTCACCCTGGTATTGATTATTATATTATAGGTAGTAAATCATTTCAGAAGCGATGAGTATTGTCGAAATAATAGCATGATAGGTGTGAGATACGCTCACCCAAATGGGGGATATCGAAATCTGCAACTTTCGGTGGAATCCGGATTTTTCGCTTTTTCGCGCTCAAGGGTATGGACAGTGATCCATTCCCTTCGAATTTTCGAAAGTAAAACTTTTCCACACTGTTCGTTCGATCAAAATAACAAAGTTCCACCCCGCGTTGAAAAAAAAAAATTGAAAACGGTCTGGAAGTTTTTTATTCTCATCGGACAAACGGTATGGAAAAGTTCAACGTTCGAAATTTTCAATTATCTTTCTAGCACTCATGGCGGTATAGTCGGGACATAATCGGTATGACATAATGCCTTAATGTGTAGAGTAAAATTTGGTAGTATCAATAATAAGGGTGTTCACAAAATAATCCGAAGGCTTACGACAATAACAGACCGAAGCGAAATAGATTTCAATTCTCACATATTGTCAGGTATTCTTCTTCGGAAAGTCTTCCTTTTTGGGCTCATATAAATATGTTTGTTTTGTTATTCTACTTTCAGTAAGTAGGGTTAATGGAACAATCAAAGCCGGAAATTTTCGAAAGTAAACAAGCTCATTAGTCGAATTGAATACTATAAGCTCATCAGTAATTGGCTGACGAAATGTTAAAAGAAAGATAGAATTTAGACACGAGCCGCAGCGCTTTGACTGAGGTTTGTGTGCTTGCGATCACGTAGCCGCTTTTGCCTTCGAATTTTTCCATACTATTAATACTTTGTCTTGAGGACATTTATATTGTGTCGAAAACATGAAAAAAAAAAAATTAAATGAAATCGCATGAAAAAAGACGACATCAGTTTTGCATATATTATAAATAATATGATCCTTAAATAGTAAATATAATAAAAATATTACAAACGAGACGATTGCTTTTTTCTTTTTCTGTTTTTTTCTCGTTCTCTTACGAAACTTGAAAAAATCTGGAATCGTTCAAGAGCCGAGTTGGATGACCAGATGCCCTTGAGATTGTGTAACCCGTTTGTCGTCTAAAACGCTTCCACTCCAGTGAACGCACGTCCAACTCCATTGTAAATAATTCACAAAAAATATATTCGGCGAGTAAAGTCAAAGTTTTTTTTCGCAAATGCCTTAAGATCGAGAGTCGGGATTACATTTTTTTTTTTTTTTAGGCAACTGCCAATATGCCAATTAATATTCACTTTGCGTTTTTATTCTTTAGCTACAGTTATAAACGATAATTACCACTGGATTTACAAATGGTTATCAATTTTACAGATTTTTTATAGAAAATCTTTGAAATTAGGAAAATCTTGGAAATAGAGAAAATATGTAATTAAATAAAAAGCGAGAGTGAATGGCAAAGAAAATATGGCAGAAAAACTAAAATATTTGTTGGCCTTTACAATGAATGATATCAAAGCCCCTTTCAGAGGGTGTTCTAATACCAATGTTTCTAAACTGTGCTGACGATTGATTTATCTTTTTCATTAGGAAAAATGTTTCCTTTCAAGGAAACAAAGAAATCAATTGAAAAATTGACCAAACCCTATTTTTTCACTCTTGAATGACCCGTAGGGCAGTTATGCATTTCACTGCGATCAGCTGATGGCAGGGATATTTCATTGAGGGGGCGGAGTCCCAGGGGGGCTTGCGGAGTGCGGCCCCCCGACAGGCAGGGTTGCGAATAATGCATTACTTTTTGTAACACATTGAAATGAAATTATTTTTCATTAAAAAATGCAATTTTACATAAATTGTATAAATATACCTCAAAAATATACGATTTTTGGTCCTTCGTATCACATAATGCATTATTGACGAGAAATTTTACATAAATACATTAAGCATATGACCACAAAGAAGAGTGCTAGATCTCGAAGAAGAGCCCGTTGAAGCCAAATTCGAAAAAAGTAGAAACAAAGTATGTCTGATAATGTCAACATTTACATCCTAATTTTAGAATGTGTCTAAAATCGCAAGAAAGATGTAATTCATAGATACACGAAGAACAAATTCTCATATAGAAATAGCATGAAAAACAAGACCATTAACTGTAGGCGGGGCGAGCGTTTCTGTTGATCGAATGATATAACGATATACGATCTATTCGTTGTGTAATCGTGATCGTAAGCGAGAAAAACATGACACGGTTCTATGCAATGTACACCATGTCAAAAACTTGAAGCACGAAACAAAAACGAAAAAAAAAATACAATAAAAAAAGTTAAGAGCTATGATAAGAAACTAATTTTAATTCATGATAAGGATGATCGTTGTGAAGAAAACAAAAAACGTTAAGTGTTTAGTTATTAAATGCGGCAGCTTATAAAACAGTTTAGGTATTTATCATTTTTTGCTATTCCTGCTTACTGAATATACGTGCGATTAAGTTTTTTATTTTCATCATAGTGCGTATGGATAGTATTGAATCGTAAATAAGTCTCTCAACTTTTCTGGTCCTGTTATTTAAATTTTTCAAAGTTTTTTTTTTCCACATAGCTGATGAATTTGCAGTTAAACCACGTGTTCAGAGTGCTAAAAATAGACAACGTTTAAGCATATTATACTTGGTACTCTTGATGTATGCACTGAACGATCGTATTGACATCGACTCTTCCCACGTTTATAGAAACAAATTTTATCTTATTGTCGTTTTATTTGTCCCCTTCAAGGCAAAATCATTTGCTGTTTTTTTTTTTTTTTTATAGCTATGTATAACCAAATCATGTCTTCGTGTTCTCTGGATGACGATACTTGTTGCTAACGTGTACCATGATAGATTTGCATTTCAGAAGCATCACGTGAGCTTGTAAAATGCGCAGTAAAATAATTAGCATTGTTGGTTGGCATTTATTTCATTATATATATACTCGAATATATGATGCGCTTAAGGTCAATTCAGCCACTCCATTTTTATAACGTTTTTTTTTCCTATCGACAAATTCATCCTGCGTTCTCGTTTACATGTTCAAACTTTTGCCACCCAGGTAGTAATATTTGTGGAAAAAAAGATGGAGACACTAAGCTTTGATCATGAATCGATGTAACTGTAAGCAATGCCAGCACGAGAATAGATTAATTTTTTTTGCCTTCAAAGTATTAATTTTTCAGCCTCAATAAATTTTTTGAGGATTTTAAAACAGACGCGCAGCATGATAAGAAAATTGTATTATTCACTTCGTGTTAAGCCGCTACCCCGTCCCTTGATGTGGCATACCTCATGACATATCTATGACAGCCTCTTGGTGCAAACACATGTTACCTACGACTCAGAACTCTTCAACGTAGCCTCGGTTTAACTATCCAACATTTTCCAATTGCATATTTATATGTTGAGAACAAAAGGAAGAGTTTAGTTAGTTTACACCACATATGCATGGTCACCACTAAATTTTCATAGAGCGAAAAAAATTATGTTTTGGCTCCATTCACATTAGCTACCATTTTTTTCACATCAAAGACTCATATTTGCTGAATTTCAAGCAATCTTTCATTTTTCTTGCTAACGTAGTGAATCAGTTTTACGATTTATGACATTACTGGACAAATCGAACGTCTCGCTGCTAACCTTCGTCTTGCTAACTTTTATCTCGTCGCATATGTGTAATATATTTTTCTATTATCCTTATTTTTACAAAACTTTTTTTTTCTTTATATCACTTCAATTTCCATGTACATCTGTGTAACCATATTTTACCTCTTGAAATAGATGAAATAAATTAATGACGCATAGAAGAATATCTATATTTTTCTATCGCCGTCGGATAAAAGCTCAACCAGTCCGAATAACTAAAAAATAATGTGATATAAATGTATCAAGTCGAATGTACGTCATAGTTGTTATAAAAAAAAATCTAGGCAATTTATAAAGTTTAGATTTAACGTTAACGCTCGCTGGATCGGGATGAAGTGAAAAAAAGTATTAATCTTGGCTCGCCAAGATCGCTAACCCAAGAATCGTTAGGGCAGGTCACGATTCGAGCTACGAAACGTCAACTAGAGAGGCGTCTCGCGCTTAAACGTTAGCTAATTAAAGAACTGACGTGTTTGTCACGTGAACATCAACGCAACTGGCGTTGCCCAATGTATTTTTATTATTAATATACACATGTATATGAATAAAAGAAGCGTGCATGGCATTTGGCGTGAAATGAAATTGATGAAATTTGCACCCGTTGAATGCATCTGTTTAATTTTAAAATCATGTTTTAAAAAAAAATTCATTTGCACGAAAGTGGAAGGGATATTTTCAAGGAAATACAAAAAATTGAGATTCGAATAAACAGAGGCACATTGAGTGAGGAACTTAATTCGAGCATTAGAATTTTTTATGCTTACTTAAAATTAATTTCAGTCAAGTTCGATTTATACTTTATGTGCAGTTTTTATATTTCCCTTCGATGTTTTCGTTTGTTTCGATATTTTTTTCCTTACAATCATAAATTAAATCTAACGATGTATTTTTTCAAATGTTCGAATCGAGCGAGTTATTAATGGATTCTCATCGACTGATCAACAAATTTTTTCGTGGTTATTATTAATTCAGATGAATCTATTTACTTCTTTTAATTTTATGATCATGCAACAAGATTTTCCATTCGAGATATAAGAAAAATTTCATATTTAGAGCTTTTGCAGGAAAAAAATTGCTTTACGCATTCAAGAATGTACTGAGAAGAAAATTGTAAGTTCACGACGCATACATACAGAAAAAATCTCAGTTATTGATGGAAACAGCTCTGGCATTGAGCTAATGATAATAAACTGTTGTTTATACACACTCGAGCCCATACGTGAGTTAAGAGTAGTATTGAGAAAGCCACACAGACCCAGTGATGCACGCACGTCTGCTCTTGTTGTGTGTCCGTACATTCGCGAGTCCCGTGATTGTTCGTATTACTTTTAAATTGCCAGTTCGTTTGAGTAAGGGGGAGGTGGTATTTGACGTCGTGTCTGCGAGGAACGCCCTGCAACGTTACAACGTTCAATGCTTTCGAAGTAAATATTGTCGCTTTTGCCGAGGTCACGAGACCGAAAATCTAATGAGCCAAAGACAAGGTGAAACAAACAACACGTCTTAGGAAATTAACGACAATTGTAGTTTGATACGGATTCAATACGGGAAACGAGGAAATATGATCAACATCGGTGCAACACACAGACACACATGCGCATGTATGCATAGTCGATTTTCTCTTGGATTAGCTCCAGATTTGAAATGGTGTATGGATAATATAATGACGTGTGTTAATCCAATGAGAGAAGACCATTTTTAAATGCAAATCTTTAATCGTTAATCGGTTGGGGAGTTACCTGTGAAGGAAAACGGACATACGGATTTTGGGATAATCACATTCAGCATGGGAAATTTGGCAGTGATGTATGGATTTTCGCATCATATATCAGTTATCGGGATAATAAAGATGCAGATGAAGAATCAAGAATAAAGCAAAATGAAACTAAGTGGGAGTTAGCTAGTTGAGCATATGATGAAATAAGATTGATATTCGGAAAATTTGACATATAGATTTATTCGCATCAAAAGTAAATATGAAGTGTGAATATATCGTGGAATAATTCATATTTTTACGTTTTTCCACAGTTCGCAGTAATCTTGAGAACAATTCGAAAAATAATGTTTGATAAGGCCATCGGAGTATCGGGTACCATTCTGGCCCACATAATCGTGGTATCCTCTATTTCAAAAATTGATCTATTCGAAATGCAATTTTTCGACTTTCAAATGTAAGGACGTTATGGATGAGCAGTGCTGCCTCTGTGGCCGCAGCTGCGAATTTTGAATGAATTAAAAAATTTATGGCGGATCGAGCAACTGCCGTTACGACTATTGATCTATTCGGATCCTCAAAATTAATTCGCTAGTGTTTTATATAATTCCTAAATAAAATAAAATATCAAAAATCATAAAACTCTCCACGTTTCATCGTTAGCAAGAGAGATTCGATCCATGTGTATTGTGCCTCAGGGCGAGAGCACTGCTCTGCAATAAAGTCAAGGTTTTCTGCTGGCGTAACGGCTTGCGCGCGCATACACACTCACACACTTTAAACTTGGACGTGCTAATACATCTCTATATTTATTCGCATGCACACAAATATACGCGTATAAATATCTGTATACTTTATACCATATATATGGATATACGAGAACTCTCGTATTAGAGACATGTTTTGGGGGTCCAAAAGATATTCGAATGCCCTAAGCGGTGGCAGAGATGATGGAATTCACGAATTCCAAAGAACAAATCATTGTATTTTTCCTGCTTCGAAGCACCGTTTTGGAAACATCGATTAAAGAGACTTCACACATAGTGAGAGGAAAAACAGTCATTTGAAAAAAAAAAAAAAAAAAAAATTCAACCCATGATCAATTTTTGACCCTACATATGAACAATTTTTGACCCTACTCATGAACAATTTGGCATGAAAAATTTCACGCTTAGTGCCATAATCGCAGAAAACAAACATAGATATACCTTATACTCGGATTTTGATGCCACTTTGACGTCATCGGTGCTTTGGGCACGGAAAAATCTGACGTCAAATGGCGCCAATGCCGCCAGAGAGGTTAAGGGCATTGATGCCACTTGTAGATCATAGTGCGTAGTATGCGTGAGGCTACGATTCGAAAATGTAAGAAAACTTTGCAAACAATCAGATCGATGTGCTTCAAACGTTTCATGGTTATACAATAGAATCCATCGATGCCGGCATTGTTAGGCATAATTTTTTATAAACACAGCATTTTCATACCGTATCACAGATGTAAACATCTTCTTTGACCGCAACAAAATTGTCATAAAACACAAGAGCATTAAAAGTTTTAATCCAATTATTAAACCAGTTTTTTACGCAACAATATAGTCCAAGTGGTTTTTTATTGAACCCTTCTACGGGTGTACATTCGCTTGGCTAATTATTGTGCCCCGATATTGACAAGTAGAAAAAGAACAATCGTATGATTTATTAAATAATATCTTGGAATTGAAATAATGTTTTTTTCGCCCATTTTTTCGAGTCGTACGAATTCTTTTCCTGTATACGTTGGCTCGTGACTTTGAGAACACCCTATACGTACATATGCACATATTTAAGGATGTAATGACATGCAGGTGACGAATTGGAATATGCTCCAGTAAACATGGGTAACGCTCAACTGTGACTGTACATCACGACGAGCTGCTTGTGTTTCAGGAATCATAAAAACAATGAAAATGAACATAGAAAAAATATGCGAAACGACAGAAAAGAGGTCCGCATACACGGAGAAAGTTTAAACCGAACAATGATAGTTACATCTCAATAAAAACGGAAAACTATCTTAAATTTTGGCGAATTTTCAATAATAAGCAAATCATGAATGTTCAAAAAGTATAACGAAATTTTGCAGATTACGAAAGAGATTTTTTTTGCTTCATAAGAATAACCCGAAAACCGAGGTTATCCTCCGTTTTAAATTCCTTCGTGTACGACAAACTAGCGAAATAAATCATTATTTTGAAATTTGGGCGACCGTTGGGCGCTCGACTCTACAAAAAAAAAAAAAAAATGGAATGGCTGAAAAAAAAATTTTACAACGTTGCAGCGCAAATTTAGTTGATGTTAATGGAACTACAAAAAATTATCAGATTTTTCCTGAACGGTGCACTCATTATTGCTTATGCTCGAGTAAATTTTGTAACTCATCGCATTTTTCTCTTGACTCGCATAGACAAAATATTCATGACCCTGCGGTCTTCGTTGCTAATAATATTCAGTCTATACACCTGCGAACTTTTATAATATTAAAACTGTCGGTTTATGCAAAAATTGCAAAAAGTTTTAAACTGTTTTTTTCGCGAAAAAAAAAACGGATAGAACGAAAGAATTAATTATTTGAGTATCTTGAATACCTTCCAGCACCTCATTGTTACATAATGGAATACGGGGAAATCACAGCATTTTACACGACTATGTTGCACAACACTCGACGGTAGCTCAGCCGGGCAATGACCGACCGGACGACTCGAACGTGGGATTGTGTTCGTACACAACGAGGACAAAGTCTTAATGAGAAGTGGGAAGGAGGGGGAGGGGGAGGGGGTAAAAAACAAGTCGTTTATATTGAAAATCGAATAATCTTTTTGCAACATCCAATAGTCGATCGTTCGCAGATGTTATGGATTACGTCATTCATCAAAGATTTTCAATTATCTTCTTATACTCTGCATTAGCTGTGCTGACGACTTCTCCAGCAACTATAAAAACTGTAATATTATTATTAATAACAATCATCTGTTCCTTTATTGAAATTTAATTATTGATACTAAATGGTACTAAATTACTTCAGTAGAACGACAAAATGTAAATTTAGTAATTTCGATGAAATCCGTGCATACGACTTGAGGAGGTTCATGCGGTTAAGAACTTGACGAATAGATATTGGTTTTACAAAATTCGGATACAGTTATTGATATCTGCAAAGTCACGTTTAAAAATTTCACGCCTTCGGAATACCTCCTTCATGAGAACTTCATGAAATGGGGTTTCACAAAAAAATGAAATGAAATGGCTTAATCAACACGACTTTTTAGCCGCTCAAATTTCGGCAGGCGTCTTTTTTTGCCGTATCGGAACTATTGAATCGCAGACTTTAAAAAACAAAATAGTCAATATTTTTCAACCGTTCTAGCGTATACGTTTCTTTCTGGTTTTCTCGATCACATCCCATCACTTTGGGCCGACTTGTCTCCCACTTTCCGCTCTGCTCGTGTTCCAGTGAGACCCTCCCCGGAGTGTTGCCCACAACCATTCTTCCGTAATGCGCTACTGTATCGTTTTTGCACAAAGGCCAAGGGAAAGGGAAACTGTAGAAAACCTGAAAAAGCTTATACAGGCTGCTGTATTTTAACTCAGTCCCAATTGGTTAGCACCAATCCGCATCACCATCAAAACCCTTGAGCCAAATATATGGTCAACTTACGAAGTATTTGTTATTATCACGGTAGGTATCCAATTAGTGGTATGGGGTTTTTTGTAATAATTGTTTTAACCCTGCGACAAGAAATACATCCTTTCATCAACCTTTCGGGTTTCCATATGAGAGAAAGAGAGAGATAGAGTTCTTGTCTTTCTTGGGTGATCGGCATTTCCTATACACCATGGGAAATTGGTATTCCATCGATGTCCAGCGATTAACATTCGTACATCGTATTCAAGAATTTATGTGACTATTTTTCCATGGATATTTTATTTTGTTTTAGTTCCGTTCAACAATATTTGAAAAATCTGTTGTTTGTTGAATAAATATTCTACATGCTGATGCTCTCATCATTATCGTTCTTCCATTTTTATTCTTTCGTCGCTATTCTTACTTTTAATACGAATCACAATATTGCGAGTTCGAATACATTGTGCAACAAGGCTCTCGTGATCGCGATCGGTGTCAGAGAATGGCGCCCACCTAGCGATATGGAGCTTTGGGACACTAGGCATGCGAGAGAACGCACCGTGTTCCGCAGATCGCGTGACTTCTCATGCCCGTGGGTCACTCAAGTTCATTGGCTCTTTTTCACCGACGTTCTCTCGCCTTCTCTCGTCTTTTTCTCTGTACCACTAGCTTCTCCGGACACACACATACACAATTTTCAAACATACACTCTTGGAAATTGTCTCTTATCCGTCACGCATTCTAAAGACAACATTTTAATCATTCTGCTATATATATAGGTCAAAACAACACGAGACGTACGGTCGTGGATACCGTAATGAGCATCATTTTCAATGAAAGTCTATTCTTAAAATGAAAACTTGGAAAAGAATCCCCCGTGTGTTCGAAAACTCAACTACTTAAGACTTGTGGGTTGGTCTGAAGATTTCAATCAATCTTTCATGGACAGAAAGCTTACGATACATAAAAAGATTAAAATTGTACATGTACATCCAAACATTGTTTACTGAGTGGCTGATGCGTCGAAATAATACATTCGGAAAACTTTCGAAAATCTAGATTTAGATTTAGAATTTAGATCAAAAGTACTTCTTGAAATACGAGGATGTCAAAAATATATTCGAAGGAAAGAAATTTACTTTATCGAAGAAAGTGACGTAAGAATTATCCCGATATTGAAATTCCATACGTTTCAAACATATGGTAATGGCGCAATACCCGTTATTGTTGAATAAACAAATACATGAATGATAACATTTAAAAAAAAAAGCAACACTCCAATTGTCGACAAAACTCTTTCTCTCGCTCGCTCTCTCCTTTCTGTGAAATCCTTCCGACTACATTTTTAGAAACATGGCTGTAGGAATGAATCACTTGAAATTAAAGTGAAAAGAATTTCCGCCGCTTCTAAAAAGAATCATTGGGGATTAACCCTTTGGCTTAATCCCAAATTTTCATTACTCTCGTCTCTTCGGTTCTAACCGTCCAATTTCAATTCATTGAGATTGATTTTCAAACCTGAAAATATTTCTAAACGTTGAACCTAAAATTGTGCCTTAGAGACAAAATCTACCAAAGTACAATTTTGGTGAAACGTGGTTTTGAGTGCAAAACAGGACAATTTTTAATTGAGCAATGTTGACATTAAATCGTTTTCTCTGTGTTTATAGGGGGAACATGGGGTAAAATGGATTCCCGAGACAAAGCAGGCCGTCCAATTTTTATTTATTTTCGGGGCAGAACGAGCTCTCCCAAAAATTGAGGAAAGTCAATGCTTTCTTCGAATTTGATCTTTCTTCATTATTGGGAGAGCCCACTTTGCCCCAAAAATAAAAAAATTGGATGGCCCGTTTTGTGCCAGGGGTCCATTTTGCCCTGTGTTCCCCTATACTTTTTATCTTTGTTGATTGATTGGCTTAAAAAAGAATAAAGTAATTAATTCTGATAATCACTACAGACGTGAGTCAATAAGACAACATTTTTGCAAAGAAATTCATCACTTTTGTACCGCTTATTTGGTTTGTTACTCATAAATAAGTTTCGTATACGAGTCCGTGTATTTCACACATATATATTTACCTTATAACTTAACAATTCATATGTATTTTAGAATTATTTTATATTATATTGTATTATGGAAGTTATTAATTATACTTGAAGTAGGAATTATTCAGTGGCATAAAAAAATCAACATACGTACTGTGTACGCTGATGTGGCGTGACGTCCGATTTCCGATCGCGCTGACAGCGAACAAAAGTGCAGAGAATCGCACACCACGTTACCACGTATAATGGCATGGCCTCGAATATTAATGAACCATCTTTGAAAATTAAAAATGCGTATATATCTGTACATATGTATATGCTAGTTCGATCGGGAGAAAGTTGCGATTCGAGTGACCACGTCACTTTGAACGAGTAAAAAATTCTATTTGATGACTATCCATAACAACCGTCCGTTCCATGGCGGACAAACAATCTCCGGATTGGCACGTCTGAAACAAAAATAAGAAAAAACGTTTTGAAGAGAAAGGTTTGCCACGTGGTAAATCAACACCGTTTGCAAAAAATCGATGATAAAAAAAAAATGGCGGCTATTTGAAAAAATTGTACGAAAGTTGACTTATTTTTATGCGTTTTGAGTCGTGTGAATTGTTATATCGTAAATTTTTTTCCAAAAATGTCGTGAATTACCATACAAAACACCTCAATAAAGAATCGTACAAAGTTTTATCAAAATCGATCTCGCGGTTGCAGAAATTGTTTGTCCGCCATGGAACTACCTTTTTTTGAGGACTCGACTTTGGCGCTCTCTGCAAATTTGAAAAAAAAAGGCTGGGCGCAGTTAATAATTTTTTCAATATTCTATAAGGATAACATTATGTCCTCGAAAAAGTTTTATTGTAATACCTGATAAAGAAGCTGAGGAAAATGTTTTCGCAAATAAGCTTGTTTTTCGCTCTCTAGACTAGACACCAATCTTAATTCTGAACAGACGATACTTCTACCAACTTTCCGATCTGGATTCAAACATATATTAACAAAATTGTTCAAGGATCCTTGAAAATTGTTTGTGTTTAAAGTCTCGTGGGAAGTTTCTATGTTTTAATAGCATCCCAAATCCTCACTAATGTTCTGGACTTGAAAAACATGATACGAATGCATTTTTCATTTCTATTAGTTTTATCTTTTCTTCTGACCAGTGTTCTTGAACGCACGTTAAATGTCAGAAAATACAAAAACTCCGACTTTCCCACAGTTCTGACCTTTCAGATGCTTCCAATCGTGCAAATATATCGCGATTGTGAAACGCATGTCTTTATTTTTTTTTTTTTTTTTTTTGCTTTTTGCCGGTAACGATAATGTGGGAGCACTCAAATAAGTAGACTCACGTACATATGGGGCATTCGATACAGATTAGACCTGAGACATTTTTGTGACATTTCCATTCTATGATTTGGCTAAAAATGAGTGTTGTGTTGCCCATTTTTGTCCATTTTTATTCTTTTCGAATAATTCACGATTAAACTTTAAACAATTGAATCAATTTTGAGACCTGTCTCATCGTGGGAACATGTTTTCTGTGACTGATCGTCTTATGTCAATTGTTTTCTTTTCTTTTTTTTCCAAACCATAAAAATATATGAAGGAAAAATTTTCTACGATTTTCTTCACGTTTCTTCACATAAATTACAAGTATCAAACATCATGGATTCAATTAATTTTCAATAATTATTCATCAATTTTATCATTAAGTCCTGTAAACAGTCCTACAACATTGCGAATAAAAAAAAGTTCCATTTGATTGAAGTTGTTTGAAAAAATAAAAAAATTTTTAATAAAAAATCTTATAAGGAAATTTTCTCCTACGAGGGCCTACGAGGGACCGCTCTCTAAAATTATTCAATTGGCCAAAGTTTTTGTGCTAATTTTTGTAAAAAAATAAAAATCCGATGTCTTCTTGAAAAATAAATGATTTTTATTCATATAGAAAAATTAATGAATCATACTATAGATCGCGAAATATTCATGATTTTTTCTCAATTATTTTGTAATGGGACGATGCAAAACCAACGGTAATTCAAAGATATATATTCCTCTTGGTTCGATTTTTAGAAACTCACAGTGACTTGAAAAAGAAAAAAAATGAAAATTTTGGAAAAAAAACTATATTTCATAATTGAATGAACGAGAAAATTTGGAAAAAATAGAAAAAGCTTTATCAATAGGCCCTGGACACATGAAGTTTTTAGCCAAATTGAGAAATGTAAAAGTCAAATTCAGGGCGAATCGGTATGAAATTCCCTGTTTATGTATGGTTTGCTGTAGATAGTGATGGCTAAGTAAATGTATCCATCAAACGGCACAAGTTAAAGACCCACTGAGTTCTGTTGCCAAGTTATTTTAGCCGCACAAAGCAATGGGTGAACTGTTATTTGCCGATAAGTAGTAATCGAACCGATATTTTAAACAGGAAAAAAACCAAGTTACTGCTTTATCGAGTCGATACCTTAAATCCATAATTTCAATATGTCAGTGTAGTAGGAGTCGCAATTCTATTTGCATACTTACAGCTCGGCTTCTATATATCAGTGCGATAAATAACTTCAGTTCATTTTAGTATTCACTTTTTTCAATTCTATTCCCACACATGAACAATTTTTACCGATTATTCGAGCATTAGGATATCGGTAAATAATGAATTTCTTGCTCATATAATGATTTTTCAATGAATTTGCGTGTTGATTACATGAAAATGAATTGGCCAAAAAAACAAGGACCGCTTTAACCCTTTGGGCCATAACAGGACTTACGTGGTTTTGCCTTTTTTTTAACAGCTTTTCGACGATTAAACTATGATTTTATGAGCATTGGTCCCTGGAGCATTGCAGATGCTTTTTTCGGCATGCTAGTCGACACTTTTTTGTTGAAATACCAACCATTGATTACAATAGTTTTGGGATTTTATTGACAAAAAAGTGAATTTCTATGAGCAACAATCAACAATATCGAACAACTGAGCTTGAGACTCTAAAATTTAATAAATTTTGTGTTGATATTGAACTAAAATCGGAATTTCGAAGAGCAATATTCTCCGTAGACATTTTTTAGGTTTTATTTATATTTATATTTATACATAATATAAAAAGAACTTAATGATGCCGCGTCTTGCCTCTATTAAAACTGAGCATTTTTATTATTGTAGGAATTGAATATATCCCGATAATCATATACATAAGAACACACACACACACACATACAAACACTATTAACAACTCTATGGTTAATATAATTCTATTGTGATCGTTGAAGCGTAAAAACTCCTCGGCAAAAATAGCTTAGAGAGTAGTAAAGAGTGTAGCAAGCACTATATAAAAGTAATAATGTACTGTACAGCAGTGCAATCCTTTCTCTTCGTTTATTATTCAATGGAATCTCTCCTATTCCCATTTGCAATGCTTTATTCTTCGATTTCTTCGCGTATTTATTGATACCTCCACCTCTTGTTCATTTTCCGAACATTTTCTCACAATATCGGTCATTAATTTCGGCATGTGAAAATGAGAAAGTAAACTGTAGTTGAATTTTTTAAACATTTTCAGCTTTCGAATAAAACATGGTTATTTTTATTTGACCCTAGAAACCGTTTTTCCACATAATATTATTCGTCTTCGTCATCTCACTTCTGATTTCTTTTTGTCGTCCAAGTTCAGGTACATAATTTCATCTTCAAGGTTGCAGTGTTGGCCTAATTTCGTCATAAAGTGGCTTAAATTTGAATTTTCGAGACAAGTAATGATAATTTAATAAAAAATGTATGAATACTTAGTATAATCGGAAATTCGTAATAGGTTACTGCGTTCTAGCGTACGTTCAAACACACATGACAAACGTCATTCATCGAGTTTCTCGATTTCACCCTATCGGGAGCGTTGAAACTCGATGGAAGATGCGCGCCGTGACACCTGGCGGTAGCCTGTGGAAGCTTGTTGGCGAGTTCTGCAGGAACGCCAGGAATGGGAGAGGGCGGCGATGCTTTTCGTTGACTGATACATCACCTCGAATGAAACTTACAATATTGGGTTTGCGAATACTCCATGGGAACTCCTTGAACAAGTAAACAACGTATTTAACCCCTCACACATATGTTTTTCGATTCCATGCGTAAAAATCATTTTGCAATCACTTTGCCATCACTTTGATAGCTGTAACAATGCACTAAACCATTCATTTCCATACGACGTCTCAATACCGTAGGAGTTGATGGGAATTGTCGCTTTACAAAGACGAACGTTTTTCTCAATTTTTTTTTTAAAGCTTCTTGATCTGGAAATCTTAATTTTCATAAAAAATTGTTCAAAATCTGAGGTCACGTGTGACCCGGGTGTTTACCGTAAGAATTAAGGTTGCATCCTTGCAACCGATCTTCTCAAATTTATCTTGATGATCCAATTAAATTTATCACGTGATATCATATCTTCCGATGGATTTTAATTTTTTTTTTTTTTTTGTAATTTTGTTTTCTGATGCTACATCTATTATCAGCTTTTAGTCAAAATGGATTAACTTCGGCGTGATATCGACTAACGAATTATATTCATGTTTCATAATGAATTAATATGAAAAAAAAACGAAATTGTATTAATAATATTTATTTTATATCGTATAAAATTTTTTATATTCAAGATGACATTGGAAAATAATCAGTTGAAACGTAGTGAGAATGTCGAAATAAAATCTGAGACTAGGCCGTGTGAAAACAAAAAAAAAGTACACACTGTGACCTACAAACTTATCTCCGAATCCCGGTTGCAAAGCGTTCGTGCATTAAATTTTTTCGCGTCGGATGTCCTATCTGGCCCTCGCGACCTTGGACTTCGAAACACCACGTGTGCCTAAAATCCACTCAGAAAGAGAGACAAGAACCAGAACCAGACGAACAGCCAGCACAGAGAGAAGAAAAAATATTCATGTCTGTCTGATAGATACTTTTTTATTTTCTTCAGTCTCATCAATTTGCACATGCGGAAAGAGTCCCTCAAAGTTATATAATGTATACAAAAGTTCAATAAAAAAGATTGAAAATGATTATGTCAAATCATCGCTCCAGCCATTGGACTGTTTCAATTTTTCGATCATTATAATGATTGAAAAACTCTGTAATGAATGTATTTTGAGCGGTAGAACGGTTTTTTTTCTGTCAGAAAAAACCTAATTTCTAAATCGGAAAATGAAATTAAAAAGCTCACTTTTATAAACCGTTAAAAAATGTAATTTATCAAATGATTAATTTTTCATCACAAATTTGCTTAATATAATTATAACCATACAGACTAATAATGACGGTGTTGATAAATCACCACTATCACCAATCACCTTTGGTGCAGAGTTCATGCGCTTCGTATGATTTGTAATGAAATACAACATTTTGCCACATTTAATATTTTTATAAATTATGTAAATGTATGCAGAAAAATACTTTTCTCGTTCTTGAATAGCATATCAGTCATTTACAATAAACATACATTTAATTTACAAATGATTTTACGATGAACGAGTGATTTTATTTTCGAATTGCAATTATTGAACAATACAGCAAGTGGATTAACTTTTGGAACCGTTCGGTCCGTAGTTGTGACTTAAGGTTCGTGTGATATTGTATTTTCTTCATATACGAAATTTTACGCACCTAAATATAAAAGTTTCAATATGAAGTCAATTTTTATGAATTATTTTACATTTGAAGGCTTTACCTTCCTTAATACTACATTTTATACTATTTTTTAATGATTTACATTCTTCAAACCGATTTTAGAGTAATTTAGTGTTAAAGTTGTGATTCGGCATCTTATAAATAAATGAAAACCCCACAAGAGAGTTACCAGTCGTAAAATATGACTAACAATAAGAACTTGGTACAGCTTTTGATAGACCTGTTTCCTACGCGTTCGAGTTCTGACTCTACTACCCACGGGTTTTTGTAGTTCAAGCCAATCAGAATAACTCGCTCTACCAGATTCCCACGTGATAGCTGAATTACGCCAACATTTCAACACCCATGATGCTTTACGATTTCTTTGCATAAAGGAATCAGAATCGTCAGAATGGATGTATACGAGATCGGGGTTGTCTATTTGAATAATACGCAGTCGAATCGGAAAATAATAATAAATAAATATACACATTTGTAGTTTCAATAATAATCTTTCATAGATATTTATTCTCTTTATACTCTAGGACTTACAGAAGATGTCCTTACTCCTTGATCTCTACTCTCAAACTGTTAACTTCTACGAACGAACTCTGACCGACTCTTGGTCACAACGTCTGGAAACACTTAGACCCTTTGTATTGAGTCCTTTTTTCTGTTTCTTTCTTTCTGTTCTCGGCATAAACTGCATAAACTTAACGTAAACTGTAGTATGATATCCTTATATACTAGAGTTGGAACTAAACAAATTCATTTTTGTAAACGTCATAAATCCAACACCGCCTGTATCAGAAGAGTTTTCCGTAGTTTTCTTTGGCCCTCGTGCAATTGCGATACAATAATCCATTAAGAATGAGTGGTTGGAGAGTTTCACAGGAACAGGAGCAGCGAAGTGGGTAAAAAAATAGGATCAAAGTAATGGAATGGAAGCTTATCAAAGAGTATACACAATAACAGCAAAAAAAAAAATTGAAAAAGTAAACAATGATAAGACCGATTCTAATCTTTGTAACATGCGAATAATTTTTTCATTAATGGGGTTATTAATATGAAGCGAAATTATGAGGTAATGCACAGCATAAATACTGTAAAAAAAAGCTCAGACAAGTACATTTACTCGCACCATTAGCCGCTTCTGTGAAAATCTTTCAAAAATCCAAATCTCCACAAAAACTGAAACAAAAAACCGGTCTTCAAAGTATCATCTCCCAAAAATCGTTTGAGAACTTTTCTATAATTTTGTCGGAATAATAATAAATATAATGATAATATCAAGTATATAGATTGAACACAATGATCGAGCGAACAGCACATCTCATACGAACGAGCAAATAAACGATCCAATCGTATTTTTAAATATTACAGATGTATCTTTTAATCGATTTTCTTTTCTTTTTAACGCCACGTGTGCTAAATTATCTCGATGTTTATCGCACAGTGCACACACTGTACGATATCTGCGCTCATCTCTAATATATTACACGAGACATGGCTCGCGTGACTGAATAAACGAAAATTTGTATGCGCACGTTCGGAACGTTCGACAAAATCTGAAGGACACACACGTGGATGTCTCGTTTAATAGATCCAGTGGAAACGTTTCGATAGAAAAGAAAAAAAAAATCTTTTACAAATACCATTTTCAATCCTTTATTTAGAGTTTTGGCCCAAGCTTGACCAGACACTTGTATTCGGGGGTTTTCGGGGTCGCTGATTACAAATCTGCACTCAAAATTTAGAAATTCAAGATGACGGATCCAATATGGCGGACCACAAATGCAAAAAATGTTTTGATGAAAGCAAAATATGGTACTGGGGGGTTTTCGGGGTCGTTGATTACAAATCTGCACCCAAAATTTCAGAATTCAAGATGGCGGATACAATATGGTGGACCATATTTGCGAAAATCGTTTAAGAATAGCGAAAGTTGGAACTCGGGGGTTTTCGGGTTCGCCGGTTAATTTGGTGAGAATATTCTTTAGTATTAAATATGAATATACAAATTTTTTAAGATTTTTCTTCTACATAGTTTTCGAGTAATTGAACAATAGAGTTTACATGCATAAGCATAGGATTCAGATATATATATATATAGGTATATCTTTAGCATATTGTAAACTCCAATTATTCGAAAACTATGCAGACGAAAAATTTGAAAAAATTAGTGTCATCGTATTTAATACTAAAGAATGTTATCACCAAATTTTATTAAATTCTTATCATATTGTCGTATGTAGCCAACCTCCTTAACCTTTGTCATGGAATGTATCTATTCTCAAAGAACCTAAATTCGATTTCAATGAAAAAAATGATAGGAACAATATTATTTTGAACGTCTATAAAAAAAATTTCATTCTGTCCTTTAGTGAATAAAAATCATCGCGCAAGTATCATGAATAATAGAGAAAAATTGCGACTTAACAATGCTCAATTTAATTATCTATTTCTCGATTGAATTCGATGTAATAAAAGTTCGTTATTACTTAGTAATAATTTCTTAATATTAATAAGAATAAAAAATGCAGTCTTAATCGAGTGATTATTTTTTTTCGACACCAAAAGATAAAAAAGCGAGTGTCGATAACGTTTGGGTAAACATTTTACACAATTTTTTTTTTTTTTTTTTTAATTAAATATTATTCTAGAAAATATTATTTATCGAAAAAAAAAATAACGAATCAATTCTTCATGTCGATATGCATTTATACAGTGATCGTTTCGTGAAATTTCTGTTTCTTATTATGGTTAAAAGATTTTTAGAAATTCACAATACGATATTTTTTCATTAGTTTCAGTTTGATGTGCTGTCGGGAGTTGGAGAGGTCGAGGAAGATGCGGAAGTACCGCAAAACGGAAACGTGTGCGAAAAGGACGGAGGTGCATCACCATTGGGTAAGTACTTCCTGCAATAAAACTTTTTCGCAGAATATATTGTTTTTAATCAAAACTGACAAAAAACACCGTGATGATTATTATTTTAATCAAAAATCGCACACACGAGGCTTTCATTCATCAGAAAATATTCTTGTTGTCAACATTCCTGCATATTTACTTGTCGGGTTTTGACGGGTTCATGATTTTTAACATTTTTTTTACTATTTTGAAAAAATTCGACGAACTTCAACTGTTAAGATAAAAATAAACATGAAACACTTTAAAAGAAATATGAGACACAAGTAAGAAGATAACAAGTGTCTTTTTTTTTTCAAATTTTGAGGCTGACTACGTTTTTAAATGACTGATAACGATCATTCACATGGCGTGATCGGATCTTTTTCGGTACTGTATTCGCCGTATGATTCTGCAATCTAAAAACATGTACAAACAATTTCTTTCATTTCATAATTTTCATATTTGAAAAAAAAAAAAAAAAAAATGATCATACTCAATGTTGGTTGGTGGCAAAGAATCGGTGGAATATTTTTTTGTAAAGCAGCATTCACCGATTTTGAAAAAGTGGTTTCGAGAAAACTGCGTTTAAAGATTTAAAATTGAAAAAAAGGGAATAATTTCGTTTTTTTTTTCTACTCACAAAAAATCGATTTTTTTAAAAATACAAACCTTACCCCCCCCCCCCCTTTAAACAAGTTGGACAAGTTACATTTAATATTTGAAAGGAGATTACTTCAAATTTCGTGTCTACCCCCGGTTACAGGGGTTTCCACGTGCATAAGGTTGAGAGCACAATAATTCCCATGCATATATTTTAAATATCCATTTCGTCAAATACGTTTTCGAGGTTTCTTTATGATTATGAAATATTATGGCCAAACTTAAACCATAAAAATACGTACAGAGCGAATGTGTATACCGCAGAGCGAATCATGCACCTAACCGGCAAGAAGTGCGCATTAAAAATTGTTGAGCCGTTTAGCATCGACTAGTGACTCACCAGCATTCACCAGCTGGAACGACGCCTCGAACTATAACGAAAAGTAGCTTTGGCTGTTTGTACAGAGTTTCTCAAAAGTTGGATCCAAATTTTAACATCATGGACAGATAACAGGGGGTTTACGCACCTGTGCAATGTTTTTTTGACGTTCAATTTTTCACAACACTGTGCCGTATGGAATTATTCAATTATTTTTTAATTTACTAGTCTCAAACGTTCCTGGAAAAATTTTGAACCGCCATTTTTGAAAAAAAAATAAAAAAAATAAAAAATCGACCAATCACGCCACGAATAAAACGACAACAATGCCATCCATTGGGCGCCAACTTCGGGCGTTACTCACCAACTTTTGAGAAGGGGAATTTTCATTTAGTAAATCACGTGATTTTAAAAAAGAAGATTCAAAAAAATTTCTTCTTCAAAATTTTGCAATGAACCGTCGTATTCAGTGTGAACGTGACTTTTGAAATAACATATAATCATTTAACTTCGTCCATGAAAAAAAAAAAAGAAACGAGAAAGTTCTGTTCTAAGAAATTGATCACGCGATATCACTTCGCTGGGTTCAGAAATTTTTACCAAAAATAGACAATTGCTTCACAAAATGTATAACTGTACTTTATTGCTCATAATTTTTGTAACGTATTCGTTTTTTTTTTTTTTTTTCATTTAGAAAATTTTCATTACGAAAATAAAAGCAAAAAGTGGTGAAAAAAATTTCCGTTGCGAACTTAAAACTGTCATATTGAACTTTCAAAATTTCATATTTTTATCGGTCCAATATTTTTCAAAGGTTTTCGATTGTTTTTTTTTTTTTAATCATTCGTGCAGCAAGTGTACAAACTGGATGGAAATATTATGCAAATAACGAGATAACATATCTTCTAAAGTAGTGCTGGACCGAAGTAGTTACTGAATTAAATAAATATAAAATATAGCAAAAAAATATATTCGTTGAAACTCGTTGATGATTTTTTTTTTTTTTTTACAATTTATGCTAAACTCATAGTTTTTTATAATATTTTAACGATTAGTGTAGATTTAGTTGCTAATAGAATTTTTATTACAAATTCCTTGTGACAAATGTCATAATTAGACTCACAGTTCGACCATTAATTCAGGAACATCCCGAGAATATAATTTAAGTATTATTTTTAAGATTATTTAGTCGATGCTTAGTCATAGATTTGAAGCAACGTTTTAAGCACCGATGATTCATTTTTGTTGCAAAAGAAGTTCACGCAGACATCAAAAGTCTACAGTCAAGAAGTTACGGTCATTGGAAGAAGAAAAAATCGACAAACAAACAGTCTGAACCACGAATGACAGTTCGATATCGCTAGAATTTTTCTAGTGTTACTAAATCCAAAAAAAAAAAAAAAAAAAACAATTAACGATCGAAATGTGTGCGAAAAAATGCACGAAAGGAATGTGCGAAAAGAAGCAACTTCATTTTCGAAAAAATATGCAGATTCCAAATCTCCAAAATGGAGAAAAAGCTCCAGATTCAAAATTGCTATGCTATTATTTTCGACCATCATAGTTTTTTTTTTATTATTTCTTATGAATTATTAATTTTAATCAAACAAGTTATCATGAGTGTGGATGTTGTCATTCGGTTATTTCTACCGATTGTTCACTTATACAGAAGTCTTGGCGAAAAGAGAAAATAAGTGTATTTTTATAGACGCACAAATGTGATAAAGTTGTGGTTCTTTACATGCACGTATACTTTGAGAAACGTTTTATTTGCCTGAAGAATTAAAACAATTGTCACTCAAGTCCTAGTAAATTAGCGCGAAATATTTTTTCGGCAACTCACAACTAAAATGAACCCAAGCAATCATAATTTAACGAGTAATATAATTTTGTTTCTTATCAGAGAAAATTGTACATAATAAAATAATGTTGCAAATCTTTAAACATGGCGTTAGTTAAATAATGCAAATTCAATAACAACGAGGAAACTGTATTTGCTCTTACCATTTCGTTTTGAATATACATACGTAAATACACGATTAAAAAGAAAAAAAAAAAAAAAAAAAATTAAGCCCAGTGTACGGAAACCTTGTTTTGCTCTTTCTTTTGCAACTTCCATTATAACTTCGTATTGTACATACTACCACAAATTTATACACATTGACTCGAAAAACTGTACACAAACCGGTTCGAGATGTCATTATACGTACCAACATCGCCTCGAGCCTTCTATAAGCTTCTTTCGCATGTACGTGAGTTTATCTCGTCACACGTTAAAACCACAAGAAAACGCTTTCGCCTTTTAAATTTTTCCACCATTTTTTCTTTTTTTTTTTTCCTATTTTATTTAACACTTTATCAAAATTATTACGAAATTTTTCAAACTTTGGTTTTTACTGTACATTTACCTTGAAATAGGCAACGAATTTATTGTCATTCGACTGCATCGTCAGTGTCAAATATAAAAATGAAGACTAATTCGTTTAATCAAATATACAGGTGTAGGTACATTTGCGCATGGGCTGAATCTACTTCCACTTCGCTCATGAAACATTTTTTATTCACAAATTATGAAAATTGTTGTCAATTCCCAAACTTTTAATTCAGATTTTAAAAAACCATTCTTCCTTCACTGAAAAAACGAATTTGTTAATTCCAGCAAATTAAGCGGTGGAAACCATCAAATTTTTGTTGGATGAACTGAATTTTTTGGTTCGCCGTTCTCAGTTTTCATTTTTTAGTTTGAGCATCGAAAAATCGAGTTTGTAACATAGCTTTAACAATCCACACAGTTGATTAACTTGACTCGATTTGATTTTTGAATATTATTTTATCCTAGTAGTTTGTCATACGTCAATGGAATCGTGACGTGTCAGAAATTGATAAACAATTGTCGATTTTTTTTTTTAAGAGTCAAACAAACGCACCGTTAGACTCGGAAAATAAATTACGAATTTGGTATTAGGATTAGTTTGAGGTTATCTCCGCATCATTAACCCTTACTTGCCACGTTGGGGTACAAAACTACCCCAGGCCTACATTTCCTTTTTCTCAATTTTCCACTTTTGTTGGCTTTAGCATTTTTTTTAGTGTACTTAAATTTAATTTTTGGCTGCGTAAAGTGAAGAATCTTTTAAAAAAAGCTTTGAATATGTTCTGAAACAATTTTCAAGTCGAAATATTCAGTAGTTCATTTTTTATAACAATTTTTGTCACCGGGGTATAAATCTACCGCATGGTGGCAAGTACGTAATTCTAGAGAGGTGTGGTAAGTAAGGGTTAAAAAAAAAAATGTCGATCATCACTCAGCAAGGTGATGTTTTATCTGGTGTTTTGTCATTAATTGCATTTCAAAAGTTAAGAATATATTAAGAAAATATTTTCTTGTTAACACGCTGCATGTTTCTGACACATCATTATGGTAAATTGATTTCCAGAAATAATCATACACGCTTCAATTTAACGAATTGTGTGTTCGAAGTGAACTTGAAATATTTCATTTAATCGTATCGTTTCCGTGTTTGTATGCCACAAAGAATAAACTTATGAGTGTGGTCACGTTTTTACGCTCATATATATATATATATATTCAATCGGATAATGCGAGTGACGAACGCACAATAAATATTTTGAGGGTGTATGTGTTTACACGATAGTGATACTTCGTGATATGGCCAGTTTATAAACGTGCATTATTAACTCGGCCTCGTTTCTCATTGCAGTTTTCAACTCTTTATTTCCACGTCCATATCTTTCTTATATGTTCAAGTTAAATATCATCGAGACTCCCCTTAATAAACTTTGTTTAAAATAACTTGAGTAAAAAGATCGGAAATAAATATTGTCCGGTAATTTCCTTTTCCTTTCTTAAAAAAGACATGTGGTCGAACTCGAAAATATCGAGATATATCGAAACTTGAAGCTGCTATTGGTGCCTATGGATACGTTTGTTCATTATTTATGTATTCGTTGGCATGCATTTGTTTATTCGTTTGTTTATTAGCAGTAAATTTTACAAGTTTTCATAGCACGATGATAAAATATTCGGAAAGGAATTGAAAAATACCAGTAATTGAAAAAAAACTTGAATCAGTTTTTTTCTTCTTCTCCTACAATAATTAGTACGAAGAAAATAAATCTCTAAAAATGGCGAGAGCGATAAACCGGTTTATTTGGCTTGGAACGACTTACGTGTACAAAAGCCATGGACGCATGAAAGTTGCTATACAATATTTTCATCCTTTTCTTCCGTCTCTCTTATCCCTTTGATTAAACGACAATAAAAATGAGAAAATAAAAAATTCCGAGCCAGATACCAAATATTGAAGGACAAAAAAGTATGAAAGTTCGACGAGTCAAGCAATGTCGTCGAGAAGCCCTCGCATCATCAGTTATTCTGCAAAAGGCATAATCCGTTGAAAGACCCCTGAGTGAGGCTGCATCTTAAAGGGGAACGATCTGGACTTTCCAGTGTGTCTAGAGTTACAAATTTGGATCTTTCGTCCATTTAACCCCTTCCTCGACGTACGCGTGAAAACTTTATTCAATTGTTTTTCTCCGTTTGTATCTGTCCAGGTTCCTATTTTTAAGGAAGATCATCTGGTACCGAGCAAGTCAAAATAAAAAAACTGCTGTGACTAGCGCAGTCTGCTCATCGGGATGAGCGTGTTTAACCTCCAAACTTTGACCGCTTTAACCTTCGTTTTCAGGACAAATTCATTTATTCTAAACCACATGAGTATCTAATTGATTTTCGGAGGCCGTACAAACGTTCTTTAGATATTTTTAAATCAATATTAGAAGGTCCTTCTGAAAAGGTTTGTCAATGTTAGCAAATTTCTTGTATACAGACGGAAAATCCACTGCAACCCATAAGGAACCGTGTTAATGGAGGAAATCTGTTTTTATTCATTTCTCACGAATAAGGTATCCTCAGGGTTCAAAATTTTAACAGGTGACTTTGTAGATACTAATTAGAACATTAGAAAGTAAACGTCGAAATAGAACATTTTTAATTCGCGATATTAGTCATTTTGACGAAACTATTACGTCAAGGAAAACAAATTCATGTAGCTGATAGGAAAAAAAAATGTCGGCTGATATCCGTTGTGTAAACAATGAACGAAAAAAAAAAAATATCACTCGTTGACTCGTTGTGAGGAGAGGTGGAGGACTATTTATACATGTGTAACATATACGGTGGATAAGAGATCGGGAAGGTGCGATAAGTCACGTGACCTTGAATCTCAGTTTCCCCCTTGACCCTGGAAACAGTCATGCGCACCTGCATCGTGTACGATGGCGCTGCAATCGGTTCTTAGAATAAAAAGTGAAACCGCTCGTTGGTTTCTCTTAATTCATCAATTATTACCCTTATTTTTGTCTTCATTTTTTTTTTAAGGTTATGCAGATCTAAGCAGATCGCAAACCCTTCGTACGTCATGTATGTGCGTTAAAAATGCAAAATTTAAGACCGAATTCCATAACATAATTCTCATAGACTGAACAAAATTCAAAAACAATTTAGAAGAAATTTTATTTTTTATTTTTTTTTACGCTAAAAGTACATTAAGTGGTCATTTGATTCTTGGTTTCTTTTTTTTTTTTTTGAATTATTATAGTGGTTTTTTACCAAGCACGAAAAGTAATGCCTCAGTTTTAATGTGACCAGTCATTTTTTCACGTACAAAACAATTCCTAAATCCCTCTCATTCTTTTAATAATCCTTCCCCCTTTTTTCTTTTCCTGGTTCTGAAATATATCCTTTTCCATCCTCCTCTGTCTCTTTCCAGTTAAATAAAAAAATCAATGCAAACAAAATTTCGATTGAAAATATTGAATTGAAAAAAAAAAAAAAAAATTTGCCTAAGCACTTGGCGAGTTCGGAATAATGCATAATACATAATGTGATGTACTAAGTTATGTGAACAAACCCGTCAAGTGCTTCGACGTTTTTTTTTTCCAATTTTATATTTTTAATCGAGAATTTTTTTGCATTGATTTTTTTTTTGAAAACTCAAAAAAAACAGAGAAGGATATAAAAGCATATATTCGCATCCTCATACAAGGAATAGCAAAATATTGATAAATTCGATAAATTTTAATTAATTAAAAAACTTGCTATTATCCTCTAACGATCCTATTTCAAAATCTCGCCTTTGGTCCCGACGATCTTATGAAATGTAGATCGTCCGATGTCTTATGTACACTACCACCACATGTTTGAGTGTATTATCCACTAGTCGCGCGAATTGTAAACTCGACGGGAGTCGCCCAGCATAGATTCCCACGAGTTCAGACGAGAAAAAGACTTTTCTCGTCTGTTTTCTTTTTTTTTATTTTTCGTTTTTCTTTCTTTAAAAACGAAAGAAAAAGTCAAAAATGCACTGTAAAAAGAACAAAAACAAGCAAACGAATCACATCCTACAACAAAATCTAATAATAATAATCATTCATTAAATATATATATATATAAATCCCGTGTCGCGGTGTTTGTGGTCACACTCCCCTGAATCGGCTCGACCGATTTTCATGAAATTTTTTATGTATGTTTGGTAGGTATGAAAATAAATCATAAAGTATATTACATACCGCCAATAAATTATATCTCTATTTTATAAAACTCAACTGCAAAATTGTGTTTGACCGCTTTTCACGCGAAAACCACTTAACCAATTTTGATAAATCTTTCACCGGAATGAAGCCCATGAATCAGAATAGGTTGTAGGCCGTATTATATTCCAATAAATTGTTTATTCAGGGAAGGCCAAGTGAAAAATTGAATTTTTCATCATTTTTTTTACTTTAAAACTTCTCATATTATTAAAAAATGACTATAAATGAAAAATACTAATTACAAAATTGAAGATAATTCCACAATGAAGAGAATGAGCGGTGGCTGGGGTCCCAACTTCGGATGGAAAAGAGTTACGTGTGGTTGACAGGCCCTACGAAGCGATTAACGACCAATTAATATTCATCGATGCTTGCTTGAATATTTTAAGTACACATCAACGTACAATCATGCAGCAACTTCGGGGCGGCAAAATTTTCAACAATCCCTTCCGAGAAAAAAAAGCTAGCGTTCTACTTAGCGCCAACTAGATGCGTTGCGGGCGCAGCCCGCAGGTACAGCTAGTTTATGAATAAAGTTTGCAGGAGGAAAAAACATAGAATTAATTTCGGAACCGTCCCAAACATGTCAATAAAACGGAACTAATTTCACTTTACCGTTACTGTCGTCATACTTGAAATCTTGTTTACCACGTATATGAAAATTTATACTATTTGTGACATTCAACACCGACACACTGATCACTTTCGTAAATACGTCAAAAGTAAACATATTTCGAAACAAAAAATCGTTCGTCGTAGTAATATCGTAGTAATGACACCATGATTTGAGTTATTACGATCCATGTAAGTAGGAGCATAACGGTGAGAAAGAAAGAGAGAGAGAGAGAGAAAGAGAAAAAGAGAAACCTTGTTGACAAAATTTATTCTATCTCTGTTCGAAATTGGGTCTTCAAAATCCTATTTCTTCATATTTCCTTTCAGACATGCGTGGGTGGGGGAACTGTTTTTTTTTTTTTTTACCTTCGACCCCGAATACAAATAGGACAATGAGAAAGAAATTTCTTTCCATTAGCAAAAACGAACGAACGAAGGATCTGTTTTTCGTCATGTGGCAAATGAAAAACCACGACTTGTAGACAATTTTTCTGAAACTCGAGATCAGTCTTCAAACGATTTCAGAAAATGAAAATGAAAAAAATTAAAAAAACATCTCATAATATATGGAACTATGAATTCGTTCGAACGAAAAATAAGTCGTATTTCAGTGAGTAGGTAGGCTAAGTAGTAGCAGTTCGCCACACATATTCTCGGCTCTGTGGTTGTCCCCTTTTTTTCTTCCTATAAGGACCATGTTTGTGGCATGGTACGAGGACTAGCACACGCAGTGACGTTCGAGCGTCATCTGTGAGACTGTGAGACCAGCGTCCCCCGCGCGCGGATGACCCTCGTAAAATGCTGCTCGAGCAGCGCTTTCGGTGTCAAGCGGTGAGAGACGGCAACGTGTATACGTGGCCCGTTCGTTAAGTTGAACATGGTTGCGCGCGCAGTCCAGCTACGAATCAAAACAATGTATACCACGCGATATTTCGTCATATTTCGTACCCCATCTCTCTCTCTGGGCGAGAAAGAAAAGAAAAAAAAAGAAGCCGTTGGCGATCGAACTGGTGTCTTCCGTAGCTTCAAATTCTATTGCCAAAATCGTACGTCGCAGTTGATTTTAACGGAAATATACACAAGCGATGTGTTCGTTCGAATACGAATGTGCCAGAAACTCAGGGACTCTCAACCAAGCTAGTAGACATTTTCTTGCTTTAATTAGTAAATATTTTTAGCGTAGAATTACTTTCTTTCAAATGATGAAATTATTGCAATTTTGTGAGAGTATGCAAAGACAAATTGAGCGAATACAAAAAAGATAATGAATGACAAAAAAGAAATATCGTTCGGTGCATTTGAACCGAAACTTAAATATAATTGAAATTAATTGACCGATAATGTCGAAAAAATATAATGTTTTTTTGCTTCATCGCCAGCTGTCTTCTCAAGCTTTTCCTCTACTTTATTCCACCAAAAATTTCCAGTATTCCAGTTCGCGTTGTGTAAATACGATAATATTAACACCCAATTCATTACTGCTATCGCCTTTTTAAAAAGTTGATCGAGTTTTTATTCACGTAAACATCACAGCCGCACGTTGCTAAGGTTTAGTATCTGCATTGAAAGAAAAGACAAAAAAAATATTCCAGAACATGTCTGAGCTATTCTTCGGAAGACGTACGACAACGACCTTGAGGCCACACCGACCAATACTTTGAGGTCGCTCATAAACAAAACAGTGTCTCATCGTTAGTAAACCCGCAAGAAAAATTGGTAACATCAAAAAGGTTATTTATTATGAGAGGATGTTCGAAACGACACTCACTGAAAACCTCATCCAATAGTACTTATAATTCTAAAATGTTGTTTGCATTAAATTCCTAAATGAATCACTTAAACACTTCATTATTATTTTCAACATCTTCCAAGATGTGCAGATGTGTGATTCGAATTCCCTTGCGACAGGGTTCAAAAAATGTATATTCATTGGCACAGGTGCTTTGTAAACAAAAACAATCAACGAAAAAGCTAACCGTTTATTTGTTACCATTAGAAACGACGGTTTGCCCCCCCCCCTCTCCTTCCAACTCCTCTTATTTTCTGTCCCAAATAAATAAGACCCTACCTCCACCGGTATCATCCTATACCTTTCATTATCGTATGTGCGTGGCCATATAACATCGACAACAGTGAGTCACGATTAAACTCGAAACCGCGCAGACATTTTGCCGGTATTTGCATCATCTCTATCGATAACGAATAATTGTCATTTATAATGAAACTTTGGAAAACAGATAATACGGAAATCATTTGACATGATGATGTAAAACGAAACGAATAATAAAAGCATGTGAATTATTGTAATTCCAAGTGTGTGTGTAAGGTTATATTGAGTATCTTTTAAAGTGGTGGGATTGACGACGAGCGAAGAAGCAGCGAGCTTTGCGATGCGTACGTGACAAGAAGCGGGTAGCAGCGAGAGCGAAAGAGGAGAAGTAGAGGGCGTCGGCAGCCTCCCGCTTCTAGAAGCAATTTTCAAGTGGTGGGAGCATATCGGGCGATCACTGTTATCCATAGTGATACCGGAGCATCCTACGAACAAGAACTGCGGACACAGCCAAAGCCTCACGTGGCCTCGAGCGTATCCCTACAATGCTTCTCTCGTATAATCCATTGCAAAAGCTTTTTCTTCCCTAACATATTCATAACCTGAAATCGTGTCTTATATCTCAAGACGCGATTTACCTTTTACCGATAATTCGATAAGTGGCAAAAAACCAAACTTGGTCTTGAACTGTTCTCTCCGTGGTTCGGAACCCACGTAAAAATGTAGGTCCAGGTGGTAATATGGAAAAAAAGAGTTGAACAAAGGAAAAAACAAAAAGAGGCATAACAAGCAAACGAGAGACAATAGATACATGTTAAAACAAGAGAAGGGAATGCATATGACAGCGAAATGTCAAGCCCGATTATTGAAAGATTGGAATTAAGTTATTCCTTTCACGAACTCGAAAACTTAACAAACAATCGATTTTTTTCCACAATGAAGTAAAAAAGAATGCCATTTGACTGGAAAAATATCACGTCAAGCTACCGAAGTTTTAACAAAGAAAATTAATAACTGAAAATCGTGGAATTCATATAGTGAGTTTGTTTGGGTTTGTTGCCGTTGAAAATCGAAAACTTTGAAAATATACTTAAATATGTGTGCGACTTCATGATCACTCGGTATGATGTTTTGAAAACATGGGACAAAAACTTTTGTGTTGAGAGGTAAGGAGGAAGATGCGCGCGCCGATTGTGCGGTGAAAGATGACGGTATGTTTAGTGTTTGGCGAAAAAGAGTTTATATTGACGAAGCTGTCGTGAAATGAGTGTTAGAAAAAGACGAAAGCACCCGGTATTTTTTTCTATTTCTATCAGGGATACTTACTGCTGGTGCTGTACACTCGCGAGGAATGAGAATGCTGCGGAGCAGAGCGTGGAGTGGGGGTAAAGCGTAGCTGGTTCAGGTGCGGAGAGGGAGGACGCGAAAGAGCGCGCGCCGTGTTTCCATGCTCTCTACACGGAATATGGTGGGGGTAAAAAAAACCGCTGCGAAGCGAAGAGCCCAGTACACGGTTCGGCCATTTTGTTATACCTCAGTCGGAAACCAGCTGCCGAGTAAAGAGCAGTGAGGGAAGGTGAATGATAGAGAAGGCCAAATGTGTTAACACGAAGGATTTTTAATGAGCTTCCGAGCCGATTCAACGCTACGTGCGAACGGGCTTTGCGATAGCGACGGATTTTCAACATCCAAAAAAACAACAACAACAACAATAACACCAGCAAAATCAGCAGCAACTAAAAAGTTGCAGTTACATCAAGTGGTTTATTTCGCGTTTGCGAAAGAACCAGAAGGTGTAGTCGTCGATCCGTCTAATACGTGGGAAGATAAAACAAAAAACCTTCGCTGGGATTTGGGTTTGGTGGTAACGAGACTTGTAAGTCGTTGCTTTTTCTTAGTTAAATAACTAAGGGAAGCTCGACCGAAAGTTTTGCACATTGAGGTTGGGAGAGAGGGAGTGAACAGAGAACGAAAGAAAGAGAAAAGAGCAAGGAAGGAGAAGTGTGTTTTGGAAAACGTTTGTGGCTGATAAGAGAGGCAAAAAAAATCATTATCAGTCATTACTTCTATTTTTTTCGAACAAAAAGTTTACATCTGGTTTTTTTCGAGTGTTTCCGAAGCTGCGTCATCGAGGAAAGGAAAAAAATCTTGGATTCACTTTGGGGAAAAAGAATTTGAAAAAAAAAGGATCCTTCCATCGGGAAGGAAAAGTGCAGTGTCAAAGTCTGTGATAGTATTTATTGAAGATAAAAAAAAAATTATAAAACATAAAAAAAAAGAATATAACAACGCGAAGAGAAGAGAAAAAAAAACGTGAAGAGTAGAATACAGCTCACGAAGAAGAAATAGTTGAAGATCGTAATAGGGGATTTTGTATTGAAGATCGTACGAAAAAAAGAAGAAAAAAATTATTTTTTCCCCTGGAGTCGTGAGTGGAGAAGGCGTTTAGATAAACTTTGTATATTTATTTATATCTGTGATACCTACCACTGATTAATACATCGATCTGTGAGAAAAGGAATAAGCTGCTCGACAGTGGTGTGAAAAAAAAAAAAACTAAAAATATATATTTAAAGAAAAGAAGAAATCATTTGGTCTTGAGCCCCACGAGCAAAGGGAAAAATTTTTGTCACCAAACGTACGTCTCGTCAGCGTCGACCTGAAAGAACAAAAAAAAATATATATACTTATAAATCTATATCGACGCAGCGGTTTCGTATGCGACAAAAAAAAACAAATAAAAACAAAACAAAGAGACAAGTGAGAAGAGGGCGCGATCGTTGTAAACAGTAAACCTTAGTGGTTAGGCGTTTTTTGTAAATACGACTGAACTCTTTTTTACAATTATTGATACCGGTGCGGTTAAGGAGCGATAAAAAAGAATTAAAGAGAAACAAAAAAAAAAAATATATATATATATATATATAACGAGAATATTAAGTTCGCGATCGAAATTTCACCGTTTTCAAAAGCAACAACAACAAAAAAAAACAAATTGATTTTCGCTTATTCGTGTTTCACGATTGATAAAACTCGCGCGAAGATGGTGGAGAAAATCGTTGAGGAACAAGAGACCGAGCGGCAGGAGGCCGGAAGAGGTAAGAATAACGAGATTTTTTGTTTATTTTTTTTTTTTCCGTTTCTTCAATCATTCTCCCCAAAGTTTCTAGAACCAATTGTGTTTCTGTGTGTGTGGTTTTATATCCATTATGAAACCAGGAACACTCCGGCAATTGCGAACATAACAGGCGCTACCGGCAACGGCCATCTTTCTTTTTTTTCCCCCCGTTCCGAAGGTCACACTTGCGCTAGCCGGCATTTTTTTTTGTTTCCAAACAAACGGACCAACGCAGTATTACGAGTCAAACTTATTCGCTTCGAGCGAGACTAGCTTCGTTTATTTCGTTTGGGTTTGTTTGGGTTCATGTCTATGCAAAAGATGGGGTGCGGTACGGATTATTGCAAAAAATAAATCTCTTTAGTAAACAAATTGAAATATAATATCGTTGTCAAGAAAGTTAAATGAAATATACAAAAGTATCAACATCACAAAACGCCATTTATTTAAATATTTTATTTTTCTCTAAACACGTTACGGAGGTTTTATTTAAAATTTGAAAAAATGGATTCTTTGTCCTGCAATATTTTTCAAATGATCCATTGACGAATACAAAACATATAAAATAAAAATCACGATTTCTGAGACATGTTGTTAGCATGCCTTAAGGAGGTTCACGCGTTAGGCATGCGTTAAACGAATTCCAAGTTTAATTGTTTAAAATTCGTATGAACCTTCTTAACAATAATACTCAACTATGAGTAAAATTTGAGAAAGTTTAACCGTCTAGAAAACGAGTTATTTGTTGTGAAAAATCGTCTTTTTTCGTTACTTTCCCCAAGACCTCGTGTTAAAGTTGTCATTTTAAATACTGAATATCGCGATTACCAGACGGTGAAAACTTCTCAAATTTTTAACACATGATAATACGATGCTCAAGAATATTAACGCAATACTTTGTATATACTATTATCATTATAGCGCGTGAACCTCGTTAATTAAACGATTTATTAGTAAGTCAAACAAGCAAAAAAAAATTTCTCACAATAAAGTGATTCTATGAATGAATTTAGTAATATAGTAACTTTAGACTGTAGTGTCTACTATTTATTCTTAAATATCTCCAGTATTTAAATTAAAAATCACCAAGTTAACTTTCTTTTATTCGATCTATTATTTAGACTCGGTGAATTATAATTACGAAGGTGTGTTACATAGAAACTCGGTCACAACGAAAATTTCGCAATATATTTTGTATGCTTAAAAATATATATATGTATATATATACATATTTATATTTCTCTCTTAGTTGGTCGTATGCGACGTTGGCAAAGTACAAAAGCGTCCGTCGCGAATTATTTTCGAGAGTTTGGCTACTGGGTTAGTCGGTTCGTTACTAGGTGCTAAAATATATATATATATATATTTCGTATGTATACATCACACATTTACGAGGTATACGAAGCGAAATAATATAACTATGGTTTGATCGAGTGAGCGTTAAACAGCGTCGGTTTTAGTCGTGTCGTGGCGTCCTCCTTATGCTCTCAACGCGCAGTTGGTGAGTCGGGACCCCGAACAAAGGACAAAGGGAATGAAACGAAAACGCGCGTGAGATCACCATGCAAGAGAGACATATCGATAAAGGGCTTGTTGCGCATGACATTTCACATGTATTTTCACTAATACTAACATTTCCCGTGCGCTACTAACCGAGGGGCAAACTTAAAGCTCTAATTTTACCGGCTTGCTTAAAGGGACAAAGAAGAGATTTCAAATGATATTGAAGTCTGCATCGTTGCAACCCAATGATTTCTTTTTATTATTTTTTCGTTTTTGTTTCATTTTTAGAATTTTCCCAACTTTTCTAGTAGATTTATTGTTCGAGTCGCAGAAAAAGGTTGTTCAATTATCGTAGAAAAACACTATATTTCAATTTTTAGTTCTTTTATAAATTATTAAGGATTTTTGGTGCATTCCAACTATGCAAACTTCAATATCATGATTTCAAGCATATGTACTGCCGCAGATTCATCCGTTCAAGACTGAAGAAAAATATTGTTGGATCAATCAAATATCTTATTACGGGGTACCAATAAAATTATATAATCATAACAACATTATAAAGAATTTAAAAAATACACTCGTTTTTCAACCGATCACACTTTTATTTTGACCGAAAATTCCGCTATGGAATCAACTAAATGTTCCAATAATATCAAATGTTATTGAATCGACTATATTTTTTTGGCTGTGGCTACTCGTCCGGATATTTCGTACACTAAAAGCACGTCCGGACGAATAAGCAACCCTTGATTGCTTGTCAGGATAAAGCGGATATCATTGGATAAACGTGTCCGGACGAATATTATTCATCCGACTACCCGTACGACTACCTAGTGCGTATTTTTTCTCTCAGTAAAAAATTTTACTTTATTTATTAACTTTTTAAACACTCCATTGACACACTGGGTCTATATGACCCGGAGGGCCTGTCATCAGCAACCCTTCGGTAGATTTTCATTAAAAAATATCAACAATATACTTGAAAGATTTTCGAATACGTGTGCGTTATTAAAATTCGCTAAATATTCAATTAAATGGGTTAGAAAAATGGCGGAAAATTTGAATTTTTTGAAAAGGAAGCATTTTATTGAAAGATAAAATAATCATCGATTTTTTATATTGAAAAGATATTTTTATTTTTTATCGTTATTTTTTTGTTTCAAGGTCAAATTGTTCGAAGTCAAACGAAAAAAATTGTCTAATCGTTACTGTTATCACTAAAATTAGGTTTCATGAATGTTTTATCGGTAAATTTTAAGGTTATATTTTAATGAATATACGAGTAAAGTTTTATCATAAATTCAACGATTTATGTTGGAAGATTATGATACAGAAAATGAAAATAAAAATAAAAATTCTTACGTAATTCGTTCTGCTTCGATGTCCGTAAGATTTGATAACGAGTTATTGTTCATTTTATCTTCTGGAATTCGACCAAAACGACTTTGAAATTATACTCTTTTATTAACGATGAATTTTGACGTTTCTCTGAGCCTTCCTGAGCACCACGCCGCGTTTCCTTTGTCTGCCCTTCTCAACGAAAATCTATACACATGTTATCCACACACACACACACACACATCACAAAACATCTCCCCCAAGTTCTGTGTCAAAACGGCAAAATGGAACTATTATGTCTCGCTTTCAACACCAGCAGGACAAATGTGTTTCTTAATTTTTGTTTTCAGTTTTTCTCTTACATACAAAATGATTTGCGAGCCTAAGTTGATTGAAAAAAAGTTGTTACAAATTGACTAAAAAACAACATACTCTAAATTCAAGATTGTCCGAGGCAATTTGTATCTGTTTTATAAAAACGAAAATTTCGAAAAAATTTTACGACCGATTTTTTTGAAAAAATAAATAAAGCTTCTTCGATGTTACATAAAAGCGTATGCAAAGTTTTAAGAGGCTTCACCATTTAGAAATGGAAATATTAAATGTCGAAAATTGGAACTTTTAACACGCGCGCTTATGAGAAACTACTGAAAATTGTGATTTTTATAAATAAATATCTCGACTTCTACATGGTGAAACCTCTTAAAATTGCTCGAGCTATTAGATATCACTATTCTCTTTGTGTGGTGAAAATTTGAAGGAATTCTATCTCTAGAAAATTTTGCATATAACGTCTTTGATTACAATGAAAAAAAAAATTTAAAGTTTCATCATTCATGAATCGTCGTTAATTTTGAAAGAGCTTTAATATTTTTTTAACGTTAATTTTCGATAAATGCAACAAAAAATCGTTGTATTGACAAAAAATATACATATCGGAAAAACAAAAAACTTTAATACACTTTTTGTTAGTCGAAGCGACGAAGAACACTTCTGTTGGAAAAAAAGACATTTAACGATAAAACGCGTTTAAAAAAAACACTGTTGCTTTGAACCTGGGGAACTTTTAAATGCATGAAGCATGAAATCATATGTTTTTCTTTGCTTGATATCCGGATAAGATACGCACGAAGTATTAACATACTCGATACATGCGTATTTAAATATCTCAGGTGGTAAAATATATGAGGGCGAAAAAAGTCTTCTTCACACGCGATGCAATTCAAATATATGCCCTTTTATAAACTTGTCAAATTTTCAACGAGATCTCAATCGAAATAAATGTACATAATTCAGAGCTTTCTCTTTTTACGCATATTTTTTATTTCCGCACAAAAAAAAAACCGAAGAATTCGGGAATATAATAAAGTCTGGAGTTGAAAAATAATGCATTTATTTTCGCGTTGAATTTTTGTTTTTAGTTTCAGTCACCGATTCGCGATTGCAAACGTGGAATTGGTTTTTTTTTTTTTTTTCTTTCTTTAATCTCAAAAATCTAAGTTTTCTCGTGAAGTTTTAGTGAAGTTTCAAACTCGCTATTACCATTATGTTTTTTTATAAATACGTGACGAAAAAAATGGTTGAAGAGAAGGATTCGCGATGCACAAAGATTAATATGTAATTTCTCTTAGTCTATTTATCGTTTGAAACATTATCAGGCAGGCATATCTTGGCCTCGAAGATGGCGTCGTTCCTTTTTCTGTGCCAGTCATTGAACCCTCTCGCGTTGGCCGAGCTCTCTACGTGTATATGTGTACATGATGAATCTATTGGCCAACAAGCAAGTCGCTTCTTTCTCTCTCACTCTCTCTCTCTCTCTTTCTCTCTCTCGGTAAACTGTCGCCCGAAAATACACACTTCGCCGAGAGGGGGCCTCTGGATATCGCGAAAATTTTCATAAACCCTAACTTTTAACGTATTTTCTCACGACTCGTGACGTCAGAGCTTGAAAAATTAACAAAGCAATGTCAACGCGCCCATTTATTTCATGTATAAGAAATTTTTTTTATGCTCATGTAATTTTTAACAAATTTATCTCGGAATTGTTTGTAAATTTCGAAAATAATTTTCAAATTTTTACAGATTTGCCTTTTTTTTTCTATTTTTTTTGTTCCACGAGTGCAATGACCTTTGAATTTAACTCTGGCCTCCATCCAATGATCTCTTTGGAAAGATTTTTTTTTTTTTCTATTTTTTATCGTATGGCCCGAGAAATATTTTTTATATATATAAAAGTTTGAATAAAGTGATTCTCAAATTCTCAAAAAGAATAAAAATTCTCACGCGGTCCTATTTTACCCCTTCCGAATGAGCGGTTTTCATTTTCTCTCTCTCTCTCTTTATCTCTCTCTTTCCCACTTCCCCTTGTTCAAAAATTCTCCGAATAAAAATATAAAAAAAACACGTATAAAATAATATTGCATCCGATGCTATCGTGAGTGTTAAAAAAATACACAATGAAAATAGTATTCTCATTTTGTGCCATTCTTTCTTTTTCAGTCTCTAAATAATTGCAGTTATGCTCTGCCGCATTTAATTCTCATTGCTGAATCAGTTGAATCTTGTTACGGAGGTTGGTCCTTGCAGTATGCGAATGCCAGCATAAAATTTGTTGTGCCTTAAAATTTCACCATACTCGCATTTTAATCTTTAAATAAATTTGCATTTAGAACAAGAATTAACGACTTTATTAAATTGCGTTTTTTTTTTTTTTTTTTACGATCAATTGATAACGATTGAAAAAACGATCCGAAAATTATGCATCGAGAGAATATGGAACAATATAGTTTTTCAATATATAGCAAATATATTGAAGCTCTTACTTACTTATATATATAAAAACTCTTACTTACTTATATATATATATATATATGTGTGTGTGTATGTATAAATAATGATACAGTTATGGCACCGAGTTCGTTGATGCGTCGAGTACTCGTTTTTTAAACGAGACCCGTATATTGATGTCACGTCTCGCTCACGACCGATTTCTCTTAAAACCCACGTACATATAGACAAGACTAAATATCATTTACTATATATGCGAGATATACGCCAACGCCAGGCGCGAGCTCTACGCACGGCGAATATTATTTTGAAAAATCAGACCAAATCGGCCTGAGTGAATAATTTAATTTACTGACGTTTAATAAATGCGCACGAAGTCTTGAACGTAAATAATTGTTACGTCTTAAATTGCGGTAAAAAAATAATAATGAATGATTAATTAACGTTGTGATTGTAAAGATGATGCAAGTTATTCGTGTCAAAATACACATATCAAATTCGAATAATAAATGTTGTTAAAAAAATGTCATTGAAAAAAAAAACAGTTTCGATCTTCGATCGACGTTGAATGTTAACGTAATGAATTTATACGAATCTCTATCTCTATAAATATAAAACTCAACTGCAAAATTGTGTTTGACCGCTTTTCACGCGAAAACCACTAAACCGATTTTGATAAATCTTTCACAGGAATGAAGCCCATGAATCAGAATAGCTCGTAGACCGTATTATATTCCGATAAATTGTTTATTCGGGGAAAGCCAAGCGAAAAATTCAATTTTTCATCATTTTTTTTACTGAAAAATTTCTCACGTTATTAAAAAAAGACTGTAAATGAAAAACACTAATTACAAATTTGAAGATAACTCCAGAATGAAGAGAATGAGTGGTGGCTGCGGTCCCAGCTTCGAATAGAAAAAAAGTTACGGCAATTTTCGTGAATTTGTTGAAAATTTATAATTTTGTACATTTCAATTTTTTAGTCATTGCTCATCTACCTACCGCCAACATCTACTTAGCTAGTAATGAATAAAATTAAAATGACATTGAAAGAGAAAAAAAAAGAATTTGCTAGATTTTCGTTATTGTTGATAATCAACCACGTAAGAATTTTGTGAATAAGTCCTCCGAAATCATATGTCAGAGCATCCATATCGAGCTACCTTTCCTTTTCAAATGATCAGAACGAAAATATAGTTACCACCAAAGAGCACCCTTAGGCTCGACGAAAATTTATAGTCTATAAATAAAGCTCTTGAATCTACGCAGCGATCCTGATAAAAAAGGTTAGGTATAAAAATAAATCGTATTTTTTCTCTTAAATATTGAAAGGTACATAAAAAGGAATACATGAAAATCGTATTAACACGAAACATCGGCTAAATTGAGCTGAATATTTTGACCTTTCGGACATTATTAATTCATTGGGGATTATTATGGTTCCCCTCGAATTGTTGCCAAGGCTCGCAAGTGCAAAATTTATTTTCGGGCTCCAAAAGAAGGACGTGGACTGAAATAACATCGAAAAAAGGAAACGATTGTATCTTTGTAACAATGTCCTGGGAAAAACGATTTCTTGTTGCATCGATAATAAATCGAAGGAACCCAAAGAAAAGGGTTCTTTTAAATTTCCTTTCTTTTGATACCTCTTGGGGGGTTTTTTTTTACGAAGGCGAAAAAAAAAATTAAAATTTGTTTCCGTGTAAAACACGAACAGAAAGAACATTTTTGTTGCTCATTAATTTTCGAAAGTTTGTAGATTGATTTCCAATGTTTTTTTTTTTTTTTTTTTTTTTTCCCAATCGATTGCAAAATAAAATATTGTCGTATTTGTGGATTTTCAAAAGGCAAGTTCATTTACGTATATCGCAGCAATCTTTTTACTATTGCAGAAACTCTTTTTCAAATGATGCAATTTTAATGACGCATTTCACATGATTGAATCATTTTTTTTTTTTTGCGTTTCGAAGTTTATCTTTGACCCGTCGATCGACGCAGATTTTTATTCGTAAAGTTTCAATATCGAATTTCGTTAATTAAGCCATTAATGCGCATCACGATTTCAAATGTGAAATAATTTAATGGACATTCCGCTGGAGACAGACTTCGACTCTTGCGAATCAAGTAATAAAAATAAAATATAACGTTTATCATTCTGTTAAACGAGCTATGTTTTGGTTATCAGGACATTGAGACAATTTCGATGAATTACTGACCCCGCTCGTACCATTAATTCATATATCTTGTCAATACAGCAAAGAGATTGTTGTGTATACAAAACGTACATTTAACCATTTACTTATTTTAAGAATAAATATCTGAGACCTCGTTATTCGTTTGTTTCATTGTTTTTTCTTCCTTACATGTTTTTCAAATTTTTTGAAAAATCTTATGGTTTTTATTTATAAAAGTCAATCGTATTAAAACGAAAGAAATTTCTTTTTTTTTTCCATTATTTCGAAAAGTTATCACGTCATGTCTATTTTTATCGAAGAATTAATTTAAGGTCCCGATAAAATTTTGTTTAATTATTATAGCCAAATAGTGCAAATAAATTTTGTGCGCTGTCGCAAAATTTTCTGTGATTTTTTTATTCTTAGAAAAGCTTGAAATCTAAATTTTACGACGTTTTTTTATTAATTGAGGAATTTGTTGAGAAATTACGATATAAATACAATCGATTAATATTCCAATAATAAATAAATTAATTATTATATGCTAACGAGTTATTTGTAAAATTTGTAAAATATAAAATACTCGCATTGACAGTAGTGAGGCTTACAAAATAATTCTTAGCATTGATCCGTCGTGATCTCGTGCATGTGTACGACCTCCATCGCATATTCCATTTCACTCGATTATTATCGTTGAACCGTCATCTTTGCAACCCCAAACTGTACGGGAACCTCCCCTAAAATCCTATGAACAAAGAGACCTCTCTGGCTTTCCTTTCCCTTCCAACCGTTTTCCGGTTTCTCCCTTATGTATACCTCACACAATGCGTATGTATACATATATGTACACTTGAACCTGACGAGGCGCAGCGTTAGCCCCTTGAAACATCATGAACAATGAAATTCGATCTTTCACGATATAGTACCTTTCATTCATGTTCGAATTTTTTTAAACTGAAAAATAAATATTTATTTCTTTATTTCCAATAAATTATCATTTCAGAATATAATCCATCGCTTTTTCAAATGAATGTTTATTTCAATTTTAAATTACAGTATTATTGTTAAATTCTACAGAGTTGAACGACTTTCATTTCGTTTACCACAAAAAAAAAAGAAGAAAAAAAAAGACAAAAAATATTTTAGTCAACATTATAATGAAAGTGATCAAAAATTTATTTACAGATTTAAATGAAAAATGTGTGAGATATCATGATTAATTGATTTGTAAATATTTATTGTCGTATGCACGATAATCACAATTGTACCGATAATAAGAGCGTGTGATCGAGGAAAAATAAATTTTTTCTGTTTTTTTTTTTTTTTTACAATTCTTAATTTATAAGAGTTGCGAAAAAAAATTTTTTTTTTACAATTTTTGCATTTATCGAACGTCAGATTTTTCGTGATTTCGTTAAAATTTAATGATTTTTTTATGTTTTTAATGACAATATTGAACGTCAGCGTGAAGAGATGTATTTTCGTTGAAAAGCAATATTCATTTTGCTTCTATGTAACAACCTTGAGTTTATGTACATTTTTTATTTAATTTAATTTTATCTTCGAATGTTTCAGGTGTTGCCAGGGATGTAACATCAACAGGCGAGTCATTGAGCGCCGTACAGGTGCGTCAAGAAGAAGCTAGACGCAAAAGACGAAGGAAGAAGCGTTCTGGCACGTCCCTCGTATCTTCTTGCTTCCAAGGTAAGTGTTGAAATTTTTTTTTTTTTTTCTTTAATCAACTAATTGTACGAAATACCTAATGTTAATATCTTGTTAACAATTTGAAATGAGTCTCCAATAAGAATTTCCAGCCACTAGCAAAATGCATCTCAAAAAATTCTATTCAATCATTGAAATATTTTTATTCGCAAAAATACTTCTTTGAAAAATACATTAACGGTGAGAACAACTTTGATGTGGAATATTTCCTTTTTCTCATTTTTCCACTTTTGTTGGCTTTAGCATTTTTTTTAGTGTACTTAAATTTAATTTATGGCTATATAAAGTAAATAATCTTTTAAAAAAAGCTTTCAATATGTTCTAAAACAATTTTCGAGTCGAAATATTCAGTAGTTCATTTTTTATAAAAAATTTTGTCACTGGGGTACAAATCTATCGCATGGTGGCAAGTACGTAATTCTACAGAGGTGTGGCAAAAGTAAGGGTTAATTTTGAAAAATGCTCTTTCTGCCAAAGTGTTCTACAGGGTCTTGGGGACGAACTTTAAGTTGAGCACTCTCAACTAATTTATATATTCCTAGATTTCTTTTTTTTCGATTTCTCAAAATAATTCAAATTTGTCATTCAACAGAAAGGGAAGAGAACACACGAAATATGATTATATATGTACAATTTGCATAGAAAAAAATGAAAATAAATGCAACGGTTCTGCAACGGAAAATTGAGTAAAATTCATTGAGTAAAAAATGAAAAAAAAAAAAAAAAAAAATAGCGCAATCGCGTGGCATAATTGTGAATGTAAAATCGATCGTGCGGTGAAAGAGTGAGCTCGTAAAGCGTGGGATATGATATAGGAGCAAATTAAAATGGTACACACTCAGGTTGGGGGGGGGGGGGGGGGAGGCTTGGAAATCCAAGCCTCATCGTTGGTAGTAACCGTTAATCAATGGGAAACCCTCAATGCAAGAAGACCTGCCTCCCCATAAATAGCGTTTGACCTTGACATTGGCTGCGGACATGTAGAACAAACTCGAGTCACATGACCGACGTCGTAATACATTGAAATTGAATTAATTAGATCCCTTGTCGTATACTCAAAAGTGTGGGTGGTCTTTTTAAAGGTAAAACCTCTTACTGCGCCTCTTTACCATGTGACCTTGAATTTTTACTGCCTCTTTCCGCATTTCAAAGACCGCTACTCTCAAATATCCACTTACTTCAAAGGATTTTCTTTCTTCCATTCTACATTTAAAGTCGAGATCTTAAATACGACCATTCACGTTTTTTCGCATTTTTGTATTATTTTTTGTATTATTATTTTTTTGTCAATTTATTTATTGATTATTTAATGATGCGACCTTGGTTTTACATCAATTCGAGATCGTTTAAGAAACCAAATGACACACCAATGACAACGAACGCTACGTCGCACGTTCAAAATGCCCGTTTTAGAGCAATTCTACTAACGAAGCTGGAGGTCTCGTTCGATCGATGCGAGCTTCTGAGTTTCTATATCTTTCCTATCCTGCCCCCTCCCCCTCCCCCTCCCCCCGCTCTCTATCTTTCTCTTTCTCTCTCTCTCGTTTTCATTTCAAGCGGCGCAATCGCAAGTGGAAATTTTCTGATTTAATTAATAACATGCGAGTCCATAAAACGTTGTCCCATTTCCGTTAATCCTTTGAAGCATGATGGTAACTTTGGTTACCACTTCGATTTTCTTGAATTTTTCTCATTTATTTGCTTTTTAACATATTCGGATCCGGTTTTTTGCACTTTTTAGTTACTTAAGTGATGAAAAGAGATTAGAAAACAAAATAGTTTATTATAAAAGATTTATACATGAAGAAATTAATGAAAAAGACGTTTTCTTTGTCGGAAAAATTCATTTTTGTAGAATCCAACAAGGAAGTCCCTGATTACGAATCTAATGTCAAATTCACGCAATTCGAAGTAGTGGTAGATTTAGTATGACTGAAAAGTCACGAGCGGGCCCAAAAACCCTCGAGTACCCAATTTTCAGCCAATTGCACGTTAAAGAAAAAATGTATGCTTCTAAGGGTTAAATAAATCTCTTAAAAATCATTAATTACGATCGATTTGTATATTGGTTTTATTATTACATTTGCAGACAAAATTAATGAATGAATCAATCGTGTTTGAAATATAATAGGCTGGATAGTCAGTGATTATTGTCTTGGGCGGATCGTGTGGTTTGTACGATCGGGAAATCGTTACAATCGAAAGTTTGCAAACGCTTGATCTTCGTACTCATCCTACTGAAAAGTTGACTGCTGCTAAAACGGAGTTTATATGTACACGTCGTGATTTCTCTGTTCTCGGTGTCGAAGTGCCTTTGGCTTACCACGAGCAATCAGAAAGTTTCCTGCGAAACCTTTCATTTGGGCTTATTGGGGCTAAATTGGTTGTGGGGTTCATATGTATATATATATGGATAAACAGAGGTCACAAAAAAAAGCATACCTCTGAACATTTCCAATCTTTTCGATGATTTCTAATATATTTTTATCATTCATACTTGAGATTGTTGAAAAAAAAAAGAAAATCCTGATTAAAAACGTGTAATACAACGTAAGGAGAAGAAAATTATATATCTAGTTCGACCGAGAAATATTGTGGTTGGATAAATCAGTTTACTCACGTAGCATCTATGAGCTCCATTTATATACTTCAATGGGAAACACAAGAATAACAGTTTCTCTTTAAAGGTGCGCCGACGAGTCGTATAGAGAAGAAGAAAAAAAAACATACGAAGTCCTCACGATGCGAGGGATCGGTGGAGGCATTTCACGAACGTGTTTATCAACCGGTTTCGCTCATCTGCTGTATATATTTCGATACTGTGTTGAACAATTTTTTTTCGAGCACTTGATGTTTGATGTTTTATTGAAAGTGTATAAATGCTTTCGAGGCAGAGCCGGTTGGTATAGTGGATGGAGGGTTCGGGCTCGCAAGTCGAGGGTCCCGGGTTCGATTCCCAGGCCGAACACCAATGGAAAATTTGAAAATTTTTTTTCAAGTGTTTCTACTGCGATTCCCAGTCTTACACCCCTCTGTGATGCCTGAGCGGTCGGTGTACGGCTCTGGGTGCCTGCCGTGGACGATTCTCATCGTATCGATAGTGGCCCCCCTAGCCGTGTACTGGCTGGCTCATTGCATCACAGCTGAGGAAGTACCTGCCTGAGACACCTCTGGTAGTCGTATTTGAGCGTGCTCACATTGCTACCCGGGGAGATCAGGTAGAGACTGCGACTGACTGTATCGGCAAGGTTTTCTGCAGTTTCCCTTCGCCCTCGGCAAATGCGATACAGTGGGGGATAAGATGGCTGCAGCTGCGCATGGAAGGTGGCACTCTGGCCCATAGGAACATGAATAGAAAGTGAAAAATTGAGGAATTGGGGTCAGAGTGCCGGGAGGGGTTCGTATAAGCCACAGAGGCGTACGCAGTAGGGGATAAGACGGCTGTTGCCGCACAGGAGGGGGAAGTATAAGGAAGGAAGCCTCGGGAAAAAGAAGGAAATTTAGAAGCCTCAGGGAAGAGGAGTAGGTAGGAAGACTGCGGCTGATTGTATCGGCAAGGTTTTCTACAGTTTCCTTTCGCCCTCGGCAAATGCGATACAGTGGGGGACAAAACGGCTGAAGCCCCACATGGAAGCACTCGGGCTCATAGGAACTGAAAAACTAAGGATTTGAGTCGAAGTGCCGGGAAGGGTTCTTAAAAGCCACAAGGCATGCGCAGGAACAATAAATAAAATAAATAAATAAAATTCTCTCGAAAAATGATTGGGGGTGGTGGTCCCTCTTCATGAAATTTGTACAGAATAGTTGTTACAATGATATTTTTATCTTTTTATTTACAGAACTTTACAAGCTGACGGGTGAGGTACTGGGCGAAGGTGCATACGCTTCTGTACAAACATGCGTTTCCCTTTATACCGATCTCGAGTACGCTGTGAAGATAATTGATAAAATACCCGGTCATGCAAGAGCGCGCGTCTTTAAAGAAGTCGAGACATTTCATCATTGCCAGGGCCATCCTAATATCATTCATCTGATTGAATTTTTCGAGGACGATGATCGTTTCTATCTTGTTTTCGAGAAAATAAACGGCGGACAATTGCTACGAAGGATCGAAGAACGCGTACACTTTACCGAGCGCGAAGCCAGTCAAATTATCAAGGAAATTGCTAGCGCTTTGAATTTCATCCACAAAAAAGGTTAGTGTCTCTAATTTTTCTATGCATTATTCACTCATTATTATTATTTATATCACTTCGTCACTAATGCCTTTTTCCGCACCTCTCGTCCGCAAACGTGGGATTTTCATGTCCGACAAATATTTCAACCCCTTAATGCTGTCAAAAAATTCTGAAAAAATTCATGCTATTGCTCGAAACATTAAACTTAAGGTATCTGTTGTAAAATTCTCGAAAATTTCATTTCTTCATGAATTTTTCGTTAAATAAATACGTTAAATACAGACCCCTAACTGTTTTTTTGCTCCGACACAAAATATCCAGGTTTACAGACGAAGTGTCATTATTATTATTATTATTATTATTATTATTATTATTATGAAACAGCCAGATAAATAATGATTAATAATCTGCACAGGTATAGCGCACAGGGATTTAAAGCCGGAAAACATACTTTGCGTTTATCCGGACAAATTAACGCCCATCAAGGTGTGCGATTTTGATCTAGGCTCGGGTATAAAGTTTAACAATACGATGTCAAGTCCTTTGGCAACGCCGCAACTTTTGACGCCCGTTGGTAGCGCCGAGTTCATGGCACCGGAGGTCGTCGAGGCTTTCATTGGAGAAACAAGTTACTACGACAAGCGGTGCGATCTTTGGAGTCTCGGTGTTATAATGTACATTTTGCTCTGCGGTTATCCACCGTTTTATGGTAATTGTGGCACCGAGTGCGGCTGGGAGAGAGGAGAGACTTGTCAAGCTTGTCAGGAATTACTCTTCACTAGTATTCAACAAGGAAGATACGATTTTCCTGACAAAGAATGGTCAACCATTTCCGATGACGCAAAAGATCTTATCAAAGGCCTACTTGTCAAGGAGGCACATCGAAGACTCAGCGCCGAATGCGTTCTCAATCATTCGTGGATCAATCCCGGACCCAGTTGCCCCGTTACAGGCAACAGGCCTCTTGATACGCCTCAAATTATTCGGTAATTGACGCAAAAAAATTTTTTTCAAAAAATTTTCAACTTTCATGTGTCAAAAAGTTGTTTTAAATTATTATTAATGTTATTACTTGCTAAGCCTGCGGGTTTCACTCGCATAGGGCATGGGGATTTTTGGAAATGTTGCAAAAACTACTAGGCCTCATAGTAAATTTTACCAAAATTCTTATTTTACGTGCGAAATTTCAAGAATATTTCAAAATAACACTTTAAATTTTACTTTACGAAACCGATTCGTTTTCTCCGTGTAGAACGTTTGCTTTTTGTTTTCTTGGAAGAGATTGTTGAAAATTTTGGTATGAAAAACGGCCAAACACAATTTTGCAGTTGAGTTTTATATATATAGAGATGAGCAATGACTAAAAGATTGCAATATAGAAAATTTTAAAATTTTAACAAATTCACGAAAATTACTGTAACTTTTTTTCCATTGGAAACTGGCACCCCAGCCACCGCTCATTCTCTTCATTGTGGAGTTATCTTCAAATTTGTAATCAGTGTTTTTCATTTATAGTCTTTTTTTAATAACATGAGAAATTTTAAAGTAAAAAAAAATAATGAAAAATTGAATTTTTCGCTCGGCTTTCCCTGAATAAATAATTTATCGGAATGTAATACGACCTACAACCTATTTTGATTCATAGGCTTCATTCCTGTGAAAGATTTATCAAAATTGATTTAGTGGTTTTCGCGTTAAAAGCAGCCAAACACAATTTTGCAGTAGAGTTTTATATATATATAGAGATTATGATTATTATTCAATGATTTCAGACGAAACAACTCTGCTCGTGAATTGTCAGCATTTGCTGAATCCGCAATGGCGGTGAATCGCGTCGTACATCAACATTTCTCAATGAATCTTGAGGAACTGACGGAATATCGGGAGCAAAGATTATCAACATCTTCGACCGACGATGACAATCATCCGTACGGTCACATGTCCGATTCGAGCAGCGAATTGTCAGAGCACAGTAAACACGGTGCCGTAAATTCATCGTGCGAGTTTGATTTGGGCACACGACGAAAATCTTGCTCAGTACATTCGAGCATCGAGCTTGCTACCGAACCAAAAATCATCGGTGGTAATCGTCTTTTGGGTAAGGACTCTATCAACAGCTTGTACGGATTGTCACCACCGAGCGAGAGTAGACTTATGCAACGTCGTATGAAAGCACGCTCTAATTTATTGGAACGTCAGAGTCCAGCGATTGTCGCTTCACCGAGTGGCTGAAACGGTACAAAAATTCAATGAAATTTATTGCCGCCGGCGCGCACGCCTTCATCATTCAACTTTTCCAATCTCGCTTCGACGTTTCTCCAACAATTGTTGCGCCCTCGCTGGACGAACATAATGTCAACTAAAATTAAAATTAAACGAAGAAAAATTCATATATATATATGAATCATTAACAGCAAGAAACACCAATGACGAGAGAAAGAAAGAAATTAACGCCATATAATAAAATTAGCGATTGCCACGATAATTATTGTATTTGCGTTACCGCGAGCTGCCGTACCACGTTTTTTTCTTTTTTTTTTTATCTGTTCTTTACCTTCAGTATCGATTATTATCATCACCGATACGATCGAGTTCATTTTACTCCGAGATAAAAAAAAAAAAAGAAAACAACATCGCGATTCTTTCCTTCTTGTTCACCGACGTAAAAACTTTTCGGTCCACAACGTTATCTCGCGACCAGTTATATTTATATTTTTTAAATTCTTTCAACAAACTTCGATGGTCGTTCGGTGATAAATAATATCGAATTTTTTCTTCTCGATACGAATCAGGTTCTACCCGTTTGTCCTGTATTTAGAAAAACGTGTTTGTGAATTATCAGTCGAACATAATTTCTTAAACATTTGATCGTTTTTTTTTCTCTCTTTTTTTTCTTCTTTTCATTTCATAAGCGAAGATAATAACGATAGGATAACTCACAGTTTTGTTTTAAATGAAACTGTCAGAGTTTTTTTTGTCTACACAGAGAAAACGAATCTGTTTCGTCAAGTAATATTGAAAAAAAATTTAATGCGGAATATGTCAATTGAAACAAAATTTTAAAAGTTGCAAAAATTACTATGCCGCACAATAAATTTTATTTCAATTCTCATATTTTGTACAAAATTTAAAAGATCTTTCAAAATTAACGTTTTTATTTTACTTGACGAAACAGATTCGTTTTTTTCGTGTATAATTATACGACGCATAGTAACATAAAAAAAATATATATATATATATGAACGAGCGAATATCGTCGCTCAAAATCGTTTTCTATATCTCATTTCTTTCTCTTTTTGCTTATAACGCAAGTTTCATTGACGACGTTACTGAGACGTATTCACACACACACACAAACGAACACACACACACACACATACATACACACAAAAATATATATATATATTTCTGGATATGCGTGGTGTACACACGTAACTCCTGTTTCTATTTGTCGCATAAGTTTCTCGGTACTTTTTTTTTTTTTTTTTGAATATTTTGCTCCGTGGCTTCGACGTCCGTCATGTATTTACGTATTTTTTTTTTTTTTTTTTTTTTTTTTTTAACATTAAACTTTTTTCTTCTGCATTTTTCATCTATTGGATATAACCTTGAAATTGGTTGGGTTGCAAAAAAAAATGAATATAAAAGAAAAATTAAGCAAGACGAAATAATGTGACGAAAATAATGTGCACGATGTCGATGCGCGAAAATTATTTGCTCATTAGATTATAGCGTAGGTTTCAGCCAAATTTTTATTTTTTAAATCATTTTTAAAATGAGTAAAAAAACGTTGTTTTATTGGTTGAAAAAAAAAACGAAAAAATACAGTAAGGGTTTTTTTTTCGTACGGAATTTTTTTCTCTAGCCAACCGCGATATGGAACCCCGCGTTTTTGATTTCTCAAATAATGAAAAATTCACAAATTTTCTTATCTTTATGTGTTTATATGTAGCTTCGTGGAACGCAGCTCGCGCGAGATTGATCGAGAAGTAGTGAGAAAAATTGACAATGAGAATGAGAGGAAAGAAAAAGAAAGAAAAAACTTGACAAATTAGTACCTGTATTGTATGCAAATAAGGCGAATGGACGGAGAGAGAGAGAGAGAGAAAGAGAAAGAGAGAGTAGTTTTTAAGAAAATTGCCCGAGAGAGAGAGAAGGAGAGAGAGAGAAAAGTGGAGACAATGTGGAGAAAAAAACGACAGTCGAAATCGAGATCGAGTCGCGAAATGTCAAAAAAAGAAAACTTAGTTTTTGTCCCTTCGATGAAAAAGCGAGACGTAGACGAGAATCGATTTCTCTTCCGTTTTTAAATTGTCAAATCAAACGTGGCGCTACATTTTTTTTTTTTTTTTGTTCCTTTTTAATTATTTGGTCCTCTTTGATGTTTTGTCATTTTTATTTTGAGCTTCGGAAATGATGATTACACGCGAAAACTCATTGTTCGAAGAAACTCGTGATTCAACTACCTCGGAAGCGATCTAATCAGAGATCGGTTCAAACCTTGTCATCCTCCAAGTGGACCGAATTTTTTTCAATCCCTCGACCAATTCTGCTTATCGTCTCAGCTTGTTTCCGTTTTTCGCTCTCTTTTTCACACATACACACACACACACACACACACAAGTAGCATTTTGTGCGTTTTTTAAATGCTCTTATCACAAGTATTTGCGTCTCGTTTGCCCTCGACTTCAAAAAAATTAAGAATAATTAAAAAAAAAAAATTAAAAAAAAAAAACTGAAATTGGCAAAAAAATACTTGAGATATAAAAATAACACAAATACATAAAAACATTAACATTCGCATATATCGTGATGCTACTTGAAGGTGAAAATATTTGCGTCGGCAGAAAATATTTTGTGAAAAAAAAAAAAAAAAAAAAACAAAAAAACAAAAAAAAACCAAAAAAAAATCGTTGCTAAGGTGTTTCTCTCGTTCATATGCTTTTTCCTTTTTTTTTTTTATAATTTTATTTTATACTTCTCTCTCATTCAAAATCCGCATTAATTGCGGTTTAAGGAAAGAGAAAAAAAAAACATTGGACTCAATTTAATCTCGTAGTTCTTCCTTGGGGGGAGGGGAGGGGGGTTCTTTGAAATTTTAATCATAACAGTGGCCGATATCGAAACTATCTTTGAAAAAAGTAACCGTGCCACTTTGCCGGCTCACTGCGTGTTTTTTTTTTTTTTAAATCGTCATTTATCGATTTTACTTTTTGCTCTATTTTCGATATGACAAACGAACACTTGGTTGTCAAAGGGGATAAAAAATAATTTAAAAAATTGTCAAATCACTTTACCGGAGGAGACATTTGCTTCCTATTCCCAAAAATGTCTCGGAACGAAAAACGTGGCGCGGTTATATTGCCAATTGTAGAGTAATAAAACAGAAAATTGGATAATTAAGGAAAAAAAAAGTTTTTTTTTTTTAAATGTTTTATTTGTAAATATGGATGAGAGTGAATGAATCATGATCAATAATGAAAAAAAAAATTGGAAAAAAAAAAAAAAACACCAAAAAATATTGTCACTTATAATCGAGAGTGGATAATATTTGCATCGAGTATCAACGGAATGGCAAATATTCGATTCAACAAATCTACGAATATACTCAAGAAAGATAAAAAAAAAAAATCCGCGAAAAATAACGACCAACGACCGAATCTCGAGGCTCTCGACGCCATGTTTTTTTTTTATTTTTTATTATTATCATTGGATCTCATATGTACATTTTATAATCCAACTGTATAGCGCAAAGAAGAAAACGAAATAATAATAATAATAATAATAATAATAATGTTAATAATGAAAACAACACCGTCGCAGGCTTGCAGTGAAGAGTGAAAAAAAAAAAAAAACAAAAAAAAACATTTCTAGTGTCAATCTTCGAATCGTCCGATTTCAAATGCGAATTTGCCATTTCCTCTCTCCAACAAACAAAAATGAAGAAAAAAATGGAAATAAAAATGAAAAAAAAAAAACCAAAAAACAAAAAAAAATATCGAGAAAACGAGAGAATTAAATAGTTTTTACCGTATGAATGTATGAGAATGTGGCGAGAGAAAAAAAAAATTTTGAAAACGGACGAAGCAAAAAAAAAAATTAAAAAAAAGTAACGAATTGTACATGAAAAAAAAAAAAAAAAAATGGCCATAATAAAGATAGTTGCGAACGTAATGCATAAATCTTAAGATGATGCGAGTGTTTGCGCGGCAAAAGATAATTCATGAAGAAAGAAGCATGAACGATCTTTAGCGAGAGTTAAGAGAGCAACAGATATAAAATTATAAGATGTTAAGGGAGAAAAAGATAAAACTAACAACTATTAGCAGTTAAGAGTATAAGAGAGTTGATGAAACAAATAGAGCAAACCACTTCTCGATAAAGCGTCGTAAAAGGCTTATCTTTTAAAAGTGAACTCTGCGCAAACGACTCGTTATATTTTCGCACGTATTATCAAATTTTTTGACAACTATTAACAACAGTAACGGTTTTCGTTGATTCGAAAACAAATCCAAACAAAAAATATTGTAAACGTTAAAAATATATGAAAAAAAAAAAAAAAAAAAAAAAAATTACGAAACGTGCGTCTTTGCGCAGTTGTTGGCTATCTACACACACACACACACACACACACATAAACACACGTACACACATCGTATTTTCTCTCTTTGACCCTTGTATAACTTTCCGGAGATCTGCACAAAATGCGTAGTTCCTGGTGAAAGATGAAAAGAATAACAGAAAAAAAAAAATAAACAAACGTATCACCGCGAGGGGAGAGAAAGAGAGAAATTTCGATAACACATCATCAACATCGTGGAAAATACAAATTTGAGAGAAAGATTATAACAATTAATATTAATGATAATAATAATGATAATGATAATAATAATAAAGGACGAGATGGAGAACCAAAACTTCTCCCCTGGTTGTCTCGCCGAATGTGTGATGAACCAAGAAAGAGACTGTCGAGTTGGATATATATATACATCTATATATATATATATATATATATATGTATGTCGAGGGACAATTGATCGGGGGAGATATAAACAAGATTTTCGTTACTTTTTTTAAAACGAGGATGAAGGAAGTGAGAGACGAGAGAAACAAAAAGTGCGAGCGCGCAAGCGAGAAATGAAAGAATAAAGAAACAATCATTTTAATTGAATGATGAGAAAAGAATAAAAAAAAGAAAAAAAATAATAAGACAAAATTCACTAAAACATGTGTTATATTTTTTATTTTATTTTTTTTTTAAACCTCATTCTCTTACACCAACGTATCGGTTCCTGATTTTTTCGGTAATAGAAAAATTCGTCCTCACTGCACGAATTTGCCTAAAGATAGTTTATGGGCCTGGGAGTGACAAGAAGGCTACTCTGCTAATTTTTATAATCATTTTATTATATTTATTATTCATAAATATCATATATTGATATATTTTTTGATATGGCTTATGAGTTATGAGGTTGATTTCATGCACAAAGTGGTTACGTCAAGGACTCGGTGGCAAATGGACAGGCATTTAACAACTTGGCGATGGTTGGGGTGGCTAATGCACCCACAACCCCGAGGTGCTTCAAACCCACCCAACTATTTGCACTAACACAGAATTCAAAATCATGCGTAGAAGGGGCCAAATTTTTCAGGGACGAATTTTCCTATAAGATTCGATTTTTTCATATCCTCGTATAGTTTTTTTATATTTTTCTGTTAGCTGAAAATCTAGTTTTTTTTTTTGCAAATTTTATGGGCTAGGGAAGTGCGTGGCTGATTATTCGTATAGTTTTTTTTTCTCATCCGAAGCACCGATACGTCGGCTTGTCGCTTTAGCAAACACGGTGTGTTTTTATTTTATACTTTTTTAATTTTTTTATTTTTATTTTATTTTTTATTTTTATACTTGGTCGTAACTTGGATAGATAACGATCGGATCAAAGATGCACAATATTGAAAGAAATTACTAGTTGGACATGATTTTTAGACTTTTAATGAATTAAAAAAAGAATCCGTTGTCTTGAAACGTCAAACAAATTGAGAAATTTTTTTTCAGATGCTCTCTGACGAGCTGCACAAAGAAAAGAAAAACATCATTAGTAAAGAATGAAATATATCGAGAGCTTCGAAAAATATTGTATGTAGAAAAATAACGGGGTATCGTATTAATTGGATATATTTATTGATTCGCGTTAACAAAAAAATTGATGAGCTCTACGAATCGTTGTCATAACTCGTGTACATAAATTATGTGAAGGTAGGAGTGAATATTTTTAGAAAACTTACCTTATATAAGAACCTCCGAATGAAGAGCGACGAAGTACGAGAAGGATGTGCACACGCTGTACAAAAAGTCACGCTGTATAAAAGTCGAGCCCGCATACATTCTCATGTGTAATTGACAACATCGGTTTTCGAATCGTTACAAATATGTTTTTATTAAATATACTTGGTCAAGACTCTGTCTCATTCTGTGGATGGGGTCCATATTGCAACCCTTAACAATGATGACGAGATACGAAATATTAATTATTTATACTTTTTCAAGGAAAAGTCGTTAAAATTGTGGCGCATACGCTCTCGATGTCAATAATGTGAAAGGAATTTCATGCAACGACGGAATTTGATTGATTAAAACAAAAAAATAATCACATAAAAAAAAAAAATTGAAGCGACGAAAAATTTACAATCGTGAAAACTATAAGCCCATCTTAATACGATTTTGTAACGACGATCCGACAAATTAAGTCATTTGTAATTGTATAGCATAAGATTAATCAAATATATATGCATCATTAATGATGGAGCATCGAAATTAAAAGTGAAAAAAAATATTCGAACTATTTTAACAAGTGTTAAGCGTTGTTTTTACCAGATTTATTTTATTAAACTTTTTTTTTTTTTAATTTTCGGCCGAATCTGGTGTTTACTGGGATATTTTATGGCTCGGATGTTCCCGCCGGTAAAGAAATTTTTCGAATAGAGACTTCTTTATCTACCGCAGCACACTACAAGAAATATTTTCAGTCTAGTGAGAAAACTTCAATTCCAATGACACGAGAGGTATCCCAACTGGATTCCGTCACCTTCACTTTTCATTTTACACGAAGTGCACAAAGTTTAGGCACCCATAAAAAAACTACCACGAAAAAAGCCTATCCAGACGACATTCTATCAGATAAACTCTACAAAGGAAATCTTTGCCAATAAGCAATCTCTACCAGAGAAATCACTACTAATCCAATGCACCAATCGCAACGCAAGGACATCGGGCATCCATTCAAAACTACCACAGAAAAAAGCCTACCAAATAAACTTAAAAAAAAAATGAAACTTCGAAAAGTCTACCATGGGAAAATCTCTACTAGAGAAATCACTACCAATCCAATGCACCAATCACAACTCAAGGAGATTGAATCTCCTTGCGCTGGTATTGGTTGGTTGGATTAGTAGAGATTTATGATATTGAAGTTTGCATCGTTGGAACGCAACGAAATATTTATTTTTTTATTTACAGCTCACAGCTGTTGAAATTTCCCAATTATCGAATTTTTCTTGTGAACTTAGTTCTCAGCTCGCGATAAACTATCGTTTAATTATCGTAGCCGAACATAAAATATAAATTTTACATTTTCCTGAAGAAAAAAAAGAATTTTGATGCATTCCAACGATACAAACTTCAAAATCATAGAGATTTCTCTGGTGGGGATTTTCGCATGATAAAGTTTTACTATTTTGCGTTCATCTGGTAGACTTTTTTGTGGTAGTTTTGTATGGGTGCCAACACAACGATACAACAACTATTTTCAAAGCTACGACAATGTCACAGCGCATGAAAGTTTCTGCGGTTTCCACGGTGACTATTATTTTCTCTGGCGTATTGATAATTTCAGTCTATCAAAATCTGCTGGATTCTTGATTAAACTTTGATTGTACATTTACCAAAAGTGAATATATCTCAAAGGTACGCATCGTTATTCGGAATTAATAGCTAGATTTGAATCTTTGTTTCAATTAATTCTTACGCATTCATTGAAAATTCTCTTGACACAGGAGATTAAGCAGTTTAAATTTCAAATAAATTTTTTAATTATTTATTGTTATCTTCAAATACAAAAATCGGTGTTCACGCTTGAAGATAATATTTGGAAAACAATTGTCTCAGCTGTCAATAATGCAATTTCAATCGAGGGCGCTTGCCATTTTAGGGATATTTTCAAAATTATTTTGAAGTCGAACCTGTACCAAAATTTTGTTCATCGGGGCAAAAAACCTTTGGAAACTTTTGCAATTTCGAAACTTTATTTTTCTCCATTAAATATTAAGAAAACGTGTCAAGAATTTGTCTACAAACTTATGAAGAGAAATTTAAGAGACTTCTGACGTTTCAAATCTTTCGAATTTGACCTTGTGACCTTGACAAACACTATAATTATGTATTATTATTATTCTTATGATATTGATCCAACATCCTTCAAATTTTACTTACTTTTGAATAATTATGTTTCATTCAACGATAAAAAAAATAGTGTTGAACTCATTTTTTTTCCGTGAAATATTGAATCCACTTTTCAAGGTTCGTCACGATGTAAAAAAAAAAAAATTGATTTCTTTTTCATCAATACACTGATCTGGGAGTTAAACCATTTCCTAACACTTTGTCTATAATTTGAATCTATATTTTATCCACAAATTCCGAACGGAGATCTTGGTGAAATTTTCGTAAATCTTTAGTATTAATTTATTTCGTAGAAAAAAAAAAAAAATTAGTTGCAAAAGGGAGAGAAGATAATTTTTTGATTGTCAGATAATAATTTGCGATCTATCGTTGATCATTGAGTTTTTTTAATCAATCCCCATTGTTGGTTTCAAATATTGACAAAATTGATAAAAAGTTATATTCTCTAAAATACGCTCAGTTTGAAGTTGGTCATTTAATCATTTTTAAAGATTTCGGGAATAAGGAGACAAAAAAATATGCTGACGGAGACTTCAGAATCTCGAGGCAGCGGTCAATCCGGATCTGTTGGGAAAAAAGTATCGGAAAAACCGCCTTTCAAACTCTGTTTTCCACATCATCGGATGAGCGGTCGTTCGGACGTTCATGCATCTAATGTCAACAGTATAAAAAATCTCATTTTCTCTCGAATATTAATGATATCGAAGACCCGCATCGTTAGAACGCAACGATTTTTTATTATTTTTTTTTAAATCTTTTTTTAATTTTAGAATCTTCTTAATTTTTCTAGTAGATTTAGTTTTCAAGTCATAGAAAAATGTTCAATTATCGTAGACAATCATTGAATATCAATTTTTGCTTCGGTTGTAAATTATAAAGGATTTTCGTTGCGTTCCAACAATGCAAACTTCAACATCATCGAACATTTAATTGCCTTCCTTATAATGCTTTTCAACTGATAATTCAGCACTTCGTTATTATTTTCAGCTGATTTCATAACACCAAAATTTTACTCTAAACAAGTAAGGTTTGAGGAAAATTCTGCTCTTGACGACACCGTAGAAGCATTATTAAAAAAGGAGAACGAAAAACCACGAGACATCTATCGCTGTCCCTTACTCAGCAGCCAAAGGTTTTTCATTGATATCATACGATATTGAAGTTTGCTTTGTTGGAATGCAACAAAAATCTCATACAGTTTATAACAAGAACCGAAAATTCACATTCAAAGTTTGTCTACGATAATTAAATGACATTTTTCTATGACTTGAAAATTAAATCTACTAAAAAAATTAGTACGATACCAAAAATAAAAAATGAATAAGAATCAAAACAAAAAATAATTGGGTTCTAACGAAGCAAACTTCAACATCGTTGACATCATTTTTTTCTTTCTTTTGAGAATAGTTTTTGTTCTTTTTTTCTCCCCAAGTTAACAGAAATTTTTGTTTCTATTTTTTGTTTCAGCTACGGTTGGTGGTACGATCGTAGTTTTGGCATAAGAGATAGAAGATTTAATCATCACAAAAATACTTCAGAAATGGTACGATCGTACGACTTGATACAATGGCAAGATAAAAAACTCCAAGGACTTTGTCATTAAAGTTTATGTTATAATTTCATGCGCTGCGATTGTTCTCCTCTGTTTTGTCGATATTTCGTAGATATTGAAACTAGAAAATATTTATTATTAATTTCATAATGTGTTGGACGATGTTAAGAGGTAAAAAATTAGTTTTACTCTGAAAAAAGTGTAGTCGTCGCAGTTAATGACTTTCAATCACAATTATTGTGAAAGACTATTTTTTTTTTGTGTATTTAATGCGTTAAGCAAATTTTACGAATTTCAATACATTGCATTGTTGCACTAAAAAAATACTGTTGATTCTTTAGTAAATGTGGATATTAGAAAAATAGAATTTATATTTATATTCAAATATATTTCTATAATACTTCGAAAAACACTTCGATAAAGTAGTGATACGTTGAATACAATTTGTTGGTAGTTATTTATCGATCTTGATCAATAAAAACATTATTCATTCATGATTTTTTCGAGTTCGACGTAATATTATCACTTCGTCTGTAAACCTGAGTATTTCGTGGTCGATTTTCTAACCTCAAAATATTTCGAAATGATTCTTTATCACCAAAGAGTAAACGTTTTCGAAAAATCAAGAAAAAAAAAACATTCAATCGATCCTTTTTGAAAGAATTGTTTCTCCAACGAACAATTATTCAATTTTTATTCATTACGGTTGATTTCCTATCCTCAAAATTTTTCGAAATGATTCTTCTTCACGAAAGAGTAAACGTTCTCCAAAAAATTCAGAAAAATATTAAATTTGTAGTGCAGATTGATTTACTGTCATCAGTGGACAATTAAACCGTTAAGATGAGAGAAAAAAACGTTTTGAGTCTGTTTTTAACGTATTTATTTAATTTAACGAAAAGTTGATGAAAAAATAAAATTTTTAAGAATTCTACAAAAGATACCTCAAGTTTAATGTTTCGGGCAATAGCATGATTTTTTAAGAATTTTTTGACAGCATTAACGCGGTGAAATATTGGCCGGACATGAAAGTCCCACGTTTGCTGACGAGGGGTGCGGAAAAAACCATTACGGACGAAGTCTTATTTATTTTACTGTTACATTATAAAAAATTATTTATCACAGTAAATAAATAATCAAAAAGAATGATTGCAAATTGTTTATTTCGAATTCATTGTCGTTTTGTAGCCCAAAAGAAACATAACCTAAAAAGAGTCGTACGTGGATGTTCGGAATTTTGGGACTTTGTGAGGTTAGGAAACAAAACTGAATGAAAAACGTGATTTTAATGTCTACGACTCGTTTTTTTTTTTATTATTCATTTGTTTTTCAATTAATTTCGCCAAACATAATGGCAAGTATATTTCGAGAACAACCGCACAGTGTTTTTCGTAATGAAACTATACATTTGGAAATAAAATGGAAATAAAAGTTCGATTCATGGATACATTTTGTTTTCGGCAAGAAGTGAAAAAAAAATAAAAATTGGTTGATTTCGTGTAAAATAGGTCATCAGATACGTGTGTGCTCAAAAAAGTAAAAAATGGGCATGGGGCGGAGAAGAAATATTTCTCCTCCGCTCCCCTTGCGTCTATTTCTGTCGTTATTTATCGAGAGATTTATTCCGCACAACGCCAAATAACGTTTATTACTAAAAAAAAAACAAAAAATCGATCGTCATCGATACAGCAATGAATCACAGAATCAAGAGGAGTCATAAGTCTGTAATTTTTTCGCTGACACGTAAAGTAACATATATATTATTTTAGTGTGAAACTTAAAAAATTCACATCGGCACACGCACGGTCACTACATACTCACCAATGAAACACAACTGTCATTAAATTAGGGCAAGCAAACCGATTGAACGAAAAAAAATTGCTAGATCGAACGAAAAAAAAAAATGTCCTGCCACGTACTTTTACCGCGCTTAGAACGTTTCTCCTCCCGAGACATTTGGCGCTTCACTGCGCGCGGGCTGGCGGGCTTTGAGGTTTGAGCGCGCGCAAAATCTGTGATCTCGAAAGACAACAACGGGAGTGGGGAACCAATGAATTTGCTCAAAGTCAACGACTATTATCAGTCGGCCAATAAAAACGTAATGGCTTCGTTGATCTCGTTGAATCACAACGAAGACCAGAGTAAATTGAGATCCCGCCACTGGACAGTTTCTCAATGCGACTCGTGCAGTCGACCAGTAGCGAACGAAATAAGCGCGAGTGCTAAACATTATACGAAAAACATGAATTCTGGCGGGACTGTAAACACGATAGTGAAAGACGATTATCACGATATTGAGGAATATTCACCGCCAGAGAGGTAAGCGAGTGTTTTTTAAAAAAGTGTTTCAATTAGCGCAGAAATCAGTGATTATCGTCGGCTTGTTTTGATTTTAATTCGCTCAGAGGCACAAATACGTTTTCCTTCTTTTTCGACTGCGTTTCTCCCCTTACCTGTTGCTCTTTTACAATCCAAAGGGAACGCAGGTGCGCGCGCGCAGGTATATACATTAAGGTTAAGAAAAATCCCTCCGAAATAATATTTTCACCCCTCTCGAATGTGAAAAGCGACTGACTCTCTCCCCCACAAGAATCCCACGTCGAGTCCAACAAAGAAAAATTCCTTTTTCGTCAGCATTTTCCGAAAGTTCGGCCGGCGCTCTTCTCCAACTTGACCATGGATACTTTGCCCGAAACTTGTTGGTATCGAAGGTATTTCCCTCCAAAAAAATTTTACACCCTCCAATTCACGCATTTTTGATAACTCCTATATTTTTACAATTTACAAATCGATCCAATAATTCATTATTTTATAAGAAAATTCGACTTTTCTCGAGGACGCGTGCACTCTACACGACGTGCCATTTTTCCTTTTCGTTTCCTTTAGAGAAACGCTCCAAATGTTTCGTACGCACGAAACGCGATGATTAACGAAGTTTTTGGAGTGTTTTTTCTCCGTTTTTCTTTTTTTTTTCTTTTCGAAATTGCGTAAGAACTCTTTTTCATATTCCTTTTGAGCACGAGATAAAAACTCATTTTTGAGAATGGCCGTGTGTCAAGGAATATCGGTTTTATATCTTTGGACAAAAATCTCGTTTTCGAGTATTCAAAAAAAAAAAAATACAGGACGAACGCAACAACTTTGATTATAAAGAAATAAATTGTCAATTTTGTGCATCGAAGCATGGACGACGTCGATTTGCATAAAAATTCCGAAGCCTCTTGTGCTTTTCTTTCTTTTTCTCATGGAAATAGAAAAACTGGAAAGCCGAAGCGACTAAAAATTTTTAATGTTAATTTAAAACAAGATTTGCAATATTTTTAGTGGAATTGAGTTTTATTTTTTGTCAAACCATTAAATGAAAATTTAACAAACTGGATAATGGGCAAAGATGCTCAAGCTTTGCCCTGAGGGAACAGAATTTTTAACTCGATTATTAAACGTCGTTATTAGTTGTCAAAATGATTAAAAAGTATGATATTAAAGTTTGCATTGTCGGAACGCAACGAAAATCCTTTATAGTTCTTAACGGAAGCAAAAATTGACATTCGCTGATTGTGTACGATAATTAAATGACATTTTTCTACGACTTGGAAACTAAATCTACTAGAAAAATTAAGAAGATTCTAAAATTAAAAAAGATTAAAAACGAAAAATAAAAAAAAATCGTTGGGTTCTAACGATGCGGGGCTTCGATATCATTAATATTCGAGAGAAAATGAGATTTTTTATACTGTTGACATTAGATGCATGAACGTCCGAACGACCGCTCGTCCGATGATGTGGAAAACAGAGTTTGAAAGGCGGTTTCTCTGATACTTTTTTCCCAACAGATCCAGATTGATCGAGGCCTCGAGATTCTGAAGTCTCCGTCAGCATATTTTTTTGTCTCCTTATTCCCCGAATCTTTGAAAATGATTAAATGAACAACTTCAAACTGAGCGTATTTTCGAAATTATAACTTTTTATCAATTTAATGAAAAATTAAGACAATTCCAAAAATAAAAAAATAATAATAACAAAAATAAAGCAAAATAATGAAAAAAGTCATTGGGTTCCAATAATGCTGATTTCAGTATCATTTAAAAGTTCATAACAATTGTTGATTTTTCATCAAATTTCAGCAAGCGAATGCGTCTCGACGATGGATGTAACAATAATTTAAACAGTACGGTCAATAGTGCGTCAAAAAATAGCGCAAGATGGGCGTGTCCGGGTGACACGTCTCTGGTGGAACCAGAAATTTTGGAGGATATGGGAGTGAGTATGCTCGAAGATGAAGACGCAAGTAGAGAGAGCGAAAAAAAATTACAATCCCATGAGGACACATTATCGCTTACTAGCTCAGAAAGCAGCAGGCAATTGCCAGAATTCGAAAATACAGGATTAGAGAGACAGGAAAAAAGTTTTGGAACTTCCAGTTTCGATGCCGGAGTACTGGAGAGGTAAGATTTAAAAGGCGCCATAAATTTACATTATTTATCGCCTAGCAACGTAATTTTTCAATAAAATGAATAATTGTATTCATAAAACTAAAGAAAAAATTAAATAATTTACATTAATAAAAATAAAATTAATTAAATTAAAATTCAATTATTGCGTATGCCTCTGTGAGCCAACAGAAATAAAAAAAAATAAAAATTGAAAAATCTATTAGCAAAAATCACGAATTTCACACTTTGTGCGCTTGATGTTGGTTTTTTTTTTTAATTTCATTGAAATACTTGTAAATCGAAAATTGAGTAAACTCAATATCAGAGCCCAACACGCTATTGCATGAATGATAATTTCAAGTCTGAGTACGAGACACACGAATATTTCCTCAACTGAGACACTGAAAAAAAAAAAATCAAAGAAAAAAAAATTTGTTTAAAATTCGTAGGAACCTCAATAATACTCAACTGTGGGTAAAATTAGAGAAAGTTTTACCGTCTATACATCGAGTTATTTGTTGTGAAAAATTGTCTTTTTTCGTAACTTCCCACAAGACCTCGTGTTAAAGTTGCGATTTTCAACACTGAATATCTCGATTACTAGACGGCGAAACCTTCTCAAATTTTAAACACATTATAATACGATGCTCAAGAAGATTAACGCAAAATTTCAAAAAGTCATTTTGCAAAAAATTGTATCTGATGATTTAGCCGTTAAATAAAATAAAAAGCAATGGAGTATTTTGCGACGTTGAAATAAAAACAGAGTCGAAATGTGTGCAAAGGTTGGAACATGAGACGTTTGAAATGGAAGATCGAGAAATTTACGCGTCAATGGGTAACGAATCAGGTTATTCGTCACGAGTGGAGCCTGAAATATTTCAGGATGAAAAACAAAGTTTCGGGAAGAATGAGTCTGTTCTAATATCGGACAAGAGCGGTATCGATCAGTTTTACCTTTACAGGCGAAAGAAAAAACCTTCACTCTCAGGAGAAGATATATTCAATAAATTATCAGACGAAATGATTTTGTCGATACTCAAGTGGCTTCCAAAAAAATGTTTGGTACGAATCATCATTTATAATTCATTTTATCAAAATTTGTGAAAACACTCGTTTGAATTTCGACTTAGAACGAAAGACACATAATTTTTTTTTATTTTCATTTTTTTTTATTATTTTTTTTTTTCTTAGGTACGATCAATGCTCGTTTGCAAAAGATGGTGTCAAATAGCTCGCGACGAGGCTCTCTGGAGTCGTTTGGATTTAGGTGGAAAAGTGCTCGTCGATTGTACGCTGGAGCACATTTTACCTCGAGGTGTTCAAATTCTTCGATTAGCTCAGGCTGAAATAGCGAATCCAATATTTCAACCAAACTCGGAAGTTATAACCGACGATTACGTCAGTAAACTTCAATATCTTGATCTTTCGATGGCAGTTATGTCCGCCGACGGTTTAGCAGCTTTGTTGTCACATTGTAGACACTTAAAAAAATTGTCACTCGAAAATTGTACCCTTAACAAATCTTGCTGCAAAGCTATCAGTAAAAACGTCGATCTTACCGTTCTCAATTTAACAATGTGCGACGGAATTGATGTCGAAGGCGTCACGGACCTTATGAAGTTGACAAGGTATTAAAAAATAAACAAAAACAACAAAAAAAAACCCGATATTTTCTGGCAAAGAGGAACAATCCAGGAAAAAAAATAATAATAATGATGATAATAACTCATTTATTTTACAGATTGGACTCGCTTAATATGGCATGGTGTTCATTAGATTCTTCAACAATGTCATTATTATGCGATATCGTACCATCGTCGATATCTCGCTTAAATATCGCTGGATGCAGAAAAACCATCACTGACGATGGTAAAACCATAAATTGTTCATGTCACAATTTGCATGGAGTGTAAAGGAATTTTAAAAAATCCAAAAAATATCCATCTTTGACATTCATGAATTTTTTCATGCGGTACTACTCTAACGACGAATTGAATTTTCATTAAGCTTTAACACATGAAAAAACAAAGGCGAAAAAAAAGACAAATATTATTCGTGTGTATTGAATATTTTAAACATTAATTTTCATGCATTTTTCGTTCAAATAGTCTTTTATATTGTATATAACTCGAAACTAAAAATATTACTTTAAATGTGTGTCTCAAGTAATATATTTGTCACATTTTTTACACGATTAAGGACGTTGTATGGCGACGGTCAAATGTAAATTTTTATTTTTAGTTTTTATTACATGAAAAATGGTTTCCGAGCCTAAGTTGATTGAAAAAAGTTGTTACAAATTGACTAAAAAACAACATGCTCTAAATTCAAGATTGTCCGAGTCAATTTGTATCTGTTTTATAAAAACCAAAATTTCGAAAAAATTTTACGACCGATTTTTTTTGAAAAAATAAATAAAGCTTCTTCGATGTTACATAAAAGGGTATGCAAAGTTTTAAGAGGCTTCAGCATTTAGAAATGGAAATATTAAATGTTGAAAATAGGAACTTTAAACACGCGCTCTTATGAGAAACTACTGAAAATTGTGATTTTTATAAATAAATTCGAAGGAATTCTATCGCTAGAAAATTTTGCATACAACGTCCTTAAGTTTCCATTAAAACAATCTTTTGGATAGTATCGTATGGAAAAATTCATCAATTTCAGTGTCAATTGATATCAGAATTTGCACAAAGTATAAAGAAATATATTCAAAACAAAAAAACGAAAAACAAATCTTAAGTTTGCACATTTGTATTGTTTTTATTTTTTAATCTCTCGATATATTAACACGTTGTTTATTTTTTCAATTACAGATGTGAAGGAACTCGTGAAATCTTGTCCTTCCATCGTTGAATTGGATTTGAGTGATTGTACATTGTTAACAATGTACAGCATCAACAGTTTGTTAACACTGACAAAATTAGAGCATTTATCGTTGAGTCGTTGTTACAGCATCCCGCCAGCAGCTTATCTGAGATTATCATTTATGCCTTCGCTTTTGTATCTGGACGTTTTTGGTCTAATGGCAGAACCGATATTGAACTCACTGCGAGCGAATAGTGGTGGGACTGCAATAAACAAGTTTCCATTCAGTTCGGTTGCCAGACCGACAGTTGGCGTCAGAAGAACGAGTATTTGGGGACTCAGAGTGAGAGATTAAATAGAATTTATAACTTGCCCTTGAAATATCAAATTAACAACGATAAAAAACGCAAGCAAACACGAACAAAAAGGGTTTTGTGATCTCAGGTTTTGAGGCGTAAGCGGAGATTCCATTCGCTTGCCAAAAATTATTTAAAAATATTAAAATAATAATAGCCCTTTTTGCTATCATCCGAGACTGAAATGTTTATTAATAAGTTTAATTAATAGACTTTAAAAAAAAATAATATCACTGTTTAAACTTTTAGTTTCGCAACGAGGCGTATTATATTTTCAATTCACTCATCAAATTCATTGTATTTCGCGTTTATCGCTAAAATATCAACTAATTGTAAATAATATTCATTTTTCCGCTAATTAATTAATTAACTATGGAATTCATTAACCGGGCTGTGCGAGAACTCTATATATATATATATACACACACAAATATATTGAAAAAAAAAAAAAAAAAAAAAAACGTATATAATTATTCGTAGTTTTTTTCGCGTGAGTTTTTTCTCCTCTTGGCGAAAAAAAACTTTGAACAATTATTTTTGATACAACACCGCGAGTTGTTTTTTTTTTTGTTTTTTTTTGCTCTATTCGGTTCATACGTAATGCTTTTTTTTTTTTCAAACGTACGGCGAGGAAAGAAATATTAATCATGATCCATTTGATACTCTATCAAATTTATAACTCGCGTGTGATTAAACTTTTTTTTTTTTTTATCCAATTTGAATATCGTCGAAGTTTTATGTTCTTTTCCCACCAATTTTTCATTCGTAGTTTTCAATAATAGAAAAAAAATTAATAAATCATTGTTTACTATTGATTTTTTTCGTGAGATCCTTGAGATTCTTCAGTCAACAGCTCTGATTGTTATTCTCCGTTAAAAAGAATAAAAAATAAAATTATTAAAATAATAAGGAAGTTAATCGTTTTGATAAATAAAAATTTCGAGTTATATAGGTCGTCGTAACTAAAAACTGTGTTTTGTAAATGTACGAAATACGACGATATATAAAACGATGTGAAATTAAATGCAGGATATTGGTTTTATGTTGGAAGAATGTTTTTTTTTTCTTTCTTTTCTTCGCAATGATGAAGATGATTTAATAGTTTGTTAATTTACCGATATAAGGAGTACAAAATGTAAGAGAAATAAATAAACTTGTAAAAGATTGAAAATTCTCCATTAAAGTGTACAATTATGCGCTTTTTTTTCTCTCAACCGAATACATATTTTATTAATCGCTTTGGAATTCCATTAAAAAAAAGAAAAAAAAACAACAACAACATAGGAAATGAGGAAAAATGGTCATAAAATATTTCATTGTAATAGTAGTTTTTATGTACAATGCTAATTTAAAGTAAATCCGAAGATGTTCGAGTGTCGGCTCAGTTTCATGAAAACATTCTTTTCACTGGGATAGCTTCGAACGCGATGAAATTACAACTATCTTTTCTAGCTTTTTTTTTTTTTCTTCGCGTAAAAACTTGAGGATTTATAGCAGTGACTACCCTAGTCAAAGCTGTGTTAAATTTTTAAAAGAGTTGTATGCAACGTTCAACACATAAATTAATAAATCGACGTTGAACTCGTCTTGCAGGATGTCTTGTTAACTTAGAAAAATGTTGATAACTATAGATACGTTTAATCATCAACTGACAAATGCAAAATTCTACAAAGTCATATTTTTATCGATATTTTTAAAAGAATAACGCGTATTTTTTAAACGATTTTAACGCACGAACGCTTATTCCGTTGCTCAAGAAATTCTCTACAAATTCACTGCATCGATTTTTTTTAAAACTTGTCCATTTTTTAATAAAAGCTATTTGTTTATGACATAGTTTTCTTATGATCGACTGTAACATTGAAACGGTGAAGTTAAAAAAAAAAATCGACACAGTGAATTTGTAGAGAATTTCTTGAGGAACAAAATAAGCGTTCATGCTTTAAAATCGCTTAGAAAATACAAATTATTCTTCTAAAAATATCCATTTAAATATGACTTCGTGGAATTCCGCATTTATCAGTTAATGATTAAGCAAATCTATTGTTTTTAATATTTTTCTATGTTAACGAGACATACTGCAAGACGAACCCAACGTCGATTAATTAAATTATGTGTTGAACGTTGCAAACAACTGTTGGTAAATGTCAACACCCATTTGACTGGGATAGTCACTGCTATGAGTCCTTAAGTTTGCATTATGGCAATGAACATTTTTCCCTGAGGTTATGCTACCTTCCAGGATTTTTTTCTTTTTTTTTTTTTTCAATATTTGATAACGTCATAAAATTAATGGCTTTTTTTATCTCTCAACAATTTTCTAGTCGAGCACAACGAGAATCAAACTGCGCGAAACTACTTACAAATAATGGAATCGAATTATTCAATTCATACTAATTTTTTTGAACGATCAAGTTCTTATTTTTGTGTTGGGGTTTTTCGTTTGACTATTTTTTTTTTCAACGTGTGCTTTATGACACCATTCGTCAGAGGGTTTTCACGCGGTTGTACTTTTTTTTAGTTTTTTTTTTTTTTTTTTCTTCAACGGACCAATAGGTAAATTATTTTAAATTTTACTTTTTTATGTGTCAGTTAATGGCGAATAGCAATATCGACGATAGATGGATATCAAGCAGTGCCTAATGACGGAACGGTTGGTGCTGGCTCTATCGCCAGTGGCTTTGGTCTTAAAGTTTGAGTCGATGGTTCGTTCTCTCCGGCATAAATTGATTTGGATTCTTGTCTTTCCTGCTCACTTTGCCATTGAACCTGAAAAATAATGTGGAAACGAATTATTCGGGATTTCCAATGTGAAAGATCGAAGGATACGGCGAACGATGCTATTCTGACCAAGAATTTTTTCTTCTTTTCTCTATATAAATAAAACTCAACTGCAAAATTGTGTTTGGACGCTTTTCAGGCGAAAATCACTAAACCGATTTCGATGAATGTTTCACAGGAACGAAGCCCATGAATCAGAATAGGATGTAGGCCGTATTACATTCCGATAAATTATTTATTCAGGCAAGGCCAAGCGAAAAATTCAATTTTTCATCATTTTTTTTACTTTAAAATTTCTCGTGTTATTAAAAAAAGACTATAAATGAAAAACACTAATTACAAATTTGAAGATAACTCTAAAACGAAGAGAATGAGCGGTGGCTGGAGTGCCAACTTCGAATGGAAAAAAAGTTGCAGTAATTGTTGTGAATTTGTTAAAATTTTGTAGTTTTCCATTTTTTAATCATTGCTCATCTCTATTTATATAAAACTCAACTGCAAAATTGTGTTTGGCCGCTTTTCATGACAAAATTTTCCAGCTACAGCTAGTAATAATAATAATAATATAAATAATACCTTTTGTCTGTGTTGTTTGGCAGCTTCCATACACCTATCGATAACCATTTGTTCAGTAAGAACGCCGTCCTCCGAAGCATAAGCGGCAGCTTGCCAGGCAACTCCCAATTTGGCTAATTCCCGACCGGACATGCCTTCCGTCAATTGAGCCATTTTACTACAAAGAGCGCCATAATCAAATTGAGCGACTTTTAATCTTCTTTTGCCTTCGGTGGCAGGTTGAAGAACAAATTTATCAAAGTATAGACGAATGAGACGTTCTCGTTCCTCCGGTCCCGGCAGTGTAAATTCGACCATTTCATCGAGACGATCGTTGACCGCCCAATCGAATTGTTCGGGTGTGTTAGAGGCGAGTACGAGCATAAATTTGTTGCTCTGTTCGCCGGTTCTGTAAAGAAAAGCATTCAACATTGCTCGAAGATCTTCGGAAATGTGTTCGCTCGATCGTTTGCGCAAAAAAGCGTCAGCCTCGTCAATGAAAAGTAAAAGTCCTCTACGGGAGGTGGATGCCCAATCGAATACTTTGTGCAACGCTGTAACACCATCGCGGCCAAGGGGAGACAAATCGCCACCCGTTAATATAGCATAATCCATGCCCGAATGTTGAGCAAGTTTTTTGGCAAACATTGTTTTTCCCGTACCGGGAGGACCGTGCATTAATATATTTCTGTACATTCCACGATTTTGTTTAGTGTTTTTGGTGGCAATTGCTATGTCCCGCAATCTCTCTTCGAGTTTAGGCGCTAAAACTACACCCGACAAGGCGTCCGTTTGTTTTTCACGAATTTTCTGTACCGCCTGAATCGGATGTTTGGCAGCATCGATCAGCGAAAAACGAGATGTTTCTCGCACGAGAGAAGGTTTACCGAGACGCGCCTCGACGTAACGAGCCGCTACACCCGTCGATCCCTTAGCCGTGTAAACTCCCAAAGCCAAAAGCGACAAACCACCAGCAGCTGCTAATATTTTGTCCCAATCCTGCAACAAAGCCGATGCTCCTGATCCTAACACCGAACCAGCAGTTTTTATTGATTCCAACACAGTTATACGCTTTTCCGAAGCTTTCAATCTGATTTTCTCTAAATTAAGATCCTGATTTTCTCTGTCAACTTTTGCTTTTGCTCTCAACTCCGCTTCCAATTTTCTCATCTCGTTTTTGTGCCTCAACTCCATTTCATGCTCGATCGTCGCTTTTCTCATTGCTTCTTGCTTCGCTACCGATTCTTCCTGTCTCCTCAAATTCTCGTCGTTCATTCTTTGCTGCTGTACCAACTGCTCGTCGTATCTCTTTCTTGACAATTGGTCCTGATACTGCGCTCTCATCTGATGCTGCTTCGTCTCTTCTTGCATCGTTTTTCTACGCTCGTCTCCGTCAACTCGCTTTTGTTCAACTTTCATCTCTTCTATCGCCGCTTCATATTTTTTCAACTCTTTTTGCATCTCCACCTGTCTCGTCGTCTCCTGTAGCTTCGAAAGCTCCAGAGCTTGGCTGGCATGAGCTACCGAACAACAAACACATTTGTAACTCTCGTATATTTTTAGTTTCTTTAAATAATATCGAAGCTATCGATACAACGATTATGTGCAAAATCTTGATAATTTCATGACGATTACAATTTAAATAAATATGATAAAAATTATAATTATACAAATTTTTAAAATAATGTAAAAAAAATGAAAATCCAAAGTATCGCTAGTCGCTCTCATTTTTTATGAAATTCTGTTAATAACTTTGGCTGACATAAATGTAATTCTCGCATATTTTTAGTTTCTTTAAATAATATCGAAGCTATCGATACAACGATTATGTGCAAAATCTTGATAATTTCATGACGATTACAATTTAAATAAAAATGATAAAAATCATAATTATCCAAATTTTTAAAATAATGTAAAAAAAATGAAAATCCAAAGTATCGCTAGTCGCTCTCATTTTTTATGAAATTCTGTTAATAACTTTGGCTGACATAAATGTAATTCTCGTATATTTTTAGTTTCTTTAAATAATATTGAAGCTATCGATACAACGATTATGTGCAAAATCTTGATAATTTCATGACGATTACAATTCAAATAAATATGATAAAAATCATAATTATCCAAATTTTTAAAATAATGTAAAAAAAATGAAAATGCAAAGTATCGCTAGTCGCTCTCATTTTTTATGAAATTCTGTTAATAACTTTGGCTGACATAAATAAATAATTGGTTAAATAATATCGATGATTGTATAGCATTACAAATATATTGGTAAATGATTTGATTCAATTCATATAATTGAGGATGAAGGTTGCATCATCCAGCGTCGTAAAAACGCCGAAGTAGTGCTAGCCACACATTCGTGATTCTCCCTAACCTCAAAAAAAAGTTTTTTTTTGCTTACGTAAGATTACATAACGAGAGTGCCGGTTTGATAAATAAGAATATTTTTAAAGGAAAGGATTTTACTGGATTTTTCAAGCTCCTTGGCAGCGGCTGCAGCTCTTTCGAGAGCGCTAGAATCGAATCTGTAAGCGTCCATTTGTGATTTGGTTATATTCTTGGAAGGTGGCTGATCGCCGCCGCCGGCACCTCCGGAACCTGATGCCGGGGGTGGTTGAACGTATTGACCGAAATCCGGTGGTTGTTGAGTGTTCCGATAACCCAGTAACCACGACATCTTATTTTTTTAAACTGTCACTAAGTTATTAATACGCGATTATGAAAAAATGTATATTTTCGTTTACGCGCACGCGGACGAGATACTCGTGTGACTTGTCTCGTGTGTTTAGTCGTGTGTGATATTTCGCTTGAGACTCACGTGCACGACGGCCGCGTGAGGAACATGTGGAACCGAAAGGAAACCGGAATTGTGTGTGTGTTTAGGAACAATGTGGAAACGGAGTGCGGACTGTGGACCCGTCCGAATAGTGTGACGTAATCGTATCGGTCATGTATTTTTTTTAAAGATATTTTACCGGTTAAATAACGCATGGTTTGAGACACCAATGCAAACTTCATAAATTTTTACGGTCTCTAGTGCAGTGGTCAATATTTTGTAGTACAAATAAATGGAACGTACGTGAACGTTTGGAAGAAATAAAATAAGTATTTACAGCTATTATAATAAATAAAATTCATATTGTGCTATATATAGAACTATCGACAAAGAAGTTACAAATTTTCTCGTTCATTTTTAACGTGCAACAATCGATGCATTAGTTTTACATCATTATTGATATTTGTGTTATAGTGATAAAAGTATAGATTAGTTTTTTACGATCCTTAGTAGTTATATAAAGTGTGTTTCGAGAAGAAAAGCTAATAAGGCCGTTTACGACACACTCCTATAATTATTGTTGGATAAACATATTTTATGCTCAACTGAAGTCCAGGTTATTTTGTTTCGAGTTACCAGATTTTCTGTCCCGGGCTATGTTCAGGTTTGAAGGCATAGGGAATTTCGAAAAGCTTGGAATTTCATTAAATTTCTTGAGCATATATTTTCTTTAGTATTAAACATAAAAATACAAGTTTTTCTTATAATTTTTCTTCGAAATGGTTCTCTTATAAATTTTATTAACTGTTTTTTCATATTTATATATGTTTCGATCCTCGTTACCTGTGGAAGGTTCAATCGAGTAGCTTTTGAATCTCGATTGTCTTTTTTTTAGACAATTCACGCAAATATCTTGGAAATTTGAAAATTTCTGAAAAATTGAACGTTGAAGGTCAGGGGCAAGGTCAATTTGGGAGTGGCCATCATACGTGTCTCTCTTGAAGTCTATGACAAATCTTGTTTAGAAAACTTTTTCAAAAAACCAATTGTCAAATTTCGAAGATAAGAAGATATAAGATCTCGTAGATTGGATCAGTATTCAGAAAATCTCTTAGATTAAATTGGTAGATTTAACTCTTAGATTGGTGGTAGATTAAAATTGCTTAAAAAAACGCATTACAGTTTTTTTTTTTTTTTAAGGTGTCGATAGAAATATGACTCCGAGGAATTTTATATGTATCATCATCAGCTGATGATATTTTCATGTTTCTTTTCATAATCATAATATTAAAATAGTTGAAATTTTTTTTCACTCAGCTGAGCGATAGAATTCACGTTTCGGATTAATCGTCACAAGTTCATCGGAATTGCTTTTAATGTATTTTTTTTTATCTGTGTTTTGTAACAGACATGAATCTTTCGATCTCCGTTGAATTTGGTGAAAAAAAAGATATTTCTTCGTCATTGCTGTCTTCAGTGTTTCCGAGGTCCGAAGAAAATGACAATGACGTTGCAAACTTGATCGAAACAAAAATAAACCAGAGACAACATTTTTACAGTCTTGAAATATGTTTGAATGAAAAAAACGATTATGAAGTTTATAAAAGGTGATTGTGTTACGCAATATTATTCCAAGTTTATATAAAACAACGTTGAAAATCGATTTAAAAAAAAATTGACGAACGAGTTACACTCGTAAAACTCACGAAATTTTTTTTTTCTTTTTTTTTTTTCTAAAGTAGAAAAATAAACATTTTCAGAACAAAACGTATACGACAAAGACGATGAAATGATGGCTTTTTTAAAAAACTTCTTGAAACGATGATTTTTATAAATAATTTTTTGAAGAAAAGTTTTACTTTGACGTTCACGATTTTTTTTTTTTTTTTCAATGCGAATGTTTTTTTTCCACTTTCGGTTTTTTTTTTTTACTACAGATTTCTTTCGGAAATCAGTGAATTTTGTCCTCGTCCTCTATTTTATACAACATCGTGGCACGAAGAATATTCGAGCGAAACCAACTCCATTTATCCGCCCCTCCAAGTTTTGACGGTTCTTCCCAATAACACGCTGTTGCATTTGCTTGCAAATAATTTGAAAAAGAACGAAGTTCGAAAAATCTTGGACGATGCCTTAGTACGTGGAAAGACTAATGTTTTCGTCCTACGTGGAGGTAAAATTCTTATTTTGGGAAAAAATTTTTTCGTTACAATAAATATGCGATATTAATTATAGTTTTTTTTTTTCTATTGTTAGGAAAACACTTTTTTCCGTAAAATCACCATGAAAAAAATTTGAAAAACAATTGAAATCCACAAAATGTCAAAATTTTAACAAATTCACGAAAATTACTGTAACTTTTTTTCCATTCGAAGCTGGAACCCCAGCCACCGCTCATTCTCTTCGTTATGGAGTTATCTTCAAGTTTGTAATTAGTGTTTTTTATTTATAGTCTTTTTTTAATAACATGAGAAATTTTAAAGTAAAAAAAATTTTGAAAAATTGAATTTTTCGCTTGGCCTTCCCTGAATAAACAATTTATCGGAATGTAATACGGCCTACAACCTATTCTGATTCATGGGCTTTATTCCTGTAAAAGATTTGTCAAAATTGGTTTAGTGGTTTTCGCGTGAAAAGCGTCCAAACATAATTTTGCAGTTGAGTTTTATTTATTTAGAGATAATTCAAGGAAAATTGAGTAGAGCGTTGATTTATTATAAGAATCTAATTAATATTTTCGAATCAATAAATAAATAGACGAATAAAATGAATCTTTTTTCATTGTTTAATTATTTTTTTCTTTTAATTTTCAATCAACTTTTTATTAACGTAACTCCATTGAGACTACAACGTTAAAAACAAATATTACGAAGAAGCAACTTTGCATAATTAAAATGATTTTTTCAACACCAGACAATTGTACCGGAAGCGGAGATTTCCTTCATGCGATTGATTTGGTAAAATTCATCAGGAATAATTATGAAAATAAATTTGTCATTTGCGTAGCTGGGTTTCCGCAAATGCATCCGATATCGAGTTCCAAAGAAATGGATCTGCTATATTTAAAAGAAAAGGTAGAAACTGTTGGATTAATGAATAATATATTTTTTAAAAAGTGAATAATAATTTTTTAAAAATGAAAAAATAAAAATATGAACAGTTATTGATTGTTAATTGCACAAATATCACAAATAAAAAATAGTCGAATTTGGTATTGTTCCATGAAAAAAAAAAAAAAAAAAAAACTCAATCCACTCCGAAGAATTTTATAAAAAATATTAAATTTTTTTTTTTAACTGTGGGTTTGTTGAAAATATTTGAAAAAATAGCCAAAAGGAAAAATGTATGACATACGGAAAAAAAAAGAAAAAAATGAAAATATTTTTGAAAATTTTTATTCGTCGATGCATCCAAGAGTTTTGTTTTTTTTTTTTTAGGTCGATGCAGGTGCGCATTTTGTAATAAGTCAAATATTTCTCGAGTCGAGAGTGTTCGTAAATTTTGTCGAAGATTGCAGAAAATGCGGTATCAATGTGCCCATAATACCTGGTATTTTTACAATAACAAGCTTCAAGTCCCTTATGGGATTGGCCCAAGTTTGCAACTTTGAAATTCCTCAATATGTGTTGCAAGACCTGGAGCCCCTGAAGGACAACGATGAGGATATTTACGACTATGGCATTAAACTGACTACGAAAATCATAAAGGAAATTTTTCAAAGCCAAACCGCATATGGATTTCATTTGTTTACTTTGAACAGGTAAACGACGCGAATATCAATCAGCTAAGAAATATTTTTTTATTTTATTTTTTTTATTTTTCATCATGTATCAAATTTTTCAATTTTTTAGAGCCTCCGTTCCGGTGGATGTGTGCAGAAGAATTTAGATCGATTAAACTTTCCCCTTAAGACGATTTTTATTTAAAAAAAATTTTTTTTTTAAACATTTTGATTTTATTTCCATGTCTTTCGAGAATTTTTTGCAACTCACTTCAATCCCAAATGTAATTTACTGATAATAAAAATGAAAAAAAATAAATAAATAAAAGAAATAACGACAACTCCGAATGTCATTATAGAAGTTGCTTTTTCCCGCAAAAATACTAGCAGACGCCACGTGACCGATCAACATAATGGAAACAAAATCGTGTTTGTCTTTTCCACTTGATCCTTAATTTTCAATTTTGCACGATATTTTGTGGCGTGTCGTCGATATAAAGTCAAAAAATCAACTGCTGAACGAATTTTAATAGAATTAATTGATAAAATGTCTTCTAACATCCTGCTGGTGACTGGACGCGGTAGCTATTTCCCCCTCCACAATATAACAGAGCCTCGAATTTAAACACGTGACTACTTTTGTGACTCGAATCTTCATCAGTGTCTAGCTTTTACCAATGGCGATACTTTTTATTTTGCTTCTTCCTCTTCTTCTTCTTTTCGGTTGTCAGCGACGTTTCCGCGCATGCACCAGGTCACGATTTCCCCCTCTTGTTCTCGCTGCCCCTTCTCTCTCGGTCGATGCTTGGTGCCCCTGCGCAAACGGAGCATTCAGCGCGCGAAAGCTTTTCTTTATATATATATATATTTACAAATTGAAAAGGAAAGGGGCGTTGTTGTGCTCTCTATAAGCGACGCATGGTCAATGTTCTATTTCGTGGCATTTTTCAATTCCAAATAAAAAGTTTATTTTCTACAGAATTTCCTCAAAAATTGACGTATTCATTCAATAAAAAATTCCTTTAAGAAAATTTCTCGCATGTTTTCAAATGTAACGGGGTGCGAATAAAACTCTATTTTTTAAATATTATTACAAAAACATGAGTTTTCTAATATCCGTAATTTCTAGATTCTTTAAATAATGGGAGTCAAATTCTACAACGAATTTCTAAAACTAGCTCCCATGTGCGGTCAAGAACGTAAATGTTGAGTTTTGACTCGATTATTCTTGAAAAATCGACTTGAAAGAGATTTAAAAAAAAGAAATCTTTTTTTTACATATAAATGAAAAATAAAATGAATTTAGATTATTGAAATATGAAAAAATTATTATTATGATAAATAAAGACTCCAAAATAAACGGGATTAAAATATGGAAATAAAAAAAATAGCTCGTCGTTCTTTTGACGACGTGAGCATGATTCGAGGAGATTATTTGTAAAGAGCGCATGCGCGTTAGTCGCGCGGTTTCAGCCCGAGCGTTATGGAACTTTATGACGCCAACGGTCGGGGTAGTGGTAGGGGGTGTCGATCTTGCACAGCAAAAGAGGAAAGAGGATACGACGAGAGGCTCCGAGAGTTCAGTCAGCGAGCTCGAGTTGGGCGCCAGAGTTTAGCGCGTTCGGTTGGTTCGGGATATTAATTATAAAATATTATAAAAACGTATATAGACAATAGGATTGTATAAGCGGTTTTAAATCGAAGGAATAAAACAAACCCAAACATCAACAAGAAAAACAATACAAGGAACCATGGCACTGTTTCGATTGAGCGCAGCGCGTTGTTTGGAAGTCCAGGTGAGTGCAGGCAAATTTATCCATTGATTCATTTATTCGTTGAAACAATATTTCCATTATTCAAATATATATCTGCGCGAACAATGAAAAAGTGTAGAATTTAAAAAAAAAAAAAAAAAAATCTAATTTTTTTTCTAGACAATTTGAAAAATTTCCCATATTTCCCTATATATTTAAATATTTACATAAAAATCATGCTTCGCTTCGATTCGAACACGTTCCAAAATCATTTCAACTGCGGAACACACGCGGTAGATTTTTTTTCTCTATCCCTTTCGAAAAGTCGAAGCTTTTTCGATAAAAATATATTTTTGCGGCTTTCCCCCATACACTCGACCTGTTTTCTGCATTTTCTTCGAGTATTTATCGTTCCATGTGAAAACTCCATAGTCTTTTTGACCATTTCCTTTTACCTGGATTTCCTGACTGAAAAATCATTTTACAAAGTACATGGAATAAAGAAATGTGTGTGAGAGAGAAAGATAGAAAGAGAGAGAGAGAGAGAGAGAGAGATCGTGGGAGCCAGCACTTTAGCCAATACACAGAGAATCTCATATACGTGGCGATAGAAGGCCCGACCTTATCGACCGGAGAGAGGTTTTACTTGAAGCGCGTGTCCTATAGCCCCCTGCCCTCGTTCCCTGTAGGCTCGAACCAGAACATTCCGGGGTGCGGGAAACGAAAAGGTGGATTTTGTACACGCGACTGCCGAATACCCAAGAGGGCAGCACTGTATCAACGAGTAAAAAAAAATTATACATATATGTTTGACGAGCTAAATTTGAGCTATTCTATGATCGCGTGCCAAGAAAATATAATTACCATTACCTACATTTCCGAGTCCATTTTGTTTTTCGTAATATTTGATTTTTTGAGCTCAATCATCGGTTTCGATAGAATTCAATAACAAAAATGATAAAAAACCATTCCACAATTGATTTTTCATTGAAAAAGATATTTTCGTCGATTTAATATTCAACTGTCGAACGAGAAATACGAAGAAAATCGTCGATCGAGAAAAAAAATAGTGATCTCTTGGAAAAAAACACGATTCTTCTTCCCAATAATGTCTTGACTCTACTCTGTTCATGCGCTCTTTCAGTGACAGTCAACTGTCAATAATTATTACGTAACACTCGTAACAGTTATGTATATCCTCGTACTCAGTCGCTTATTCACATAAAAACGTAAATTTTCCGGAGGCCACACGAGCGCATTCGTCTTATCGTCAAAGATAACAAAAATAAATAATAAAACAAACTAACTAAAATGTCAAAATCGCTAATTTATAAGCACCTCAAATAATACGAGAGTACGAAAATATTAATCTTTGAATCGAGGAGTCTGGATGTATTTTTCACGAAGAAATAAAGAGTCATAATAATAATAATAATACGAGACAAAAATCCATTGTAAAAGAAAAAAAAACGCGACAGTTCAATTTTATTTTTTCAACAATATTAGAGTTTACTATTTTCTTTAAATACAAAGAAATTTCTTATTTTTAAAAAGTCCCAAGTTTATTTTTACTGATATGGAAAATCATCATCAAAATATCTTCATATTGGAAAAATAATAATAAATATATATATATATATATATATATATTTCTCGTTACATTCGAACGATGCTAAAGTTTCAATAGCATTCGAACAACGCCCATCTTTTCTTCGATTATTGGTTTATTTGAGGGTGTATTATCGTCTGAAAGTGAAACGTGAAAAGTTCTTTGGACTCGAGGACAGAAATCTTGTGATAAAAATCCATACAATAATACTAATAATAATAATAATAATAAAAGTATTAATTTTTATTAGTCTACTGTTTATTGAATGAAAGCAAAAGTATATTGAGATCTGGCAAGAAATTCTCGCTAATATTAGCAACTTGCGAAGAGATTCGAGGTCGAGGATTTAAAAAAAAAAATATATATATATATATATATATATAACATTAGAGAGGAGTGTCGATATGTAGATCGAGAGATTGGTCTACATAACTGTTTTACACTTGTCCACTGTCAGACACAGTCACCTTAGACTTGGATACACACGTGTGTCGTTATGTAGTCGTTTTAGAGTTTGCCAATAATTAGTATCTCTCTGCTGTTAATGTGTGTTATCGATCTTTTCGTCCTAACCTCTCTTCATATGCACAATATTTCGTCACAATATTGGGAAGTTGATGATCATTTGAGCACGAGAAAAAAACTCATTTTTAAGAATGGCCGGGTGTCAAGGTGTCAAGGTGTCATTAATTTTATGTCTTCGGACGAAAGTCTCGTTTTCGAGGATTCAAAAAAATATAATGAGATAAATTGTCAATTTTGTGCATCCAAGCACCAACGCCGTCGATTTCCATAAAAATTCTAAAGCCTCTCGTGCTTTTTTTTTCTTTTTCTCATGGAAATAGAAAAATTGGAAAACCAAAGCGAGGATGAAAAAATTTCTACCTAAATTTAAAACGAGATTTCCAATATTTTAATCGTAATATTTTTCGTTGCATCGTTGGAATGCAACGAAAATCCTTTATAGTTTATGACAGAAGCGAAAATTCACATTCAGAGTTTGTTTACGATAATTGGACAACATTTTTTATAACTTAGAAATTAAATCTACCAAAAATTACCACGATAGGAAAAATAAAAAAATCATTGCGTTCTAACGATGAAAACTTCAATATCATATGGTTCAGCTGGTTTCGCCTGGTGGCTAGTTTTTGAACTAGCGTCGATTTGTAAAAATCTTTGTTTTCTCTCTTTTTTTTTTATCTCGTCCTCCTAAATCATTACTTATCAATTCGCAATGCATCATTTAACATTATGTTCATTTAAATCAATTTTTCATAACATTGTCGTGTACACAAGACAGCAATATATGTATTTCTGTGACGAACGGTGTCATGACACTTATTTGCAATACCTCCGTGACGATCGATTATATTCTTGTTGCCAAAAGTTACGATGATATAATCTCTTATGTATGACGATCTATACGCGAATCGAAGGTTGTGACCGCGAAGGAAGATGAAAAGAAAGTAAATATAACGCGGAGGTCATTTGCTTTGACCTTGTGATCAAGGAGCTTCTGCTTTGGGGTTGAGTTTGAGCCAAGAACTCGAACTTCTTTAAGATTAACCTCTAAATTCTGTGTTCGATGACGTCACCATGAGGCTGTTCGATTTGTCGTGACATCCTCGACAAAAACACACTGTAGTTTCGATCGAATTTACATAACCTAATTCAATAAAATTCTTGTGATTTTTTTTTTCGTTTCTATGCGTGCGTACCTTGAAACTTATTTGTTAACAATTTTTTAGAAGAATATAATGCGATCGTTGAAAAAAAATAATAGAAAAAAAAAACATTGGTACACCTGTTTCTTCCTTTTATAAAGCAAGCAGCGCACACGCGACAAAAACATTACCTAACAAAATCGACGCGATTCGACCTTCCGATCGCGTAACATACTATTTTGCAGAGTTCCGCAGTCTCCTTTATTTTGTAAAGCAATGTCTCTCGAACTTCTAAACTTGGCTTTTATTTTTTTATAATACTCGATGAAAACTTTTTAAAATCGTGTATACAATCAAATACCACAGTTCTCATACGAACTTCCGAAATTTCACTTCGATTTTTAAGATTTTTTACTACTTTATTTTATGACGATCCACACGTAGTATTTTTACGAAATTAAGTATTTCTAAACGCAGATGGCGCTAACGCAGCTAATTTTTTTTTTACCATTGAAGTTCTCAGCTATTTACTGGCGGAAGTGATAAAAAAATAATAACCTCAAAATATAATAAGAAAAGTCGTTGTGCATCGAATTTTTTTTTTTTTTTTTTTATAGAACTCAAGACAAATAAAACGAACATATAACTTTTTTTTTTTATGTAAATCTTTGGCTCTCGAAAAATCGATGCTTACAAGTATCGAATGAAAAATGTTGAACCTCTCGAATATTAATTAAGTTCCCTTTCACATGCTTCAAGCTCGCGGCAACTTGTTCCACGTTCTTACACGTTCCTGCCTTATAAATGTATTTTTTTTTTCCCCTTCTTCGCAACAGTTCGGGCTTATCTCGTTCGAGCTAGTGTACCGTACACATTCCACAAATTCTTCACATGATTACAATTTTCATTCAAATTCGATTTTAATCGAATTTTGAAAAAATCGTATCTTGAAACATCATCATTATTATTATTATTTTTTTCACATATTAACTTTTGAGTGTTTTTTTGTGAGTGAGTGAGTGAGTGAGAGTTTGAGTGAGAACTATGACGCAATTTGCGTTTTACTACAGTCTTTGATTCGTTTCTGATTATCGAGCTTCCGCGTGTATTATGAAAAATTGATAAATATCTATATAGAGAGACGACAGAGTCTCGAGGCCAAGTGATTAAAAGTAGAAAGTCACGAGTCAATATTTAAACAGTCCATATATGACTCGAGAGGCAGATTTGAATTTAGGACAATAAGAAAAATAAAACAATTTACGAGAAAAAACGAATAATTAAATAAAATAGGAATTAACGTTTCGTTAAGGACGTTGTATGCAAAATTTTCTAGCGATAGAATCCCTTCAAATTTGCACCACACAAAGAGAATAGTGATATCTAATAGCTCGCCCAATTTTAAGACGTTTCACTATGTAGAAGTCGATATATTTATTTATAAAAATCACATTTTTCAGTAGTTTCTCATAAGAGCGCGTGTTAAAAGTTTCTATTTTCAACATTTAATATTTCCATTTCTAAATGGTGAAGCCTCTCAAAACTTTGCATACGCTTTTATGTAACATCGAAGAAGCTTTATTTATTTTTTCAAAAAAAATCGGTCGTAAAATTTTTTCGAAATTTTGGTTTTTATAAAACAGATACAAATTGCCTCGGACAATCTTGAATTTAGAGTACGTTGTTTTTTAGTCAATTTGTAACAACTTTTTTTCAATCAACTTAGGCTCGCAAACCATTTTGTATGTAAAAAAAAACTGAAAACAAAAATTTACATTTGACCGTCGCCATACAACGTCCTTAACGAATGCCACTAAAATTCTTGTAGGAAAACAGGAAAGACAGAAATATTGATCACGTTGAAAGATTGCACAACGAGAGAGATAAAAAAGTATATATAGGATTTTTTTTGTACTTGAAAACGACGTAGAGAAACTCGTGGCTAATTAGTGTGTAGAGACCTGACAACTTGTTTACTGTCATTATCGATCTCTCGTTTCTGGAAAATGGTAGTTCAAAAATAAATTTATTGTATCGTTCAATCGTAAAGGTTTATCCTTTGTTGCTTTTTTTTTTATCCTCAAATAACACATTGGAATTATATGGTAATAAGTGCGAGTTTTTTTACGTCACAAAATCGTAACAAAAAAAAACCCTATCATTTGTCATTCTACAATTATGAAATTCAACGAATTGATAGCAAATTTTTTTTCTCTCATTAAATTTCCTCTTCCACATAAATTCTTGGCTTCTTCGTTCCTACAAGATCTCTTGACCGTTTTTATCCGTAAAAAAAAAAAAAAAAAAAACATATACAGTCTTTATATATTAATTTTTTTTACGACAGTCATACATTCCAAAAATCGTAACAAAATTTCTTGTCCCCTAGATTTCGTTGATTAAAGAAAAAAAAATGAAAATACGATGATTTTTCGCGTCGATCTAAATCAACGGTTGCATTAAATTTTCGTTTTTCACTTCGTTTCGAATTTTGTGAATTTATTCTCGTAATAAGTAATTCCAAAGAACCGACACGATGTATTTTTTTTTTCTTTTACTTTTCTGGATCGGATTATTCCCTCCGTATGACACGCTCCGGTCACGTGTTCTCTGTAATTCCCACTCTGCGTTGTATTGATCGTGATCTTTTTTTTGTTTTTTTTTTCTGTTCTCATATGCAGCATCGATTAGAATGAAAATATTTGTGCGTTCATTGAATAACTCGTGAAGATAAATAATGTGTATTAATGAAATTAATTCTACCAAATAAGCCGAGGCTCGTGGTAAAAATGATAAAAATATATTAAAACATTTGGTTTTTTTTTTGTCATATTTCAAACACTTTCGTTATATTTCTTTTAAGTTCTGTTCATATTAGATTATATCTCATACTATTTTGTTATGTTTGCATTCTGTTGCTGTTTGTGCTGGCAAACATCAACGTTGTAATTGGCTTTTTTCCGTACTTATAAATAAATACATAAATAAATGAACGAATGAATGAATGAATGAATGAATGGATGAATGGATGCATGAATAAATAAATAAATAAATGAATGTACGAATGAATGAATGAATGAATGGTTGAATGAATGAATGAATGAATGAATGAATGAATGAATGAATGAATGAATGAATGAATGAATGAATGAATGAATGGATGGATGAATGAATGAATGAATGAATGACTGAATAAATAAATTGAAAAAAAAAAGTATATCTGTTCTCTCGCTGTTAAGCGCTCGCGTCTCGAGTTGAAAGATACACAGTAAGGAGGATTATTGAATTTTTTTCATACATTCGTTACCTCGGATTATTCGAGTTATAAAAATTGGCCACGACTATATCTGATAGTCAAGTTGGTGATAGTATATTATCTGACGGAGCTGATACGCGGATACGCAATGACCGTCGAGAACGTTCCAAAATGAGTGACCTTAGAAAAAGATTTGTCCAGGGTCAGGCCGCATCATCGGGTACCGCGAGTCATCGTTCACTGCGGATACATATTTTTATAATTAACACTTTATTGTACGCGTCTGTACAGAAGTATCAAATAAATGAAGTTTAAACGCCCGGGGACAATCCCCGTTTCCTTAAAGCTTCGAAGAATAGTCGAAGAATAATGTATGTCGCGCGGTCGCGCGTCACATGCATGCACTTCGATATCTTTCCTAGCCGCAGGGTGACGTCAGATGTAGGATGACATCGCGCGGAACACATTGTGACATTGAAGTCGATGACTTTGTATTATATATATATATATATATATATATATACGTGCATCACACGTTTATTAATATTTGTATATATACTATCTCTGATATTAAATGGTTTTATAGGAATTTTTACTTCATCAGGATATGCCGTTTATTGAGCGTGTCAATTGGAAGATTGTTACCCATAATTTTCCGTTCCGCTACTGCATTTTCTTTAATGGCCCATTTTATCGTTTGTCTCCAATGGCCTTCCCGTATTATCCTCAATTGCAACATTTATTTACGCGAAAAGTCTCATCGGTTACTATCAAGCGCAAACGCCAGTCTTTACCTGTAATGGCTAAGGAAAAATTACATTTTTCTAAGCCTCAATTACTTTCAATGTTTATTGCAGAGGCTCTTGTACCAGGTAATATTGCGATATGCGACAGAATAATTTTTTTACGGCAATTCAAAATTATGCCGAATAAAAAAATTAAAAAAATGGCATCCGGTTGTTCAAACGGAAATCATTTTACTTAAGGTAGTTTTATCGTTATATCGTTTTCTTAAGACTTTGTTGAAAATTTGGATAAATCTTCTTTAATGTCATATGCACGTGTGTAATAAATTTTAAAAGGTTTCACCAAGCGGAAGTTCTGATATTTATTAGTAAAAACCACAATTTTCGGTAGTCTCTCATAAGAGCTCGTGTTAAAAGTCACATTTTCATCAATAAATTTTTTGGCTCCTACGAAAAGAAAAAAATGTTCACAATTTTTGTAATTATACAGCAAGTACTTATTACCTTGGATGACCTTGAATTTGGAGTATGTTGTTCTTTAGTCAATTCACAACAACTTTTCTTTATTAACCTTTATGCCTGCAAACCATTTTGTATGTGAGAAAAACTTAAAAACAATTTTTCGACATTAATGTCACGACAGAACTATCTTAAGGTAGGAAACCACATTGGGAAGCTTATTTTCGGTGATACTTTAAGATTTTTTTTTCGTGGGTAAAATTCATTAGAATTCAATGAAGCTCCGACATCATTTCAATCATATTTCGATGAACTGTAACGAAATTTTTAAAATATTTTCAACCAAAAATGACAGAGTTATGCCCTGAAGTCCGCTGACGGTCGTAGTCCAGAGTTTTTCGATTGCGGAACGTGTAGCTATTCCAATTTTTATCTCATATTAAAAATTTTTTTATTTTACATTTATAACTTATTTTCTAAGAATATGAATCAACTTTTGAGATTATATCATGATTATGAAGCTGCCGTAATTTGCTTAATTGATGAAAAAATATTGAACGAAAATTGAAGAAAATTTTTTCAAAGTCTGCTAAACTTTAAATTTTCATTATTTCCACCTGCACTGATATTCATATTCTTACAAAATAACTTATCAATGTAAAACAAAAACTTTTTTAATATCACATAAAAATTCAAATGGTTGAATGCCAATCCAGCACCGTTACATAAAATATAGTAAATCTTTCGACAAATTTATTCTGATAAATGTGTGTATAATTATTTACAGATAAACATAATTGAGTACACACCATTTTTCATCCAAAAAAAAAATGGATTATCATTTTTATCGTCAAATTATGTTTCGCTGCGATGAGTTTTTTCAATTGGAACCAATCGATCCATTGCCCTTGAAAAGTCAAGCATCCATCATCGTTTTTTTTTTTTAAGGATATTTCCGCAAAGAATACGAAATTGTTTTGAACGGGTCCAATAAAAACGATAAACAGTGATGATAACAGTGCAGAAATAAAAACCCGAGGCTACACGACTAATTTATGACTCAAAAATGTGCATTGTGCATGCGCGGCATAAATTCTTTTCTTCAAACCATAATGTCGCGACAATGTTGAAACCTTGGAAAAATAATAGCACCCATTATGTGTTTTAGGGGTAATAAATTAATCGGCTAAGTTCATTTATACACCGTTATCTGATGATCCATTAATCACTAAATACAAATGCAGCGCGCTGAAATTGCTTAATTCTGCAAATATCGTCTGGATATTTGGAAACAACGAGATGCAGGACCTTGATATGAAAATCCTCATACAAATGATGTTTATTTTTATTTTTATTTTTTCGACACTGACCTTCGCATCAGCACATTCGGGACATGGTCGTATTTCGAAAATCATTTTAATCCGGAGGATCTGATCGATTGAAGTGACCTTCGGATAAGCTCTTCCTAAATCATTGTACTTGAAAAAAAAAAAAAAAAAAAAAAAAATCTTAAACATTTTTTTAATAGCATTTATAGTTCTAGCGAGGAATTTGTAAGAGACATGATTGGACAAAATTTTTGAAGTATTTAAGGAGGTTTGATTACGAAACCGAAAAAATCAAAAGTTTATGAAATTCTTATCTTTTTGAAATTTTTTATGTTTTCGACATGGTTTAGCATGGCAAATGGATTCACTTCGACCTATTCGCGATCTTTCTCATGTTCTTCCTGATTTTCATTCGATTTCGGAAATCGTTATTTACTTTATGACAATATACTGCAATGAACAAGAAAAAAAAAAGAAATCAACCATTTGGTAGAATTCATAGTATCGATCTCTTATCTTTTTAATTTATTTCTCTTTTGGTTATAATCTCGAAGTTGCTGCATGATTGTACGTTGATGTGTACTTAAAGTATTCAAGAAAGCACCGCTGTCAACCGCATGTAACTTTTTTCGTAACATTATTCTCTTCATTGTGGAATTATCTTCAAATTTGTAGTTCGTGTTTTTCAGTTATAGTTTTTTTTTTTAAAACATAAGAAATTTTAAAGTAAAACAAAAAATGACGAGGTTTTTACCTTCGGTCATATATATGTACGTCACATTGAGATTATTGACAACCACCACTGATCACTGATGTAGAAAATATATGCAGAACCACCCAAGGGTCAATAATCTCGTGTTGGCCTGATAGCCTAATGTCAGAAATTGAAATCTTCACGTGTATGCCAATAAACTGTGTACCGGGAATAGTGAAATAAGAAACTCGTCTAAACGATATTTATGCAAATTTATTTAACGATCCCCGAAACTTCAAAATATTAATATTTACGTAGCACAAATATTCAAATTTTCTTATCAATAAATCCAATGGACCGATCGGACCGATCGATGTATTGCAACCATTGATTTCTTCAAATAATTTGACGTATTTATTAAATATCGAAATTATTGTTGAAACTTCTGCATGTATACATCGGGACTATCCAATTATGAACAATTATATAGTCACCCAGATTGCCCAGAGATAATACACGTACGCGACCGTTCGACTATACGACAAATGATAAGGAACTGAAGCGCGAGAAGTTGACTCTTGAAACCTGACCTTCGGACTCGATGTATGTGCGAACAATCCAATCAATACTGTTCTACGATTACGTCTGAATTGACACGAAAACCATTTTTCTCATTCGGCTGAAAAGATTTAAAAAGTTTATTCGAACCAATTGAATTGACGTATCTATCTCTATATATATAAAACTCAACTGCAAAATTGTGTTTGGCCGCTATTCACGCGGAAACCACTAAACCAATTTTGATAAATCTTTCACAGTAATGAAGCCCATGAATCAGAATAGTTTGTAGGCCGTATTACATTCCGATAAATTATTTATTCAGGGAAGACCAAGCGAAAAATTCAATTTTTCATCTTTTTTTTTTACTTTAGAATTTCTCATGTTATTAAAAAAAGACTATAAATGAAAAACACTAATTACAAATTTGAACATAACTCCACAATGAAGAGAATGAGCGGTGGCTGGGGTGGCAGCTTCGAATGGAAAAAAAGTTACAGTAACTTTCGTGAATTTGCTAAAATTAAAAAAAATTTTATGACTATTTATTTATCGGCTATAAATAAATATAATAAAAACGGAGCAATGTTCTAATTCGTCATTCATAATTCTACCTTGACCCACATTTAACTAATTTCTACTTAACCTTATTTTCAATTGATCCTTTTCTCATTCCGTCTGTTTCTTTTCTTTTTCCTCAATTTATTCACAAAACTAGTTTTTTCTTCATTAATTCAATTTATTGAGTTTCGTTTTCGTTTTGTCCTTTATTTAAAACTTTATTTAAAACTTTATCGCTCATCACTAATTCATAAAAATTTTGTCGATGCAACATTATATGGAAAACAATGTAAAATCTGTTCTCCGTTCATTAATCTGAATTGTGAAGTTCAGCTGTTTTTTTGTCGTTAAAAAAAAAAAAAAAAAAAAAAAAAAATCCATTTCCGCTTGGAATTTATGCAAAAAGTGGAATTCTCTTTGGTCAATCGCGTTTAAGGTTCGGGCAGGGTTAACGTAATCCATACGCTCTTCGAATATTTTTTAGCGCGTAAATATGTGTGTATAGTTATATATGCGTGTGATGATTACGAAATCATGCAGTCATTACGGAAGTCGATCGCGTGGATAGGCAAATCAATGTATAGTTATATACATCGTTACGTGCTCGAACGATGTTTTTTTTTTTTTTTTTTCGTTTGAGTATATATACGTTCGCAAAGCGATCAAAAGAACGTAAATGAAATACTCTATATTACAATTCAATCGATTTGATCGAATGAACATGCATCAGGCATCAGAAGAAAAGATCACTAAGGTTTTTATATATATAGATATAGGAATTGAGTGTCAAATGAGAACTAACTCGATTGCGGATCGTTAAAGGGAACGAGCTTGACAAGAGAATTTGATCAGCCTGCGGAGAACGGATAAACGTAAAGAAAGAAAAAGATATTTAACCTTTCGTTGACACACTGGAATTTGGTTGACGCATTGACGCACCGATACAATTTCACCCGCGGAGACGTTATACTTCATCGAAGCACATGAAAAATTTGACTGTTTTAAAAAAAAATTTATTAAAAAACTATGATTTTGGGATATGTGAGAATTTTTCCACAAAAGAATCGTAAATAGTTTTTTGAAAATATTTTTCGAACTAATAATGGGATATAAAAAAAATGCTATTTGTGGAGAAAAAATAAAATTCCTTAAGAAGGTTTAAACAAAAAAAAATATATATTTACTCGAGCGAGCGAATTTGTCGCGTAGAAAAAATAAGTCCCTCAGACACTCATCCTTGGTCCTTGGAAAAAAATTAATTCGGAGTAAGGATAATTTAACGCTGAAAAATAAGTCCGGGTCAAAATGACCCAGTTTGTCAACGAATCTACGTACCGTATTTGATATTGTAATATTCTTTATCACTTTTCAAAGCACCCCTTGAAACTAATGTTTTTTGCAATATTTTTAAAGCGACGATAAATCATTTTGAATGTTATGAAATTTGATAATTTCTTTGTTGCAAAGGTAAAGGATTTTTTATTTTCGAGAATGAATTTAAAAAAAATTTCGATAACAGTTATCGAGGATCGCAGCGTTGATTTTGTGAGAAAAAGAGAGAGAGAGAGAGAGAGAAATGTGGGATAGAAATTAATTAATTTTTTCTAAAATTTTTCAGCCATCATTCATCAAATTATCCATAAAAATAATAAATAATAATTCTTTGCACTGTTGTTTTACAGAAACTGACGACATCGATAGCCCTTCGACCATTGTCGGATGCTTCGACCGATCTTAAAAAGGTACTCGCCGAAAAGATACCGAAAGAACAGGAACGCGTCAAGGCCTTCCGCAAGAGTCATGGAGCGACCAAGGTCGGCGAGGTTACCGTAGACATGGTGAGTATTGAAAAGAAAAAAAAAAAAAAAAATTAAAATTTTGTGAAGAGAGATAATAACATAATCGTTAAATGAGAACAGTCAAGTGAAAAAAACGTATATCTGCGGCGAAAATCATTGCGCGAGTATATTGACTCCGATAAGATTTTTCTTTTGGTTCAGAAGCTAAAAAACTGGTGTCTTTTTGATTTTTCAAATGATTTTTATTCATTTATTAATTTTATTACTTTATTATATATTTTCATTAAAATTTTGAAATGAAAAAAATGACGAAACATTTATGTAAAAATTAAATCAATCAAAAATCATGTTTTCATGGAAAAAAAAAAAAAAAAAAACTTTTCGAAAAAATACCTGCTTAAAAAAATCGAACTTGACACGACCCCTTAAATTAATTGCGCGCGATACGCAAAATTATTGCATGACTGTTTATTGAATTTTCATCGCTTGATATTGACGGTAGAATCGTAGCGTGTTCGTGTAAAGAGCTCCGCTCATCAGACCACGTGTGAGTCGGCGTGCACGCACTATGTACAGTACTTAATGATCAATCAGAGAGCCCCGACCCCCTCGACCTCTTATCTCAAAGAACGCGTAAACTCTACGATGTTTTTTTTATTATTTTTCTTCCAATAATTATATTCAATGAGTTTTCTGATAAAATTACGAACAGTACCGTGACTGATTGCTAAGAATTGCAAAAAAAAAAGGAGAATCCAAAACACAAATATAATCGGGAAAAAAAGTAATTTTTATGATCAAAATAATAATAGAAATTTTTTTTTAACAAGAAATAAAGTAAAGTTTTGATATTTCGAATTTTAAGATGTACGGTGGAATGAGAGGCATAAAGGGTTTGGTATGGGAGCCATCGGTGTTGGATCCCGAGGAGGGAATAAGATTCCGTGGCAAATCAATTCCGGAGTGTCAAAAATTATTGCCAAAGGCACCAGGTGGCGCGGAGCCATTGCCGGAAGGTCTGTTCTGGTTGTTGATAACCGGTGACGTACCGAACGACGCTCAAGTGAAAGCGATATCGCAAGAATGGTCAGCGAGGAGCGCCCTCCCCAGTCACGTGACGAAAGCACTAAATGATTTTCCGAAGACGCTTCATCCGATGACACAATTTTCTGCGGCGATAACGCTCTTGAACAGCGAGAGTGAATTCGTAAAGGCTTATTCGTCCGGTGTACACAAATCGAAATATTGGGAAACCGTTTACGAGGATTCGATGAATTTAATTGCAAAATTACCAGCTGTCGCCTCAGCGATATATCGCAACGTTTATAAAAATGGCAAAGGTCTAGGCTCGGTCGATACCAGCAAAGATTGGTCGTGGAATTTCGCCAATCAACTCGGCTACGACAACGCCGAATTTATTGAACTTCTCAGGCTGTACCTTACCATCCATTCGGATCACGAAGGTGGCAATGTTTCAGCTCACACCACTCATCTCGTTGGCTCTGCTCTTTCCGATCCTTACTTATCTTTGGCTGCCGGTATGAACGGTCTTGCTGGGCCACTTCACGGTCTCGCTAACCAGGAGGTACTCGTTTGGCTTCAAAAACTTCGTTCACAGGTCGGTGATAATCCGAGTGACGAAAAACTCAAAGAATTCATCTGGAATACTCTCAAGAGCGGTCAAGTTGTACCTGGCTACGGACACGCCGTTCTCAGAAAAACTGATCCTCGTTATGCTTGCCAGCGTGAATTTGCTCTCAAACACTTGCCCAACGATCCTCTCTTCAAGGTCAGTATTTCTTTCGTTTTCTTTATTTTTTATTCCTGCCTATACACATACTCCTCCTCTTCCCTGAGACTTCTAAATTTCCTTCTTTTTTCCCAAGGTTTCCTTCCTTATACTTCCTCCTCCTGTGCGGCAACAGCCGTCTTGTCCCTCACTGTATCGTATTTGCGGAGGGCGAAGGGAAACTGCAGAAAATCTTGCCAATACAGTCAGTCTCAATCTCTACCTTATCTCCTCGGGAAGCAATGTGAGCACGTTCAAACGCGGCTACGAGAGGCCCCTCAGGCAGGTTACTCCTCAGCTGTGATGCAATGAGCCAGCCAGTACACGGCTAGGGTGGTCACCATCCCCGCACGATGAGAACCCTCCACGAGAGGCACCCGGAGCCGTCCACCGACCGCTCAGGCATCACAGAGGGGTGTAAAACTGGGAATCGCGGTAGAAAGACTTGAAAAAAAAATTTCAAATTTTTCATTGTTGTTCGGCCTGGGAATCGAACCCGGGACCCTCGAGTTGCGAGCCCGAACCCTCATCCACTAGACCAACCGCCCTCCCTCATATAATTTTCTTTAAAAAAATACTTAATTCGAACAAGCTGTTTTATTTGTATGTTCTATTTATGTGTTTATAGCTCGTATCTCAAGTCTACAAAATCGTTCCACCTGTACTTCTTGAGACCGGCAAAGTGAAGAACCCGTGGCCCAATGTTGACGCTCATTCGGGCGTTCTTCTTCAGTACTACGGTATGAAGGAGATGAATTATTATACCGTCCTGTTCGGCGTATCCCGAGCTCTGGGTGTGCTCGCTTCTCTCGTTTGGGATCGGGCTCTTGGTCTGCCGATCGAGAGGCCAAAATCTCTCAGCACTGATCTCCTCATGAAAGCTACCAAAGCTGCCTAAATACAAGAAAACGATAAAAAAAAAAAAAAAAACTCAACAAAAACTCTCATCCCACCACGAATTCATGCGAAACAACGAATCAATGCGATTCAGAGAGTAAAACTGAACGAAAAAAATTAAACATGCGAATAAAATCATGAAAAGGCTCGATGAGATAAAAAGAAAGAAAGAAAAAAAAAAACAGCGAAACGACTAAAACACAATTAAAATTATTTCGTATTGCTCAGTTTTATATGTAAAATCATCGAAATCGATAAGCAATTACTCCGAACATCTTCGCGTTATTTTCCCTTTTTTTTACACCGACAGTTTGTTGTATTATTCAATCAAGACGAGAACTCGAGAGAGAGAAAATTAATTTGTAAAAAAAAAAAAAAAGAAAAGAAAAAACAGAATCATGTACGGGCGGTAATCCAAAAGGGAAAAAAATCAAATTTCGAAGGGTATCGGTAGTAATAAAAATATAAGAAAAAAACGTCGATAGAAGAACATACTTCAGTCGTTTATGGCGAATTAATATAGTACGAAGACAAGTTGCGAAAACTGCCTTTAGTCACTAATTTGTGGTATAATCTGAAAACTGATCCGAGTATATTCGAAAAAACTGTTGCAACAACGGATCTCAGAATTACTGAAGAAAAAAAAAAGAAAAGAAAAACAAAAAACGAGACAATTCAATCGTTACATAGCGCCAAAAAATGTGGTGCTCAATGAAGAAACCATAGAGCAATTACTTAGACGCGAAGCTGAAAAAGCGTAAGAAAAAAGAAAAACAAAAGTAATGTTTATCGAACGAGCCAGTCTTTTCGGAAGACGGAAAGATCGTCGTTCAATGCTCAGGCAGAAATTCGGTATTCGTGACAAAAAAAAAAAAAAGAAAATAAAAATGAAGAAATAGCCGAGTGTCCCAAGGGGACGTGATATAGCGAACAATAATTACGTCAGTACTTTGTTGTAGGAAGAATAAAAAAGAAAATAAAAGTATAAATGCGGTCAGCGAGGGTTGCCAGTGCACTAATGCCAAATAAATTTTGGTGCTAAACTAGTCTGGTGCGACGACGTTAGACTCTCGTCATTTTTAAAATTAACATTACCATCGTCAACACAGGGGACCCTTAAAGTTTTTTCTTGAGCTACCAATTTTCCATCCTGCACACTCATAAAAAAAAAAGAAAAAAAATTAAAATAAATAAAAACCGGTAGTTCGCACGTTCTGCAGGACACACGAAAATACTTAATTAATGAATTGTCGAAGAAAAATGTGCCCAAAACGCACTTTTACCGCGTAGATCTCCCTCCGCCCCTCCTCCGAGACGAATAAATCATGACGATTTAACATTACGTAAAATCATTATGATTTGTATAAATTAAAACGAAAGATAAAACAAAAGAAAAAATAAAACAAAAGCGAATGACCGGTGGTAGATCCATCGTTATGAGTATGAATGTGCGTGTGAGATATCTTATTTATAATAAACGAAAGAAAAACAAAATGATAATAAATAGAAATCCCAAAATCGTATCAATCGTCTCGTTATAATTTCATTAATTTTTTTTTTTTTTACCTTCCTCGTCAAAATTATTTATTTACACGCTGAAAAATGGTAAATAACTACGATTTAAGGAATAAAGAAACCAAAAAGTCTCGTATGCACAACAACTCTTCATTTTGGAATTATCTTCAAATATGTAATTAGTGTTTTTCATTTATAGTCTTTTTTTAATAACATGAGAAATTTTAAAGTAAAAAAAATGAATTTTTCGCTTGGCCTTCCATGAATAAATAATTCATGCGGTCTATTCCGATTCATGGGCTTCATTACTGTCAAAGATTTATCACAATTGATTTAGTGGTTTTCGCGTGAAAAGTGGCCAAACACAATTTTGCAGTTGAATTTTATATTTATAGAAAAAGAGATAATGAAACTCTAATTTTTATTGTGTTGTTCACGCGAGATTGTAAGCAGTTGTTGCGATTCTTAAAGTAAGTATGAAATTTATCAAATTTAGATATTACGCTTTATTGTACAGCTCGAAAATGGCATTTCAAATATTTTAACAAATTTGTACAGAAAAATGTCTCGTTTCTTAGAATAAACCAGTGTCGTTTATGGTTCGATGAAATTTAGTGATGAGCATTTCATTAAAATAGAAATAAAAACAATTGAAATATATAGTCACAGCGTAACGTTGATAAATTATTATTGAAAATAATGATAAATATAATCATTGATCGATAAAATTTCGAACGTTCTTCACGTGTACTCTCTTCAAAATGTTTTAGATTTTGCTCAAATATTTTATTATACTAATTATAGCGAGAAAGAGCAATGTGATGTTACTTTCCACGAGTTTGATTAAAGAAACCACCAATTAGTCAAACGCATCGGTTTAAATTTTTACGATTGCACAAATCATCACCGCAATATTTATATCGAGAACAAATTATATTCGCAAAGTGGAAAAGAAGAAAAAAAAATGTTAAACGATATTCGTAGCCTGCTTCGTTCGTGTCGAAAACACTTCTCAATATGAGAAAAACAACAATTTTTCTGCGTCTCGTATTTTACTCTGGCATTGCGCAGAGATTCCGTCTCTCTCTCTCTCTCTCTCTCTCTCTCTCTCTCCCGCTCAAACACACACACGCACACGTGACACAATTAACAACCGTTTAAATTAGTTCCCATTTACGATAGTCGAATGATCATTCTTTGCCAGTATTAATATTTTCTTTTTTTTTGTTTCGACCATTTTTTAATGAACTATCAGAGTATTAGAATTTAACCTACGAACGTTTTGGCAATGAACATGTACAATGCAAAAGATATAATGATGTAGGACTTCCGATGGTAAGAGCAATAATGAGACTGAATGATAAAAATTGACGCATTTTTCAATTTTTTATCCTTTTAAGGACTCACGGCAGTGACTACCCTTAAATTGGTGTTGACATTTGCCAAAAGTTGTTTGCAATGTTCGACACATAATTTAATTAATCAACGCTGGATTCGTCTCGCAGTATGTCTTGTTAACATAGAAAAAATATTCAAAACTATAGATTTGCTTAACCATTAACTGATAAATGCAAAATTCCACGAAGTCATATTTAAATCTATATTTTTAGAAGATTAATTTGTATTTTCCAAGCGATTTTAACGCATGAATGCTTATTTTGTTCCTCAAGAAATTCTCTACAAATTCACTGTGTCCATTTGTTTTTAACTTCACCGTTTCAATGTTGCAGTCCATCACAAGAAAACAATGTCATAAACAAATAGCTTTTATGAAAAAATGGACAAGTTTTAAAAAAAATCGACACAGTAAATTTGTAGAGAATTTCTTGAGGAACGGAATAAGCGTTCGTACGTTAAAATCGTTTAAAAAATACGGATTATTCTTACAAAAATATCGATAAAAATATGACTTTGTAGAACTTTGCATTTGTCAGTTGATGATTAAACGTATCTATAGTTATCAACATTTTTCTAAGTTAACAAGACATCCTGCAAGACGAATTCACCGTCAATTTATTATTTTATGTGTTAAACGTTGCATACAACTCATTTAAAAATTCAACACAGCGTTGACTAGGGTAGTCACTGTCATAAATCCTTAAACTGTACGCGGTCGATGATTTGGAAATTCTTATCCATCAAGCTTAAGCACGATAATGTAAATAGAATTTGGCTACTTTCGTGACTTTCGTTAGCCATTTTAATTCCCGAAACGTTACTTCGCCTTGCTCAATCTTTTTTTTATTATTACGGCGCTTCATTCCATTCGAAATTTCCTTATTTTCGAAACCACGCATTATCACAGAGTATTCTGTACTTAAATTCGAATTTACACTTTTCTTTTCATTTTCTTTTCATTTTTATTTCTTCCCTCCAATGGGCCTTGGTGATGGCTAATAGTAACCTTGTCTCATGAAGTCTTACAAGATATTTTTGCTAATAAATCTGCTTAAACTATTACGAAGGGGGTGGGGAGGAACGAGTGCATATCCGGCCGGTCGATAAAAAATCTGATGTCAATTTATCGGTTCTAGCAAAATTTGCTTTCTTTTTTTTTTCTTCATTATTTTGTAGTTTTCGGAAAAATTGCGGTTCTTTTTTTGTACAGCGGATAACTATTTGTTTCGTTTTTTTTTTTGCAGAAGTATAAAAACTATATACAACGGAGTACATTCGCAGTTACGCAACAAGCCAAACGATTCTATCGTTCCGTTCGTTTCTCTCTCTCCCTCTCTTTCTCTATCTGCCGCCCTTGTTCTGAATTTCTCTCAAGTTTCTATTCGATTACGCAAGGTGGACGGCAAAGTTCCATATTTATAAGAGAACGAAAAAAAAATAGTTCCGATTAATCGGTATTACGGCTGTTAAAATGAAGGATGAAAGGTTTTTAGCCTGTTGTTCAAAGCTTTCAAGTGATAATAAAATCACTTTTTGTAACTCAACGATAAAAATATTTTGAATTAATCTATCTTGAGCGAAATCTGATGTTTCCGCGCCTTTTATGTTTACTTTTCTCAGTCTGGTGAAAGGAAGAGTTGCGATAAGAAATTTCCGTCCACCCGGTACATTAATGTTCGATATAGAAATTGCACTCCGGCGATCGGTATTTCGAACTGGGAAGATTTTAACGTATGATGTTGAAGTTTGCATCGTTGTAATGCAACGAAAATCCTTTATAGTTTGTAACAGAAGCGAAAATTCATATTCAAAGTTTGTCTACGATAATTGGACGACATTTTTCTATTACTTAAAAATTGAATCTACTAGAAAAATTAGAACGATTCTAAAATTTTGTTTTTTAATAAGAATAATTTTTAAAATCATTCGCTTCCAACGATACATACTTCAATATCATTTCAACGTAAATTAAATTAATGAGAGAAAAAATAATAATTAAGTGTCGCATGTTCGGGTTCGCCCTTCGTTCAAATCGCACAACCCTCAGAGAGTGACGTATTTCTTTAAAAACGTAGCTTAATTTTTACATCGTTGATATTCGGTTGGGAAATGTCATTGGTTATTTAATTCGTATTATTCAGAGCGTGCGTCATGTTTTTTTCAATCTACCGACGATCCATTCCAGTCCTTGATAAAGTCTGCAAAAAAAGTTAATAAATAAATAAATAAATAAATAAATTCATTAAAATAACAGATTATTCGCTTGTATTTCATTTGGATTGAATTTTTTTTTTTTGTTTATTTTCAGTTGAATTAAACTTGTGCTTAGTGGAGCAAAATGGAAATATTAAAGTAGTTACGTACTTTAAAAAATTTTGAATAAAATAATCAGGGCAAAATAGGCAAAAATGGTTTACTAATTTTTGACCAACAGCGATATGTGCACGCTCGATGTATTGCTCCGGAGATCACAAAGTTAAGCAGCCTCGAGTGAGGTCAGTACTTGGTTGGGTGACCGCTTAACCATTCATCGGCTCGCGTATCAATCGCTGAGCGGAAGGCAGTTTTTCATAAATGCAAAGTTCTACAAAGTCATATTTTTATCGATATTTTTGGAAGAATAATCCGTATTTCTCAAACGATTTTAACGCACGAACGCTTATTCCGTTCCTCAAGAAATTCTCTACAAATTCACTGTGTCGATTTTTTTTTAAACTTGTCCATTTTTTAATGAAAGCTATTTGTTTATAACATAGATTTCTTGTGATGGACTGCAACATTGAAACGGTGAAGTTAAAAACAAATGGACACAGTGAATTTGTAGAGATTTTCTTGAGGAACAAAATAAGCGTTCATGCGTTAAAATCGCTTGGAAAATACAATTTATTCTTTTGAAAATATCGATTTAAATATGACTTCGTGGAATTTTGCATATATCAGTTAATGGTTAAGCAAATCTATAGTTTTTAATACTTTTCTATGTTAACAAGACATACTGCAAGACGAATCCAGCGTCGAATAATTAAATTATGTGTTGAACGTTGCAAACAACTGTTGGCAAATGTCAACACCAATTTGACTACGGTCGTCACTGCTATGAGTTCTTAAATATAGCCCCCTGTATCGGCCAAGATTTTCCACAGTTTCTCTTAGCCTTCGTGCAAATTCGATACAGTAATGCATTAGGAAAGAGTAACTGTGGGTAATACTCCGGAGCGCATTCACAGGAACAGGAAAAGGAACAGTGAAGTGGAGCAAAGAGTAGGATTAAAGCGATGGGAAACGGTCTTAAAGACTTAAAATAATCTAGACGCAAAAATAATAAAAATTTTTTCACTAGTTTTTGATCTTACCCTTCTCCGGTGAGAGCGCAACAACTCTGTATGTGCCATTGGTGTTTTTTGATAGAAGTAAGATCCAACTGTCTCGATATTTCTGCCGCTGTCATGCTTCCCTTTAAATCTTGTTTATTAGCGTAAACAAGAACGTTGGCTTTACTGAGCTCTTCGTGATTCAACATAGAATACAATTCTTCTCGTATGACGCTGAGTCTTTCTCTGTCGGTGCTGTCAATAACCATTATAATAAATTCGGTATTTGTATAATAAGTGGACCAAGCAGCCCTGAGGCTCTGTTGTCCGCCGAGATCCCACATTATAAAATGGATATTTTTCCAAACTACTTCCTCCACGTTTGAGCCTATAGTAGGCGAAGTATGAACAACTTCATTCATCAAAAACTGATATAGAATTGTAGTTTTTCCAGCATTGTCCAATCCCACCATCACTATTTTGTGTTCTGCAAATTTTTTTAAAATTCTTGTTAATATTTATTAAACTCTGTAACTTTTTTTACACATCGTTCGTCATGATATTGAAATTTGGCATCGTTGGATCGCAACAAAATATTAGTTTTTTTATCCACAGCTGTTGAAATTTTCCAATTATCTGAATTTTTTTTGCGCTTCTAGTTCCCAGCTTGTGATAAACTATCGTTTAATCATCGTAGCCGAACATTGCATGTTAATTTCACATTTTTCTGAAGAAAAAAAAAGTATTTTTATGCATTCCGACGACGCAAACTTCAAAATCATTTGTTTGCAACAAAATTCATATTTTTTTTTATTCACAGCTGTTAAACTTTCCCAATTATCTGCATTTTTTAAATGCTTTTAGTTCCTAGCTTGCGATAAACTGTCGTTTAATCATTGTATCCGAACATTGCATATAAATTTTTACATTTTTTAAAAATATATTTTATAATAATATATTTTATAATAATTTTACATTTTTCTGGAGAAAAAAAAAGAATTTCGATGAATTCCAACGACGCAAGCTTCAAAATTATTTGTTAGTCTTAAAAAAATTGAATTTCGATAATACGTCTATTTATGGAACGTCTCACCAAAATTTTCTCATTCAACAAGTCAATTGTTACAAGTGTGAAAAAAATAAAAGGTTCCTAATGTTTGAACAAGTGGTACATACATAGGAACGGTGTTTTTTTCTCATTGTTTACATTATGATTGTGGAATTTGTGATAGCGACGCGTGTGGGTAGAAAACGATGAAAATGGCAGGAAGCGTTAACGGCAAGAGTATAATATCGAAATTGTTTCTAGTCTAAATTTTGAAGTGAAATTCTCTAATTATTTCGTATCATAGGCTTTGAGTCATGACCGGCATAATATTTTTCATTCCAACTTTCACTCAGAGTGAAAGTAACCATGGAATTGCTGTTTAGAACGAGTGTCATTGTATAATCACGTATTGGATAATTTTATAAGCTTTAAAAATTCTTTTCAATTGTCAAATTATTTGAAAAAGCAATTTTGGCACGTCGATATACAATTTATTCGATAGAGCATAAAATTCGTATGGAAAATAATGATAATAATGACATTGGAACATATGTTTAGCGTTCGTGACGCGAGAAAAAGGAAAAAAAAATTTTACACTCCGAGCGTTCTCGCGAGATTGACACCACCGAGTGATCGTCTCATTTTACGAAATTCGAAAGAAAAAGAGATAAAATTTCACAAAGAAACCACCCGCATACCAATGCCAAGGCACGTCTTAGAGGGCGATAGCGAAAAATGAGAAAAGCAGAATGTCACGTTAAACTTACCCTCGTTCCCGAACAAACTCCATAATTTTGAAAACAGTAGACCCATTGTTGAGCGATTTGATGTTCGAAAGAAACTTTAATAACGAGCACTGTTTATTTATTTATTTCTCCTATTGTTTCTCAAGCTTATCGCACGAATGATTTCGTAACGATAAAAAAAAAAAGTTGTAGATGTATCGTGCGTCGAATCGAGGACATGTCATAGTTGAGCGAAGAGGGTTATGTTAACCATGACATTACGAATGGTGTCTTTTTTTTTGTTCTTTTCACCAAGTGCACTTCAGACAGAGCGTCTTTCTGTCACTAAATTCGCAAACTTAAAATCTTCTTCTTCTCTTTTTGACGATTGTTCGTTATGTTCTTTACTCACGACCGGAAAGTAAGACGTTAAAAAGATATTTAGCGCGAGGACATTTACACAGAGTATACGCAGACCTGCCCTATAATCTAATCAAACGGGGATACGCGACATGTTGCACGCACTTGTCCCATTAACAGATCCCGAGGCTCGACGGCTTGACCAATAGCTTCCACAGACAATCGAGCGAATGACGTCACAACGAATTTTCTAAACTTTCATTGGCGGTGCAATGTACCTCCACCTCCTCTTATTCTTCTCCTGCGCCGCCGTTTCATTTTGACAGATCACGTGCGCGCGCAGCTTAACCTACGCACGGTGGGGGTTCTTGATTTTGCTGCATTGTTCTTTGACAAGATGACAAAATAAGAGATTTATTAATTAAGGAAAGAATTTGTGTCGCTGTCTGGCTGTGTAACAATTGCCATTGTTTCAAATGTATCGTTTTGTATCACAACAACATTCACTCCGCTGTCGATCGTCGTTTTTGTGGTACTTTTACGAGTTTCGTTCGCATATATCGTGCAATCGTGCAATTTCATGTTTTTAACAATGTGTGGAAAAAAAAATGGGAGTTTCGTAGTATAATTATAAAATGTGTGCCGTCAAATTTGTATTCACGTGGTTTTCAACATAAAAATATAACGTTTAACTATTATTTTTTTCTTCATTGTTTCTGACGAATTTCCTGATGGAATTTCGTACATCAAGACAGCAGCGCGGCTTTATCATCGTTTCGAATTTGTATTTGGACACAATAAAAAACTTTTACCGATAATGCCCGATCATTTTATTTTTTACTTTTATTATTTTGAGTGCGATGAAGGTGCGAAAAATTATGTGTCAATTTTAGATTGCCTTGAAAATGAAGTATTTCTGTAGCGTTTATAACCTACATTTGCATTATTTTACCAATGGTTACGAAGAAGCAAAAGAACACGTTGAAAATTCATACCAAAACCCACTTTCATTCGGTTGGCAATAATTAATAATTGCAAAAAAAATTAGTACGTTTACTTCAAATGTTTTTTTTTTCATTCGAAATGAATTCTTTATCAAACTATGCGCGTTTTCGCGGACACACATTTACGCTAATCACGAGGAATTATTCTATATAGTAATCTAAGGTGCTGCGGTGTTAGGGCGGAAAGTTTTTGTAAACTTCGCCCGGCGGGCAATAAAATATTAGAAAGTTTAATAAAACTTTGAATTAACTCCAATCAATTCAATTTTTGTAACTGAAACACGATTTTCCTTGCAGTTGTACGAACAATCTTTCCAGAGATCGGAATACTAGCAATGAGGTTTTTTAAAGTTTTTAGGAACGATCGTAAACGAAACTGCGTGTATGACAATAAATAAATAAAAAATAACTGAAAAAAGAGTGTTTTTGTATTTCACGTACTAGCAAACCGTAAACATGCTTGTACAAAAACAAACGGGCGAAAAAAAAATTGTCTGCATAATGAAAAAAAAAAAAAAAACCCATGCAAGACGCGAAAATCTTTCCGTCACGACATCAGTCGTGACTGGACGCAATGATCGTGCGCGTGATAATGAAAAAGAGCGGTTGACCATGTGCGCGACGCGATTGGTTTACAGACGGTCGGCTGACTTTGTCGAGTGTGTACGATCCTTTCTTTTCCTCATTAGCATCAATAGTATCGCTTGATCGTTCACTAACGTTCAATTCTTTGACGAACTTGCAATTGCACTCGCAGCAGCTACTTGTTACTCGCACCATTTTTTTTTCTAAAATCGACGAAATATTCTCACAGTCATCATGAGCAAACCGTAAGTCGATCCAAACATACTTTTTATCGATTTATATTTCGCAATTGCTTATTGAAATATAAAAAATTTTAATGGACATCGTCCATTATTTTTTTTCGTATTTGTCGAGTCATTCTTCTCGACTGGTCGAGTGTAAAAATAATCATAACAAAAAAATCAATTTTTTAGCATCATTTGAATTAAATAATTGTCTAAATTTTGCAAAAAAAAATATTTCAAACTGTTTTATTTATCAGAGTGGCTGATATTGCCCTCATTGGCTTGGCTGTCATGGGCCAAAACTTGATTCTCAACATGAACGATCATGGATTTGTCGTTTGTGCTTATAATCGCACGACCGACAAAGTTAAAGCTTTTTTGGAAAACGAAGCAAAAGGAACCAATGTCGTCGGAGCGTACAGCCTCGAAGAAATGGTCAGCAAGTTAAAATCACCAAAAAGAGTTATGATGCTGGTAAAAGGTAAGTAAACGAGACTTTAAACATTAATTTCAACTTTAAAATACAAAATTCAAATTCTTTAACTGTCAAAATTGACAGTTTTGACGCTCGTCTTAAAAGAAAAGACGCAATTTTTTTTTGTCATTGTTAAAAATTGGTAAAAAGTTATGACGAGACTTGAAACATTAATTTCAGCGTTAAAATACAAAATTGAAATTCTTTAAATGTTAAAACTGGCAGTCTTGGGGCTCGTCTTAAAAGAAGAGACGCAATTTTTTTTTTGTCGTTAAAATTTAGTAAAAAGTTGTGACGAGACTGTAAAAAATATTAAAGAGTAAAAGGAAAAAAAATTTTTAGCCGGTTCGGCGGTGGATGCTTTCATCGAGAAGTTGGTGCCACTTTTGTCAGCTGGTGATATAATAATAGACGGCGGTAATTCAGAGTACCAGGATACTCAGAGACGCTGCGAGGAGCTTGAAAAAAAAGGAATTTTGTTTGTGGGTAGCGGAGTGAGCGGAGGCGAAGAGGGTGCGAGGTACGGGCCGTCTTTGATGCCCGGAGGGAATCCAAAAGCTTGGCCTCACATAAAGCCAATATTTCAGGCGATATGCGCAAAAGCAGGGGGTGAGCCTTGTTGCGATTGGGTCGGCGAAACAGGAGCTGGTCATTTTGTTAAAATGGTACACAACGGTATTGAATACGGGGATATGCAATTGACTTGCGAGGCTTATCACATAATGAGAGACGGTTTGGGTTTGTCTCCCGACGAAATGAGTAAAGTTTTTGATGATTGGAACTCCGGAGAACTCGATTCATTTCTCATTGAAATAACTCGAGATATTCTCAAGTACAAAGATTCTAAAGGTCATTTATTGGAGAGAATTCGTGACACAGCCGGTCAAAAAGGCACTGGAAAATGGACCGCAATATCTGCCCTTGATTATGGCGTACCGGTCACTCTAATCGGCGAGTCTGTATTCGCAAGATGTCTCTCAGCTCTGCAGAGCGAACGCATCGAAGCGAGTAAAGTGCTCTCTGGACCCAACGATACTTACAAAGGCGACAAAAAAGAATTTATCGAACATCTTAGAAAAGCTCTTTATGCATCAAAAATCATTTCTTACGCTCAGGGATTTATGCTGCTTCGTGAAGCTGCCAAAATTCATAAATGGAACTTGAACTACGGGGGAATTGCTCTTATGTGGCGAGGAGGCTGTATCATCAGAAGGTGATGTCTGTTTTTTTTTATTTACTTTTTTTTTAATTAATTTTTTTATTTTTATTGTCGTCAACTTTGTCCTGTCGGAATGTTACTACAAAAAAAAATATCTCTTCACTCGCGAGTTAAAAACTCGCAACATATCGTTGCAAAACGGTAAAAAAAAAGAGTAAAGAATAGATTTATTAGAGCTTGTCATAACTTTCGCTAATTCTTTCATGACCTTGCATGGCTGGAGAGGAAAAAATTGAAAAAAAAAAGATTATATTATTTATTATTTAATTATTGCTTTGCGCGACTCGTTTCTTCGTTCTCGTTTTTAATCAATTTTTCAAAATACTTCTTTACAAATTGGACTTTTAGAAAGTTTTTATTTAGGAAAAAAAAAGGGAACGGGGGCCGTAAATTTTCGAAATATAAACGCCATTGGGGTGAAAATTTGACAAATTGTATAAACTCATAACTTTTTTTGGAAAAAAAAAAAAAACGGAAAAGGCCTCCTGTTCTTGAACTAACTAGAAATCGATTTTAAAAAATTTCTTTTTTTCGTTTTAGTGTTTTTCTAGGAAACATCAAGCAAGCTTTTGACAAAAATCCAAAATTATCGAATTTATTGTTGGATGAATTTTTCGCAAAAGCAATGAAAGATTGTCAAAACAGTGCGAGAAGAGTCGTATCAACTGCCGTTACAATAGGAATTCCGACACCGGCATTGTCGACCGCTCTCGCTTTCTACGATGGTTTTCGAACCGCTCGTTTACCAGCGAATTTACTTCAAGCGCAAAGAGATTACTTTGGCGCTCATACTTACGAGCTTATTGGAGAGGAAGGAAAATTCGTTCACACCAATTGGACCGGAAGAGGTGGCAACGTTTCGGCTTCGACCTACGACGCGTAATTTTTTCACAATTTTATCGCAATAGCGTTCAACCTCTGGATCTTTTCGAACGAATTTTTCCTTTTGCCGTCGTTTCATTCAACATTCAAACTCTTACGGGAATACATAAATAATTCGCGGGGTTATATTCGCAGCTTTGGTTTGAAAATCACTCACACCAAATCAACGCGAAAATTTGCATTTTTTTTTTTTTTATCTAGTGCAATAACTTTTTGTTGTTGCTGGAAACAAACGCGGGTCGTAAGCTTTTACATATTTTTCCAAACAATTACTTATACAGAATTATTATTGATGCCTATACACTGTAAATTATTTTTATAATCTATATTTAGTACAAGGATCTATATAAACAACTGTTTAACTTATTTAACCTTGTGTTTCATTGTCATACGTGGACCAAACGAACGGGTCATTCCAGTTTAAGGAAAAACCTGTTCGATGAACACGCATTCTTGCTCCTCCAGTCCTTTTCGAACATATAGTGCGAATTCTATTCTTGTGACAAAAGAAAAAGAAAAAAAAAACAAACTCGATAATACTACAACATATTGCTTACTCAAAATTATGGTAATTATCCCCTCCCAAAAATAATATTACCTGTACAGAATTATATAGGTAACTAGCTGGGCCTGCGGTGCTAAGTGTATGAGCAAAGACTAAAAAATTTAAATCTACAAAATTTTAACAAATTCATGAAAATTACTGTATTTTATTCCATTCGAAGCTCGCACCCCAGCCACCGCTCATTTTCTTCATTGTGGAGTTATCTTCAAATTTGTAATTAGTGTTTTCCATTTATAGTCTTTTTTTAATAACATGAGAAATTTTAAGGTTAAAAAAATGATGAAAAATTGAATTTTTCGCTTGGCCTTTCCTGAATAAACAATTCATCGGGATATAATACGATTTACAACCTATTCTGATTCATGGGCTTCATTCCTGTGAAAGATTTATCAAAATTCGTTTAGTGGTTTTCGAGTGAAAAGCAGCCAAACACAATTTTGCAGTTGAGTTTTATATATATATAGAGATAGAGATTGATAAATCGTGTTGATAGATCGTAACGAAACTTAGCTCTTCCCCCGTCTCATCTATGATATATTTAATTATTTTTTTTTTACCCGATTTCCAATCAATTAGGATCTGACATAGAGGCGTGGCTAAAGAAAAATGGCGTAGACGGGGGTGCATTTAGACATGTCCCCTGTGGCACATGTACCCGTGACACATGCTTCTGTTGAATGTCTCCGTGTGCACCCCGATAATGGTTCAAAATTTAACACCAGATGTCTCACGAATTTTGTCAGATTTCAATAGGAGTTTGGCTTTTGGTCAGCAGCAGAATAGAATATTATATCGGTAACTTTTTGAAAATGATGCGAGTGTCAGAAAGTTAGTATAAGTGTCATCATCAAACTTACGGAGATGGCAGGACGAAAAAAGAAATCGATTAAGAGGTGAAACCCTCCTCGACATTTTCAACAACCTGAAGTTGTTTTTGTGCAAAATTCTACCCGATCGGCGCGTCGTGTCGGTCTTGTAATTTGGAACAATATTCCTCCGCGCTGCACCCTCGGGATTTTAGGCAACAAAGATAGCGAAAAATACCTGATAATTTCCAAGCACTCGAGATATTATGATTGGAAATTATTTTTTACTTCATTCCATTAGTTATAAACAAGAAAAAAAATTTATTCATTCATACTTTTCAAATTATTAACAATTTCCAACACTCAAATTTAGGTGCAAATATCGTGGTATATATTTTTTCTTTTACATTCGTAGTTTTTCATTTTTATTTTTTACTCATCGACTTGTTTGAAGGGTGTGAAACAAAAGGCCACCTTCGTCATTATTTTGAATCTCTAAAAAGCGCGGGAAAAAAAAAATTGAAACTCGTGCGGTAATGTGGATCCGCTTTAATAGAGGTACGCGACACGGAAAAACACCAACCAATCAGCGAGCAGTCCGGTCACTGGTGAGGCGTAGCGGATTGATGGGTTAAAAAAAGAAATAGAGTTACTCGAACCACGAAGAAGAACAGACATGTCTATATCTATTATAATTCTTAAAAGTTTATTGTTAAATAAAGTTTGGTTTTGTTAAGTTTTCTAAAAGAAGAGTTCTCTCCCGTTCAATTCCCCACAGTAAATCGGAAGGTGGCGACATCATTCGATCCCTTCGGTACTGACGTTCGTAGTCTGCTTTTTTGGTGGTAGTACGAATCGTACGTACGAACGTCTCTCGTGCCGCTCGTGCCAGAGAGCCGAGCCGCCGCCGGCTGCGTTGTCCTCTCCTCGCTCTCCAGTATCACCCTATTCATTTGCAAAATGGCTGATCACAGAGAACGAGACACGTACTATTCCCCGTCGATCCACGATCCACGATCAAAGAACGACGATCCCCCAAATTCACGTTTATTTGTTATTTGTCACAAAAGCTTGGACGAGGATGATCTCAGAAAAGCTTTCGAGAAATTTGGTAAAATCGAAGATATATGGGTCGTCAAAGATCGTAATACTGGTGAAAATAAAGGTAAGTCTTTTTTTTCTCTCTCTTTTTCTTCCTTTCTTTCTCTATCTATATCTGCTTTCGTACGTGTGTCCTCTCTCTCGCTGGAATTTCTTTAATCTATGATTGATTATTTTTTATATTTGTTTTTTTTTTATCACTTTCGGAATAGCTCGAAACCTAAAATGTTTTTTTCGAATATTTATTAGTCACAAGAGTTTTTAGGGGCACGAAGTTTTGTTGCACAATTACGTCTTTCGATCACACTTTGAACGGAGCACATTTGGTTTTTTATTTATTTTAAAATCATTTGAGAAAAATCGTTTTGTGTCAATTAATAATACTCTTTTAACACTTGTTCTTACAAATTATTTACACGTGTTTTGTTGACACTTGTCAAATAACTATCAGCTAAAAATTCATGACATATTTAATTCCAAGTTTAATTGTTTGAAATTCATATAAACCTTCTTGACAATAATACTCAACCGTGAATAAAATTTGAGAAAGTTTTACCGTCTAGAAATCGAGTTATTTGTTGTGAAAAATCGTCTTTTTTCGTAACTTCCCACAAAACCTCGTGTTAAAGTTGCCATTTTAAATACTGAATATCTCGATTACTAGACGGTGAAACTTTCTCAAATTTTTGACACATTATAACACGACGCTCAAGAAGATTGACGCAAAATTTCAAAAAATTGTATTTGATGATTTTGCCGTTACTTTGTAAATACTTTCATAATTATGACGCCTAAAGCTTGTTAAATAATCAATTTTTTGAGTATTTAAAAATATATGTGTATTTTTTTATTTTTTACGATTTTTAGGAGTTACTTACATTAAATTTTCTAAAACCTCCGAGGCTGCTTTTGCGCTGGAAGAGATGAACGGAAAGATGCTCGGATCTGTGGGCAGACCGATAAAAGTTATGATCGCCTCCAAGTGAGTATTTATAGTTGTCGATGAATAAGAAATGTTTCAATTCAAAATAATGTTTATTTATCATATCATCGTTTTTTTTATGTAATCAACATTTCGTGTTTGAAAGTTAAAAAAAATAAAAACAAACAAAATTTGACAAAATTTCTGTTTATAGCCCTCGTTGTAATATTTTTCTTTTTTGGACAAACAAAATTGCTAAGTTTTTATGTGATTTTATGTGAACTCTAAAAGAAGTTTTTGATTTCTTTTACGTTTTTTTTCAACGAGATATTTTTGATTTTTATTTAGAAAATTTGATTTTCTTTTCTTCGAATAACTGTTCAACTGTAAAAAGTTGACAGAGTCGAGCTTTTTTTTTTTGATTTTCACTAAAAATCACTAAATGATTTTTGACACCGTCCCATCATTGTCTCTTCCTGTATTTTTTGTCTTATTTCCAAAAATGGAAAAAAAAAAATTAGAAAATAAAATAAATTTTTTTTCCTTGTTTCGAGACATTTGAACGAAAATCAAACTTTTTTTTTTTTGCAATTTCGTTAAGTGCCAACTTTCCAAATATAACAAATTTCGATTTGGTGCAAATAGACAGCAATGGGGAAAAAACATGGTTACTTTTTTTCAAAATAATAAAAAAACGATACGAGAGTAAATTTTCATTTAAGGTGATGGAGCACTCGCTTTCTCGCAATGTGAGTGCGAGAGAGATAGCTGCAATTTTCGAAATCCGATATTTCCGACACGGTTTCACCAATAAAAAAAAGCCCCTGTCAGTCGATTTTTGCGATCGTCCTGCGTGCGCTGACAGAGCCTTTTTTTTTGATTAGTCAAACGACATCGAAGAATTTTTATTTGGAAAATTCGAGGTGACTGATCCATCATCTTAAATGAAAAATCAATAATTTGTTATCGTTGACAAAAAAAAAAAAAAATGGAAAAGAAGTGGCAAAATAAAATAAAAATGAATGATTTCAGCCGGGATCAGGGTTCGGTACGTGAAACGAATGAGGAAGAGAGATGGGTGCGTTTATTTTGTGTATTGCCAAAATCGATGAGCGATGGAGAGTTGCAGCAAGAATTTTCTAAATTTGGTGCGATAGAATACGCGACAGTGGTAAAGGATCGTAATACGAATGAATCGAAGGGTTTTGGTTACGTGAAATTTCGTAAAGTATCGAGCGCAGCAAAAGCGTTTGAGGAATGTGATAGAAAGTACAAAGCTGTATTCGCAGAGCCTAAAAAACCAAAACCGGAGCATACAGAGACGAAATATAGCAGCAACGGTATGTCGATACCTTATGAAAATTTGAGTAGTAATTTTGGCAGTACGAATTTTGGAAAAAGCAGCATAAGTCTTGAAATAGCAACGAATTATCCAAACACCGAGGGTTATACGCGTCTTCAAGTAATCGCACATCCGGCATTGAATCAAGATCAATTATGGAAACTTTTTGATATTGTTCCCGGTATGGATTATTGTCATTTGAAAACTGACGTTAGATACAGAATGATGCCACGTGGACAAGCGACCGTTGTTTATTCAAACGCTAATGCAGCGGCTTACGCGCGCGAAAAATTTCATGGCTTTGAATATCCACCGGGACACAGAATGATCGTCAAGCCGGACTTGACTGGTGTTACTCAACAAAAAACAACGCTCAAACCGTTTAACGCTAGCGTTGCTGGAATCAACAGTGCGAGAACGGATCTTGCCCATCTGGCGGAAACAATTGCTCAAGCCACATCCTTGATTCAGGCCGCTGGACTAACGGCACCAAGTGAGTAAGCTTTTTATTCCTTCCAAGTCCTTGCAACGTTTTTCTGTGGACACTTTTTTTTCACTCAAAAATATTAACCTAAATAATTTTATTGTGGGACTAGATTTTCGACGCCATAAAACAATATTAAGGATTTATGGGAGTGACTACCGTGGTCAACGGTGTGTTCTATTTTTAAAAGAGTTGTATGCAACGTTTAACACATAAATTAATAAATCGACGGTGAATTCGTCTTGCAGGATGTCTTGTTAACTTACAAAAATGTTGATAACTACAGATACGTTTAATCATCAACTGATAAATGCAAAATTCTACTAAGTCATATTTTTATCCATATTTTTGGAAGAATAATTCGTATTTTTTGAACGATTTTAACGCACGAGCGCTTATTCCGTTCCTCAAGAAATTCTCTACAAATTCACTGTGTCGATTTCTTTTTAAACTTGTCCATTTTTTAATGAAAGCTATTTGTTTATGACATAGTTTTCTTGTGATCGACTGCAACATTGAAACGGTGAAGTTAAAAAAAAATCGACACAGTGAATTTGTAGAGAGTTTCTTGAGGAACAAAATAAGCGCTCATGCGTTAAAATCGCTTGGAAAATACAAATTATTCTTCTAAAAATATCGATTATAATATGACTTGGTGGAATTTTGCATTTATCAGTTAATGGTTAAGCAAATCTATATTTTTAAATATTTTTCTATGTTAACAAGACATCCTGCAAGACGAATTCACCGTCGATTTATTATTTTATGTGTTAAACGTTGCATACAACTCTTTTAAAAATTTAACACAGCTTTGACTAGGGTAGTCACTCCCATAAATCCTTAAAAACGTGACGATATTAAGAAATAATACAAATATCCATATTGATGAGTAGTACGACTTGCGGAAACCCAAATACACACACAGTCGCGTTTTTTTTTTTTTTTACTTCGTTTTCACGCAAATGTACAATTTCAACATCTCAACAAACCTCGATCCTTCGAATCTCGCTGACCTTCAAAAATCGAGTCTTCGGCTATATTTTTTCGTTTTTTTTTTTACAATTTTTTTTTTCGTACGAATTATTGGGATTTATTGACGAGTATGAAAAAAATTAAAACAATATCTTTGTTCAAATGTTTCGAGCAACGCTGGAGAATATAATTTGATAAAAAAAGCGAAAAAGTGAAAACGTTTTTTTTTTATTTTTTATTTATTTTTTTAACCAGTTTAAAATACATTTGGAGTCAAACTTTGAGCGATTAAAATAATTTAAAAGAAAGAAAGAAAAAAAATCTGCCTCGACGACTGTTTAACCTTTGCGCGTCTCTTTGACAACTGGTTGTTCAGGTTTGGAGCAGACAATGACCGTTAAATTGCCCCCTGTTCAACCGATGGCCAGCATAGACGCCGACGTCGAAAAACGATGTTTCATCGTTTGTGGACCCCCCGTACCACCGATCTATGCAATGAAGGATGCTTTTTGTAGATTTGGTAATCTCATTGACGTCTACATGCTACCGGGAAAAAATTGTGGTTACGCTAAATACGCCAACGCCGAAAGCGCCAACAGAGCGATCGAGGTATTTTCACGCACTAGACACAAATATTAAAAACATTTATTTATTTATTTATTTCTTCATGCTCGAGGGGCGTTCAAATTTTAAATGAAAAAAAAAAAAAACAAAAAATTGAAAAGTTATGACCAATTATTTTGTATAATGTAGTGTAAAATTGTACGCTGGAAAAAAAAGTTTCGATTGCCGAAAAAAAAAAAAAAAAACAGCAAACAAATATGTTCTAAATTTTGATAAATCGAACCGATTAACTCTGTCGACCAATTATTCGTCGAGATATCGCGATCGCCAATTAAAAAAAAAAAGTTTTGAAATTATTCCAGTTTCCAAATGTCACGATTTTTGTTGAAAAGTTTTGCAATGGGATTCTTAATCTACGTGGAGAAAAAATGTCCGATATATTTAATATTTAATTTGAAGACTTGCGTTGATAATTATATAAAAATTTATTAATAATTTATTTTCCTAGAAATTGTTGTTCAGAATAAAAATACATTGATGGCCGATAATGTTTAGCAACTCTTCACGACTTATTGCGTGGAGAAAACGCAACGTTAATAAAAATAAAAATCGTGATAAGAATGAATAATTTTTTTTAACCATTCAATTTTGTCTGCGTTTATAATATATTGGGCAAGTGATGACGCAACGAACGTGACTCAACTTTCGTACGAGATGATTATTTACATAGGATTTGGCGAGAGGCCAATTTATGGAAATTTTTCCCTAAAGACCATCAATTCAGTATTTTTTTGTTTTGTTATTTTTTTTTCATCAAGTCGATACATCTGATGCGAATTTCATTTTATTATGCTGTAAAAATTTTAAAAAAATTAAAAAAAAAAAAAAAACATACTAATTGGAATAAATGCTGAACCACTTTGAATAAAAAAGTTACAATGAGAAAATAACGTGAGCCTTAGAAATGAGAAACTCGATGTAATTAAATGTAATCTCTGTATTTACAAAACTCAACTGCAAAATTGAGTTTGGCTGCTTTTTACGCGAAAACCACTAAACGAATTTTGATAAATCTTTCACAGGGATGAAGCCCATGAATCAGAATAGGTTGTAAGCCGTATTATATTCCGATAAATTGTTTATTCAGGGAAAGCCAATCGAAAAATTCGATTTTTCATCATTTTTTTGACTTAAAAATTTCTCATGTTATTAAAAAAAGACTATAAATAAAAAACACTAATTAAAAATTTCAAGATAACTCCACAATGAAGAGAATGAGTGGTGGCTGGGGTGCGAGCTTCTAATGGAAAAAAAGTTACAGTAATTTTGGTGAATTTGTTGAAATTTTTAAATTTTGTAAATTTCAATTTTTTAGTCATTGCTCATCTACCTAGCGGCAACTAGGTGTGTTGCGGGCGAAGCCCGCGGGCACAGCTAGTTATTGATAAATTTGTTGTTGTTGTTTTTTTTCGCAGGTACTTCACGGACAAGAGATTTATGGTTCACGATTAAAAGTATTGGAGGCTGAGGAAAGAAACGTTGGTGACGATCGACGAAAACGTTTGAGAATGGACGAGGATGAGAATTAGTCGTGTTTCGTGTGTCTCGTAAGTAAGCCACTCACAACCATCACAAACAAAAGAAAAAAAAAATAAACATATATAACACATTTCTGAATCATACTGGGACAATAGCAAGAAAGAAAGAAAGAAAGAAAGAAAAAAAAACAAAAAAGAAAAACATTCGTGACGATTGGCAAAAAAGTATCCACCGAGGTAATTGGGGGAAGGAGAGAAAAAAATGTAATCTTTCTATTTGTCTTCACAGAGACTGACTGGTACACACAAGCTGGACGCACGCAACAATTGAGACGAATTTAAAGACTCACTTGACCACGTCGTTGGCCCGCAACCGAGGATAAACTACTCCAACAACGTACTTTAAAAAAAACAAAACAAAACAAAAACATACTCGTTTACGTTTGCGAAACTTCAACTTAACTGAAACTTTTAAACGTTACATTACTTCATTCTTTACTTATCAACGATACACACGTACATAGCCGCATATTTTCGTCTCATTAATTTCTTTCGATAATCATTTGAGATAGGCCTGTGCGAAGAGCGATCAAATCTTTTTATTTCATAAAACTACGACGATTAAACCGAAAAAAGCAAGTAAACTTGGAATGAGGCGTTTACGAAAAATCAGAAAAGAAAGAAAAAAAAAACGAAAGGAGATAGAGAGAAAAGCAAGAAAGAACGAGAGGTAAAAAAAAGTAGTTGGGTGTGAAAGTATTTTCATAAGTTTGCCGAAGGGAGCTCGAAAAGAAGCAACGATAAAAAAAAAAATTGAAAAAAAAAAACAAAAAAGAAGAAAAGTAACAGAAAGGAAAAGAAAAAAAGAGATGCGTACGAAAAATGTATATTTTTGTACCGAATGTTACAGGCTGTGTGCGTTCGTCTTCAGCGAGATTCATTAACTGAGATTAAATATTATTTCTTCGCTCAATGAACAATTAAATGAAACAAACAAAAAAACCATGAAAGAGAAAAATGAAAGTAAAACTGACGTTGTTCGCAACACACAGACAAAAAAAAAGTACATCGCGTAAAATCATTGTCGATTGAAGAAAAAAAAAAAAAAAAAATTTATTCGTATACATAAAATATGCATAGAAACTTTAAATATTAAATCACAAATCCTGTTCGCACAGGCTTTTAGGAACAAATCGTGCCTTAGAATTTCTAAGGCAATCGACGTACATCGATTAATAAAATCATTTTTTGCATTCTTACCGTGAAAAAAAAAAAAAAAAAAACAATACAAAAAAAAACCAAGAAAAATAAGAAAAAGTATTTAACCTCAGGCGTTGCGGTGGTCAAATCACTGATACGAGAATCGAGCAATGAATTTAAAATACGAAGAATCAATTTATTATTTTTAATTTTGTGACATCACTACTAGCAACGGAGGGGGGGGGAGAGGGAATGATTTTCAATGACAAGGTTTCGCTGCAAAAAATATTTCGATAGGTCGAAAAAAAAAATAAAAAATAATCGAAAGTAACGCTCCAACATTGATTTGTAAATAAAAATGAAAAAAGAAGAAAAATAATAGTTCGAATAAACGAGTTCAGTTTCAAATGGAAAATTTTTCTTTCGACCTACGATTGTAAACGTGTTGGTTTTTTTTTTTTTTTTTTTCCGGTAAATTTTTTATCTCGCATTTGTTGTATTCGTTATTATTATGATGATTATATTTATTTTAAATTAGTGTCGATACAGTCGTAGAAAGAAGAAGAAAATAATCGCAACGAAATCTCTTTTCCCTGGGGGTTTTTTTATTTTTTATTTTTTATGTTTTTTTTTCTTTTCATTCGAGTAAGCACTTCGGTGTGACGAATTGACGTGTGCATAATTGACGTAACATTTGCAGGCCGGAAGTGGAAGTACACGTTACAAGGTGTTTCTCTATATTTACACGTATACACATATTTGAGGGCGATGCACTAAAAAAAACGACGATTTTTTTAAATTTGAAAAAAAAAACGAAAAAACGACAATTTTCTGAAATTTGAAAGAAAAAAAAGAACGAAAAACGACAATTTTTTGAAATTTGAAGAAAAAAAAACGACGATTTTCTGAAATTTGAAAGAACAAAAGAAAATCACTGGATACGAATGAGCAAAGATTTTCCAACGTGACGTCTCTTTGAAAAATTCATAACGCAAAGGGTCGTCTGGTTTCGAAGATAATTGTAATAAATATTTAGAGGAAATGATAAATCCTTAAAAAAAAAAAAAGAAAAAAGTCGCGCTGTGAATAAATATGTCGGATATTTTATTATGTGACGTAACCACCGAATATGTTTTGAAAAAACATAATGAAAAATTATGAAGTAAAGCCGTGTTCGGGCGAGCTTTAAATATTATTTTTCATAAGCAAAATAGCGGGTTAATTAATTTGTTATCGAATTAAATGACGGCCTCGTTGTCCGCGTCAATGAACAAAAGCGTTTTGTTTTTTTTTTTTCCGCATCACTCTCATATTTAGTGTATTAATATATATAATATATATAAATAAATATATATTACCAGTAAAAATTCGAATAAGAAACATCGATCGATAATAAATCGTTATAACGAAACGTAATGATACGTTTATAAATCGATTATCACTCACATCACATTTGCTTAATGACGAGAATATCAAGAAGCAGAAAACAATCAAGATCTCATAGTTTGTATGTACAAAAATCACCATTTTTTTTCCCGACACGAAGTTTTCAAAAAAAAAACATTGAAAGCCTTGTTCTTGTTGTTGTTTTTTTTTTTCTTCTTCTTCTCAGCAATAAAAACAGAATGAAAACATACGAATAAGCGACTTTAAAGTATGAAAGAAAAAAAAGGTGTTTGGGTATAAATTCATGTACGAAATGGATCTCGAAACGAGAAAATCTTTGCAGCATAATATATCTCGAGTATAGTTTAAAAGTTCCTGTTAATTTCGGGTAGTAAGAATTGTACATTCGTAGAATGTGTGCGCATATTAATTATTCAACGGGAATTATAGACGTCGATACAAACGAGTTGAAAAAAAAAACAAAAAAAAAAAAAAATAACTACAAATAAACGTCCAAAAACATGAAATTGATAGAAAACGCTAAAACCCCGTGCCTCGAAATCTCTGATATGAGACAAATCAATGAAAAAGAAAAATTAAAGAAATAATAGACGAAGCGAAGAAATAAACACTTATTATTTGTGCGCTCGACCTTTTGACTGTAACGCAGCATTTATTCTAGGTGACTGTAACAGACTGTGGCCTGAATTAATCAAATACACACGCTGTACGCAAAAATCACTGACTCTCACTCACTCTCGTATACTCTTGTCATATATATATATTTTTTTTTTTTTTCATTTATACTGGCTGTCTCATTTTAGACAATCCACTCAAATATCTTCGAAATTTGATCGAGCGGCGGCGCCCCCGGTTCACAGCCGGTCGGTCCGGGTTCGATTCCCGCCGAAACCAATGGATTTTTTCTAAGTGTCTTAAACTGTTCTCTCCGTGGTTCGAAACTCTCGTAAAAATGTACGTCCAGGTGGTAATACGGAAAAAAGGGGAAAAAAAACAAAAAAAAGGGACAATAGAAACATGTAAAAAATCGAAAAGGGAATGCATGTAAAATGCATAAAAATTCACTTTTTTTTAGAAATTTTCGAATTTTCAATATATTTGCGTGAATCGTCTAAAATGGGACACCCTGTATAGAGCTTTAATAGTCGTACCTCGTCGTATTCTTTCCAAGACATCATACTGGAGAATTTACAATAAAAAAAGCAACGAAATTTGGATATTTCTTCGATTTTCAATGTAACAAAAATTGCTATTTACTTTAATTTTTATTTATTTTTATTTTTCTGAATCTTTTTCCGTCCTCGGTTAACACAACGTAGTGAAAAATTCTTATCAAGGTTCACGCGCCATAATTATAATAGTAAATACAAAGTAACGGCAAAATCATCAGATACAATTTTTTGCAAGATAGTTTTTTGAAATTTCGCCTGAATCTTTTTGAGCATCGTATTATAATGTGTAAAAAATTTGAGAAGCTTTCACCCTCTAGTAATTGAGATATTGAGTGTATAAAATGGCAACTTTAACACGAGGTTTTGTGGGAAGTTACGAAAAAAGACGATTTTTCACAACAAATAACTCGATTTCTAGACGGTTAAACTTTCTCTAATTTTATCCACAGTTGAGTATCATTGTTAAGAAGGTTCATACGAATTTTAAACAATTAAACTTGGAATTCGTTTAACGCATGCCTTACACGTGAACCTCCTTAAATACAAATTTCATCAAATTCGGAAAATGATCGGAATTGAGTTGATTTGGAGTTCATCAGAAAAAATGAGTACGGAACAGCTAATAAAACATTTAAAAAAATTATTTGCAAATTTATCAAACTGGAAATTGACAATATAGGGGAACGTGGGGCAAAGTGGACCCCTGGGGCAAAGCGGACAATCCAAAAAATTTGATCTTTGGGGCAAAGTGAGCTCTCCCAAAAATGAAGGAAAGTGAAATTTTTCTTCGAATTTGATCTTCCTTTATTTTTGGGAGAGCTCACTTTGCCCCAAAGATAAATTTTTTTGCATTGTCCGCTTTGCCCCAGGGGTCCACTTTGCCCCACATTCCCCTACTTGACAATATATAAATAAATACTCCAAAAATTGAAGAAATATACAAATATACAATAAATTATGCAGTGTCGAAAGATCCTATATAACTCGACTCTTTAATTACGTCCTGAAAAGAATACGTTACGAAAATACCACGAAATATTGTTATGTATAGAACCGAACTCCCGTCACTCCTACATAATGTTCATTTGACAGCTATTTCGGAAGATATAACTTAACGATAAAACCCAAAAATAAACATTAATTTTTCTATTTTCGTGTCCTCGACCAATCGTAAGATTCATTACAACGAGCAACTGGAATACACCGGAATTATGCCTTATATTACGTATGGGGAAGGGAGGGAAGGCGGGGTAACCCCTCCCCCGGGTTTACACCACTTTTACGTTCCAAAGTCCCGACACCATAAGATTCGTACAAATGATTTATATACGAGGAATAATCGGACACTTATTTTTGGTTTTTTTTTTTTTTTTTTTTTTTTTTTTGAAGAAATCATTTCTCAATTTTTTATAACTGCTCAAATTTCTAAACGGAGACTCTGTGCTCCTTTGGATTTAGGGCGCAATAACTCGGCGGGAAAGATAACACAGATAAATAAATTAAAAAAAAAAAAAAACTAGATGAATTCAAAAAAATTGGAGACCGGATTCACTGAATTTCTTATTGTTGCCTTTCGATTTTTCCAATTATTCGAACTTAAGATTTTCTAAGTTTAGTGACATTTTACAATTTATTACATTTTTTTTTACTGTCGTTTCTTGGATGAAACTTTTATATTTTCAAACTGCTTTTATTTTCTTCAACTACGAGGTGGAATGGAAATACTTTGAATTTCGAGTCCGAATCGGTTCTTAGGAATTTTATAAATTCACATAGTAAAAAAAAAAACAAACATACAAACAAACAAACAAACGAACAAAAAATCGATAAGCTGGTTCTAGAAATATGCGATTTTTAAATATTAAAAATAACAAATAAAAACAATGCAAGTTTTATTTATTATTAATTTTTTTTTTACTATTCGCCTCGAGTGAACAATGCAACTGGCTGTGTAAAAAATTGCTCAAAAAATGGTTCAATTGAAAAATCGTAAAATTCTTCATTTTTAATAATAAAAAAATGAGAAAAAATCGAAAAAGGTGAAAAGAGTTTTGGATTGTAAAAGTGTTGTGAAAAAGCTCATGTACATGTGACAATTAACATAACACGCTTGTTCCATGAATGTTTTATTTAATTATACGAATTGCACAACATCTTTGCAAATATATAAATGGCACATATAGTTTGATCGATCTCTTTATTCGTTTTCAGGCCAATCTGGGACGTAGAACAGAGATACAAACAACAGAGTACCTGAAGACTGTGATAATGTAACCGTCTCGTTAAATTTAACGGACTGGTCACCCCTGCCAGATCGATTACCTCCATTATATTGTTTTATTGTCGTATACTTAAAATTGAAAATACTATATTCTATTCTATATGCATACCACACAGATGGATGTAACGCATTATAAAACAGAAAATAACATTTTTATACGTTATACAATAAATCTTTTTTTTTTCCTCCATTATTTTCCATATAAAAATAATGAAAGACAATTTTTTAATTAATTTTAAAGCACTCGCGAAATATAATGGATTCTCATTATTTCACTCTGCACAAGGTTTTTTTTTCAGTAACAAAAAAAAAATTGTCTTTACACGACGTTTGCATTTTTGTTTGAAACAAAAAAAAAATTTTCAAGAATTAAAAAAAAAAAAATTTATTTAAGAAAATAATTTTTTTCTATATTTCCATTAACTGAATTAAAATTCTGGTACACGCATCAATGTTAGACCGCTATTCGGTCCAACAAGTACGAGAGTTGAGTGGAAACAATTGTAATATAGATTTCCTAATGACCCTTGTAAAGGAGAATAAAAAAAGTGTACAAAAAATGATTAATTAAAGTTCAGCACGCGCCATTTTGTGAAATAAAAAATTTTTTACAACACTGCGGATACAGATTAATAATAAACAATGTGTTTCAATTTTTTTTCCTTCGGACGAAAAAATGTCGAAACTTCACCTCTGGCTAGTTTTTTTTTCTGAGTGAATACTTCCGACACCGCGCGTGAGTGGTGATTGTCGTGATGAAAAATGTTTACCTACGTAATTTGAATTTTCAAACTTTTATCTCAATGCGTTTGTGTGATGTGATTTTTATTTGAATTATTTATATTTTTCCTCAAATATCTGTAATTCCTTGAAAACTTCAGTAAACCAAGTATAGATGAAGGATGAAACTTATATTTTAAAATGTACTTTTAGCTACTAGGACTTGAAAACACTTTTAGCTACTAGGACTTAAAAGCACTTTTAGCTACTAGGAGTTAAAAGCTCTTTTAGTTACTAGGACTTAAAAGTACTTTTAGCTACTAGGAGTAAAAAAATCACTTTTGACTCCTCGTACAGATGCTAAACAATGTGAAAAAAACCTACTTTTCGTATTGTAGAAAACTTTTCGTAGATACATTGGAAAAAGCGAGCAAAACGTGGATATGTTTTACGGATGGTGCAGATTCGATAGAGGGTAGGTCGAAAGTACACGTGGCACCTTTAGTGTTATAAATCATAAGCATTTGGGAACAGTTTCCCTTTAATTTAAGAATTGAGCATTTGCATTAAAATGCGCGTAATAAAATTCGGATTTTCATCTATACTTGGTGAAGATTTTCGAAAAAGTGTGAAAGAATGTGACCGAATTATTAAAAATTAATTTTTTAATTTTCAATTTTTCAATTTTTAAAAAAATTCATGTTTTAATATGCATCTTCGTTCTGAAAACACGTCAACAAATATCCAAATATTATTTCAGCCCGTATCATGAAATTCAAGTCAAAATAAAAATGTTGAAACGCTAATTAAAGAAAAAAAATCACTATTTTGTAAAGTTAAAAAAAAAAATGAGCATCTGGCGTGGAATTTCCCATATATATTTTGATGATCTAATTTTGCTCCGTAACAATATTTGTTCGATAAAGGAGGATTTCGGTAATAAACTTGGGTTTCTATTTCTATCGCCTTTGTCACTGCCGGGGCTATTGATTGCCCATGTATTTTAAAATTTGGAGGGGAAAAACGCTGCATTTTCTTGCGGCAGATTACGTGAAGCTGCTGAATGTCGAAAAGTGGGGGATTGGCAAACCACGTGGAGAAGCGGTTGCGTGTCACACTGGCAAGGGAGTATATAAACCGGATTCCCGTTTGAGAATCATTATTGATACGAATTCCGATAAGATTGGACGCGTTACCTCCACAAACAGTTGTGTTTTTCGGTCAATTTTAAATATTATCATTCGACAGTTGATAACGTCAGTGAATTCATATTTCGCCAAAAGAAAAAGAAAAAGAAAAAAAAAACAATTCAATTTTTTTTTCTCTTCAAAGCGGACTTTATTATTTATTTTTTATATTTTATAATCACAGTAATTGAGAACACTTTTTTTCAATCCGTTAGTTATTTTTTATTCGGGCTTATACGCTCCTCTCGACTCGGTGATTCAACCGTGCCGAGCGGAAAAAGCGCGAGATAGTAAATGCAGCAAATTTAAAACTCAATGCCGATGGAGGATTGATCAAGATTCAATACCAGAAGAAAGTGACATCGGTACGATAGAATTTTTGCGCAACATCATGAAGGGCTCGTCAAACGACAATGGAAAAATATCCGATTCCGGATACACCAATACCTGCGTCATTCAATCCCAGAGGAGCATGTTAGTCACTTTTTTTTTTTTTTATTCTCTATTTCTTAATTGCTGTCTGCGGACAATCATCAGATTCATCAGGATATATATATATAACGATATATATCAGTTCCGTTAACGATGACATGTGTTTTTTCTTTTGTTTCTTTTTCTTTTTATTCTGAACAATTTCACTTTCTGATTAATTCATGAAAATCTTATAAATAAGAAAAAAATTACCATACGTTATGCAGAAAATTATTTTTTAACATTTTTGTTCAAAATACTTACGTTATCTTCAAATGTCACAGCATTTTTTTTATTGGCACTAAACTTTAAACTCATCTGTTTTTCTTCTTTGTTGTAATTTTTGACTTATGAAAAATACGCGTGTAACGCATACATATGAGAATTATAATGATTTTTTATTTTATTTTTTATTTTTTTTTTTGTAACCAAGATGAGGTCGTAGAAGAAAGTTTTTTTGTAATAATTATTTGTTTTTTCATCAATCATGATTCTTAAAATCATTCCAATGAAATTCAAGTGAGACAAAAAATTGAAATTTATGGAAACAATGGTGTATAACAGAATTTTTTTTGATATCATTTTGTCTTTGTGGCGACAGATTAGATGACAGTTTAGAAATCGTGTAGTCGATGATGAACGTGGCGATTTAACAAAGTATGATCGAAGCATAAACACTATGTTACGACAATGTTGGAACGAGTCACGGGGCATCGAACGTGATTTGAAGCGAGAGGCTTTACTTATCCTATGTTTTTCCTGACCGATTGGTGCTAGACCTATATATAGATCACACTGTGTTGAATATGACCTGAAGAATGTCACGTGTGTAAAAACGACGTTTATGTAGCCGAGAAGTTACGTATCGTGCAAAATTGCAGATGCACTATCAGTTGTATTGGTGCGAGAGAGAGAGAGAGAGAGAGATTGATTGATTGATTGATTAAAGTTTATTATGCCCCGGCAGGCCATAGGGCAAACGATGAATAACATTCGCATAACATCATTAAAAATCATAATATCATTAAAAAACATAAAAAGCATGAAAAAAAAAAAAAAATCCCGTAAAACAAAGCACGTAAATCGCAAAACAATGCATAATAATAAAAGAATCATACTCGAGGAAAAAATAAGAATAAATAAGAAAATAATAATAAAGAATATAATATATAAAAAATAATAAAAATAATAAAAAAGAATATAATATAAAGAAAAAAAAAGAATAGAATAAAATAAGAAAAAATAAGAATTAATAAGAAGAAAAATACAAGAACGTACGTAAGAAGAGAGAGAGAGAGAGAGAGAGAGAGAGAGACATGCATGAAAAACGTCAGATTCCGAGCCACTATTTTTTTTGGAGATGTTTCATATACTTCGCGAAAAATGACCATTAAAAGTGCGTTATTTGATAATGCAAAAAGTGTAAGTTTTATTCCATTCGAAAACTAAACCGTCACGTAGAAAAGTGCTCAGCAAAATTTCATTGTATGATGACGTATATACGTCGGGACAAGTATACGAGTCAGTTTTCTTCATACCAATTGCATGTGATAATAATAATATTGTTATATATATATTAAAAAAAAAAAAAAAAACATAAAATACATATTTTGTTAAAAGTTTGCGAGGCTAGAGTGATTTGAAGCGTTTATCTATTTCAATAAATCAAATTTATCAAACTGATTGATATAATAGTCATCCTGGTAGAAAAATTTACAACGATAGCTCTGCTCCGGTTCCCTCACGATTTGAATTAATCCTCGCGCATATCCGATAAGTCAAACTAATATCAGACGGGATCACGGCCACTGTACATATATTATGGACTCGCGAGCTTAAACGCAGATTTACAAAAGAAGGAAGAAAACTTTGCGAGAATTTTTTAAAGGCTTTTTAATCTATTGATATACCTTCAAAATCAATCTCATCTACAAATGTATATGAAAGTAACGTTCAATGACAGAAATTTGACGAGTATTGAAAGTATTGGAGTGTTTGAAAAAAAGTTTTTATAACGTACCATTTTTTTTTTTTTTTGGCCATTATGGGTGTCATGGATTTTTCATGGCAATTGGGTCTGATGGTAGAATAAGTTCACTGTACGGATATGCGGACTTTTGCTCGAATCAGACTCATTTGCCTGCTTCGCTGTCAGTCGAGCTCGGTCAATTGGCACAGGAAGCATGGCGTCCTATGGATATTTTAGCATTTGCCATAAATTTAGTGTTAATTACAAACATAACGGATACGTTCGTGCATCAAATGCAAAACATCAAATGAACACAAATGGTTATTTACAATAAAAATTCAAAGCGGCGTTCGTCACTATAGTTTATTGGTGCATATCGGAAAATATAAACGGAAATAGAACCGTGCGTCCAAATTCATGGAAAGGAAACAAGAATTTTCCAAATTTTCCATTCAATGAGAAAAAAATTTGCGAATACAGACTTATTTGCGAAAAACAATGGTTGAAACATATTGAATCCACTCGTGGATTTAGTGGTTTTTGAAAAAATCTTGTTCCGAAACTGCAACGACCATTGTAGCAAATTAAAAAAAAAAAAAAAAAGAAAAAGTTTTTATAATTCGTTGATATTAAAATGTCTATAAGTCTGAAAAGAATAGTGGCGGATCTCGTTTTTATTGTAAATAAAGATGAACAATAAAGACAGTTATACCCGCGATTTTACAGGAAGAAGCATTCTCTTCCGAAACTTGTAATGAAGTACAAAAAAGCAGTTGATTAGACTTAGGGCAGCGAAGGAGGGAGGGAGGGGGGGGTAAGGGTTTGAAGGATAAAGAAAACACTTTTTTTTGCGATTTTTTTTAGACGTATGAACAAAGCAAATTCATTCGAACCTTTTGCACATTATATACTATTATATTCAACAACATTTTGTAATTTTTCTATGGCAAAATATCAACAAATAAACCAGTGACGGCTGAGCTTTTCCGAGAAAGTTTTTAAGAAAAGTCATGTTGCAATGATCACTGTATCTCAGCAGAAAATTATCTCAAGTCAAAATAACAAAAAAATTTAGTTAGAGAACCACAAATTCCTCCACCCAACGTTCTCTAATTGTAATTTTTTTTTTTTTTTTTTTTCATTTCCAATTATTGGTGATCGATGGACTCTAAAAAATGAAGAATTTTTTTTTTTTTTCTTAAACTTACATTTAATCATCGATTTCAGCATCGTAAAGTAAACTCTCTGAAGCAGTTTTGTCCTCAAGAAAAGTCAACAATGTAAAAAATCGATTTTTTATCAAATATTAAAAAATTATTATGAAACTATTGCAGTAAATGATTTTAGTCATAATGGCACACATTTTCGTAACACGTGGAGTTAATTATTTTGTGTTATGAACTTAACGACCACGTAATAAAACAATGACACAATGAAGGCTTACGGATGATTTATTTATTTATTTTTACAGTGACAGCAGCTCGTTGGCGCAAAAAACGACCAACCAGTCGGAGAACGGCGGTTACTCCGGTGGAAATACATTGACATCTGACTCTAGGTAAGTGGTTTTTCCAATGAAATACAAAAACGATCGCTCAATAGCGTTTAAATATGTTGAAGCTTTTTTTATTTATGAGATTGAACAATATATTTTTCGATCAAGTCTTTTGAACTTGCAACAAAACCAGAGGACAAAAAATTTGACAATTAAACCAGTCTTTGGGTTTGGTATGGATGCTAAAATTTCTTCAACGAAATAAGATATACATTGAAAGCAAAATTTTACTAAGCGCTATGATCATTTTTAGAATTATCATGACAATTTGGGAGAAGAAACCAAAATTATGAAGATTTTACATTGTCTTGAACTAGTCCGGTTATTTTAAATCTGAGCTCGTTACGTTCATTCTCTCTTTTTGTTGAAAGACATTGAAAGATATGAAATTGGTAGTATTACGAGAGCTCCGTTACTACGTTTATATTTAATTAGAATGGATATAAATATAAAGGTATTAATAGTTCAATCGATTGTTTTGATCGCATCACGAAAGTGACCAATCTCATTCCATTACGGATTTCAATGAGGGCAACCAATTCGGTGGATTTGGTAATTCTCGGGATTATCGGGACTGGGTGTGCGGTATAGACACCCCAACCACGCCCAATGACGGCACACAGTCTCCCATGCGTTGCCATGTTGCTATAGTGAATTATTCAAATTTCAACATCCTTTGTGGTAATTTGGTGAAGATACCGAAATACATAATTACGGCTCTTAATATAGAAAGCTTAGCGACCATCACCAAAGTGACCAAGACAATTACCAAAGTCCTCATTGAGAATACCAAAGTTTTCATTTTTAGATCGAGCTATTTTCATATGCAATTATGAATTGTAAGATTTCGAGGGGAACGTTCCATTGTTGTGGCTATTATGAACGAGGAAGATATTATCGTGCATTACGATTTATAATTGCTTTCAGACCATCATATGCTTGGATCCAAATATTGGCATTGTATAAGCGGATACAATGGTATCGAAAAATACCAAATTGGAAACAAATAATAAATACACGATCCAGCTGAATTTTTCGAAATATTTATCCATTATTTTTATTATTGCTATCATTATTATTATTAGAGTATATTGAAATGTTTCGTTGCTTGGACCCCCACCATCCGAATAGCGGAACTTTGGATTTTTTAAAAATCTTCTTCTCTCTCGTAGGACAGGTTACTGTGCAGGTTAATGCACTGACCAGCGGGTCTATCTTGCCCGGGGTGGGAATCATTTTCAGACTTCATCAACTTGCAATCGAACTCGGCATTCAAGAGTGAAGGCTGTTAGGCGCGGTGATCATACAGACCGTCAAATTAGCTTTTATTTTTTAACGTTAAATTTTTTATGGAATTTTTTTTTCTTATAAAAGAAAACAACTTGTTTTCTTGGAAAATTATATATTGAAAAATATATTTATATATGGAGAGCGATTGGTCTAATGGATGAGGGATCGGGGTCGTGAGTCGAGGGTCCCGGGTTTCGTTCCCAGGCCGAAAACACCAATGAAAAATTTACGAACCCTTCCCGGCACTCTGACCTCAATTCCTCAGTTTTTCAGTTCCCATTCCTGTTCCTATGGGCCCGAGTGCCACCTTCCATGTGCGACTGCACCCGTCTTATCCCCCACTGTATCGCATTTGCCGAGGGCAAAGGGAAACTGCAGAAAACCTTGCCGATCCAGTCAGTCGCATTTTTTTTTTTTTTCATTTTTTCAACACCATTCAAATAAGAATCGAATTTTTTGATTTTCGGTAATGGCTATTTGGTAGCATGTCAAATTTTTCGGTTTCCTTATCCAGTTTTCCAAGAAACCGCTTAACGGTGTCAGAAACAAAGAGTTGTAAGAAGAAGTAATAATTAAATAAAACAGTGTTGAATTATAGTGAATTATTATTGATTTTATATATTGTGCAAATTTGGAAATTTTGTTGCACACTGAAAAATTGAATAAAATATTTTCTTGTTATCCATTTCAAATGGAAATTCACAATGGGACGACGATATTGAGGTTAATCATGCACCGGTTTCATTGAGGTTTGTCGGGAGAAAATTGATTTTTTTCTCGTAAAAATCGTATTATGAATAATTCCATAATAAAATATTGTCAAATCAAGAAATAATCGATATCTTTAGGAACTATTAAGAGAAAAAAAATCACAGATTTTAATAGATAATAAAACATATGCCAAATCTTGCGAAGTCGTCGATGCAAACTGATGTGATAAGTATAAATTTGGTATGGAATGCTCCATATATAATTCGTAGAAAATCTAATAATCTTACAAACATTTCTGATCAGCGAGAAGCACGTGTAACTTCGCGTGCCACCTTGTTTCGATAGAAGACCTCTCTCTCTCTCTCTCTCTTTGTTTCCTTCTTTCTTCATATACGATGCAGTATCTCGTCTTTAGCATTTATGCATGTGCGAGTAAACATATTATATACAGATTGCAACAGTGTGCGCACTTCTGATCTGCATGAGCCTTGAAACCAGGCTGTTTTACCTGTTCTTAACGCGACTGTTATTTATGTCTCTCAAATCTTCCGGTTCATCATATGAAACATGCGTAAATTCCGGTCAAGGTTTCGTCCTTTAAATAAGAAATTTTCCACAAGAAAGAATGTTTCTCACACGTTCAAACTTATTGAAAAAGGATTTTTTTATATTTTTTTAAATTTTTTTAAATAATGACAAGAAACGTTTGTGTTGGATGTGGTTATATGTATGAACGAGATTAAAACGATCGCAATGGGCGATTTATAAAAAGTTACAGAAAATTTAACCCCAAAACGTGTCCCAATATCCGTTTGGAAGAAAATTATTCATCAGACATCCTTGCCGAGACGCCTACCGAGCGGACATTAGTACATAGTCTTTAGAGAAATTTTTGTAAATACCCAGTTGGGATTGTGTCAATTTTAGAAATGTTTCGAAAGTTTGGCTTAATTTAGGCTTCAAATGTTTTATTCACTTTCATCACGTAATTCACTTTTTAGTAGTGTAACAATTAATAAGCATAAGTACAAGATGGAGAGGACACAATTCCTGAAGTATATCTTCAGTCATTCCGTCACATCGAGAAACTAGGAAGACTTTTAGATTATTCTGGAGACAATTGATCATTCGCTTGTTCCTCTACGTTTAAATAACCGATTCTTTCTTTCAGGATTGAGAGGCTCAACCTACAATCATTTTCCATTGAGGCAGATGTATTTTCGAATTCTTCAGAATTTATCAAATTTGAATTTTTCAACTTGAATTAATCAATATCCAAAATGATTTACAGTAATTAATACTTCTTCCAAGTAGGCCATTATTACTGCATGCAGTTACAGTATTTTCTGGCCCAATTTGTGATAACTGATTCCCAATTTATTGTGATACACCTGCTGGAAACATAAAGTTGAAAAGTTGAAGAAGCAAGTTGGTTGCGGATCAAGGAGAAAACAATGAACTAGTTTCACGATTGAAGTAATATGATCGAAAATGTAGAATAATTCAAACAAAACTTTAATACGGAACATTCAAAAAAATGTATTTACTGGACCGATAACAAATTTCGGAATTATGCAATAAAAATGTAAATTATTTTCATTTAATTATTCATCATACATCTAATTTGGTTTATTTACTGACGGTTGTAAGATTTCATTGAATTGACTTTTCCCCTCGACCAAGTGAGCGAATATTTTATATCAACGGTGTGAAACTAAAGTTACAGTTAAAGGTTTGAATCAACGAGTTATTTATTTTCACTGACAGCAAGTTTCATACCAGTTATGAATAATGTTGTAGAACCAATTGTTGTTTAGTTTCAATGAGATCAAACACTACGATTCTAAATGTTAAAGTCAATGGAATGGCTGTAAGCATTGAAATTGCGTATACGTGCGCCTGACGTAATGGCTTCAAGACGACTCCATACTGTAGTTGAAGTCACGTTTGGCTCCTTTCTTTCCTTCAAAAGTTTCAAAAATTTCAAAACTTAATACCCGCGAAAAATGGTCCACGACGAAAAGTTTTGATATTAAAAACTATTATAATAAGTTGATATTGTCTTGACTATCACGCGCATTCATCTGCACGTATATTTTTTCAAATGTATTGACCATCCTGTGATCGAAATATTTGCCCCTGGAAACAACATTCATAACACGAAATGTGTAGGACAACCTCTTCGATAAATATCGGGAGTCACGGTAGGGACCCAAGACAAGAACATTTTCTCATCTGTTCGGTCAAAGACGAGTCGCTAGAAGACCCATTTACCGCAAAGACCGCGTTCCCCAACTGTTTTCGAAAATTTCCACATCTAGTTTCCGTAATATAAAATTACAGTATTTTCGAGAATGCTGTGAAATCACGTTCTTTCATTATTTTATCTTCTTCTCGTTCGGGACTAATTAGAACTCTGTAGCTTGGAGCCCATACACCATTGGGTCAGTTTGACTAGAGAAAAACACCACTACTTTAATGTTTGCTGAATTAAGTTTTCCATTAAGTATGTAATGGTTAAATTCGGCCCCATAAGTTTGACTCTTAGGGTTAATAAAATGAAAAAAAAAGTTTAATCGCTATACTTAATGAACGGTGAAACTGCCTCATGCATCACTTTTTCCACCAGGGGTGCATTGAATACTATGATGTCAGTAATATAAGAATACTGCCCACTTATGTTTTATAAATTGATGACAAATTATCTGCATCATGCCATGGACTTACGCATGTAAATCGTTTGAGTATTGGTGATTTGTAATTTATTCCAAATTATTGTTACTTGTAATATCTGGAAGCACGTGTGCTTTTGAATGAGACTGTCCCACCTGTTCTGCCTTAACGCGATGATGATGTAACAGTATACAAAGGGAGGGGGTTTCCTATTACTTTGCGATTTCATTGTAGTGTCGGTTTATCGTGTTGGATAATTATTCGTCCCTGTATATACATCGTTCCGACAAAGCCTGCATCACGATACATATTCGTGAACGTCTCATCACTACGATCCATGTGCTTCATTGATAGAAACGAAGTACAAGGGAAGTCGGGAGGACATGAAATAAAAATTCAAAAAATAAAATTGGTAAAAACGAGATAGAAAAAAAACTTTCATCTTGTCAAAGTCCTTAGAAAATATCAACCTTGTAAAAGCTATAGTAGTAGTAGTAGTAGTAGTATTGGGAGCGGATGGGGCCACTGAGGCCCCTAATAGGCACCTAGATCTTAAAGATCCTCTGTGCTATTCCGCTCTTTAGTTCTCAGGTTGCCCTATAGTTTGCAAGCCCGGCCTTTTCGGTCAGGCTACACATTTGGGTGATGCTGAGGTTTTTTTGTTCCATTGGTTCCAGGAACATTTTCCCCCAGAGCCTATATCGGTGGATTGCGAGGACGGGGCATTTGCACACGATGTGGGCGCTGCTCTTCTCCTCTTCCTCACACAACCGACACTCCCTCCGTTCCGAGAGGCCTATTGTGTGAAGGTGGGCTCTGAGGGTGATGTGACCCGTAATGAGTCCTATACCCAGTCTTAACCTGTCTCTACTCAGGCATAACAGTTCCTGGGTTTTCTTAGGTAAAGGACTTCTCATACAAAGCTTGGCTTGTCTGCAGCCCGCCCTCATGTTCCAGAGGTGGTTGTGCTGTTGTGCAAGTTTGGCTTGTATGATTCATTTGCCTAAGGCAAAAGGCACCCCGACAATTTGGCTGTTCGGTTCCACTTCGGTTCCCTCTTTGGCCAGCTCGTCTGCGGTTTCGTTGCCCTGAAAGCTTCTATGACCTGCCTATGATCCAATGCCTATGAGAGAGAGAGAGAGAGAGCGTGCAAGCGAACACAAAATGAAAAACATTGATCTCATTTGTAAATTATTTTGGGAAATTGCAGTAACTACGTCTTACCTCAACCGCTCAGCAGGCGCAAGGAGAACAGCCATAAGAAGACGAAATCGAAAGCGAGTAACGTCTGTACTGAACGCAGATCGCAGCAGATCAATTCTGGAAAACAGAACAACGTCGGAAGATACGATTCGAATGGAAGTTCTTCTGACTTTGCTACTAACAGTAAAAAAAAAGGTTGGTCAATTGCTTATAAAAGAAATCTTCATTTCCCACTCCCTGGCCTGAATTTTCTCTTCGCAAGCTCAGCAAGCGAGAGGCACCGCTGTGACAAAGAGTAAACTATAGTAGCTTATAGTGAAAGAATAAATTGATAAACAAAATACATATTAATCTGAATGGCTTGCTGGAAAAAAAAAAAAACTAAAACTAGAACTATTAACCCTTTCCATACTTGGGGTCCACTGGACCCTAAGTGTAGTGAAAGATGGGAGACGTTGATGGGTTTAACAGAAATGCGATTAATATGCTTATGTAATAGAAATGAGAGAAAATATGACACGCGTGTTGTGGTTCAGTGATGAAATAAGAGCATAGCTAATAGGATCGTTCAATGTCTTGAAATGATTCAATAGACGTGCTAATGATAAATTTCACTCCTGAGATAGATTTCGCTGCATAACATGAAAGTATAAGAACTTCGTGAACCATATTTTTGGCGTTGAATATAAATAAATTCCATTGTAGGTGAAATATTCATTATGGGACCGAATGATATAATATAGTTGTATTAATAAACAATTTGGAATTTTGGTCAACTCACAACGATTGAAAGTTTTTAATTCAAGCACCTGAAAAGATATCGTTCATTTCAACGAGCATTGTGTCCCATATTTAGAATATAGCCGTAACAACCTTATTCTACTTTTAAATCTTCTAGAGATTAATTATAGACACCCCAACCATTACTAATCCTTGTTACGAACATGACCCTCCGTGCATCTTCATCCCATTGGTTTTCCAAGGACCGTTATGTATACATTGAGCCTCTTTTAGATGTTATGTAGTCTTTGTGTTAAAGAATAAATTAATTGATGCGTTGTATAGTTCTAGTTATAGATTTCTAATATTTTCTAAATTATTATTGTTTTTTCAAATATTTGGTTCACTGAGGGAAAAAATTGTTGGATCAATCAAATATCCTATTACGGGGTGCCAATAAAATTCTATAATCATAGCAACATCATAAAGTATTTAAAAAATACACTCGTTTTTCAACTGATCACACATTTATTTTGACCGAAGGCTCCGTCATTGAATCAACGAAATGTTCCAATAACATCAAATGTTATTGAATCGACAATTTTTTTCTCTCAGTGTTGGTATTGGACAAATAACTGTCATAAGTGAAAAAGACAGGCAGTGGCATAGTGGTAGCGCGCCCGGCTCACACCCGGTGAGTCCGGGTTCGATTCTCGCCGACATCAATGCATTGTTTCTAAGTGTCTTAAAAACTGCTCTCTGCGTGGTTCGGAACCCACATAAATAAGTAGGTCCAGGTGGCAAGGAAAAAATAGTGGAATGCAACAAACAAAGAGGCATAGAGGGACAATAGAACCATGTGAAAATCCGAGAAGGGAATGCATGTAAAACTCCTACCTACCTACCTAACTGTCATAAGTGTTTGAAGTGATGAGGGTGCTTTACTGTCCATGACAAAATGATGCGGGTTTGCAACATATACTAATTTTATTTTGTCTACGTGGATGTCTACTTTTGTTTGTTCGTTGTTCATTAATCATTTGTCGTTATTGCTGTCTGCAAAGCCGAGAATTTTGACAGTGTAATTACTGTAAAGTTTTCCTTTTCCCGGTTCTTCAATCAAAAATTCTAATTGTTTTATTTGGTACATTCGTGTTGTTCGTTCCAATCCAATTTTTTGATTTTTCTGATTCAGGTAATGTCAACCTTTTTCTGTAGTATAGTATTGTGGTATATACCGAGCAAATAAAGGTTTTTACTCGACAAGGAATAGTAACAAAAAATCAGGGAGAGCGGTTGGTCTGGTGGATGAGGGCCCGGGCTCGCAAGTCGAGGGTCCAGGGTTCGATTCCCAGGCCGAACACCAATGAAATCTTTGAAATTTTTTTTCAAGTGTTTCTACCTCGGTCCCCAGTCTATACACCTCTCTGTTATGCCTGAGCGATCGTAGTACGGCTCCATATATTTGTAGGATTTTTCCGGGACCTTTCGGGTTCTAATTTTATCGTAGAAGCTGAAGGTTGATCGACTGAATGTTTTCTCGGTCTGAGGCGTCCTCTTTCTGCAGGTGATGCTGGTTGAATTATGAAGTGTTTCCTTACGATTCCTTTCTCATCATCTTTCATCATTCTCTCCGTTTCACCATGTAGTGTAATCGTTTTTCCACGTTCCCTGCATCTCCGCATTATGCAGCTAATATTATAAAATCCACGCCAAAGATGTTAAAAAAAAAAAATGAACACAACTACTTTTGAAAAGGTGACCAGTAATTGATGTAAACGTATGTTGAAAACAACCACAATGCAAAAAAATCATCTTACATTCCTATTCAGTGATTATTTGTTGTCGATGAGGATAAGTATGTTGGAGCTTCAGCCCAAAGTACCTTGAAATATTCTCTCAATGACTCTTATCAGAGATAAGTGATGTAACAATTATCATGTTTACCATTACGGTGCAGACTGGGGTCACACGTGACTCCAGATTTTAAGTTATTCCGGGTTTTATCAGAGTTCATTAATTATTTAATTGTTATTATTCATATTATTTAATTTCATTTAATTCATATTATTTAATTGTTCTATTATAAATAATAGATACAATTTGTCCAAAAAAGTATATCCTTTTTTTCACAGAAGTCCTAAGCTTCTTCTGATTGTAATTTCAGTTGATTGTAAATTTTAAGTTCGTTTTGTTTCTCGATAAGTATTGCTTTTGGGAGCCTGAATTACGCCTTCTCTCAACCATCAATTACACTAGTCTGTGTGAACATTCTTAGTCCAACCTCAAATTCAACTAATATGTTTATTTCATCTTAAGTTAAGTAATAGTGAATTTTTCATTTTTACTTATAATATAAAAGAGGTAGTGGGTCGATCGATGAAAATCATCTATTTTGGTGTTTAATAAATGTTTACGATAAATTTTTTTTTTGTAAGTCATAATAATAGTAATGTTTGTCTTCTGTTTTCATAGTAAATTTTTTTGAGTATTTATTGTTAGGTCAGGTTTCCTTTGGGCTAAGATTCAATGTAATTTTTTTTCTTTTCCGAAATCATTCGCCAGAAACTTTGGTTCTCATATTGTTATGATCGAACTCCCCTCGTATGTTACACTATATTTTCAGCGTTAAAGTGCAAATAAGGGAACAAAAATACAATGAGAATATTAAAATAATTTAAAAATCAGTAAAATGCAATAAAAATCATTAAAGTCCGATAAAAAAAATCTTACACCCAGAATATCCACAATGAAAATTAATTTTAACTTGTTAATTTATTCAAATTCCAAACAAAAGCCAAATTTAGGTGTAACGTGTGTCTTTTTTTTTGTTCGAATATACAAAGAAGAAATAGCCGATGTAAAGTTGATGGACGACATCGGACTAGGGGAGCACGACGGTGACACTAACTCTACAGAATTTGATAGAGGAAGTGGTATGATTACCAACTCTCTGGGAGATACGACACCTAATATCAATGTTAGTATTCTTTTTAAGCGTGATAAAAAAATTGAAAAAACCTTATTTTCCGTCTTTGTGTCGTCGGATACATATGGGAGATGTATACGACGCAGCAACGTGACCTATGCAACGTCACGAAAGTCAAAAGGAAACGAGTTTAAAAAAACGAAGCGACAAAAAAGTAATGCCGATATATAAAACACACGGTAAAATCAATGAGGCTTGAGAGAGATTTCAGATTTCAGATTTCAGATTTGGTTTATTATTATGCCTTGGTTTGACCTTAAGAGAGAGGGAGAGAGAGCGAGAAAAATAACCAACAGCGAAAACAAGAGACAGAATATAGAGAAAATGATTAAATGAAAAAAGGTCTGTATGTTTACAAGTACTAACCAATATATTGCTTCTAATATTTTTGGGATTTTATGTCACCAGACTGACTGCTCACTCGGGTTAGTGTAAATTCCGCGATAGCTTCTTCAACGTGCGTGAGACGTGTGATGTGTGGCTCGACGGGTTAAAAATAATAATAAAGATAAAAGGAAAGTACTTTGCTTAATCGATTCAAACGTCGAGTTTCATCGTCGCCATAGGTGCAGAATAAATTTTATACTAGATTGGTAAAACCAATATCAGTATTGTAATATTATTATGACGCCAGCACTCATTTTGACTGCACTGTTTAATGGATGGCCAGGTCTGTGTTTACAAATATAATTCTAATTCGTTAATTTTACTGGCTCAGGACTCATTCCTTGTTGTGTTCGGTACGGAAAAAAAGAAAAAAAAAATAATTAAATAAACCTTAACAAAATTGGTTGATGTAACGATTTCACAATGATTTTACATGTGCCAATTCCATAAAGGCGACATTCAGCGTGGTTATATCGATGAAGAACGGCCTCGTAGTCGAAGTAACACCTACCTTGAATGTACTACTTGGTTATACGAAAGAATCTTGGATCAATCGTTCATTCATCGAATTTGTACACCCGAAGGACAAACAAACGTTCACCGATCATCTCGCCAAGAACATCGTTCTACCGCAAGGAGATCGTGTCAAGGGTAAGAAAAATTTCGTGTTATAAAAAAATTACCAACTTTCAGATTATTTCTTTTGTTTCTCTGTCGGTGAAGAGATTTTTGATCAACTCTCCAAAAGAAAATGTTAAAAAATCTATTACAACTACTTTTACCGATACGGTAAAAGCATTGACAATGCAACTGTCGTAGAACAGTGTCATTTTCTCAACCTATTTGTCTAATAATGAAACATTTATATATGAATCTTCTGTGGGAGAGCGGTTGGTCTAGTGGATGAGGACTCGGGCTAGCAAATTGAGGGTCCGGGGTTCGATTCCCAGGCTGAACACCAATTAAAATTTGAGATTTTTTTTCAAGTGTTTCTACCGCAATCCCCAGTCTATACCTCTCTGTGATGCCTGAGCGGTTGGTATGCGGCTCCCGGTGCTCCCATGGACGGTTCTCATCGTGCGGATGGTGGTGGCCCCCTAGCCGTGTACTGGCTGACTAATTGCATCACAGCTGAGGAGGTATCTGCCTGAGACGCCTCCTGGTAGCCGTGTTTGAGCGTGCTCACATTGCTACCCGGGGAGATCAGGGAGAAACTGCGACTGACTGTATCGGCAAGGTTTTCTGCAGTTTCCCTTTGCCCTCGGCAAATGCGATACAGTGGGGGATAGGTCGGCTGCAGCCGCACATGGAAGGTGGCACTCTGACCCATAGAAAGTGAGAAAACGGACGAATAGGGGTCAGAGTGCCGGGAAGGGTTCATTTAAGCGACAGAGGCATGCGCAAAAACAGATATATATATACTTGGAGTAGTTTTTATTTTCTTCTAATTGTATACGTTATTATACCCGTAGACTAATCATGACTTGAGCCTCATTTTTTTCTCTCGTATAATCCCTGTCTTAGGTCTCGATGAACGTCCGAAAGGTATATTTTGCAATCTACGAGAAAACGGAGAGCCAAGATCAAAAGTCGGGAGTGGAAGTGACGAAAGCAGCAATCCCCGCGTAACAACATCCAATCGATATTTGCCCTTTCATTTGGTAATGAGCATCAAAGTATTCCGTGACCCTACCAGCACGGAGAAGCGTCAAATGATATTTCTGATTATCAAAGCCGAGCCAATAATGCCCATCTACAAAGGTAGATATTCGTAGATGGTATAACAAACACGGACATGTCAACAGTGAGGGAGCATTTTTTGATTTTTTCTCGCAATTATTCACCGAAATATGCGTCTTATTTTTTCAACATAACTGCTCATGTTCATTAAAATCAGACAGCTTATATATTTATTATTTCATATTCCAGATGAAGTATAATAAAAAGTGTCATATTTTAGTCGAATATTTTTAATTCAGGATATTAACTTACGGAAAAAAACGTTACTTCCAAATTACATTCATTCACCGAATAATATTTTTTTTTTCATTCTTTGTTGTTTCCTTTTATATATCTATTTATGCACTATAGCACCTGAAGAGATGATATTATCGAAGATGTTTTCAACTCGTCACGATTGCAACTGCATCCTGACCCACGTTGAAGTCGACGTGGTACGATATTTGGGCTTTATGCCCCAGGATATGATAGGTCGGTCGCTGTTCGAATTCTATCATCCTGACGATCTGCCGTCCCTGAAAGAAGTCTACGAGATCGTGAGCACAATAACCCTACTCTAATCATTTTATTTCAGCCTTGTGTTTTGCTTTCAGAGAGGCAAAAAAAAAAGGAATAATTTTGTGGGCTTAATGAGAGTCATTTTTTGAGTAATGATTTAGTTGGAGGAGACATGACATAATTAACCAGTAGATTAATGAAAAAAAAAAAAAAAAAATTTCGCCCATAAACCTATTTTAATCGATGGCTATCGATTATAATGTTGTGTTCTCCAGTTGAAATTGTGATACGAATAAATAAAGCTTCAATATTAAACGAGTGTAAAAAAAAAAGGGAAAAATAATTTCCTACCAGACGGGAAAAATAAAATACGCTGATCTGTTTTTTGTTGCTTAATTATGACTCATAGAAAAAATAATCATTGAAATTTATATAGTGAGACTGTGTAGAAGAATACGGTGAATAGGATATTTTTGAATGACGTTGTTATTGACAAACAGGTTTTAAAGACGGAAGGATTGGCATTTCACTCAACACCCCACCGATTCGCAACACAGAATGGCGATTACGTTGTGTTGGATACCGAGTGGTCTGCATTTTTCAGTCCCTGGAGTGAAAAAATAGAACTTGTCGTAGGTAATCACAGAGTCCTTCGTGGACCAACGAATCCAGATGTCTTTCGAATCCCGAACGACTGTCAGAGAAACTTTGTGGCAAATGTCAGCGAAGAAGTAATGAAGGAGTCGGAGATCATGCAGGGGGAAATCCGTGCAATTCTCAATAAGGTAATCAGCGACGATCCTTTTCCCCCAAAATCCCTATTCAATCATTGTGACAAAAGTCAATTATTAGGGAGAAATTTAAATCTTATGAATATTCCCAAAAATAAATAAATAAACAAAATTTCAATGAAGAACAGGTATGACTTTGGTGTCAACAAAGTCAAGCAATTTTAAACTGAAAAGTGAGAAAAAAAGAGTAACATAATATTGGTCCTCAGCAAGTGCAACAACATGAAACCAACAATATTTATTTTCATACGAAACTGTGTTTTTTCTCTTCTTTTATTTGAAATACATCCACGATGACGCAGAAACCCCAAAGAACTGAAAACAACGACGCCAGCGAGATAAGCTCTAGTTCTAAAAATCTCAACACGTTCGTGAAGATGCTGCTGCGGGAGGTCATGCCTCCAGCGCCAGTCTTCAAAAAGCATTGCACAGCTGAAGATAAGATCCTTTTGGTGACTATTAGCTTCGTTTTAGTATGAACGAAAAAAAAAAAAACTACAACAAATACAAACAAACATTTTTATTTGGGATTTTGTCATCAACTATACATTATGCACGCGCTGTCATGGACAACATTCAAATTTTGCATACTGAGAAAATCGTTTAGTTGTGAACTGAATGGTTTCGTGAAATACGTCGAATGTATAATATTGAGTTGATGGAAAACCTTTATTATTATACCGCCTACATTACGATTGAATTTTTTGTTGAATTAACGCAAAATCCGTCTAATAAGATAAATAATTACTGGATCTAAATATTACATTCGACGCAGTACTTCACGCAGCTGCGTAGTTGATATTTTAGGGACATTTGTGCATCCTTTCCGCATATCACCCGTTGCCTTCTATTTTTGCACGCACGTATGCGAGCTGCATCTATATATGTATTTTATTTTAACGATCTCGAATGAGTTCTTTTCTTCATTCAATTAAACTCCATATATATGTATATGAACATTTATCACTGGTAGGGAATGAACAATTTTTGATTGAGAAACCATTTTACAATTTTATTCGTTGCCACGTACATCAGTAATAAATTATTTGAATTTAGTAGTGAATACTCTAATTTATAAGACGTTTGTGGTCATTGGGATTCGACAAAACAGCTCTTCAACACAATATGTTGGATTTAAGCAAGTTGGCAGTTTTTGCAAATGTCAATTTAACATTAGCACAAATTGTATTTAAATTGCAATAAAATGAGGATTGTTTATAGCAAGCGTCAGACGATTTAAAGTTCAGAACTCTTCTAGTTTTTTTTTGACTATGTAAAAACAAGAGTGCTCTGCCGACTTACTTCCGGCTAGAAGATCTTTGGTCATAAAATTTCCTTAAGGTAATTGGGTAGAGTTTATCCGACTCCAAATGTGAGTCTATTTTTCAGCATTACGAATGGACGATTAAGACACAAAAGCGATTTAAAAATCCACTTTTATTCAAGAATAAAATTCATCAACACGCGTACAATTCTATATATTTTTTGTTTTAATTTTGTATATTTGTTCCTGCGCATGTCTCTGTGGCTTATACGAACCCTTCCCGACACTCTGACCCCAATTCCTCAGTTTCTCAGATCCTATTCACTCAGATCCCCCTGTATATCGCATTCGCCGAGGGCGAAGGGAAACTGCAGAAAACCTTGCCGATACAGTCAGTCGCAGTCTCTACCTGATCTCCCCGGGTAGCAATGTGAGCACGCTCAAACACGGCTACCAGAGGTGTCTCAGGCAGGTACCTCCTCAGCTGTGATGCAATGTTATCCTCTGCGCCTTCCTATGCTCGCAATGGATTTTAAAAAGCTAATATCTTGAAAGCTAAACGGTGAAATTACTTCAAATTTTGCAAAAACGTAAAAAAAAAAAAATTATATTCTTTCGATTCAATGGAAAAAAAATATAGGGACACTCATGAAGCCCAACTCTACCCAACTACCTTAAATGAACATCAACATGAATGATTACGACTTTGAGTGGGAAACGAAAAATAGTTGAATGGTTTCATACTTGAATGAATGCCAATTTTTAGCCATGAGTCAAGAGTAGATGCATGTGAAGAGTTCAATAGCATTCACCAAAATGTAATAAATATTTGACTCATCGTAAAACGACAGCCCATAAACCACACGTAAACATATTTGTTTCTATAACAAGGCATGAAACTGTGACAATTTTTTTCATCTACTTGAGTTAGACGCAAACGGGAAAGTAGAATCGTTCGAAAGTCGTGCAGAATTCATTTTTCCAAATAAAAAACAAGCACAATGGTATTTTTTGAATGATCGAACGAATTATGTCACGATTATTCCAAGCAATTGAATAACAAGTTATTTTGCCTACTTACGAAAGATGCTTCTCCATTTGTATATATATATCTAAATAAATTTTATATTCCGGGCTTACTAAAGATTTTTAGAAGTGTAACAAGAGGGAAAAACGGTGAGTAAAGATAACTCAAATTACAATAATGCAGTAAATCTTTACAGCTTCCTGGTTTCCAATAACGATTTGGTAAGATAACAAAAGATAACATTTCACGCGCATACATAGATTCAGCTTCAGCAAAAAAGAGATAAAGAGAGAGAGGGAGAAGAAAGAAGGGCCCTATTTGCATAAGTGCCCATGATAAGCCGCAAGGTTCTCTTACGTATAGTGAAAGCATTGAAAAAAACACAAGTCTGACAGGTCGTAAATGATGAACTTTTACGACGGGGACAGTGAGCATAAGAAGAGAAAAAAGAGCATAAAATAATTTATGGCTACTAGTGGATAATAAACGAGCTCATTTTATTTTTGCTATAATAAAAATAATTATTTCCCCATTTCAAGGATACAAATTTTTTGCGATTATCGACATTAACCTGACGCAAAGAAAATACGTAAAAAAAAAGTGTAACTCGTTAGTTGGAAGGAGAGAATGATTTGCGTGCCCTTATGGAGTGGATTAACCCTCGTTGGTGATCAGCTTACGATTAAAAACCTTGTTGAGCTCTATGAACCGATGTAATGCTTAAAAAAAAAAAAAAAAAAGCCACTTGAAATAAGTTGATGAATACAGATACAACGGATAAATAAAGTACCTTGAAAGTTTGAAAAGGTCATATCCTAAGTCGCTACAATATAATTGTGAAGGGATCACACAATCCCTTGTTGCAGAAACATGACACTAACATAATGAGTGCAAAATCACCTCATGATGGCTACTGTGACAGTAAATCGTCTACCGAAACTCCTCCAAGCTACGGTCAGCTCAATTACAATGACAAAATAACCAGATACTTCGATAGCAATCTTCCCATAAATCCAATCTATGGAAGTGATGAGGATGACAAGAATCTGAGTGTGCCGAGCAATAAGGATAATAGCAATCCGAGCTCGAATTTGACCGGTAAGTTTTATTTTACATTTCATGTCTTGGTTTGGACAGCTCATGAGAATAATGTGTGAATTCAGTGTAAAATATCACTTTTTCCTATTTTTTTTTTTCAAACAGGACGGTAAAAAATTATGATTTCTATAAATATTGAAAAAAAAAAAAAAAAAAAGTTCGACTTGGTCCATATTTCGGAGCGTTACAGTCGTTCGAAGCAAAAACGAATTTCTTTAAAAAATCATATTTTACAATTGTATGAACAAAAAATCAAGAGAGTTTATTTCAATGGATATTTTACAACAAGTAAAAAAGTTTCCGTCCATATCAATGAATTAATAGAAGTTTGAATTAAAAAAAAAAAATTTTTAACGTCCAACACTTTTAATCACTTATGTGGCTATTCAAGAAAATCAAACGAAATTAAATTGATAATATAATACGAGTGGGAATTTTAAGTGACAGCAAAGATCCATTTAGTATGAGATTTTTACAACGCACGTCATTCACGGGCCCCATGAAGCGATTAATGACCAATTCAGTATTCACCGGTGCTTTCTTCAATATTTTAAGTACATATCAACGTAGAATCATGCAGCAACTTTGAGGCGGTTAAAATTTTCAACAATCTCTTGCGAGAAAAAAAAACTAGAGTTTTACTTAGCGCCAACTAATTGTGTTGCGGGCGAAGCCCACAGACACAAAGTTCAGAGTTTAGATTTAGAGGAACCAATTTTTTTTTTTCGAGTGACGCCGCAAATTCTCGACTATTCATTTCAAGGGTGATCTGTCTTTTTGTATTTTCCATTGTCAAATTAATATCACACAAAAAATGACGCGATCGCAGGCACGAAAAACACGACACTGAGCGGTGAGAATCTGAGCAGTGGGTCGAACAATCGTACGAGTTACAACAGTTGTGACGATAGTGACATTCCGCAAAACACGAATCCACAGCCTACGAGAGGTTTAAAAATGCCGAGACTTACTAAATCGGTGTTGAACAAACATAATCAGAAGATGGAACAGTTGCTAGTGCAGCAACACAAAGAGTGGCGGTGTAAGATGAAAAACAGCAATGAGAACAAGGATTCTAAAACTAACGGTACGCAGGACAGACCAAACAACAAACGAAGTCAAGATCAAACAAGGAGTAGTGGGGCTAAAAAACGCAAGATCGAGAATCGCGAGGGGGAAGAGTGCAAGGTACGTCACGTTTTTAAGGCACACGATGTATTATTATTCGTTTTTCTTGTTGTCAAATATTAATGCAGGATTTGGGAAAAACTATTATTTCTCATGTTAAGTTTACGTGAAAGTTAAAAAAATTATTCAAGTTTGTTCGCTGGGCGTATATCTACGTATTTCAATTTTTGTTCAAAATGAAAAAAAAAATAAAAAAAAACAATACGAAGCTCTAATAGTGGCCGTAGCCAGTGCCCCTGAAAATTTCTTCGACTATATAAGAGTCGAAAATAGTCGAGAAAATGATGAATAAAGAGACTGAAAAATATATACACTAACTGTTAAAAAAAAACTCTCATCATTGAATTAACAGATTCCAAAGTGCGATGTGAATACGAAAACGTGTACTGTAGCTCCTCAACTCGCTACGCCGAAAGCACCAGTGAGCTTGGAGGATAAAATTACGCCTGAAACAGCACCAACTCACAATTTAAACTTTTGTCCATCTGTAACGCAGCCCGTACCTGTGCAACCGCCCCATTCTCATTTCTACATGACAGCTCCAAAGTAAAAATTCTTTTGCAACCTCATCCCGGTATATTACGATTGCTGCTTGGGCCTAAATGATACCAAGTTATTTGTCTTTTTTTTTTTTTTTTTTTTTTTTTTTTTTTTTTTACAGTACTTCAGCGCGAAAAGAATCCAAATGCCCAGAATTATCGTCCGTAGTGCCATTGTATTGTGTTCCGTTGCCAGGAATTCATAACCATCCCGTATCAACTCCTCTACCGACCACAAATCAATTACCCAAGAATAGTCGACTTCCGCAGATTACTTACGGTAATGATAATGAATTTTCTACATGAAGCATTTCCCCTAGCATTTCACGCGGTTGTAGAACCGATTATTTTTAATTTTTTTAATATGAAATAGTATCCCATGCAGATTTTTTTCACGATTTTTTTCGCACGTTTTTTGCGAGTTAAGATTTATCAAAAAATCTACATTTTAGAAAGTTCGTAAATGCTCTGACGTCGATATCTTTTTTAATTAATCGACGTTTTAGCAAATGTTTATTTTTAGTTCACACTTTCATTTGAAGAAATGTAAAAAAAATTTATTGATCATTTCATTAGCTGAAAAATAAATTTCCAAGTTCGGGGACTCAGAAAAATAATGAAAAATTTCGCATATATATATATAATATATATTTTTTTTCGTGCTATTTCTTAGAATTGCAAAACAATCTTAGCTCCTGAAAAATTTTGTGCAAAAATCCGCACAATCGGCACGATAATTGCATATTTTTCATTATTTGTAAAACAATTTTGTTAAAGCTTCCTACACTCCGGTACCATTGGCAGGTGTTATTTATCCGCCAATTGTATGTCCACCTGAAACGGCAACGACATTGTACGGGCCATTTTTACTACCGGGTCCAGCACCGATTCATCATGAAACAACTCTAGCTTATTCGGCAATTGATAGACGAAGAAATTTATCTGAATGCACTGAACGTCCGGCATCTCCAGCTACAAGTATTAAAGGCGAGCTTGGAAGTACAGTAGCATTGTCCGAAGATTCGACAAAAGTGGTAAAGAACATTAACACTAATATTTATTTATATTAATCATCATATTCATAAATTTATGATACGCGTGTTAATAATTATATTATTTGAATGCTGAAAAAAAAAAAAAAAAAAAAAAACAGCTGCATATTCTGGGCGAACAATTGTCCTCTTGCATCAGCAACGACGGGGGATGCTTGAGTCCCGTGTCTAACATGAAACGCGAAACCAACGGGAACATTCAATTCACCTCAAGTCTCGAAGATTCAAGTGACTCGAGTTTTTACGATAGCTTCTTGACAAAGAGTAACGGAAATAGTTACGACCGAAGTGAAATAATCGATGCGCAGCAGCGATCACAGGTTTTACATTTTTTTACATTTTTATTTCTCTTCTGCTCGTTCATTTTTATTATATGTCAATAATATTAAACATTTGCGACTATTATCAATTTCAATTCGACTATCTTTGTGTGTTCAATTAAATGGTCTGTGGTCTATCGGGAGGGGGGGGGGGGGGGGGTCTATCGAGCGACCATTCTCATGCATGCAAGAAAAAAATATTTTTTCATGTCTTTATTAATCAGCTGAGTATTCTGAAAATGTATAATGATTTCATGCAATGTAAAAGTTTGTTTGAACATGTAACCGTTTTGTAAAAAGCAACGATTATTTTTTACTTTACTTTTCATTTAACTTGAAATTTATTAATTTTGTTTTGTTTTGTATTATTTTTTATTTTTTATTCTTAAAGATAAAAATACTGCATAAAATATACAAAAGTTTCATACGCAATTGCATAGATTCTTGAAAAGCATCAGTTGATCAGTTCTTTGAATTTATTTATTTATTTATTTTGCATCCAACTACTTATGAACCTTTTTAAATAATTAGAAAAAATATTCAGCGACCTGAATGTAAAACTTTCTACAACTTGAATTTTGTAGAATACTCTGTGGAATTGCACGAATGATGTCAAGATGCAGTCTGAACTGTTACCAAGAGGACCGTCATGGCAGGCGGCCGATGAAATGAGCGAAGAGCTAATATATCAGTACCAATTGACTCCAAAGCCGTTGAACGAAGTCCTCGAGGCTGATATGAAGATCCTTCGAAATTTTAAACAGCCATCAATGGTGAGCGATCAATTGATACAAATGTACTCAGACATGGAGCTTAGCACGGTTGATTTGCCCGGAAAGCTCATACTTTGCGAGTGTAACATGCTGATGGATGGAGAACACGGTAGCTGCAATGATGGTCAACGTAATATACCACTCGAGGTAAGAATACGTAGTCCTTGATAAAAAGTCAAGAAAAACATTTTTTTGTTTTTGCTTTTTTCAATTTTTCCTACACGGAGAAAACGCATCTGTTTCGTCAAGTTATATTTAAAATGTTCTTTATGAGAAATATGAGAATTGAGACAAAATTTATCATAAGGCATAGTTATTTCTGGAAAAGTTGCAAAAATTACTATGCCTCACAGTTAATTTTAACTGAATTCTCATATTATGTACAAAATTTAAAGGATATTTCAAAACGAAATTTTAATTTTTACTTGACGAAACACAGTCGTTTTCTCCGTGTAAAACGTACAATGATTTTTTCATGTGAGCTTTTTTAATTAATTCTTAAGGTTACCATCACATACAAATTTCGGATAAAACGTTTTTTCTTCTATCCCTTACTTGCCACATCTTTGTAGAATTACGTACTTGCCACCAAATCAAATAACGGGAAGGTCAGACTTAGATTGAATCTGAAAATCCCATATATTTTCATTGTCCAACATTTCAGACACGTTGTGTTAAGGAAGTTGATCTGGTTATCGACTTAACAAAACAGTTATTAATTTAAAAAATTGAATACATTCATTAGTATCTACAAAGTCACCTGTTCAAATTTTGAACCCTGACGATACCTTATTCGTGAGAAATGAATAAAAACAGATTTCCTCAATTAACACTGTTCCTTATGGGTTGCAGTGGTTTTTCCGTCTGCATACAAGAAATTTGCAAATATTGACAAACAGTTTCAGAAAAAACTTCCAATATCGATTTAAAAATATCTAAAGAACGTTTGTACGGCCTCCGAAAATCAATTCGATACTTATGAGGTTTAGAATCAATGAATTTGTCCTGAAAATGGAGGTTAAAGCGGTCAAACTTTGGAGGTTAAACACGTTAAACTCGATGAGCAGACTACGTTAGTCACAGCAGTTTTTTCTTTTGACTTGCTCGGTACCAGATGATCTTCCTTAAAATTTGCGGCTAAAATTCGAAAAAGTATAAAATTTCATGCCGCTTTTTCCAATTAAAAACAAAAAAACTTCGTCGTCACAATTTCTTAAGAATGTAATACATCAACGAAGAAAGGGATTTGTTTTATCGGTTACAGCTAAATGAATAAAAGAGTGTTATGAACAACGCCCTGATGATGATTGTCCATGAAAAGAACGCACTACTTACATCAACATGTATCTGTATGAAGATACATATAGATGTTTCGAGAATTATTTTCCAACAAGTTACTTCTATACCAAAATGGCAACTTATCGATTTTCAGTTTTTGCTTTCTCTTTTATTTTCAACGAGCAAAAATATCAATTAAAAATTTATCACGAATATGATAATTACGATCATAAATATGTCGAAGCGGAACCAAAGAGGGCGCAGAACTGGAAGAGGACGACGTAGATCGCTGCACGAAAAAAAAAAGAGTACTGTGTGACGCATTATGCGCTTTACATAGTTTTGACGCTAGCATAAGTTGTGAAGTGCTACCGCAAATGAAAAAAAAAAAAAAAAAAAAAAAGAAATTATGTCTGAGTACTTCCAGTACGCGAAGAGAATATACTACTCGGCGAAAGGTTTGGTGACTATAGTTCCAGACATATAATGAATGAGGCATACACAAGTATGTCATAAGTACGAGTTGTAGCTCATGTTTACATTCTCCTAACAAGATGTGTTACGTATATCTCTGGCATCACAAAGCGAACCCAGAACTGTCTTTAGTGGCACCATTTGTTTGTCCACTGATCCAGACCAGACACGTAACCAGTAGGGACCGTAATAGGCGGAAACCTCAACGCATGAGGAAAACGGGAAAGAACAAATGATTTTATTGAATGAATGCCGGTCGAGGGGTAGTCCTATATTATACTTTTGTGTTATGCACATCGATGTATAGTGATTTATTGTCGACATGTTGTTTCCCATGGATTAAAAATTATGAGAACTACTACGAAAACGCGCAATTCTCATGCAAAACTTGTGATATTATTTTTCAAACGGTATTCTCTCTCTAGTCAATTTAAAAAAAAAAAGAATGAATATATCTACTGCCGTTACATTACTGCCACGACTTCGCTTAGGTTGCTTTGAGAGTAGGCAAAAAAAAAACTGAAATGGACGAGTGCTCGGTAAAAATATTACGAGGGTATTTGTTTTTCCTTTATCCGCTGTTGCAAATATAATGGAACAGCGGGCAAAGCGGAACATTTTTTCAGAAAAGTCACACTTTTTTCTTTTTTTTAGTTAAAATCTCAAAATTTTGATCGATCAACTCAGGAAATGCGATGAAGAAGTATACATTGGAAAAAACTCAGATTACAAACATCCAAAATAAAACGTATTTATTAATTGAAAAAAAATGAATATCTAAAGAAATTTTTTGAAATTATACAGTTTGCTTATTTAAGAAGTCACATTAGAACAATTAGAAGATTTTGTCCCGAATTATTAAATTTTTCCTGCCTTGAGATTGTGACAGAAATAAAATTTCACTTTGTTAAAATTAAGGTGTTACGCTCCGCCCGCCTCTCCCATTTATATTTTCATTTAATCGAAATAATTCGAGTTTGCTATCAGTCCACTTTTTAAATCAATATTCGAGTGTCGGAATAATATGTTTTGTGAATTATCCTCAACAATTTTACACGAAAATTTTTCTGAATCTCCTTCTACAGGAAATAATGAATATGGCACATGGAATTAAATGAAAACAGATTTTTTGGAGCCATGTTCACAATTTTTATATTTTCAGCAGAATATCATTTGCCTCAATGTTTTTAATACGAAGCACAGTTTCCATACGAAGCAACACATTTACATCCTGAGAACCTAATCTTCGATCGCTGATACCAAAGCGTAATATAGCAATTTTCGCGCTTTATTGCAGTAGTTCTTATAAGGCGATCGATTACATTGATGATGAAAATCGTATGAAAAAACTTTAAAATCATATGAAATGTAAAAACATTTGTGACGTTGTACTTTTATTGCGAAAAATATTATCAATCACATTTATTCTTCCGGTAAATATTTAAAAAAGGTCCTTTTGCGAATAATTGTCCCAAAATATTTTTTATGCATTATTAACAATAAAAAATGATTTCATGATTTTAGGGAAGGGGAAGTTTGAAAAATCATAAAAAAATACAAAGGGGAAGGCAAGAAAATCAAAAGATGAAAAAAGGACAATGTAACAAACGAATCTGGGAAAATTCATCCTCGGAAAACTCGTCCCCTGTTAATTTTAGGAATGTGTTTGTGTGTGTCGAACCATTGGATTGGGATCGGGATTGGTTCTTGTTCGGAATTTGAAACAATTCGAGTACTAAAAGAATGAATAACGAGAATTGCTAAGCAATTTAAATTTCTGTCATATTTGCAAGAACGAAAGAAAAAAAAAATTATTATTTCTTTAGCTTCTCCCTTATCCGTGAAAATGATCGCAAAATCAATTTTTCTAACTATCACACGTCAAGTAAAATGTTGGGACCATTCTCTGCAAAAGGACCTTTGTAAAAATTTACCACATCCTCTCTACGACATAGAAAAAAAGTCGATTATTTTTCATGCATCACCCTTAGAGTTTACGCAGGCTTTGTACAAATTACTTCTACACAATTGCCAATAAATAATAGGACCGTTAAATATTTATAAATACTTGAAATTTGTCACAGGTGTAACAGGCCATTGATGAAATTATTTAATAACAAGTGGCTGCCAGATTGATAGTTGCTACCGAGAATGCTAAATATCGTCACTAATTACTGGTTCGTAGAGTTTTCCTAAAGATCGCTATTGATAACATCTTACACACACACACGAATTTATTTAGTTTCTGACCGTTGCTCTGGTACTGTGGCTAGCGTGCTTGTTCCTTAACCAGAGTTTCGGGAAGTGCCAGTTCCGTTATCTTTTGAAGGGAAATAAAAATATGGGCGTGATTAGATGTACGTATGAGGCATACACAAGTATAAGTACACTCGAGTGTCATATGCGTACAGCTGTAGGCCGTGTTTTGATTCTCTTGACAAGACGTGAAGTAGTTCCGGCACCATGAGGCAAACTCGGGTTTTCTGCAGTTTCTCCTTGCCCTCGGCAAATGCGATACAGTATAATAGGGAATTAATCGGCTGCAGCCGTACATGGGGGAATCGTTGGAAAAAGTGGGAATCGCGGGAGAAGAGAATAATCGGCGGAAGAAGGGGAGGGAAAACGCTGGAAAATAGTTGGAACAGTTATAAAAAAATTTATATATACTTAGTTGTGAATTTCTGTACTTTTGGGATCGCCGATTACGAATCCAATATCTAAATTTCCAAATGCAAGATGTCAGATTCGACCGGTCGTTTGGAAAAATGTATCAATTTTTGGGTACGCCCTTCCTCAGCGAAACGGCATGTTTTTAGTTTTTCAGTCTGATCTATTGGATTCGTCACTTTGAATTGTTAAAATAGAGATTCCCGATTCGTTATCAGCGACCCCGAAAATCTCATGGTCGGGTATCATTATTAGAAAAATTAGTGCATGAAAGGGTTAATAAGTAATGTCGAATATTTATTAAAAAAAAAAGCTTTCGATGTAATATTTATTTTCGGGGAATTCAAAATTTGATTTAAATGCGCTAATATAGCTCCGTAATCTTTTAACTGTACGGCTAGGTTGTCCGTGAGCTTTTTTTTTACGTAGACTTACTGTGTTTAAACAACGTACAGTATTTTGCATATATTTATACATATGAAGCCACCATAATGGCGTTTCGTTAAAAAAAAAAGCCAACCACGAAAGCCACTGATACTCAGGCATACGCACCGAAGCTGAAAGGACACATACCACCTTAAGGATTCACAATAGATTCGATTCAACAGTGTAGTATCGATGTATCGATGTATCGATTTATAAAAATGTAAAAATCATATCTTCAGCCACTGTGATCGAAACTTCATCGAATCTTTATAGTTATACATATTAGAACGGTTTCTAAGAGAAAAAAATTCAAACAAGAAAGCAGTCGTTTGATCGATGGACAGGCAGAGACTCAAAGAGCTATCATATCATCAAGTTCAAATAGAAAAATCAGTTTATACGTCGTTAAAGACCACGTTATAAATAAACATGTACATTGTATACGTATATACAGATATATTTTGACCAAAAGTGATCTCCTTGCACAGAGTAAGTCAAATGCGACCATTTTATAATCGCGGGAGATCTTAATGCATAGTAAATATATACATATCAATTGAAATAGACGGGACCAATCGAAAAAAAAAAAACAAACAAAACTTTTTTATGTATCTATTATAAAAAGCTTCTTTTTTTCTTCATATTTTGTACATTGTTCGAGAACTTGCCGATCGTTCAAAAAATGAAAATAGAAAATTAAAAACCTAATATGCAAATTGAATGGAAATAATTATTTCAAATTTTCGGATCTTCATCGCATTGAAATAATTATTGTTAATCTAGAGATCTCTCGTACAGTTAACAAGACAGGGTAATACGACAGGGTTCAATTTCAATGCGAATCAATTGATCGATCAATGAAACACGTTCGTGCACATACACAAATGTTCAGTATATTTAAACTTCATCTTATGGAAGATAATGGCCAAGAAAGCTAAGCTTCGATACCTAACAGAGTCACTATATATATTTTTTCTATGATGTAGGTAGGAGTTTTACGTGCATTCCCTTCTCAGGATTTTATATGTTTCTATTGTCCCTCTTTTTGTTTTGTACTTTTTTCCACATTACCACCTGGGACCTACACATTTTTACGTGGGTTCCGAACCACGGAGAGAACAATTTAAGAGACTTAGAAAAAATCCATTGGTGTCGGCGGGAATCGAACCCGGACCCACCGGGTATGAGCCGGGCGCGTTACCACTATGCCACTGCCTCTCTTTTTCTATGATGTATTAATATAGATTAATGTCTCACATACAGTACGAATCTATCTCGTTATAGATACGTGAAATATTTTTCTTCCAACTTTAAACTTGACGTTTTAATTCCGATGTCCTGATAATTTTAATCTCTTTTAGTGAAAAAAACTGTATTTACTTACTGTTTTTATTTTTTTTTCCTTTCATTTCTAAATTCATTGCTTCCTCGTGTACGAAATTGCATGTAAATTGAACGACAAATTTATCTGAAGAATTTAAAAATCAGTACAATGAGCCTCAGTGTTTGTAACAATATGAAATCGAAAATATAGGAATATTAATTATTCTTATACCGTGTACACTCTTTGCAGCAAAATATCAATCGAAAGAAAAGACTCGTTACTGGTGGAAAACCGATTTATTTTTTTTATTTGTCAATATACACCGCGGAATTTTTTGTAATAACGCGTGTACACGATTTCTTGGTCTTTCAAATTTTATACCGAATTCACAAATAATAGAACACTTTATGGTAATAGACAACAGTACAACGACGGCTGTTACATTCACATTTTTATACACTCTAGTGTACGCATAAATAAAATTTAATACTCAAACGTATGAATTAACCATTGCGAACGAGTTTTCTGTGAAATAATATATCGAGTGCATTCATTCGTCTCTGATCTCGATGCATTAACAGAAATTTTTATTTATTACATACATAAACGAAGCACACGAATGATTTTTTTTTATGTCGCTGGAGTCGGAAGCGAAGGATGTACTTAAGGAAATTTCGATCTTTAAATACGAAGCCAAATACTGCGATAATAAAACTCTTGCGATGGTTTTGTTTGTTTGTTCTTATTTTAAATGAGGTCAGAATTTTATTAATTCAAATAACAAATGCGCGATTCCACTCTGATTTCACTGTGTGTAATTAATAGTTGAAATAATAACAACAACAAAAAACACAAGATAAAAGCAGACGAACAACCAAAAAATTCGAACTCCGATTGCATTGCTTTTTTTTCTCATAAATTCATCAAATTTGTGGCAATGGAACGTGGCCTTTGAATCTTAAGGCGGCAACAAACTCTCTTTGCTACACTTCGTTTTTCCAGCACTTTACAAGGAAAAAAATACAAGCATATATTATTACATCTAATGTCTGATTAAGAGTTCAAGTTTTCTGGTTGTGCACGAGAAAGAATAAGTTCGAGTTGAGAATAGAAACGTAAATCGCTATTTTCAATGAAAATAAAAATGTGTCAAACACAAATAAAAACCTGTACTATCGATTTTTGGCGGGACACGAGCAGCTTGGACACTTTTATTAACCCTTTAAGCTATACAAATTTTTTACGCTAAAAGTAACTCCATGAAATCGCAGCTCGGGTTCATTCCAAAGATCGATAACATTTTTATTTTCTCCTCTCGCAATGTACTAAACATAATTTAAGGTAGTTCTATCCTTATATCGTATTCTTGAAATTTTGTTGAAAATTTCGATAAATCTTTTTTAATGTCATATCCACGAGTGTAATAAATTTTAGAAGGTTTTACCAAGCGCAAGTTCAGATATTTATTGGTGAAAATGACAATTTTCGGTAGTCTCTCATAAGAGATCGTGTTAAAAGTTACATTTTCATCAATAAATATTTTGGCTCCTACATGGTGAAGTCTTCTAAAACTTTGCATGCATTTTTATGCAACATCAAAGAAGCTGCATTTAGTTTTTAAAAATAATCCAAAGAAAAAAATGTTGGCAATTTTTGTAATTATGCAGCAAGTACTTATTACCTTGGATGACCTTGAATTTGGAGTATATTGTTCTTTAGTCAATTAACAATAAATTTTCTTAATTAATTAATGCTCGCAAAGCATTTTGTATGTGAGAAAAAATGAAAAACAATTTTTCGATATGAATGTCACGATAGAACTACCTTAATCACTGTAAGGAAACAAATGAAGACTATTGTGTTTTCAACGTGTCTTTGAGTAGATTCGTTAGTGTTGAACGGATTTGTCGCAATCTGTGTGATCTAATTGTAATACACAGCGTGAAGTATCATGTACCGCTTTTGTCTACTTCGTAAGAGTGCACACATCAGTGTAAAAAAATAATTGAAATAAAAATAAATCATGCACCGTGGAAAAAAAAATATATATATTTTAATTCTCACAATGTTTTTTTTATTTCCACCCTCATTTTCGGTTTTTTGCTTTCACTACGAAGATTGTTTTTTTTTTTTAATTCAGTCGGTAAGGATTTTTACACTGGTTTTGCATTCGTGGTTGAAGATGTCGTGATTCCGTTCGTACCTTGAGTTCGAATCTACAATTAATAAATATTGACATATATTTATCGAGCAAAATTTCATTGATAAATATGATCGAATAATTGAAAAAAAAAAAAAAAAAAAAAAAATACCATCACGTGACAGAGTTCTGTAGGTTCGGGATTCTTCATATACTTTCGTAGAAACGGTGCCACCAGCATTGGATCCAATTTTTCTACTCTGCTTGGTGTGAATACACTCACCATAAGACCGATGCTTATCGTCACCATTGCACCCGTTACGGTGTACCAGAGATAACTCATACGATAGAGAGCCCAGGATTCTCTGGGTTATTAAAAAAAAAAAAAGAATTGTTAAAAAAATTACCATAAACATTTATAGTATTCAATAAATTTTTCGAAATATTTTGTTTAAATAAATTATTAAGCAAACTATAATGAAAATATAAATCCATAAAGCGAGAGCGATGGGTAAGCGCGGTTGACGTTTTGATGCATTTTTTTTTCTTTTTTTTTTTTTTTTTTCTACGAGACTTGTTCATATAATATTCAACGATTTATATTTCACCGATAATACAATATATAAATGAAAAATCACTTACCCAAGGTGATTTGAATCGGTGCCGTTTGCCGCTACATCCGGTGGAATGAAAAGTAACATGTTTTCAACTTGCTGAAACCAATATGTACAACCTTCCGTTGTTATTGGTTTTTCCTCAAACCTACAAAAATGATCGAAGAAAAAAAAAACGTTCACAAAACAATGAATAAATACGATGGCAATTTTAAATTAAATTGTTTATGCGAGAGGATCTTTATTCATTTATTTTATTTATTTTCATACATTTTTATTCATTTTATGATTTAATTATTTTATTTTATTATATTATATTATTATTTATTAAAAAAATTATTATTTATTAAAAAAAAGAAACGTTCACAAAACAATGAATAAATACGATGGCAATTTTTAAATTAAATTGTTTATGCGAGAGGATCTTTATTCATTTATTTTATTTATTTTCATACATTTTTATTCATTTCATGATTTAATTATTTTATTTTATTATATTATATTATTATTTATTGTATTATTTTTAATTATTTATTTAATATTATATATTAATTTTCCATACAAAGATAAATGCTCTAAATGATTACTTACCTGATTGATCCACTTGCGATGCCAGTCTGAGCTGATATAGTTATCCAAGTCATGAATCCTAAACCACTGAGTCCTCCTATTAGAGCACTCTGCAATATATAAAAAAGTTAGAAATAAAACTAACGATACTGAGTTTAATCTCGAAATAAAAATACCGTGGCGTTAATCCATGGGAGCAAAACTCCAATGGTGAAAATTCCTAAGGATGGACCACTGTGAATAGCACTTAAACTTATCGACAACTGAAATCATAAAATTTGACGCTTTGTTTAATGAACGCTCAATATAATTGTATTTTTCGAGATTAATTACCTGAAGAACGTGGGAACCAGCTTTTTCGACGATGAACACGAGAGCAACGCAAACTGCACCGAGGATCACGACTGTTAGTTTCATAAGTATGTCAGCCGTCCTATCGCTAAATGGAGTTTTTCTTAATGGTTTTATAAAATCTTCCAACACAACGGCAGCCATGGAATTTAATCCAGTCGACAAAGAACTGTAAATAATTTATTCAAATAATCATTTGATTATTTTCAGATTTTTCTCCTTTCGAATCATCGGACTATCAAATTTTTTATATTCCCATTAAAATTCAACAAAAATGTACCTGAGAGCAGCACTGAAAACACCAGCAACGAAGAGTCCTGGCAGTCCTGGAAAATCACCGAGGATATCCATAACGAGCAGTGGCAATAACTGATCTTTTGCTCCTGCTAACTAAAATAATCATTTACGTCATTACATCTTTTAAAAAAACCGCATCACATGGTCTTTCAACTTTTTGGGAGTCCCAAAGTTGATTCCTGGTCCTTATATCTTGAATTCTTTAAAAAAAAAAAAAAAAATGGGGTAAAATGGACCTCTGAAAGGCATGAAGAATCAAAAAATGACATGTTTCGGAGTACGGATGTTGGACATGGCTGTTGATCTTGAATGATAAATGATCAAACGTACGCGAAAAGAATGAAAATTTGGAAAAAACGATACGTTGAATTTTGGAAAATTCTTACTTTGCGGAGTTTAAATTTTCAAGAGAATATTTTTGAATTTTCATTTTCTCCGCGCATAAACGGTATTTTCTTTATCGATTAATAATTAATTTTTTAATGAATGAATGAATGAATTAATTGAGGGATTAATTTTTGCTTGAACGGAATTTGGTCCAACATTAAATATTGGTTCATTTTTTACCTTTGTAGTGAGAGGATCGCAAGTATGGTACCAGGCATATATAAGCATTCCGGAATAACCGCATATTCCAACGAGACTGAGAGCTCCAAAAATGAATCCCCAAAGTGCCCTGGAATCAATGGCCTAAACAAAACATTGTCTCCATCTCTAAAAAAATCTAAATATCTTTTTGCCTTTTTGGTTTCTCGATAAATATGTTAAAGCGTGTACCTTCGTGCTGCTTTTAGGGTCGGTAGTGCCATGTAGCGTTGGAGCATATTTTGATTAATTGCGGCGATATTTAACCAGTGAACAAAGCCTCCGATCACGAGGGACCACAGAGTGTGTCTCGTCGATAAGTGCCAATCGGTCCTAGTACAACATTCGTTCCAATTTATGATTTTTTTTTATTTTTCACTTCTTTTCATCGACCAAGTGTCCAGCAATTTTTAAATAGATATATAAATACTCTTTGTTACTGACAATGGTAGCTCGAGTCTTCCGGAATCTCGATTCCTCTGTAAAACAACATCAAGGCCTCCAAGATCCAAAGTACCTTTTATAATTATTAGTAACATTGCCCCAAACATTACGAAAGCTTGAACAAAATCCGTCCATACTACTGCTTTTAATCCTCCCTAATGATTGAAAAAAAAATGAAAAGAAAAAAAAACATAACATCGATCAATTATTGGAGGAAATCAATTTTTTTTTAAGGCCGTTGAATCACGACGATACAATTAAAATCTCAATTATTCGATAACGATGTGGTGAAAAATTTGCAAATAATTTGTGTTTTTATACTTGATGCCAAAGAATGTTATCACCAAATTTTATCAAATTGTCATTATTTTGGTTTCGTCATCCAACCTCCTTAAATCATGCTCATTTTTTTATAAAAAGTTTTTACGAACCACACAAGTGTAGAATATACAAATTATGCATACGATAGGTGTCACGATATGTATATTTATTCCGGTAACTGAAAAAAAAAAAAAAAAAAAAAAAAAAAAAAAAATAACAAATAAAAATTACAAACATATATTTGTGACACGAGGTTAATTTAAGGGGCTTCACCCATGGTATTACGAAGCCGAAAAATATTTGTGTTACAAAAAACACAAATATTTGAAATATTTCGTTTCTGTCATTTTGAAATTCTTGCGAGTACAAATATCAACTATTTACCTTCTGCTGAAACCCCTTAAGTAGAACAAACGTTAGGAATTTGTCACAGTACCTTGATTGAAAGCAAGTGCTGGTACGTATATTACGATGGGAAGCCATAGCATCTGGAATATGCGTGAGTGTATTTTATTTTTTATTTTTATTTTTTTTTTATTTTTATTATCAACAATAACAATAATTTTTTCATGTTCCAAGAAAAAAAAATGAACAATGACTGGGAATAAAAGCGCGGTTTTCAAAATTCCTAGGTTAAGGTGATGGAGCAGTCGCTTTCTCGAAATGTGAGTGCGAGAGAGATAGCTGCAATTTTTGAAATTGGATATTTCCGACACGGTTTCACCAACAAAAAAAAAGCCCCTGTCAGTCCATTTTTGCCATCGTCCCGCGTGCGCTGACAGAGCCTTTTTTTTGATTAGTGAAACGACATCGAAGAGTTTTTATTTCGAAAATTCGAGGTGACTGATGCATCATCTTAAGGGTAAAATAGATTTTTTAAAAAGTTATTGAAAAATTGAATTATTAGAATACTTACAATTCCAAATCCAAATAGTGTTGATCCAAGTAGTCTGACTTTATTGTCGAAACGTTTTTCAAGATATTCGTAAGTGCTCGTCAAACGGAGCTCATGAAATACCGGCAAAAAAATATTGGACATGGCAAATCCAACGAAAATAACACCGAATCCAATAAAAAGATAACTCGTACCGTGCACATAAACTTCAGTCGGTGTACCAAGCAACGATATTCCCGATATAAAACTAGCAATTAGACTCAAACTTACTGGCAATGTACTCATATTTCTTCCACCAACGAGATACTCGTCTTCGCCCGATGATTTTTTAATAAAACCAAAATAAATGCCAATAAGACCGCACATCAAAAGCATTCCTGTGAATACCGAATAATCGGCAGCTCCGAAAGTTTGCATGGATTTACCAACTTCATCGACCGTCATCATACCTTGGATCCAATTTCTTTTTTCCGTCATATCGTCCGAGTTGTCCTCGGAAGACATTTTTTTGCAGAACGGAATTTCGATTTACGTTCAATTATCCTCGATTTTCGCAACTGAACTCTAATTAAATCGGGAATAACGTTCACTCGAACTATTTGCAATCAGCGAAAAAAAATGAATTGCAGAATTTAATTTTCACTTTGATTCGTAGCTATGAGTTTTTTTTTTTTTTTTTTTTTTTTTCAAGCTATCATCGCGTTTTTGTTTCCACAAGAGGTATCCCAAAAAGCCTTGCCGTTCGCACGGATTTCCGCGATTTCGAAATTTCGAACTTTTATGTCAGAATCAATTTTTTTTTCTGCCGATAAATTAGCTCGAGCTTTATGTTCCTCTGTTGTACTGGCGAAGAATAAAAAAAACGAGATTTCCTTCGGATTTCAGTTTAGTGCGCTGCGATCATTACAGGGAATAAAATTTCACGATTTTAGTCACTTCGGTTTTGCATTAAAAAACTATACGTAGGCAACGGTTGAACTTATGAAATGTTTATGTTTGTTGGGGAGATAATCCGTCAAAAGGAACGTTCGAAAGGGTATGAAAAATACAAAAAAGTATAATAATAATAATAATAATAATATATGAGATATGTAGTTTGAAAAAGGAAGCGCAGCTGGTAAGGCCGCGATAACGAATGAGCCACATGCGATCGTTGTCACAGTGAAACAGACTCGGTATCACGACCAAACGATTTACTTGTTAAAATTGGACAATAGGTAAGCGAGTACTGAAACTAAACGAAGCCCAACGTCAATTGAATAATGTGGCATAAATTTAGAGCGAGGAACGCAGACACGAAAACAAAAGTTTAGCGTTTAGTCCTATTGTTGGTCACGCTCAAGATTAGAGAAAGAAATAAAAGAAGAGATTGATCGTATTAATTGTAAAAATTTTCAGAGGCGATATATGTTCTTTCATAAATACGAGAAATTTTCTCGTTTGCCCACAGGCTTCAATCGTCAAACCTGTCACGATATCTGCGAGTTTTAAGCTCACGAATTGATGCGTTTAAGACAATTGGCTCTGCAGCCTTGAACTCCTTGAACGGTAATCATAACGATAACAATGTATGTCCGCCCGATCTTCTTGCAACTTTACGTCTTGTCACGAATGCCTACGAATATATACTAATTATCAACATTATTTTTTCCAACTAAGATCCAATTCACTCAAACTACAATTATTATTTCCTCATTGCATTATTACGCCATTTTTTTATTTCGCTTCATTGAGCCGACTCAATTTTTGCCTACGATATCATACACTTGGGATTAGTATTTCTATTTTATTATCTTAAAACTGAAAAATCATTGTGAAACCGTGCCAGCAAAATTAATTGCTGCTTCGAAGCAATAAAATAATAACGATAATAATATTCAATTGCCAAATGTTTAAATAGTTTTGGCAATCAAAGATTTTCTCATAAATTTCTGTAAATATTATAAAATCAAAAACCAATTTGTTTCACGAATGTTAATTTTTTTCCGTTCTATGCACAAAGTTACGTTATATCGAAATACGTCTCACCAAAAAAATTTGCTTCCGATTTGAAAAAAAAAAAAAAAAAAAAAAATCATTTCAACATGATGCTAAGAACGGTGAATGTGTGGCAAAATTTTCCAGAAAAGTGTTTTGTACATCCTCAACGGTACTTGCTAAAGCGTTGCCGCCTCAAGAGGTTCCGAAGACAATTCTGCGATTGTCGAGCAATTATTATTATGTTTTTATGTTGGTCATTTCGTTAAGGACCATAACACGAACATCAGCATTACACGAAAAATTTAACAGTGAAATGTGATGTAGAAAAGTGCATGTGCAGACTTTTCGCTGCAAAGCCTACACGTAATAATGGATGCATGCGGTTTTGAAAAATAATATTGGGAAGACACATCAGTTGATCGAATCCGCTGGGGTTCAATGGTTATCTCGTTCTTGCATCAATGGAAGATAGGACAGCATCGAGATATTATTGCAAGGAGATATTTTCGATTGGCATATTTCGGCTGAATTTTTTAGGGTGAGATGTTTTGGCAGAAGTTATTCAGGGCGACACCCGGGGAAGTCTGTGTTGCAAATAAAATGCATGAATGGGATGAAAGGTCGTTTAGTGTGATCGTTTTTGTCAATTTTCCCACTTCGCACGCTGATATGTACACATTTCAATGCTGAGCTGAAGGGTTTTAGGGATGCAGTAGGGATGGAAATGAAATTGACAAACGGGAGGTTCGACTGTATTCGGATGTGACATTGAGGCGTGGCTAACGAAAAATGGCGCAGACGGGGGTGCATTTAGACATGTATGTGGCACGTGTACCCGTGACATATGCTTGTGTTGAATGTCGGTGTACATCCCGGTAATAGTTCAAAATTTAACACCAGATGTCTCACGAATTTTGTCAGATTCCAATATAAAGGATGGGGTGCGCGAAGATAGACAGATGAAGATGAATAGAGAGATGGGTTCGATTAGAAAATGAGATTGATGGCACGAATGATCGAACGGAGTGGATCGTTTGCGTGAATCGAAAGCTGGATGGGATGGATCGTTCGAATGGATCAGTTGATAGAATGAGGAGAGAGGTGGGTTGGACAAATAAATGAGATAGATGATGATATGAATGGATAAATGGATGGGATGGATTGCATAATAGTCAAATGCGATGAATTGGTTCAGAAGGGTCAAATAGGTGAATTGATGAGCTAGATGAACGGATGGACAGAAAAATGGGACGCAAGAACGGTTGAACGGATGAACGGATGAATGAGTGCATGGGTGGTGGACGGAGCGAAGGGTACTTGTTGAAAATAAAAAAAGAATTCACTATGGTTGAAAATTGTAGATTTATTGAATGGCGTTGTATTGGAAGAAATAATACCTGTTCGCAGTAAACGTCACGAAAAACAATGAAAAACGAAACCAGAAGTCACCAACTGCGCCAAGGGGATCATTAATCGGGTATATGCAGTCCCTGCTTTATTAATTTCTTATTGAAACTTATTTTCAAAAATTTATCGGTTTCAATCATGTTTTCTGTTTTGGTTACTGCCTATTAAGAAGCTCCATTCTCCTAGGATTTTCCTACGGAAGTCAACAAATAATTACACACTGGAGATTTGTCACAATGAATCGGAATCGATCGTTGGCTTCGTATACGGAAGCGTAAGGCTTTGTCTTATAAAAATCCATCAGCAAGAAGCCATTGATTTTCTAATTTATTTTTAGCTTTTAATGACTTTTTTAATGACGATTGTCCCAGACAGCGAAGTTACACTAGAACGACGCTGGTATGGGGTATTAAATATTTATCTAACATTTATGTCAAATGATACAAATGGAGTCGTACTGTGTTCAATTAATTTAACGTTTCGTTGCAATTGGGAAGAGGCCATTTCCGTAATTTAATTTCAAGAATAATCGAGCTCCGTTTACTCATCAATTTCCTTATGGAAGTAAATTTGAGAAACATGCGAATGTCCAATTCAGTAACTGGCAATGTCACAAGGTTCAAACTCTCAACTGAAATCGTGAGAACATGATTTTTTTATCTATGGTAGTCAAAATTTTCACATTAAGCTGACTTTTCATGCGACGCAAGATTTTTTGGCTCCGGCAATATATTGGGAAGCAATACGGAGGCGTGGCTTTTGTTCCTAAAAGAGTTTTTTCAAATTTTACCTCAACAAACAAGAAAAATGAATCCTCAAGAAGAGAGGGAAAAAAAGAAGACTAGTAAGTAGTATAATACGGGAATAGCAAATAAGAAATACCATAAAACACTTTTGTAAAAGAAAAAACTGAATAAAGAAACTTTATAACGTAACGTAAAAGGCGTGGCTTTGCCAAACGAATGAGAGCGGACATATTTGCTGTACATAGATATAGAAAATATCAGCAAATTGATTGGGAGAGAGCAGTTAGTTTTTTGGCCACCAGAGGTCATGTTGCCACTAGTGAGTTCCCACAGTTTTGTTAAAAACCGAGTTACAGCTTTTCCAAATTTCGAGGCAAAATTCAGAAATGGTTGAACAGCGATATCCTAAGAAATCAGTATGTTTTTTTTTTTTTTTTTTTTTCAATTTATTCAATGGAATTGTGTTTATTATTTTTTTTTACCAATATTTGATTAAGTATACAAATAAGAAATTTTTTTTTTAGCCCTCGTAAAACGTCGGCAACTCATTGCCCAGAATGACTTTTCGTTCGATACCCTTTTCAGTTATGACACCAATGCGAATAACGCCACCACTGCTGCCGTCTCGAGCCATCGCGAGGGCCAATGCTAAAAAAATGACATTTATTACCACATGCGTTTTTCCTTTTCAATCTTCGTTCACATCACAGATACCACTGGCTCGTACATATATGTCTGAAGTAGCAGAGAGGAAGTTTGGCGAACAATTTCGAGTAATAAAAAAAATTGCCCAAAAATTTGAATCCATCGGCGGAGCGTATTCATTTTAAATATTCATTATCTTAAAATCCATAACAAGATTGTTAAATAAATCATATTGTTTTTCCCCGCAAAATACGACGGCGGACTACGCGTAAAAATTCCCGACTCAGGCTTTAATCGTCCAAGGAATGCTTCAATATACATTTTTTTAACTTTTTCATTTTTTTCAATTTCCTTTCGTGTTCGAAACCTATAGAACGATTTAAATAATCTGAACTGCTAAAAATTGACTTTTCAAAAGAAATATCTGTACTAATGTTCGAAAATTAAAATTGAGATTAGCGTAAGATGAAGAAAAAAAAATTTAATTCAATGAAGATTAAGAGTAACATAAGAATCGGGGTACGATGAAAATTTTGATAATTTATGGAAGAATTGTAAAATATTGATTGAAAATCATTTTCGGTATATAAAGTTATTCTAAAGTTGAAATTATTTGATGGGACGACTTCAATTAATAAAAAATAATGTTTTCGATGATATTTTTGCTTGCACTTACTGTTGGATACGAGTTCAACGCATTGATCTTTCGTCATATTTGGTTTGTAATTTGCATCGACGTAGCCATACACGTAGCTCGAGCCTGAACCACCAATGGCGATTGGCTGACGAACGCACATCCCACCAAGTGGAATGCTATAAACTTGGCCGCCTTTACGCTGGTCCCATCCAGCAACAAGTATTCCTGCCATCAGGGAATCGCGATAATTGTAACACATTTCGCGGAAAACATTCGCTGCTGTTTCCACCAGAGGCTGAGTGCCGAGCTCCATTCTAAATAATAAAAAAATAAAAAATAAAAATAAAAAAAACACAATAAAACACTCATACATTGAAAAGCTTCTCCAGGTCTTTAGTACAAACAGGGCAATAATTTCATCTTTTTTTGTCATTGTCGATACAGAAAAACACTCGATGACCCTTTCTTGTAGCGGTTTCGGAAGAGGTATCAATAAAACAATTTATTTACAACCAATAATTAGAACGAAATTCATTTAAAAAAAGGTGACGACGCTTCTTTTTTTAGTGTTTATTTAGTCAAACTTACTACTTAACTCAGTCTATCAGTGCTATAAAGATAGCTGCAAATTTCAAGAGTGAAAATTTTCCAAACCGTTTGTTCGACCGTAATAAAAATAGTTTTGAACCCAGTTTTGCCATTTCCCAGCATTGTCTTAAGCGTTTTTTAAATTTCAATCGATCAAACGACGTAGAAAAGTTGCAGTTTCAATAATTCGAGTCGTAGCGCTAATTCATCTGTATCTTCCAACTCCATTTACACGAGCATATTTTTTTGCAAAACCCCCTACCTATGTAATTTTTTAATATTATTTATAATATTAAATATTATTAATATATTATTATTATTATTATTATCATATTAATATAAAAATATTAATAATATTTAAAATAATATAAAACATTTTACTTACTGATGAAAACCAAGATGGTAAGTAACAATATCTGCAATAGCCTGGGTATCGGCAGCAGATCCTGAACGACAACAATAAATATTGTCTGTAACTCTGGTGAGCTTATCTGCAGTTCGGTTGCTCACATAGGCACTGAAAAAATTGGTAAAATGATAGAACATAAATGCACTGTCATGCGCATTTTATATGGTATTGAAGTTGTGTCGTCAGAACTCATGAAAAAAAAATGTATCATTCTTTCATAACTTTTTGAAATTTTCGTATTGTTCCTATTTTTATTGGAGAAATAGTTTAAAGTATTGAAAAATGCTTGCCCAATTTAGTAAACAAACACTATGTATTCATTTTGTACGCTGATAAAGAGGAAAGAAGAAATTTTGGAGACATCAACGTCACGGATAATAGATTGGGAACCAATTATGCATCGACGGCATGAAAAAATTTGAATATTTTTTTAAGGACGTTCACGGGTTAGGCATGCGTCAAAACAATTCCAAGTTTAATTGTTTAAAATTCGTACGAATCTTCTTAACAATAATATTCAACTGTGAAGAAAATTTGAGAAAGTTTTACTGTCTAAAAATCAATTTATTTGTTGAGAAAAATCGTTTTTTTTCATAACTTCCACATTATAATACGATGCTCAAGAAGATTGACGCAAAATTTCAAAAAATTATCTTGTAAAAAATTGTATTTGGTGATTTTGCCGTTACTTTGTGTATATTATTATAATTATGGCGCCCAAACCTATGATTTTGAAAATCGCATCATTGGAATGCATGGAAATTCTTTTTTTTTTTTTTCAGGAAAATGTAAAAATTTTTATTGCAAGTTGAGAACTAAAGTTACAAGGAATATTCAGATAATTGAAAAATTTCACCGCTGTGAATAAAAAAATATATATATTTCATTGCGTTCCAACGACGCTAACTTCCGAATCTCATTAAACTTACCCTGTGGTACCTCGTGAATCGGCACCAATTACTACACCACCTTCAAATTCGCAGGCCATGATTGATGTCTGTAGAAGGGAATAAGGAAAAATCAAAAGTTACTTTTGAAGAAATAAAACAATAATAATTGGTAGGAAAGACAAAGTGAATCCTGTAATTTCGAACCAAACTGTCAAACAAAGACGAGACTAAATAATTACAAAGGCCGAATTCATAATGCAATTATGATTTTTTTTTGTTCAAATTTGACAAAGTTTGTACATTTGACCCCAAAAAGCATTAATCGTAACGTACTATTTGGATTTTTTTCACGATGATTACTGAATTTTCTAAAGACTGCACTGTCATTCTAACCTAAAAAATTAGAGATGAATTTTTGTTAATTTAAAGTGATTTATTTACTTACACCCGTGCTTGCTTCTGATGTAAGCCAATCCGGAGACATTGATTCCATCGTTTGGACGTTTGACGGTACAAAATTTTGTACAGCGTTCATTATTTATTGTTAAGAATAAAATGTATTTTCCGGTATCCCCGATGGACTCTATCTGTTTCGTTACTTTCGTCTGTCGTTGTGCTTGTTCGGCTTGTTCCAAAGCCGAGGCCAGGCCGAGGCAAATTATGGCTTGTGTGTGAATTGGTGTGAATATTGGTGTGATAGTATTGGTGACTTGTTGTCGCCGTACGGAGGCAGCATCATGCAATTCTTTTTAACGCGAAAGAGATCCCAACATTATCGACAGTTATGCAGACGAGAATATCCACTTAGCGATTGTTGACCAGTTGGCAATAACTATATTTAATTGCAATGTATTTCTATCGTAATTTCTACTTCCGGGATATTCAGCTTGGTTGTTATTGCTTTCGTCCCTCTCGGTCTAACAAATAATAGAAAATTCCTCTCATCCGCATATCTCAAGAGTTTTGAATCTCAACTGTTCACAAATTAATTTGTGTACATTATTCACTTTCTTGCGAGTTGATTATGTGAAGTAAACACTTTAAGTCTTTTGCGATTAAATTCACGGTTTTCGAAGGAAAGTACATTGGTGAAATGGTTGCAATTGCACAGTCAATTCAAAGTTTGATTGACTTTCGTTACTGGGGCGTTATATTTGATTTTTGCATATATCCATACATTCGAAACATTTATATATAAATATACAAAAATCACTGACTGGTGCCCAAATTCTGAATTTATTGCAATTGTCAATAATATACTATTGCGCTCAGTAATTTTTCATCTGCGTGTATTTTAGATCGAAAATAGGCTAAAAAAAATTATCATAAATATTTTTTTAACTTCCAATTGATAATATTAGGGATATCTATATATAATGAATAACATATTAAGGAAATTTTGTTGAAAATTTATGAAATAAACATTAAAAATTAATTTTTAACGTTTGCATTAATTCATTTTTTATTGTTTTATTTCCGTGTAACAACCCAGTTCAAATATTATTTATACGTAGGAGTTTTACATGCATTCCCTTCTCGGGTTTTTACGTGGTTCTATTGTCCCTCTATGCCTCTTTGTTTGTTCCACTTTTTCCACTATTTTTTCCTGTCTACCTGGACCTACATTTTTACGTGAGTTCCGAACTACGAAAATATTATTTATATTTGTAGTGTAAATAATGGTAGGAATTGAAACGTCAAATTATCAAGATTTCTTTATACCATTTTTATTCTTCATTCGCAATGCATATATTACAAAACATACTTTTTCAGACACATTGAAAATATGCTCTATTTACATTGGATGTACCTAATTACTTATTTTGTGCTGACATTATAACTTTACAGTAATAATATTAAATCAACTATTTTCGTAGGCTTTTGCATTATAATATAACGATTATGGCAGTACTTTTACAATAGAGTCTGTTCTTTTTCATCTTAAGTTATACATATATAACGTATTTTTGTATTATCATTATTATTTTTGCTTCATTTAGCCTATTTTATTATTGTATATTCAATATATGAAATCTTGCAATCTTAAGCTACCGTGCACCAGGTAGGTTGACGAAAAAAACGATAAATGTCTATTTACTCTTTCATGTATATGTGTAAATGTATATATATATATCTATATATCTGGTTATGATTTCATTGAAAATCAATAAGCATTTTTTTCGTGGCGTTTTTGTAGTATAGTCACTTTATGAGATCCTAAACAAACAAAAATTGTATGCAATCGTTGACGCTTAAAGTCTCATAAAGATTAAAAGAAAAGTTTTTTTTACTTAATAAGCGGACATCAGTTTTGTTTCTTATTCTCTCCAAGACGCTACGGGGCTCTACCAAATAATATTTTTTTTTGTTTCTTTTTTGTATTATGCGTTTATGTATGATTTTTTTTTTCCTTCATGAAAAAATTTGATAACGTATCTATGCAACGCTGCGATATGTTGCGGGAATTACGAAAAAGCAGCGTTTTATGAAAAGTGCGCTGAATTAGAGTTTTCTTTTCGACGCACTCCCTCTTCCAACATTAATGTTTATCCAAAACCGTTTTAAATATTGTTTACATTTTGCATAATTAGCTCGATCATCGAACGCAATAATTTTATTCTTTTATTATTATCTAAATCTACCTTTTAATTAAAACGTAGAAATTTCTCTGTATTGTCTAAAAGTGCATTTTTTGTTGTTGTTTAATTCCTTAGTCACTACGATGAGTTCACAATCCTTTCGTTTCATACGTCACACCACAATTTGTCTAAATGATTTTGTTTCTTCTTAAATTGTAACGTCGAATGATTTTACCTAAAACAATTACAATTTCGGATCAATGAAATATGATAGATTTGCGCTAATATTGTTTTTATCCTAAATCACGAGAATGAACAGTGTCATTGTCGCCACACGTAATAAATCATGCTTCATGATTCGCACATCGTTTGATTAATCAATTTTCGCGACATGTCAAAGGAAAATTCAACGAAGGAGACACTGCGTATACAAACTTAGTTGAAAATCAAAGAAAAATATGAACTCGAATAACATTCGAAACGCTATACAACTAAATTGTTCCGAACGACTTTTAAAAAAAAATGTTTAGGCTCTCTGGAATCAAATATCTGTAGAACCTTTTACAGCCATGTTGAACTTTTTTTTTTTTTTTTTTTTCGAAAATGTCCATATTTCGGCAACGGAAAATCAAAGATTATTATTTCTTAGAATTAGTCGTGAAACACGTATCAAGAGGTACTATTTCTATGCTTTTTGTTCTTCGCTTTACTCGATTCAAACTCGTCCTCGCTACGTCGGCGTTTTTCTTTCAGTTGCTTCTCCATGGCTAGCATCGTTATCATACGTTTGTGAGAATCACCGACTATCCAACCGTGTTGTTCCTGTCGATCGTCTTCCTCCTCGACAACGGGTACCGGGGCCGGTGCAGGCTCGTCGTCGTCGCTCGAACTCGACCAGTAATACAGCTGATTGGCGGCTGCTCTTTTTCTTCGGCCTATCGCGACACCAACCCCTTCATCCACTTTGTTCCAGCATCTCGTAGTTCGTAGCTCCTCGTCATCGGAATCGTGTTTACCGCACGAAGATCTACGCTCTTTGTGGTCTTTGCTCGGTGTAACAGTTGTTTTCAATTGTTTGTTGCTTTTCTCTCCATTCGACATTTTACTCTTACGATTAACGCATGGACTTTTCATTTCTGTACTTTTAATCAATTTTTTCTGTTTTTGTCCGGATTTTGAAGGTTTTTTCGGTTTTGATGGAAAATCCTGTTCCTTTGAATCATTATTCGCGTCACTTTTGCACTGGATCTCGGATGAAAGCTTAATCGGCTCCTGCTCTTTCTTCGTTGCCTCTTGATGCTGTCGACGTTCTACGTTCTTCCTTGGAATCTCCAAAGTTCCAGACTTTCGAGATTTTTTCTGACGTTTTTTCTTACCGACGATGCTCCTCCTCATCGTTTGAACCTCCTCAGTCTCAGACTTGTCCGTTATAATGGAATCGTTTTTGAAATTTTTCTCACTTCTTCCAGACTCTGAATCACTCTTTCCGCTGTTGCTCTTGGTTTTCTCGAGTTCACGCAAAATTTCTTCTTCAATAGCTTTTTGTTCTTTCGCTATTATTTGCTCATGTTTTTTCTCGATATAACGCTCTTTTCTCTTCTCCTTTGATTCTCTCTTCGGTTTTCTTGCGTGTTTTTCACTCTCTCCTTTGTCACTCGGCAGCGATACGCGTCTACAAGTTTCTCTCGTATAAGATTCGTCATCGGAACTGCTGATTTCCGCGAGTAATCCCTGCTTACCAATCGCACATTTTCTCTGTCTCCTCGTCGGTTGAAAATCCATCAATATACGCTCTTGTTCCTCCTGCAATTTTTTCGCTTGTTGTTGCTTTCTTTTCTTCGATTCTTGAACTTTGCGACTAAGAAAAACGTGCAGCGGAAGATTCACAGCGTCAGATACTTTCTGGGCTTTGACGTTGCTCGACAATTTTTCCGGCAATTCGGACTCCTCGTCGAACTCTTCATTGTTCGAGGCCTCGCAATAATTATCCACGTCTTCATCGATCACTACTTTCTCCTCGATCCTATCATTTTCGTTTATTTGATTTTTCTCTGATTCCTCGGCTTTTTCTAATGTTTCCCCGCATCTTGAAACGGTTCTTACTCGTTCGGGGATCACTGACAGATCTTCATTATTATCCAACAAATCTAGAGCCTCCTCCAGTGGAATAAGCTCTTTTTCATCATCATACACCTCCTTCGTGTTATTTCGCTCAATCGCCTCGTCAGGCGAGTTGTTGGCTTCGGTGTTGCCAATATCTTTCTCGTTTTCGGCCTCCTCGTTCCTGTCTTCGTCGGTCTCATCGGTCGTATCTTCACGGTAAAGATCATCAAGTTCAAACGTCGGAACGTAACGCGTCTCCGTATCGTCGTCGCTGTTTCTCGCTTCATCGGTCTCGTTCTTTCTTTCGTCTATTATCAACGGATGATCGGACATTTCGGACTCTGATTTTTTGTGCTCGAGCTCGTTGTTACCATCGTTTCTCGTACTCACGTCCATCCAATCGACAATGGATTCATTATAACGATTTTCTGAAGTAATGTCGGTAACTGGAGGAGCAATTTTACCAGCATCAAGTTTTTCAACATTTTTTTCATTAGTTGTGTTCTTTTTTTTGCGGCAAATTGCTCTTTTCGATGCGTAATCATCATTAATATCGTCGTAATCGCTCTCGGAAGAAGTTGACAATTCAGCGAATAAATTTTGCTTACCCTTGGAACAAGTTCGTTGACTTTTTGTCGTACCGACTCCCACATCCTCGGCTTTAGCCGCAGTCACAAACTCATCGGAACTATCGTTCTCGTACCAGGCATTGCGCGATTTTTTTTTTCCATTTTTGTTTTTCTTTTTCGATCTACCATGCTTGCTCGATGTTTGATCGGTCAATTTTCGTGATGTTTTCTTGCGCTCAACGTACTCATCCATCGGACCGATTATTTCTCCTTTCTCGTCTTCGTTCTTCCTATCCTCCTTTCTTTCCGGTTTATCTTTCGCTTCGTCGCGGCGTTTTTCCATTTCGCGATGCCGCTGCTTTTCCTCAACGTGAAAAGACTTCAGGGCGCCTTTGGTTTTTGGCGGAAACGACTCAACCTCCTGGAACTTTCGATCGATCATAGATTCCAATCTTGCTCCCATTGCGTCACTTGCTTTACCGTTTTTCAACGTATCTCCAATCGCCTTTGTCATAAGATCCGACATATCAACATCCGTTCGCGTACTCGTTTCGGTCACGATCTCCTGATTCTTTTCATTTTTATTTCTGTACGACATAACGCAACTCGGTTCCTGTTGACTCTCGTCATCGTCGAAATCGTAAATATCTTTGATTCTTTCTTGTTCGATATTAGTGGCAAAGATTTTTTTATCGTCCCGACGCTTTTTTCTCTCTACCATAACACCGTCCAAATGGCTTTTCTTTATCAGTGGAAAATCTTGCTGCTGTTGATGCTTTTTTAGTTTTTTCGATTTTTTTAACCTCTGTATGTTAAGTTCTCTCAACGTGACATCGTTGTCGATTCTTTCCTGATGTTTTCTATCGTTTATCTCTTTCTTTCTTTCGAACAACTCTCTGATTGGATTTCTAGGCTTTTTCGATGTTGCTTCTTTGACGCTAGCGAGACGATCTTCGGAGCTAGAGTCGCGCGTTCGTGATGGTGATTTTATGGATTTTTCACGTGACGGTGAATTTAACTCGGGGAGAGTGGACGTCGGTACTCGGGCACACGCGAGCTCTGCCAATACGTTCATCGGCGTTGACCCACTGTGAACAAATTAATTACAACGTCAAATTCACATAATACTTGTATTTCCGTTTCATAGTGACATTGTTAGTAACGATCAACGCGCTGCGTTCGAACTGCTAGCCTCCGACGCTTCGCTGAGCGTCGGCCGACCGATCTCGGTACCTGACCCAGGCCGCGCTCAAGACCCTTTTTGACCTGACCCCTGCTCTGTCGTCGTCGGCCCGGGCTAATGTCGAGGACTGCTTAAGGCATGACTCACGGGTTTTTCCTTCGCTAGGAAAAACACGCGGTCACCAAGGAAAGGGCCTCAATGACTCCAAGGGAGGAAGGGTTGGCGGAAAGGACGGGAACGCGAAAGAAAAGCGCAGGCAATCTCTACTGTAGCAGAAAGCGGAACGAGTAGAACGACTCTGTGCGACTCTCTTCTATTTTCTTTAAAATAAAACATGCGGTCGGAAAAGGGACGCTACGAATAGTAGAGTAAGAGCGCACCCTAACAATAGATTTCATTAACTGTTGTATTTCATTCTCATTACTAGATCAATAAACTGCAAATTATTATACTTTTTTTTTCCTTTTAAACCTCAGTGCAAGAACTATTCGCTAACTATTCATAGCTGGCTTGGCGATTCACTTAATTAACTCTATCGGTATCATGGAACAACATGATTGATTAGATTTTTGTTACTAAGTAAAGAAAGTGATTTTACAGTAATAAACTTGATGTTTTTTTTTTTTTTTTTTTTTACATTGTAATTTCGATCAGCCGTTAAATATTGTATTTGAGGTGCATATTCATTGAATTCATTGAATTTCTCAATCTCTTCTCTATGTATATAAAACTCTACTGCGAAATTGTGTTTGGCCGCTTTTCACGCGAGAACCACTATACCAATTTTGATGAATCTTTCACAGGAGTGCAGCCCATGATTCAGAATAGGTTGTAGGCTTACATTCCGATAAATTACTTATTCTGGAAAGGGATTTGATAATTTTAAGATTTTTCATTTTTTGGCATTCAATATTTATCCCGACTTTTTTTTTCTACTTGTTGCAAAACAGCTGTCAAATATAAATTCCTTAGTAATTTGATGCCGGTGTCATTTTTGCTAGGATTTAAATGATCAAAAAATCTTTTTAATACGTTAAAGTCGACATAAACAGCTCAGCGGCTCAGTTTCTCAAGGAAATTTTGTTTTGTTGATGTTTACTCATAGCTCGTGAATCAGCAAGTAAAAAACTATATAAATATATTATGTTCTCGTGTATGTGCGTGAATGACGAAAACGTCGAGTCGAGGCAAAAAACACTTTCGATTTGTGAAAATCTCCAACAAAGTTTTTTCATGTAGCCCTGATGTAAATGTTGCGTAGTGATTTGAGGAAGTTGGAAAAAATAAATAATCAGTTCAACTTCCGTATGGATTTTCCGATCGAACTACGAGTTGTGTAACAACCAGAGGGGATTCAATCTTGAGTAATAGATTGGCCCGGGTCGGCTATCGATAATACTATCATTGAGTAAATAAGGAAGAACGAGGTTGGTATTAAATTGAAGCTAGATGGCTGTCAGTAAAGCTCGTGTGGTTCGCATGATGCACGAAGCAGAGTTCTGCTGTAAAGGAGGTGTCGGGAATGGGTAGTGCAAAGGAATGGGATCAATACGAAGCCGCAACCGCTGGTTATAGCAAACCAAGGGTGACCGATTCGATGTAATAACCACTGGGTCGTGCTTATTACATAAGCATCAGATTTTTTCTCGCTCTTTAACTTTCCTCTCTTTCTAATTCGGTTCATAAATCGTGCGAACATTTCAAGTTCATTGAGCTCCTCCCGATTAATACGCGTTTGTTTATCGCTCGAGTTTTTCATTTGTTTATCAAAGTCGAAGATTATGAGGCGAAAATATAGATTTTTGAGCGTGTAAACGAAAATATATTCATATGCTGCAGCATTTAATCAAATTTATTATTAAGAGAAAATAAAATAAATTGTCTCCGTTGTAGAGTTTTCTCAATTATTATTATTTTTTTTTTAAATCAATTCTTGATATTACGGATATAAATAATTTGCTAATTCTCGATGACTGTTTTTGTATGAATAACATACTCATAAATTTTCCAAAAAAATATATATTTTTTTTTTATATTTTAATGTGAAATAGTTATTTATGCTACAAGTGCGGGAAGCAACGGATTCCATCGCGCGTGAAGTTGGCAAACTTTTGAGGCAGGTATCACAAAAAATACTATTTCCATATTACCACCTGGACCCACATTTTTACGTGGGTACCGAACCACGGAGAGAGCAATTTAAGACACTTAGAAAAAATCCATTGGTGACGACGGGAATCGAACCTGCACCCCCACCGGGTATGAACCGGGCGCATAACCACTATGCCACTGCCTCTTCCCAACTATATTATTATTGAATTCTTTGAATATGTTTTGTGGTTGTTCGTATAATTATTGTTCATGTCGCATATATTCGGATAAACGATATAAAAGAAAAACAATGATTAAAGAAGCTTACTTGTGGTCGTGTTTTCCATTGCTGTGAATTAAATTATCGATGAGGCCTCCCAGAGCTGGATTTTTGCTTCTGAAGCCGGGACAATCAATGTCGACATGTTTGTCCGGTTGTTCGATCGTCTTTTCAGTGCTTCGATCGTCATAATTTTCGTCATTGTCAAGATTCTCGTTAATCTGCCGATTTTCACGTTTGTGATTGTTGGAAGCATCGTGATGACGTTGATGATTCGAAGCCCGATGATGATGATGATGGTGGTGATGATGATGATGATGATGATGACGAGCCAACGTCGTACCACTTGTTTTTTGCGCAAATGTACTAGCCAATAAGTTTTCACTCTCTTTCATACGTTGCTGTATTTTGACACGTAATTTATTGTTGTGCTCAAATGCAACATCCAGACTGTCCTCGTGGGCTAAATTTTCTTGACGATTCGTATCAACGTCCGGACTTGCGGTACGACTCGATCTTTCACTTCCGTTGTTTTTGGCACGTCTTGCATAATCATTTGCACGATTTCCACTGTACATTTCCTCACCCAGAAGCTAAAAAAACCCAAAAACAAAAAAAAAGCAATCAGTAATGTTACGCGTAATGAATGGAAAAGGTTTTACATCTGCAGACCAAAATCTGATAAAATAGACCAAACAGTTTCTTAACCAATTCATTTAATTCCATCGTCGTAAATTGATCAGTTGCATGAAAGATTTTTAAGTAACATTTTTTAAAATAATCCATAAACTTTGTACATTTTGCTTCACCTTTAGCCCCAATTACGAAATATTGAAATTTATTCAACCCGCACAAATCACCAACGAATATATGCGTCAAAATTTCTTGTCCAGGTTTTGCGTATATTCGTAAAAGTAATAGAAAATTCTATAAATACGAATTTAATAAAATTTTCAAGTTTAATATTAATCAAGTCAATGTCGTTGAATTAAATGCGAATTGAAGTAATGAAAAATTGTCGATATATTCTGAGATGAATAATATAAACTGGAGAAATCATGGAAACTGCAACATCCATGACTTTTGACTGGAAAAATATCTGCTTAAGTTATGAAACGCGAACATTTATATTTTGAAAATTTATATACAAAATAATTGGGAAAAAAATTCATAGATTCCGTAGCAACAGTTGACAGTGCAGTTGTCAACTCAATTAATTCACAGAAAAATCGTTAAAGACTTAAGATTGCAGGCAATTATGCCAAATTTTAGATTATTTTCTTTTTTTATCGTAGGGACGATTGATTAGGTTCAACATTATTTTTTTCAACTCCGATTCTGAATCTTCGGCGAAAGGATTTTTATGAGGCAAATATAATATCATTCATACGATTTTTTTTTTTTTTTTTTAAGAAAACGTACAGCAAATCCTGCGTGAATGCAATTTAATTTCGATGGATTTCTTATCGTTGCATTTGATACGAGTGGATTGGAAGAGGGTGCAAAAGAAAACAGATTTCAGCGACAGAAAACACGCTTGAGCGTTGGTGTAGGTTTAGACGGAGGGTTAATGTCGCAACAGACTGCAAAATCGATCGCACCAGACATGTCCCCCACATATGCACGTAGATATATGAGGAGCTGCAATCTGCGAATGACTGAGCAATACGTAATTTATATGTAATCACGCTCTCAATAAAATCCAAAAACCCAAGTATATTACGTACGAGAACGAGACCGAAAAAGTGTTACATGATCATGACCCGGATTATTACGATTAAATCAATACATATGGCGCAGGAAAACTTCATTCTCATTTAATTAGGACATTAAAGAAACAAGAACCGGTTGGAAGGATTGAAAAAAAAAAAAAAAAACATGCTACGATATAGAGAATTTAAAACAAGACTATAGAAGTACGTGGGGGCATGTTCCTGATTTTAATTCAGATACTCATACAACGCCAATAATTATTTTGATATTATTGTGTAACTTTATCTGCAAATTCGTAAATGATTTAAATCCGCTCGAACAAATGTTGCTACAGTCAATATATTATACTTTTTTTTACGATTGTTTTTACTCATTAGAAGAGAGTGATCAATTTTTTAATAATAAACAATATAACAAGACTCAATCGAAAGATTTTTTCATAATGAATCTCCAGTTAAATTTTTAAATCCTCATATGTCTCCTGAGCTTCGTAATTAAAGAAAATCACTTTCAGTTTTTACCCCCACCACCGCGAATCGTTTTATTCAGAGATAATATACTCGGGCGAGCCTCGGGCCAGCAGACGACAGACGACCTGTCAAATGTACTTGTCCAGATACTCTACCGAGTCTTTTGACGGTTTGTTAACTAATAACTTTATTAACCAGATGCCGACACGTCTTTTCTATTCGATCTCGTCTCTCCACTACTCATTTATCTCTCAATCCCGTTTTGTCAAGGAAGCACACATTTTTTTATATCTAAGTCTTGTATCGCAGTTGTCTATGAATTACCGTATTCGATATCGTGCCTAACATCATATTTGTCATAATCGTAACACTATTATAATTATAGTGCGTGAAACTCGTTAAATAAAGCAGAGCTCAAACGAAAATGCACGTCTACAAACCTGATTGACAGATTCCAGCAGGCTGCCAAGACTGTTTTGACTCTCAACGTCTCTCCATCGATCCCGATTAGCTCTAAAGGCCTGTTCCCGTTGTTCATTTCCTTCGTAAGATTCGTTATGATCGAGTTTTATTTTTTTCGTTCCCCGCAGCTCATTCTCGGTGGTGGCTTTGAGTCGCGAACAGCATTCAACGAAGAGTTCCTCGTCGAAGTTCAAGACTTTTCCCTGTCGTGATTTTTGACTCGGCGAATTGGCATGATCCGGGAGTGGAACGTCGAGAGCGTTGTCTTCGATCTCGTCGTTGATGCCTCTCGACGATGTTTCTTTGCGTTCGTCATGTCCCGATCTTACCGAGACCGGTGATGTTGGAATGATCTTGTCGTCGTCGTTCAATTTACCCGTAACACGTTCATTTTTTTCTTCCTCGATTCTTTCCTCGTCATCGCTGTTTGATGAACATTCGATTGAACTGCTGGGCGAGTCACATGCGTAAAGAGGAGACATTCGTCCCAGAGCAATTTCATTCTCATCCTCGTCCTCCTCTTCCTCAATATCTTCACTCTTATCAACTGTAACAATAGCTTTCGACGAAAATTCGTTGACTTCTTCGAGAGACGATGCTCTCCTTTGACAATTCTTCGATGCCGATGTTGAACGTTCTTTATTCGATTTTGAAGCATCTCTCGAAAATGATTGAATCTTCATGTCGTTACCAGCCATCTCGGACTCGTTCATATCTCTCGGATCATCATTTTGAAGACGTTTTTTCGCGTTGCCAAACGTTATCTGCTTCTTCTCCGTACCGATTTGCGAATTTTCACGCGATAGCTCTTCGGACGACTTCCGTGAATGACCTGCGCTCATCGAAGCATCGATCCGACTTAACAAATCAACTTCATCAAAAATAATTGATGATTCATCCTCGAAAGCCCGCGAAATACGTTCCTCCGCTCTCTTCTTACTCTGTCTGCATCTCGAACCCGCTGCAACCTCCTCGGAAGTCTGATCGATGCTCAAATCGTTTGTACTTTTTCGATTACCATTTTTTCTTCGTCCTACTGTTCTACTCTTTGATCTCAAACTTGATTCGTCCTTCGAACGATCTTTTTCTGAAATCTCCGATGCTGCGTCACTATTTTTCGAACGTCCTCGCTTTTTACCTCGATCTCCATCCGGACTTTGCGTCTCTGATGCCAAGCTACTCCGAGGAATCGATTTTTCTGCTCCTGCTCGCGATTTCTTCGACTCCAAAGACTTCTCCTCGGAACTTGCACTTTTTGGATCAACGCTTGGCGGCGTTTCGTCACGAGAATCACCTTCCGATCTTGAGACCCAATCATCCAATACTTCCTTGACCTTGTCGACCTTATCAATCTTTTCGACCTTTTCGCCACCGAAAACACGACCGAAGACACATTTGACTATTTTGTTTTTATTCTGCGACTCTATAACGTCATTTTTCTCATCGTATTCACTGTCGCTCGTGTCATCGATCTTCGTTTTCGAAGAATTTGTACTTTTTCGAGTTTTCGATATTTTTGATTTGCCAACGAAATCCCTCGATGTGTTTTTGTTGCGCGATGCTCTCTTCGATGTTTTATCTTTTTTCATGCATTCTTCCGATTTGACTTTTTGCTTGCTTTTGATTGATTTAACGAGCTCGGAATCGTTCGGCGTTGCAGCAATTATTTCTGCAGTTGATTTTTTTTCTAATTTCTTTAATTTTTCTGAACTCGTGGCTAACGTCTCGAATTGCTTGTTGTTGTCCGTATCCAGTTCTGGATCATCCAAAATCTTTCTTATATCGTTCGACATGTTTGTATCCAACGTGTCATCGTCACTGTCGAATTCGATGCTGCAAGGCACTTCTTTCACTAAATTTTTCTTCTGGGACTGTAATTTCTGAGTAATGTTTGAAAAATCAAGCACTATCGGCGTTTCGATTTTGGCTGGTTGTTGATTCGATTTTTCCTTCGTTGAAAGATCGTTTGATTCTTTGGTTTTTAAAAGTATCGTTTGGTCTTTTGGTTTTGATGACGACGAAGTATCGATAGATTCTTCAGGGAAAATCATTTTTATCGAACTGTCAAATGTTTCTGTCAAATAATCTTTTTTAACAATTTTCTCGTCTTCGCTTTTAGCGACGATTTTGTTGCTCTTTCTCTTTGATTTATTCGATGTTTTTTCACTCGATGAGTCTTCCTCGTCGGATATTAAGGAATCAAGTTTGAGATCCGTCATTGTAACGATCTGTGGAACTGATTTATCTTCGATGATTTTTACGATCGTTGATTCGATCGGTAAATTGTTAAGAGTTTCGGGAATTTTGAGCGATGATGTCACAATATCGAATGGTTTTTTCGTTGAGATCTCGAGGGAAGTTGAAACGTTAATTTTTGTCGAAACGTTATCGCTTTCCGGCGAATCCAGACTCAAATGTTCCTCAGCCAAATTCATTTTTGATTTTTCGTCTCTCGTTGAACCGACGATTTTAATGGAGTTGATTTTTTTAATGGAATCCGGAGTATCCGGTGGTTGAGTAGAAATATTTTCAACCGGTGTTGAGGAAGCTTCCGGTACAACGGGACTCACGTGATCGGTTAAAACGTACTCGTCGTGGGTCATGTTTTCTGTTATTTTGCAAATTTCCTCGTCCAGCAGTTCATCCTCGAAATCATCAACGTCCAATTTTTTCTCATCAAAGTTACAATCTTCCGGTTGATCGGAAGAAATATTGGAGTTTTGAGATTCCTGCATATCGTTTGGTTCGATTGCGATCTCGGGCTCCTCGAGGGAAACCGCGTTGTCATTTTTGTGATGGAGCAAAATTTCGCCTTCATGAATTTTTTCTTTTATTTCAGAAGCAACTCGCTCTTTCGGTTCTAGAATTTTTTTTGTTTCGTCCTCCATATTATTTTCGATTTTATTTATATTTTCAAATTCATCGGATTTCGTGACGAGTTTATCGTTCGGCGTCGTTGCTTCCGTGTCTCCGGAGAGTTTCGACAACTCGGTGATTTCTTGGTCCTCGTAATGTTTGGAAACTTGTATCATATGAGATTGCGACGAGTTGTGTTTTTTTAAAGAGCTTTTGCGAGTGAAGCTGGCAGCGCATATTTCGCAAAAAAATTTCGCTACCTCTTTGGTAAATTTTTTTTTCTTTTCTACGATCAACATTTTGCCGGATTTGGTGTGAACAACGGCAAATTTACGCTGCAATTTTGCGTCTGAAAATAGTCCCATATCGTCGCTCAATGAGGCTTCCTTCGCGCGTCTAGTCAAACTTCGTCGTCTCTCACCACCACCGCTGTCACTCTCCATTTCATCTTCCGTCAAACTGTCCGTTTGGCTTTCTTCAATCGTATCATCCGTTTCATTGTCAACGTGATTTCTCTTTCTCGAAGATTTTTCTATCTCTACTTTCTCCGTTGTTATGGATTCAAAAGTTGCGATAGGATTTGGCACTTTATTATTTTCCGCACTAACAGCCAAAGATTTATCTTCCAAAGCGTCGATCTTATCGTCAATTTCTTTGTCCTCGTTCCCGTCAATCTCCTCTGTTTTTTTATTCGTAGTTTTGTTCGGCACTTCATGATCATCGACTAAAACGATCGTTTTTGTTGAATTTGTATCATTATCATCATTGTTCGTTTGTGAATTGTCGAGAAGACATTGTTTCCTCGTAATTCTCTTTTTCGACGTCACAAAATCATGGACATGAGGAATTTTGAAACTGTCTGTCATTGGTTTTGACGTTTCAGTGATTTCTGCGATACTCGAATCTGTTGATGACTCGAAATTGTCAAATTTATCGCGAGTGGAGTTTAACGTTTTGTCGAAATCTTCGTCTTCCGAAAGATTCAAATGTTCGTCAGCCAATGATTTTTTTTTTGAAGCGCATTTTCGGGCAGCTCGTGATTTTGATTTTTCTTCATAAAGGTTTGTCCGGTGATCGGAAATTCCTGGTGGTACGTCCACAAACTCTTCGAGATGTTCTTTTGCCTGTAAATCGATTTGAAAGCTCGAAGCATTAGAAATTTCAAAATGCGGTTCAATAGTGTTCTCGGAGTTGCCGATTTTTTCGAGATTCGATTCGTCGTGGTTTTCGATCTTTTTCGTACTGTTACGCTTCGATTTTTTCGTCTCGGTTTCGTTCGATCGAGGTTCGAGGGTTTCTTCTGCCGAAAAACTGCACTTTGCCTGGCAATTAATATTTTCTTCTTTATCAACTACAACGATTTTTCTCTTTGCCGATTGAATATTTTCTTCCATATTCTCATCGAGTTTTGGACTTTCTGAATTATTTCGATTGATCAATTTCATTATATCGGCAAGACAAATTTCTTCCTCCGATGAATCTTCTTCAGGTATTTTTTCATCTGCTGTTTTGCGCTTATTTTTTGTAGGTGTTGCTGCGTCGAGTGATCGTTTCTTTGAAGATCGTTTTAAATCGATTTGATCGAAATCACGAATGCTGCTCGTCGATGAGGTCGTTTCCAGTGGAGCGGATAAAAGTTCATCAACGGATAAAGCAAATGTGTCTGTTTCCAGAACAGACGATTGCGCCGGTTCGATCTGCTTTCCAGTCTCTTCAATGGTTTCAACGATAACGTCATTTTTGGGAGAAAATGGACCAGCATCAATTTTAATTTGTGGAAGTTTAATTCTCGGACAAGTAAGAATTTCGTCGTTGTAGCACGATTGTTTATCACGAGAAATGATTTTCGACGTTTCCGTATGATCGAGGATCGGTGGATTGATTTCGCTGAGTATATTCGTTAGTTCATCGGCAGCGTTGTCGAGCAAACAACCGACGTCGCTTTCGAGCAAAGCGTCTTTTTGTTTAGCTATTTTGGAGACGATTTTTTCGAGGAACGAACCTTTGCCTTTTTGCTTACGACGCGAAAGATCCAAAATAATATCATTCGCTGGTTCGATCGGATTCGGCTGCGGTTTAATTTTCTCCTCGCAATTTTCGACCTCTGTGTTTTCTCTGGTTTTCTCTATTTTATCACATTTATTTTGGTTTTCCATACTCTCAACTATTTTCGTATTTTCTCCTTTGTTATCAACTTCCGCTGAAATTTCACATTCCTCCGCTCTCGGGCTTGAACTACAAGCCGTTTCACCACTCTCATTTGGTTTTACACTCGAACCACTATTTTCTGAAGCTTCTGACGCTGCCACGTTGCTTCCGGTTATTTGACCGGAATAACTCGGGTTTCCTGTCTCCGATGCTGCATCTATCGAGGTCTGTACCGTTAATACGACACTCTGCTGTATATCGAGGGGAATGTTTACACCCTCCGTCAAAATACCAATGACGTTGCTCAGTGTCCGTTTACCGATTCTATCGCGACGCGAACCACGACATTTTTTCGGTCTAACAACTTTTAACTTCGAAACGCTTATCGGGGTCTCCGATGAATTTTCTTTTCCACTGTCGATGTTTGAATTGCTTGATTCTTGTTGAAGGTGCTCGAAACTCAATGATGCCACGTCGGCGATACACTTCGTTAACGAAACGTCCACTATTTCTTCTTCTATTTTTTTATTCTCAATTTCTAAATCGTTATTTTCTTCTTCTACGTTTTTATCAATTGTTTCGTGGGTTTTTTCAACATTTTTATCGCTTTTTTCTAAAGATTCTTCTTCGTCCCTGTTATCCAACATTTCTATACACTTTTCTGCATTTTTAACAGCAATCATTACCGACTCGTTAACACTTTTGTCAAGACTTATTGACGACGAACTTTTCGAACTTTCATCGACCATCCTTTCAATCGTTTTTTCAGCATTTCCAATCGTCTCTTCGACAATTGGTTGCTCAAGATTTTTATTCACAATTGTTGACTCGATCGGATCTTCGAGGTGTCTTTTGATGGCCAATTCTATTGACTCGTCGAGATGCTTACTGACCATCGATTGATCAGTTTTTTTATTAAATATCTGTTTCATAGATTCATCGAATTTGTTGTTATGAACTTTTTCCATCGATGCTTCTTCGGCATTATTTACAGCACGTGTTTCCATCGATTTTACAGAAACTTTATCACCACACGCTTCGGATACTTGCTCGGAATTTTTATTGTCAATAATTTCGATGAATTTTTCACTGTTTTCATTGGTGGAAACTTTTACCGACTCCTCACCATTTTTTTCCATTCTAATCTCAATTAATTCTTCCGATTTGTTGTCTGCCGTCAATTTTGTCGACTCTGAGCTATTTTTTAATGTTTCTTTTTCTTCTTCTTTAATTTCAACGTTTTTATGCATATTTTCACTTTCAATTCGCGATTTAACTCGACCTCTACGTTTTCCAACGCCACTGTCTATTTTTCGTGACCCATTGTCCAGGAGAGTAGCGCTGATCGATCTTTCGATTTTTATTTCTTCGATATTTTCAACTTTTTCTTCACTTTTTGCCTCGTTTGAGGTTTTGATGTCCTTTTTGTCCAATTTTCTTGGTGATACTCTCAAAACACTTTTTTCCGATTGATCCGTAGCTGCTGCTGCTGCTGCTGCTGTTTCTTCGTCTTCTTCGTCTTCTGTTTTTTCTTTGGAATTGACGAGGACATTTTTCTTCTGTCCTTTGTTTCTGGAGCCGTTGAGCTTAGTTTTTTGTGGTTTTTGTTGTGATTTTATTGTTTTATCGGAAGTCTTGAGACCAATCTGTGTTAACAAATCTTCGCTGGGTCCCAAAAGTCTTTTGACCTCATCGGGAACTTGACGAATTTTGGAAAAATCTTCCAGCGAACCAGCTCGACGCTCTTGTCTCGCTTTTCTCGTTTCCATGGAATTAAAAATGCCAAATTTTTTCATCGTACTTTGAATTACTATTTTATCATTCTGCTTTGACGAATCTTCGGTCTCTTCGACATCCTGAACTTTTGACGAGTCTTTGGAGTTAGCTCGTTTGGAAGATTCGTCGATTTGATCCACGCCGCTCGATGATTTGCCGGTTGAATGACGATTTTTTGGCTTCACGTCGCTCACATTGACGGCAATAATCGACGGTGATTCCGTGCCTTTTAAAACTTTTCCATCCAGATTCGTTCTTCTACGTCCACGAGTAGGACGTTGTTCTCGATCGACGTCTTGTACAGAATTTTTAATCCTCGTAACGTCAATGACATTTTTCGAAATAGCCTCGTCGAGATCAAGCTCCGCATTGTGGATTTGTTGACCGGTTGATGATTTTTTAGAATTAATAGATTTTTTGACATTTATTTTGTTCGACGATTCTTCCTCTTTGTCATTTTTTTCATCTCTCGAATTTCTATCTTTTTCCATTTCCAATGAGTGTTTTTTCACCGACGATTTTCTCGTCAATTTAGTAACACGTTTTTCGTCCGAATTCTTAGCTAATTTTTTGATTGTTGGCTCGTTCGAACCTCGAGACGAAGAGAGATCACTCCCCGACGACTTTTCGCTTTCAGAATTATTTTTTCTCGTCGTTTCTTTGCTCGTGACGCTATTAGCCCGTTTTTCATTCGTAGAATTATTAAAGGACGCTTTTTCAACGTCAGTTGTTGTTTTTTCGATGGGTTTTCGTTGCGCTCCAATAATCTCCGGGTTGGTGGCACGCACAACGTGAACATTGTTCCTTCTCGTTGAAACACGTGGTCTTTCTTCGCTCGTACATCTCGTTGCGTTGTTTTCTTTGCGAGCAAATTTACCGTCGTGAGTTCTCAATTGTGATCGAGCTCTCAATGAAGCGTTGAACGAAAATACTGGATCAACGTGTTTTTTACGTCTCAGTATAGCCGAGTGACTCGGTGACGAGGAATTCGATGGAAACGAAGTTTCATCCACAACGTTTTCCGTTGCTATTACATTTTTATCACGATTTTTTAGAGAATTTTTTTTACATCCTTTATTCTGTAATTTGGATATTTTGATAGCGCGTTTGTTGCTCATTCCTCGGGATTTCGTTACAACGGTATTGTGCAAATTATTCGATTTTACGTTCCTTTTTTTACTGACAACTCGCACTCCACGTACTATTTTTGTTGAACGATTACTCGATTCGAGATTCCATCGTAATTTTGACGTTTCACCACGGACTTTCGGAGTCTCGAATTTACGAGACTCCTTGAACAGACCCGAATCGTCCTCCGTTTCATCCTCATCCTCCTCCTCCTCCTCCTCCTCCTCTTCTTCTTCTTCTTCTTCCTCTTCTTCTTCTTCTTCTTCCTCTTCCTCCCTGTTCGCTCCTTCCTCCGCTTCTTGTTTCTCTTCCTTCTTCGCTTCATCGTTCTCAGTCTCGTCATCCGGATTCTTACTCCTTTCGCTCCTCTTAACGACACTCTCAATCGCAGCTGTTATATTGTCCCGACGACAACGTTTCCGCTGGAACGATTTTGCATTCTTCAGTAATTTGTTACGGAGCATCGCTTTCTGTGATAAACGGGAGCTCGAACTCGTTGCATCTACCAAACGAGGTCTCGATCTGGTCTGCATCTACGATCAAATATATAAAAAAAAAAATTTTATCATCGGCATTTTATTTTGTTTTGTTTTGTTTTGTTTTTTTTTTTTTAATTTAGATGTTTATTATTTTGATAGAAGAGCATTTTAACGGAGTACTTAAATCGTGGGGCTATTTGCTTCATTTTTTTTTTTTTTTTTTTTTTATAGTTTACGTAACGTTTTTAAATTTCAATCGATTCATCGACATAACTAAAAATCTCTCTATATGGTCGAATCGTCCATGTTTAAACTTTATCTCGTTTAGAAGAAGAAAAATCGTGATATAAAAATGTTTATTTTTATATTGAAAAACGAATTAATTACATTTCTGTTAAGTCTTACTTGCCACCTTGAGGTCCAAAGCTACGCCAGGACTATGTTTCCTTAAATTTAAGTATCCAAACAAAAAAACTTCAGCTCTTTTTTGAGTGTACTTCAACTTTGTCTTTAGGGTATTTTACAGGAGATTTATTCCAATTTTCAAAACTGCCCTCAAATATTCACTGTACGATAATTTGTCGCTGAGATATCGATGCACGAAGCCAAAAAACTCTTTTTTCTTCAAAAGTCCGATATTTCGATAAAAAATGGTCGTATCGAAGTTTAAGAAAAAAAAAATTAAAGTTGAATAAACGAGCAATCTGGTCCATGGATGAGCTCAAAAAAAAATCAAAGTCTTGGGACTCGGAAGAAAAAAAAAATTTCGTGCTATTTCTTAGCATTACAAAATAACCGTAGCTCAAAAAAAATTGAACCAAAAATCTGAAAACTACAATTTTGAAGTTTTAATATATTTTTTTTTTCTTTTTTTTTTCATTCTTAATAGGATAATTTTTCATCGAAATACAGCCTGACAAAAATTACGACAAAATTTCTAATGTTTTTTCAACCCTTTAATTTTTTGCTTCAGTTGAAAGATCCCAATGTGAGAAAGTGGTACAATGTGAATGATAAATCATGGGGAAATGCTACAGTGGTGGTGACTGTATATATTGCGACGACGCGAGGGAGTCGACACAAAAATATTTGTGTACATGTGGACGTTCTGAGGGTATGTCTGTGTGGGTGACTGTATTTCAGAATCAATACTCTACTTATGCTGCCAGAGAATTGCCCATATACGTATTCGTATTACTGCACCAGAAACGTTCGCACGAATCTCGCCTCCTTATCATTATCGAGTTTTCAATTTTTCGTGTAACTACTATCTGCCTATTTTTAATTTTTTTTAATTAAAAAATTTTTTTTTTGCATCCACTATTACAAATGTACATAATCCAAAAAGCATTAATAAATTAATGCATTCTGTATCAAAGAAGCTGTCAATAACTGTTCTGTAATAATTTTTTTAATTTCCAAAATTCGTGATCGACTTAATTACATTTTTTTTCAGAATTTTTTTTTTTTTTTTTTTTTTTGAATGAAACTGGTGCAGAAAATTAATAATGTTGTGAAAAAGTTAATAATAACAGAGTTGCTGGTGTTCGAATAGAAATGTAAAAGAGTACAAATATTCTGGATATTTTTGAGATATCTTCGAAATTAGAATGATGAATTCTGACTAACGAGGGATAACGAGTTTCACCTGCAGTGAAATTAAATTAAACTAAGATAAATTAAACTTTGACAAAAAATAATTTTTTTTTTTTTTCATTTTTGTATAAAACATACAAATGCACTAGATGGAAAATAACGTCGAGTTCACCACGTGTGTGAAGTTAACATCTGAAGACTTTATCAGGAAACTCGTTTAAAAAAAATTAGACATTTTCGACTAGAAGTTTGCAATCCGAATACAGTGAATTGAAAAAATTATTAAGTATTAAAAAAAAGAGTTTTAGAGTGCTTGCTCGTTTGTTTTGTTAGATTCCAAAAATCAAAGGTTTCACTCTCCGAAAATGATTGTTAGAAATGAAAATACTTTACGATAATAAAATGCTATCGCACTACGATGAATTATAGTCTCTAATGGTTTTTGAACTTGTTTAAATTATTATTGTTTATGAAAATAATCTTCAATTGTAACGAGTTTCAACTTATATATCGATTTTAATGATAACGAGAGATTCCGTAAAATAATAAGCGTTCCTAAAGAGTTCTAGTCTCTGACGCGTCCTAAAAAATCTTTAATCATTATTTCTATCTCTATGTATATAAAATTCAACTGCAAAATTGTGTTTGGCCGTTTTTCACGCGAGAACCACTAAACCAATTTTAATAAATTTTTCACAGGAATGAAGCCTATGAATCAGAATACCTTGTAGGCCGTATTCCATTCCGATAATTTTTTTATTGAGGGAAGGCCAAGCGAAAAATTCAATTTTTCATAATTTTTTTTACTTCAAAATTTCTCATGTTATTAAAAAAAAGACTATAAATGAAAAACACTAATTACAAATTTGAAGATAGCTCCACAATGAAGAGAATGAGCTGGGGTGGCAGCTTCGAATGGAAAAAAAGTTACAGTAATTTTCGTGAATTTGTTAAAATTTTAAAATTTTGTAGATTTCAATTTTTTAGTCATTGCTCATCTACTTAGCGCCAACTAGGCGAAGTCCGGAGGTACCTAGAGTGCGAGAGAGATAGTTGCAATTTTCGAAATTGAATATTTCCGACACGGTTTCACCGATAAAAAAAGCCGCGGTCAGTGGATTTTGGCCATCGTCCTGCGTACGCTGACAGAGCCTTTGTTTGATTAGTCAAACGACATCGAAGAATTTTAATTTTTTTATTTTTTTTTTTATTTGTGTGAAGCTAACTTCACTCTCTATAACTAATTGATAACATTAAATTTTGGCAAAAAAAAAAAAAAAAAAAAAAAACAACTACAAAACTAAATCATCGACTTGGTACAAGGAAGTAGACAAGAAAAAAAAAAAGTATACAAACGAAGCGACTAGAGGATGGGGAAGTGAATTGATTTGGCGAAGAATAATCTGTACACACATATATGCAACGCATGTAAAAAAAACTTGGCGTATGTGTGCATAGCGTGGCGTATATATACATATATAGTATAATTAGTAACATGAATGTTTGTTGGCCACAGAAGGATAGTATTTGGGTCAACCAGTGGTCAGGCTGTGAACGACGCTAGCGCCTGCTGCGCTGTGCTCATGCAACGCATCGTTTCGATGCCAAAGTCTTTGCAAGCCACGCGCACGTACATACACATACAGATAACCGGTCCCCGCCTTATTGCTAGGCTTATGTTGGTATAGCGTTGCCATATGAAAGAGGCCTTTCTCATGTTCACGATAATGCATGCTTAATCGAACTGCACTCTCGAGCTGCATGGCCTTCGTTACTTATATTGTTACTATTGCATTCGCGATCGCAGATAATAGTTTTATCGACGAGGACGTATATGAGTCTTTAAAAGTATTATTAATTGAGATAAATAATATTTTTAATCAATCTTCATACTGAACGTCCACATGTTCCTTTCGTTAACAAATCATTTTTTCTTCGTATTTCAAACAACGGATGTAGTTAAAATATTATTACGATTTTTTTATAATCGTTGACAGAGTCTTTATTATTAGACGATTTGGAAAAAAAAAAAAAAAAGCATGATCTTCTAACAATTCTCAAGTTTTACGGTTGATATTTTGCAGAAGAATTGAAAATTTATCTTTCTGAGATCGTAATTTTTTTGATATTGTCCGTGGAAATCTTATTGATGATTTCATCGAGAAGCAGATTTTGTTGAAACTGCAGATTTTTTCTCGGATATGTTGAACAAAATTATTTCCCGATATTAATTAAATTTTTGACGACCCAACAGCAGATTTTAGCGTTGGCAAAAAAATAGTTTGCAAAAGTGAAAGATTGTTTTTTTAAATGTGAACTGACCTTGCGCAATCTTCCCTGTGTTCGTACCGTTGTGTCTTGCATCACTCGTCTACTCGCTCTTTTGGGTGGTAAATTTGCAAGCATTTTTTGGATACTCTCACCTGTTAATAGTAAAAAAAATAAAGAAAAGTGGATCAATGAATTTCGTGAAATCTTTAAAGTTTGCAGAATTTACGTATTTCATGGGAATTCATTGAATTTTTTAAACTTTGTTTATATTCTGATTTCGATCAACTGTAATGAGTGTCAATTTGAAATTCAATGAAAATTACAATAAAGAGCTTTTTACATTTATTTATTACTGCGGTTCAAGTTTTTTCAGATATTTAACGTTTTTTGAATAATGTCATTTTTCGAAAATGTTTTCAACACATTGAATTGGATTATTTACTGATTTTTTTTTTTTTTTTTTTTTTAAGCATCAAATGATAAAATCTTCATGCAATGAATTTTTGAAAAAAGCGATTTCATCAGTGCCACGTAATGAAGGAAAAAAATGTATAAAAGTAAAATGTATCGTACGATCGCTTGGTCGAACTCTCGGTCCCGAAGAATTTCTTTCTTTTGGTTGATTGACTCGAGGTGTTTGCGAATTTTGTATATTTCTCTTCATGCCTCGCTGCCTTCGTCTTCTACTGCGACTACCGAAGGGCCTCCACTTGCACTTTTTCTTGCCATTACCAAAAAGTCCCAAGAGCCACGCTTGATCACCAGCGCACTCTAACATGTGTCGATGAAGTTCGGCAAGACTTCCGCAAGCCTTTGAACACTTTGTGCACACTTTTTCCGAAAGCACTGCATTTTTTGCTTTGCTCGTCGCGACACTGCGACCCGGCAGGAATAAATGTTTGTAAAGTTCTCGTTGATCACCCGTAAACTCGAGATGAGAACACCAAACGTTTGGATGTGCAGCAGTTTTGTGTTCCTCTAAATCTCGAAGAGTCAACTGAAATTCCAAACAAACAAACAAAAGCGTGTAAAAAATTATTATTATCGAACATTCGATAACGGATCCGCTAACGGAAAATGTTAATATATTATTGAAGACAAATTTTTCCTAAATTCGGGCGTTATAAAAAATTTTTAGAGAATTCATAAGAGTTACAGCATAAGTGTTAGGATCTGATAAAAACGTAACACTTTCGAAATTTTGACATCCTAAAAACTTTGAAAAGCTGCCTTAAGCCGTTCTTCAATTTTGTTTCCAATTACATTTTTCGCGCTCCCAAAACGAAGGATATAAGTATTTGATATAAAAATTGGAGGATAAATAAGGATAAAAATTGATTTTGTGCGTTTGATAAGCTGATTGGAAGTCCGCGTTCTCGATCCCTCACCCAACAGGGATATGAGTTTATGTATAAATGTGAATTGAAAAAAATTTATTATCTTCATTGGGTGTTTGTGAAAAGAAAAAAAAAACAAATTGTACAAATAAATATAAACGAGCTCCGTATCATTAATTGGAAGAGAAAAATGAAAACGAGTTTTAAAAATAGGAGAAATCAAGGAGTAAATGAACTCACGTGTTTGGAGGTACAAGCACCGCATATATAAACTCTGGGCCTGGACCATTCGCCCGTAAGTTCAGCGTAAACAATTTCTTGTTGGTTTTGTGTTTCGACGTTGGATTCATTCCACTTCTTCAGTTTAAGAAAGTGTCCAAATTCCGCGGTGAATTCAGTGACGTTGGTAGCAGTAGCACCCTCGGTTCTTAGACTCGTTGCTGTACGATCGAATGTAAATTCTTTCAGCTCGCGCAGATTTGCCGGTGTTCTAGAATTAGTCGAGTTTGCTTGTTCAACCGGAGGAATTCTCGACTGATCGATGCGTTCGCAATGCTGTTCATCATTATCCGTGGCATTTGTCGAATTTTCAACTTGCGTTGAAACAATACCTGTACTACCGGATCCCAAAGTCGGATTGTTCAGTCTGCATGTTGTCAGTCTATCTTTAATAAGCTGCTGTTTCTTTCTCAATGTTAACTGCGTCGATATATCAAATTTACTGAGATCCTTGATCGAGCAAGTCCATTGTTCTTTGCCGTCATATTTACGGGGAAAATTGTATTTTTCGAAGGAAACACGTCGTGCGTGTGAACGTCCCGTTTTGCCAGCTTTTTGTGCATATTCGCTAGAATTTTCATACTCTTCGCTCGCGTATTCTTTGTTGTAAACTGGAGTAGCTGCTGTAAGCGATATATCAATAGGAAATTGTATTTGATTGTTGGTACCATTATCATAAAAAGCTTGTTGCTGCTGTTGCTGCTGTTGCTGCTGTTGCTGCTGTTGCTGCGGTTGCTGCAGTTGCTGCGGTTGCTGCGGTTGCTGCGTTTGCTGCTGTTGAGAAGGTTTAACCTCGTTCGTTGCGCTTGCTGGTTGATTAGAACAAATCTGTAGTTTACCATCGAGATGATGTAGTAAATTTTCTCTTATATTGCAACTGACGCTACTATAAAAGGTACTGTCGAATTCGGGACTACCAGGATTGTTAGTAATATCTCTGTTAATCGATTGATTCTTAATAGTATTTTTAATCTGGTTATTACTCGTACTTTTATCGTTTTGAAGTTTATCTTGTTCATCTCCGACCCGTCGTTCGTTCGTCGCAACACTATCACAATTTTCTCTGATGTTCTGGTTTGCCTGTTCACGCGGTAACGAAGTGTTGGCATCTTTGAGGCTCGTCGTATCCTTGCTAGTTTTATCACAATTTTCCGCAATTTTGTCACTACAATGACCGTGCACTTCGGTCATATGAGTCACGAGACTGTCTCTCGTAGAATATCGCGTTGCGCATTGTGCGCAAGCATGATATTTGTCCACGTGATTAATAATCATATGTTGAAACAACGAATCAAGATTATCGGCACATTTATCCGCACAATATTGACAATTTTGACTTGTTTTACGAGAATTTCGATCGGATCTACGTCCACCACCCAACTGGTGTACTCTTTCCGTATGACGTTGGCGCAGGGATATAGAAAGAAATTTCCTATCGCAGTATAAACATAAATGTCTGACGGTCGGTGAGACCGATTTCGTCGTCAGACTTTTCGAGGTTTGCTGCGGACTCGGACTACTTGATAATTCCGATGTCTCTGTTGAAGTTTGACAATTCTGCAACATCGAGGCAACTTTGTCCAATGGCAGGCTGCATTGAATACCTGCGTTCAAAGATTCCATCGAGGCTCCAGCGTCCTTCGAAGAAACATCATTACTAGGGACAGCGATTACCGAATTTTTTTCTCTGTTCACTGGTTTTTCCCTGATCAGCTGGCAAATGTCATTCAACAATTCGTTCAATAAATCTCGACAGATCGTTCTTAATTCAACACTTTCCGAATCTTCCTCTAATTTCGTCTCTTTTGATTTTCCTTCCAGACTTGGGTTCGATGGCAAATTATCGTGAGGTAGTGTTGTCTGATGATCCAACCTGTCGAGAATCAACGTTCCCAAGCTACGGTTGTTTCGCTTGTCGTCCGAAATTAAACAGTCAATAGTTGCCTCGATCGTGGGAAAATTGCTTGGAGCATCATTTTGAGAGTCGTCGGAGGATAAACTGCATTTAATCTCAGCCGGATCGTTCGATGTTGCGATACTTATTGATTCGGCAACACTGTTGCTCGAATCTCCGAACCACAATTCGTCAATTTCGCACAAACTATCAACTTTTGCTTCCACGTGAGATGCGGCCGGAGCTGCCAGTCTTTTTTCTTCAAGTTCAATGTCATTGGAACGTTGGTCCATTGGAATTTTAGCAATTCCCTCATTGTCCGGACGACAATTGTATGTTACAATATTTGAAACGTTAATTTCGCCACTTTCTTCATTCTGCGAAATATTTTTATCCCCGAGCGTCACCTCGTTCGGTGTAATTTTTGTATTTCCTGGCACAGCTGCTTCCAAACGACTTTCATTTGGTTTTGACGGCTCTGGACTGTATGTCCGAGGAACATCAAAACTGTTGTCCTTCGTTGCCGGTTTTTCGTCATTCGCATCAATCGCTTCTTTGTTTTCACTGACCGAGTTACACGTGACCGATTTCTCCCGATCAGATTCCCCTTTTGGGTCTCCCTTGGACTCTTTGGAGTCTTTTATCACCCCATTTAGGACGGTCATAACGTATTTTTCAAGATTAGCAAGATTACGTTCAACGCTGTTTCTCGCTTCGTCCTCTTGTCGTTTATTCACGCGAGAATTATTCGTGTCGTTTTTCTTGAGCGAATCATTGACGCTCGTTGTGATTGTTGTGGTGATCGTCGTCGTCGTCGTTTCCGTCGTTGTCGTCGTCGTCGTTGTCGTTGTCGTCTTTGTCGTACTATCGCCCGGCACTTTTTTTCGTAAATTGTTTATCACGTTGCTAAGACGACTTCTCTTGTCCTGTGCTGTCTGTGCCGATCTATATCCTACAATCACCTGCCTTTCCTGATAACTCTGTTGACTGTTGTTATTGTTGTGCTGATGATTTCTCGCGTCGTAATTATAGGTCTGTTGCTGCTGCTGCTGCTGCTGTTGACAATTGTGTGTCACCAATTGACTAGTTATTACCTTATCCAGACTTTGCTCCGAAGCTACCATTATTATACTCTTCTGCGTGATCGACGAATATCCCGATTGGGCACGGCTCGAATCGTCCGTGACAACCCTCCTTGATCTCCCGTCCACTAGCACCTCTGCCGAAGCCGCTTCTGTAAAAACAATCAAAAAAACAACATCTTGTTAATTAATTAATATATTTATTTATTTATTTATTTATCTGTAAGTACGCGGGAAAGACCCAATTACAACGTTTATGTTTGCTGGCACAAACAGCATCAGAATGCAAACATACAAATCAGTATGAGATCCAAGGTAATATGAGCAGAAATTTAGAACACAAGAAATATATTCGCGCAATTTTTTATATAATATAACCACAAATAATATAAATGTTCTGGGTTTTGGTTATTTGATAGTTTGTTCAATTATTCGTTATTGTAATATGTCAATGTCTAAAACACCTCATATTACTTTATTCAATGAGCTATGGAAAAGTTTATAAGCTAAGGTCTTTTTTTTTATGCGTTTTTTGTTAACTTAATTTTACGGAATTAAATTACCACCTCATCATCTTGTTCGATAGTTAAAACGAAGGAATTCATGTGCAGACATTTGTGTTTTTAGTCTTTGAGGCATTATTCTACAGTTATGGATCATTTGCACACTGAATGCGCTTGAATTTCCGAAAATAATATTTTTCGGAATAAAATTATTGAGTTCGAGCATTTAAATGAAATGAACTATGGGCATCTGCTTGCATGTGAAGCAGCTCAAAAAGAAAAACGAGAAGTGTTACATAATGAGGACAGGGCGTGTTCCATGATGCAAAACAGCCGACTGAGCAATTATATGCGCGGTTCCTTCGTACAAGTTTGATATATACTATCAATCCCGTCGGAATAGCATTAAAGTGAGTCCGAAACTTTTTCCTTTTTTGTCCATAAACTTTTCACCGGTAGTCTACGAAAAAAATATTTAGAGTGATTATTCAATTGATAAGACTGCAAATAATTCAATTACCCATAAATACGATTCACATATTTTTGGAAGGATAATGAAAGATTCATGATTGGTGCATATGACCGAGAATGAAAAATGAAAATGGCGTTTTGATGTCTCTACCAGACCGGGAGTGAAAACATTTGTAACTACGTTTATTTTCGCTGATCCAGCAAATCCCCGGGCGCATTGCCAGGCACGGGTAGTCGGCGTTCCAGAGAAAACCGGAAATACGAGAATAAGGACGAGCCTCTGATAGCGGATCTTCATTTTGACTGTCGTCTAGATTGAAATTAAAATTACCTGTAAATAACATTTATCGCGATGGAAGAGTTGTAAAAATAGTCAAGTGACTTGGATCGTGAAAACATTTGGAATTTTGTTAAAGTCTATGAAATACAATTGCAAATTGCATGTTTTCTTGATAATATAATTGAAACATTTTTACTGGTCTTCATTTTTTATGGCCCGCATATCTCAATATTTAGTCAGAAAAAACGAACCTCTCCCTAATAGTGAGAGTTTCGCGATAGTTCAACCTCAAAGTGACAAGGTTACATTTTATTGTTGGACCGATCGAAAGAAATCGAAAGAAATGGCGTGAAGTGTTTTTTTTTCTGCACCGCATTCGTGGATATTTCGTGTAGTAAATGCAAAGAAATTAGTTCCTTCGATTAAAAAAATTACCTTTGGCTGCTTGAAATAATTTGAATGTCAAAATTGAACTACTTCGTCATATATATTAATTGTATAATAAAATAGAAACTTTAATAATAATATGAATAACATTTATTTTTGTAATGAGTGTGTGATTGGGTCAATTATTGTTGGAAAAATCTTTAAAAATTCTGTTTCGAACTTAACGATGTGCATAATGCGTGTGCCCGGTTTTAGATTTTTTTTCAGCAATATCACGAGTCTAAGTAACAAATAAACAGAAAATTTGCAAAATACACGCATTTGGACACTGAAAATTCATACCCTCGCAGACGCCATTGAAAAATTTCGCATTACGTATTTTCAAAAATACGAGGCCACTATTATGAAGTTCTCGCAGTCTCCTTTGGACGCAAATTGACGCGTTCACATACGCATTATTTCCGATGACATTGAAACTCCAAGTTTAAACCACAAAGACGATAGAGATCGAACGAGCCATCAATTTGAACGCCTGTCGATTGATCGTTCTTCAGTTTCTTTTATGATAGAACCGAACAAAAAAATCTCAACATACACGGGATCGCAACAAGCATTTCTACAGTTAGCATCATAAAAATGTCATATAAAAATAATCTTGCTAAAGGCATGGTTACGGAACTGTGATATGATTTCCTGGATTTCCATTTCGCATGTGTAAATATTAGTAACAGGTTGATCATGATGAAAATTTAATATAGCGAACATCCAATAATACGCTTCGGGCTTTGTGTAATTTTATAATTGTCGGGGTCGCGAAATATCGTGATATTCTCCGGCGTGTGAGCAATAACCAACAGGAAGCAAATATATAAGGCTTCCATACACGTATATTGAGGGATATACATGTAAACACGCAATATTGAAGAATCTCATAGAATCAACCAATCGACACGATATACGATAAAACCGCGAATAAATATTTTCATATTTGCAACGTAAGAACAAAGTCGATGATATTTAGAGTACGCATCATCAATTATAGAGGTCGATCAAATGCGAGCACTTATTATAATTAACTGATAAGAATTCACAATCTAATTCGCTTAAGAGCTTTTTGTAGTTTTCCGCAAGAAAAAAAAAAGGCTTAATCTCTTCATTAATAATTGAAGCGAGGTAAGTACGTTTAGAAATGATGAAAACATTTTATGACCTGACATAAACAAGTTCGATGTTTCTTTTCTACCACAATTTAAATAAACAGACTTCTGTGCAATTACGTTTTTTTTTTTTTTTTTTACTTTTTTTTAAATCAAAATAGTCTTAAAAAATATCTGATGACTTCGTGTTGTGTGGTGACTTTGGTTTCATAATTTTTACTCTATTTTTTCTAATTACACGATAAAGTTTGTGTATAAAAGCTAATACACGGATATGCGTGTACTCCCTATGAAAAAACTTCATTTAGAAACAACTCAGTTCAACGCTTTCTTTATGTGAAAATTTACAGAAGTCGTAGTTAGAGGCTTCGCCGACTGACAGAATAGTTCAGTAACTCCTGGGTGTACGTAGAGCAGTTGCAACTGCTGCTGTTGCTGCTGCTGCTGCTGCTGCTGAAGGTAGAAATCGATAACAACCCCTCTACTTGAGAGCCAAAAGGGTTACTACGTTCTGCTTCAAGTATATATATGACTTCCTACGTAACTCAACATACATATACTCATGAGGCCATGATATATCTTATATATAGACATATGAATACGTCGTAATTTACGTATAATAACTTTATGACTATTTACTGTAAGCTGGCGTGAATATACGTATCAGTACCGAAGAGAGTATCGTAAAGAGAACCGGAAAAAATGAGATAAAAATAGTCCAACCGATTGCCTACTCACTTAAACTTGAAATTGTCACAGTATTTTGTTAAGTAAACTTTGGGAGATAGCAAACAGCGATCAGTATGAAAATTACCTCAAAAGAGAGAGAAAAAAAAGAAATCGTTTGACCAGAATGTGATTATTATTATGTGAATAATCCGATAACGAAAGAAATCTGGCGAAAATTTAATGATCGCGGAATCATTGACGTCCGAGAATTGATTTTTAACTGCCGACTGCCCGAACGGGCAAAAAATCGAGAGTTATCCGTTTTAGCGTGATCAACTGATTTTCACGATTTTTCAGAGCAGAATGTTTGCGGAAACGGCAAAAAAATTCTCAATCGAATTTGTAATATATGTTCTATGACCAGCGGACATGGTTCTTAGCAATAATTTGAGACGACTGTGTGTATGTTCGTTGAATGATTAGTATTATTTAAAAAAAGCTGTTGAATCACATCAACACCGCCGCTATAACTACTTCACTGCCCACTTGTGCGGCATACTTCACGCGTTACTGGTTCTTCGTAACTGCATCTAATTTATTAAAAATTTTGATCGGAAATATTCTGAAAGATAAAATTGGGTTAATTATTTATTAAATAAAGAGATGAGAACAATTAACGCGTCGCAAACACCGTAAATGGGAGAAAGGAGGTTGATGGTCAGTGTTGAATGATTTTGTTGAATGAAAGGATATCAAAAATTTAAGAATTAGAATGATGAAAAAAAACGAATTATAAAGGAAAAACGTGTTATGAAAAAACAGAAAACTAAAAAAGAAAATTGAATACAAAAACCAATTACAAATATGAAAATAATTCGGGTGGTAAGTGCAACTCCTTTATGGTATTTTCTGAATGTATTCGTACAAAGAATGAATGAAAAAATTGACGTAACGAATAAAGCCAAATAAATTCAAGTAATAAAGAAACGTATTATAATCACAATCGAGCCTAGACGATGTTGGGCGACGTTTTCTGCATATTTCGATAGTGGTATTGAAGACGTTTTTTTTTTTTGACTGAGTAATTGGGCTGAAAATTTAGAGTGAATCTGGGTTTAATATTGTTCGAACAGGCTGTCTGAAAATGGATTAATTGTTATATGAGAATAATAATGATTATTCTAGAGGATTAATTACGTCTAATTAGATGTACTGAAGTAATGTTCAGGACTGCACGATTGATTATGCGCATGGTGTTCATTAAACGATACTGATCCTGTACTAATTCCACAAATATTCTTCAAAACTCAAAATTCTTTCTACATATTTCACTGAACACGAATTATTCCCAATGAAGATAACTGGTTCAAGCTCAGGTTTCAATAAGGTAATTTTTCAAAATGAATATCCTCCGATCACTGATTCGCTGGTAATATTTGCTCGAAGTTGTGATAACTAGATTTATTTTACAATAAACGATATTCCTGTTGATGTCCCTTAATCCTGTTGATTAGCTGCACAACCCTTAATTATTGATATTTTGTCGGATAAAAATTTAAACTCGCTCAAATTAAATTGGAACCAATTTATTGCAAACTCTACATTAATTAAACGTGAGTTAATTAACAGTGGAGTTGCCGATAGATGGACGAATTTTAATGGGAAACGTAAGCAGAAACCCTTAAGGAGGTCAGGTCAGGTATTCCAAGGATTTCGACATATGTTTACAAATTAATTTGTTGTATCTTATGACATGCATGGTAAACCAAGTACATTTTTTTTATGCCACTGTAATATTAGAGTCTGTACTAATTGACAAATTTTCAGTAACTCGATGTTAAATCATTCATGACGTCAAAAATATACGTGCCATGAGACTCTGTGCTATTTCGAAGCATCTTCACGATTTGTTATCTCAGAAAGGGGGTGGTCAATATGGTTTAAATTTTACAGGTACACGCGGGATATATCTCCGAAAGTGCTATCGTGCGAAAGTGCTATCGAAAGTGCGAATATTAAATTTCCAAAGACCTGTCACCGTTTGGGGATTCATGCAGAACTCCTATAAACCGCTCCAATGTGCTCGAAAAAGACTGAACTTTTTTGATAAAAATCATCTTTTTCGCATTACTAAATTTCTGACATAAAATGTTTGACGAATACGACTTAATGCTAAAAAGAAGTTTAGGCCTGATTTCCACCCCGTTGTACGGTGTACTTTCCGGAAAAAAATATTGCAAGAGTCTAGAAACTAATACCAGTTAGTGTACAATGTGGCACTGATTTAAAAAAAGGTTCAAAATCATCCGATTTTTTCATTACAGAGTGAGAAGATAGGAGAAAAAGTGAAAATGATTTCTTTGAACAATTTAGTAGTGAGATTATCAAACGGCTGTTAAATTATTTCCTACGTAAATATTATTAACTTGATTTGACGACATAATCATAAGATATGATGTCATCAAGCGGTAGCTGGAAAATCAAAATTATTTACGGGGAGATATAGTGGGTCCGACGAGTACACTTTGAGGGTGAAATAAAGCTAGAACCATTTGCCGCACGCACAGAGCCACTGGCAAACAAGTTAAACCACGTCACATCAACACATACAGAGTTTTACAGACCCGCAGGGGAACTCAAACGCACATATACACACGAAAAGCTTTTAGAGCGCGGGCGTCCAATCTCGACGAAAACAACGGTCTCCCTGGTTCTCCCTCTCTGCCTCTCTCTCTGTCTTTAGTTTGAGAATACTCGAGGGGCTTTGGTGTCGTCACTGTGTACCGCCCGGTCAGCCATTTTGAACGGAAACATGCCACGCAGTCCTGCAAACTTCTCGTGGCAAACAACTTCCGTTCACTCTTGTTTTTTCATTATTTTTTTCACGTATTTCCTACATCATTTTTAATTTCTAAAACCTTTTCATAAATATAACTCAACTTCCCTGTGTTCTGACTTCCGAAATTCAAAAATTGACAAATGCTGTGTATCATGCTGTTCTAAAGTACTGACTGCTCCTATATTTAAATAACTGCATCCACTGATTTCATTGCATTGTTAGCTTCGTTGGGCTGTAAACATATGAATTTCTTTGATTAACATCTATGCTGTATGTCAATACCGGTGATTGGCATTTCTAGGATGGAGGGATCCCAGAATCAGAAGACTGTACTCATTGTCCACTTTTCTTTCTGGCCTGACAGCGATGTAATTTTAATCGATACAGGACTACTCTAATCAAAGCGTATCGTTAATAAAACCATAGTGTGCTGGTAACCAGATCAGCAGATAGACTCTGAATGTAATTACTCTGCAGGATACCCTCCCGATTCTTCTTATCAGCACGTCGGATTAGCTATCTTCACAATTCATGAATATCTCACCGACGGTGCATCAGAAAAATGGATGAATATGAACTTTTCATTTGAGAATCCCTACTGTATCCACTGTATGCTATTTTCGACACTTGTGGTAGATCTTGCATTAATATATATGTATAATATCTGTACGTTGGAATACATCCTTATGGGAGAGTAATGCGTAGTCATGGGAATACGGCAGAAAAAGGTATGGTGTGTGGCAAGTTTTTATACTACGATGTGTGGGTTACGCCCCGGTATGTTGGGGATAGGAATCGATCGTTTCGAATGGGAGTGCACGATTCAACTGTACTATGCATACCGCAGCATCGGACATTGGACCTTTTCTCGAAGTGCTTCATAGCATGTATATTTAGATATAAATAATCTGATATAATTCGAGAAAATGACTTTCAGTTTTTACCCCCACTACCGAATTTTACTTTATTCAGAGATAATATATTCTGGCGAGCCTCAGGCCAGCAGATGACAGAGCTGTCAAATGTACTTGTCCCGAGACTCTACCGAGTCTCTTGATATGTATATGCAGCTATATTACACATCTCTATAAAATTCTTGTCTCCATGAGATCCATCAAAAATACATAGTAATACCACATCCGACTACGTTCAACCTATAAAATGCTATGCTGTGTAGTACGCACTCACTATTTTATTCCACACCGGAGGAAGGTTTCACCCTATCATAATTTTTATCATGACCCTCAAGAGCCTATCTGATGAGGATTTAAGATTCTGAGATTACGCTTTTGGCCATTGAATGTTCACCACTGGGAGGCACATAATCATTAGAAATTCTGCGAAGAGAGATAGGAAAGAAAAAAAATGTTATTCTTAAACGCTTACGCCTAGGGTTTCCGAAAATCGAGTGACTTGAGAGAAATTGTTTTAACGTCAAAAAATGTATGCATTGAGATTTTTTTTTTTGCTTATTTGAAGACTTTTTGTTGACGAATAAAATTTATCAGGAAAATTTAATTTGCAAGAATTCATATCAGATGAACTGGTAGTCTAGTTTATTTCATAATTCATACAGAAAAAAGGGTGACGCTATTGACTAAAAAAGTACTTTTGACAAATCGAAATTTTAAAATTGCTCTAAGGGTATATTAGTCATTCATTAACGAAATTACTATTTTAGGGGACATTGACTTCATTAACCATTAATGATAAATTCGCTTATCAGGTAAAATGTGTTCACAAGTGTGAATACTTCATGAAGTTGAGAAACGGCTAATGCGATGAAGAAGCTCGTCGAGAATTTTGTTTTTTTACAAACTAGAAGACAATTCTTTTTTTTAGCAAAGTAAATACATTACATTCTAGTTTCTGCCGACAGAATTCATTTCTGAAGTTTTACCCAAAACCTCATAGCGGTTATGGGAATTTCGTGCGATTGTATAGACTTGTTATGACGGACAGTGAGGCCGCGACTCAGGGTGTCGTGCGGATGTTTGTTACGTAATACCGAAATGCAGCTGCGACAAATGACCTATTTGTAATGAGTTCGATTCTACTGAGAATATGTGCGAAGTTCATTTAAAATAGGGAAAGAAGAACGAAGGGAATAAGGTTGCGAGACCGGTAAAACTGGATGATACAAGATAGTGAAAGGGATGGTGAAGCGAAAGAGGAGAGCAGTACATAAAAGAACGAGAAGGTTCTCTTTCCACATCTCGTAGATCTTTCATAGTTTTTGCTACGGTAAAGAGAGGTGAGAACGAGAGGCCGATGGACCAGGCATACCAGTTTTTTTTTCTTTTTTTTTCTCAAAGGTTGCCACGAACGAGCTGGTGAGAGAAACTTAAACACCGAAGCTTACTTTTCTATGGCCTCGCGTGGTTTTATCATCCGCATAAAAATCCATACACACACGACAACACAGTTTCTCTACAGATTTGTTTTAAACGTGATAGGATAATTCATTCGATTGTATTGCAGATTTAAAAAAAATATATTTTCTCTCTTTTACGAGCGATAGGAAAAAAATACTATTTATCGATTTAAAAAAAAAAAAAAAAAAAAAAAAAAAAAAAAATTCATTTCCGATTGTATTCTTAACTGCTTGAAAATTATCAGCAAATTATTTGTAATTATGCAGTTATGCAGTTTGATTACTTTTCCGAAAAATAATGCAATTTTTTTTTTTCATAAAGTTGTTGATTTCACTGTAATAATTGATATTCCGACAGGGGAGGCTGAAATTTCCAAAGGCTTCAAGAAATAAATGATAAAATAAAGCATTTCCGAACAAAAGTATGTTTCCTAATAATTTAAACAAAAATTATCTTCTGATACCAAAGTTACCACGATTCGGTCAAGATGACTCGATGATAATAACGATTCCCGTGCTTTACTCGGCTACCAGTAGCGGTGGTGGTTATTGCCTCGGGTCAAACTGACCCACTGGTAGTTCACGAGTTACCGAGCTACCAGCAGGAGCAGCAGCGTTTGCCCTGGGTCAAATTGACGCAATGGTAGTAATAACGCGTCCCTCGGCTACAATTAGTGATAGCGATGTCTGATTTGGATCAAATGAATCCATCGATATGGTAACCCTTATTATGGGGAGGGTAGTCCCAGGTTTTTCTGGGTAATTATTCACGGAAGCTATTATGTTTCTCTAAATTAATTTTGTCCGTTCAATAAAAAATATTTTCATTTTTATTTTCCAATTACCATGTATTTAGGAAACTATTTTCTCTCTGGATTTTATGGGTCCATTCCTCAAGATTGTATTAATCTTTTATAACGAATTGCTTAAATCTACGAAACAGATTTTTTGTTCGCGTTCTTATATGAATCGCGAGCGAGTTTTTATTTGTAAAATAAAAAATATGTGCAGACAAATATTTCAAAATTACAAATTTTAAATTTGTATTTGAAAACAATTTGTAACTCCAACCCTTTATGCGGCTTCGACATTTTCTGCAGTCCTCGGTAGGTTTTTCGAACATGGAAGCTTGCGAGTTCACTCTTAGATGGCGCATTGATGCCGCGCGCAAGGTGTATGCGTGAACGCAATTTCGAGGGCAAGTCTCTCTACAGTGGCTGAGTAATTGGATCACCGTTACGCCGGCTAACGCTACGAGCTTCCAGACGGATATTGTGCTTGGGCGTTGTTAAAGGATAAAAAATGAACTGCAACAATTTTTTCTACGATCTGCAGATAAGGTATACAACGCTTCGTCGAGAGCGACGACGTCGTCGGGAAACTTGGGACAAAACACTTTGAGACTCTAACATCCGTGTACAAGGTATTGAAGTTTCATAGACTTTGAGTTCACAACTCGACGTGTATTGCACTTACACATCTATAAAAAGATCGATTCAGGCTGTAGACACCCTTTATCTTTCATGTACGATACTAATAAGAAAATCCATTGCTTATTTCTTTATTATTGATTTTAAGGAGGTTGGCTACACGCAACAATGTTGCCGTGTTAGAAGAATAGGAAAATTCGAAATGATTAGAATTTAATGAAATTTGGTGAGTATATTCTTTAGTATTAAATATGAATATACAAATTTTTTAAGATTTTTCTTCTCCATAGTTTTCGAGTAATTGAACAACAGACTTTACATGCATAAGCATAGGATTCAGATATATATAGGTATATTTTTAGCATATTGTAAACTCCAATTATTCGAAAACTATGCAGACGAAAAATTTGAAAAAATTTATGTCATCGTAATTGATGCTAAAGAATGTTATTACCAAATTTCATTAAATTCTTATCATAATGTCGTATGTAGCCAACCTCATTCAAAATTTGTATGTTAGGACCTAATTATTATTAGTGAAGATGGTCAGGAGGGCCAAGCCCCTAAACACCCCAGCGAAAGCTGGGGTGTGATTTTTGAACCCACCTGTATATATTAATACCTGACGGTATATCCCGCGCGTAATACTAATAATATATAACGTCGTAACTCGCCACCAGGGCTGCGCCACTCGAGTAACGAGACTAGCATATCGTTCACTTTGCATCGTACATGAGGACGCCCAAGGCTCTATCCAGTTTCCATCTTATTCCTCCTGTCTTTGCTATTCTCTACGTTACTATTACACAGCGTCATCTTTGTCTATACCTTCGCTATGACTTCATTTTTTTTAGAAACCCTTGTTCGAGCTCTAGTGTTATCGCTAAAAAATTTAGTAAGTATAGAGGAAAATCATGTCGAGCTTTCGAGTGCGAATCGTAGTGAAGAGAAGCGGTAAAAGAGAGTCGGACCGAGGCCAGTTTGTGCTCAAGATCAGAGTCAGGGACTACGTCAGCACATGAAGCTCCGAACAAACACTTGAATAACGTGCAACAATGGTCCCAATCAGATGTATATACGACTAAAAATGAAGTCGTTTGAGGGTTAAATTAGCAGTTTTCGCATTTTTTTTTTTTTTTGTTACGCTGAAAAAATTATTTTCAAGTGTCGCGATTCGGAAGATGTGAAAAAATATATCTAGATATATTACCGATCTCAAAGTATTTTTGCACGGAAACTCAACACGGAAGTGTGCGTCGCGGTAGCATCTTGAGTCAAGTACATTTGCGTTGCAGCATGTAGCATACAGATGAGCAATTCCCTCTTCGAAATTTCTCAGAGTGAAGAGAGTCTCTACTCTCTTTACCGTGCTTTGTCATACTTCGAAAATTGTCATATCCTGCTTCACTTTGGCGTAAAATATGCTTTTATGCATGCAGTTCATATACCGTTTCTGTTATTGATCAAACTTTAGGCACTGTAGCAAAAGGGCTCTGACGCTCTTCGAACGAAGAATGTTTCAAATTCTCCATCATCCATTAACGATGAAGACATGTATATTTATAGCAGCCGTTCAATAGCCTATTTCAGATCATCAATTTATTGGAATTCATGAAAATAGTATTTTTTCCTCCCAATGATAAAAAAATGTTGTTATCCGAACAAAATAAATTTGGTTGCTATTGTTTTTAGTTTAAATAACAGTGCTTTCGTCAATCGCATTTAATAAGAGTTTGTTCAACACAATATGCATTATTATTTAAACAAATTTACTCAACCATCTACGTATTTGTATGGGTTAACAAAATGGTTTTGTGTTTTAAACGTTTTGATTGAATGGATGAATAGACTGATCCATATGTGCAATTAAGGAGGAACGGGACCTCTCCTGCGGGGCAGGCAGTGAGAGGGTAACTCTTATGCTTTAAGGACGTTGGCTGCATACGACAATATGATAAGAATTCAATAAAATTTGGTGATAACATTCTTTAGCATCAAATACGATGATACAAATTTTTTCAAATTTTTCGTCTGCATAGTTGTCGAATAATTGGAGTTTACAATATGCTAAAGATATACCTATATATATCTGAATCCTATGCTTATGCATGTAAACTCTATTGTTTAATTACTCGAAAACTATGTAGAAGAAAAATCTTTAAAAATTTGTATATTCATATTCAATGATAAAGAAAATACTCACCAAATTTCATTAAATTCTAATCATTTCGAATTTTCCTATGCTTTTAACATGGCAACATTGTTGTGTGTAGCCAACCCCCTTAAGAAGTGATACAAATTATTTTCGGACTGTGTTAGATCGAACTGATCATAAATATCGAGATAGTATACATTTATTTGAACTGCATAACTCTCGATAACATAGAAATATTTGGTATGTGCATCAATATTATTTGTTCGCTGGATGTATCCGCAGCTTCAATATATCGTGATTCTATTTCATTCAAATTTGCAAGGTATTGTTTGTTCAGATCATTGGGGCAAGTCCTGTAAGTTTTGTCTCTCGACGAAAATAATTTCGTTGATTTCACACAACATGCGATTGTTTTCGTTTAACTGAAAGTGCGAGTAGCGCATGCGCGTTACCCCCACTGAATGGACACCCGTTTTGTGTTTCGGCACATGCCATTTATCCGTCTCTTGAGACGATCGCGACAATTAATCCGAGTAACCTGTTCGAAAGAATAGTGACAAACAATGGCTATTGTAGCGAAATCCTGGCAGCTTAACGAAGGTATCTCATCAAAAATCATCGACATCATTCAAGCTATTTATTACAATTGAATGTAAATAAATCGAAAAGTGCGAAGGGATTTACAATGAAACGTTCGATATGAAACCGCCCTTTGTTGAAACTTTCGCTACAATACGTATCGAATTTCACATCAAAGTGTATAAACAAACCATTCAATAATTGTTTTCTAACTCATTTCTTCTGGAATAAATCAACGGTATCAATTACGTTTCTCACCTTTGAAAAAATCGTTCCGTAAATAAATTCATAAGGCAAGATAAAAATATTTTTGTGGTGACTTCGTGGAATGCGAAACGAGCGTGAACAACATTGTTGCGTCGGAAGGTCAAATTCATGCATCGAACACATACACGTTGAACACGTATTACTAAGCAATTCATACAAGTATCTATCGAAAAATAAAATAAATAAAGGCAAGCACCGTATCACCTTTCGGATTATGTATAACGTCGAATACTTACGAAAAAAAATAATAATAATAAATAATGGAAACAAAGATCAATCTCTCCATCAATATGCCCAAGTCCCCAAATGAATAGGTGTTCGATCCAACCAAATATATCGTTGTCTTGATATAAGATTCATTTTTGCATTTCTACTTTTACATTATATATTTCTAGAGAGCGGAATCGATGACGAAAATATATCGGGACTGAATAAAGATTTAAGCAAAGAATTGTTTCTAAAAATTGGACTATGTCTCCAATTTCTTGAAAAATGGAATTGTAATTTCGAATTTTTTTTTGTCTAAATGTGATACCGATGAGGATGGACCGGCCTCAGGTTCTACGTATGACAGCGAGCATAAATATTGATTCGATCATCGGCAATACGGTTTAAGGTCAAGCGATCCTTCATTCGTACCAAAAAAGCGAAAAATAATCTTCGAAATGTCGTTATGTTATCGTCCATCGAACAATTGAACATTATCTACAGCTTGGCAAACACGGACTAGAGTTCTTTAGCGGCAACAATCGTAAAAGTTTTGCCCACCGAGGTAACTGACACATATTTCATTTTACGAGCGTCCCATACTTCCCTTACTTACGAACGTCTGCAAAATTTGTAACGTGACACAATCGACTCAATTTTATTATAAGCATTATGTATTAATTGACAATACTTTGTTTGGGTGTTGGAGCGAATTGCATGGGGAGAATGGAAATGGGAAAATTTCCACTGCAGCAATAGAAACGGTACAACCTTTAATTTTCGACTTAAATTGAAGAAATTTTAATTGCTTCCCATAAAAATTTACAATTTACTTAACGATAGTCACAAAAATGGGAAAATATTTCTATTGCTGTAACTGTAGAATGTTTTCACTTGTAATTCTTTCGGTGGATGAATTATATCGATTAGTTTAAAGCGATGGCCGTAGGTAGGAAAGTACATTTTGGAAATATCGAACTTTTACGACTTAGGAAAGTTCAATGACATGAAATTTGTATAAATAATATGTGGTATCAAGAGTTTTGCTGAATGTAAAATATGCTCTGGGTTTTGAATCAAGTTTAAATCCTCGGAAAATAAATATTATTGAAAAATATTTATAGGTATGGTAGGACTACAATAATTATTACTGCAAATTGAAACACAAAAATTTATCAGTAGGATGACATAAATTATTTTGATGAATAATTATTGACAAGTCGAGAGTAAAAGTTAATATGCATCCGAGTTTCGAATTCGTCCAATATATATGCACATCGATGTATGAACAAGAATAAAATATTTGTTCGCGTTTACCTGATAATGAATATTGACCCGGAAGTGCCCAGGGATATATTCCAACCGTTCCGCGGGCACCTAGCAATGCTATAATTAGTATTCGCTAATTACTCTCTATGCTAGATAAAATAAGTTCAGTTAGTGCTAACAAACCGTACAGTTGAGAATTACTTTGGCTATTGTGTATATTTAAAAATATATTTTCCATATAGAAACATAGTGCTTGCTAATGTCAATATCGTTTCAATATCAGGAATCTTGAAAATCTGTCCACTCGATTGTGGGTCGAGATTTGGGTTTGTTTTTTTAAATTCATAACTTGAAGTCTTGATGGTTAGCATGGCATTCTTGCCAAGTTTTTTGTTTTGTTATCGTTTTATTATTTGTGAATGCGAAAAAAAAATGAAAAATATTATAATAGTGACGATCCCAGCCAAATTGCGAAACTTCGTAGTATAAAACGAAGTTTTTAAATTATGTCAAAACGAACGATAACTTTGAAACGTTTAGATCGAGGTGTTTGATACGTTTTACGGTTGTTATTCTTTCTTATGACACCCAACCATTATGAAAACTTATTTTCACGGTACCTTAAAAATAGTGATTATATTAGGTAAAAACACGCAGAATGCTTAATTATATGCGTATAAAGAGCTAAGTATCGTCGACGTTGACATGCGTATATACTGGAACGAGCTTGAAAAAATTTTCTTGCTATGACGCACTTGCGGAGAGTGTCGATGGGCGAGGATGGGAACTCCACGTTCCCTAGCTTATTCTACCATGGCAAGCAGATAAAGACAGACAAACGGGGAAGAAAGTAAGGAAAAAAGCAAAAGAATGAGCGGAAGGGAAAGAAAAAGAGAGAACAATCGTCGCTATGCTCCATCGTGGCGTCCAGACGATCGACCCAATGGTTTGACGATACCACCTACCATATGGCAGCCCCGGGAGTACTAGCTAGGCAGCACAGCCATTTAACCCAACGAGATAGACATATTAAAAAAAAAAAAAACAGCGGCAGAAAGGCATGGATGCAGCCATGGCTTACAACACCGTAGTTATCAATAATCTATATTCTTATTATGATTTCTTCACGCTAAACAAATGGGGTGACCAGTACGATCTTAATTTGAAGTGATTAATGCTTTTTACTCTCGTGAACGATTTAAATACTGTTAGAAACATGCAACTACGGTAAGAGCTTCTTGTTTTAATTTTACCGCTTGCTTAACTCGAAACTTTCATTCGGAGCTTTTATGGTTGAAACAGAACGAACCTTCTTCATCATCAATTTGTATACATTGAATATTTTGCACATTTTTGTTTCGATCTAATCGGTGTATTTTCCCGAAGAGTATAATATATGCAAACATATATTAATAATAATAATAATAACAATAGCAACGACACTGAGCTATTTTGTTTGAAAAGCCTTTCCATTTTTTTCACTTACAGCAACAGCAGACAACTATTTAATACAAACATTTATAATAATAAGAATCATAATGGAAATCGTTATTTGGTGTAATATCGTTAGTGGTGATCACTTGAAGCAGTCCAAAAAAAAATTTTATCATCATTTTTCAGAAAAGTTGCACTTCTAAATAATTACTGCCAATGTATATTAGGTACTGGTTTTACGTGATATTAGACCGCGATTTTGTCCGAGAGAAGTAGAATCACATTATCGAACGGCACGATATCTAAATCATCAATTTTTCTAGATGAAAAATAAAAATCTCGTATTCATAACAGAAGGAGTTTGTTACTCTGCCCTTGCAGAATATTCCAGATCGCCATTTTGGAAAGCTTAAATTTGCTAAATCCACTGCCTTCGTCACGAGAGAACATTTTGTAAAATTACATAGAGGAAAAAATAGTTATTTGTACTCCTTCAGATGTATTTTAAATTTATTAATCTTATCTTCTAAAAGTATCACTGAGGGAAAAAAAAAAACATTTCGAGAATAAACGTTTTGAGTTGGGTACAGAAGGAAAATTTAGAATTCTTACAATGAAGTTATGCTATCAGTGTCTTACAATAAATGAGAAAAAAAGAGAGGGAGAGAGAGTTCCTACTACACCAGGATCTCTATTTCCATACCAGCAGTGGGACTGGCCCCGCATGTTGAGTAGAGGCTTCCCCCATCCAACAATGACCAACCGATATTCGGCGCAGAGTGAGGAAACTTATCCTAATGCAGGTTGCGATAATAGAGGACCTAGTGCAGTGTGACTGTCCGCGGGCAAACCGCCAATAACTGTTTCAATCATCGAATGGATTCGGTTAAACCAAGTGGGAACTTCAAATTACCCTGCATGAGAGCTCGAGGTTCATACTGTTTTTCTATCTTCGTCATTCTTTCGCTCTTCTCTCTCTCTCTCTCGCCTGCTTATCTGTTTTTCTCAGTTGCTGCGATATGCCGTCAGATCTTGGATCCCTGCTCACTACAGTAGAAGTTGCGCAATGCATTCTCCACACAAACATATGCACACACGGCATACATGACAAATATGATACGAAAACTAGGGACTTGCTAAGCTCACATCCAATGGCTGCACCCGGGTCCCTACTGAGACACCACTTGCGTATTCATCGCTTGGGCACGTGTCATAGCAACCAAGACACTAAACAAGACCCCAAAATTTTGTTTATCCCATATCATATACGAGACTTTATTTCCGTAGCTTTAGTTTTTTCGAGAATTAGAAGTATTTTCTCGGCACATGAATGAAATTCTGTTTAACACTAAATTTACGGAATTGTCTAAAAAAGCTCAATATCCTGATAGAAAAATTCATGAAGATGATAAATTTCTGCAGCTCCAGCATTAAAAAAAGTCCCACAAAAAACAAGTAAAAAATATACGAAAAAGAATTTTTTACATATTTTTTTGCATTAGCAGGAAAAATGGATATCGATTCAACATCAGATATTAGGATGGGGGGAGACCAAAAACTCACCTCGGGGTGCAGCTGGTGGGGCCCGTTTCGGGGTGTCGTCCGCAGAAGGCGTCCGTTCCCGCATACTTATATTTTTTTCTTTTTCTCCTGTGTTGGCGGAACCAAGGTGTTAAAACCTTCCGCCTGAATTTCCTTTCAGAACTCGTTGCCAGAGGTTCTAGCACATGGGCACGCTTTTTCGGCCGTTTGTCTGCGAAAAAGCACAGAAAAAAACGGCACCTCTGTGGTGATGAGGAATTCACACGTGACTCGTCATCTACGGCTAAACAATGACGATAAGCAATAACTCGCCTCGTTAAGCAACAAGGCACGAGCACAGCTAAATAAGACAGCTATTTTCTTGCACATCTTGGATGCTGATGATATTGACATCAAAGAGTTTCGTGCAAACAGCGGATGTAAACAAAAATTTACGTCTTTCTCTCTCGGTCTACAATTATGTGAATTAGTTCACAACTATTCTAGGCGGCAGTCTACTACATATCTAATATTCATTCTAATATAATATTCTCTTTCTAGATTCCAAAGAAAAATACAGTTTGTTATTTTAGACATTTCAGTGTCGTTTATACAGTACATCCAAAACTACATGGCAGTAGTAAAATATGGGCGACTGTACCGTATTTAAAAAATAAAAAATACAGTTACAGATTCCTAAAACAAGGGTTCACTTTCATCCGATGTGGTTCATTTTCGTACAGTTTTTAAAAGTAATAACCCAGTATCATCAATCATATTGGTCATGTTGTTCACTGGAATATTTTCTCCTTTACTACTACTCCTTACTACCCAAATTAACAATGATGGCAAACACAAGTAATCAAAGTTCATAATCACTGGGACTCTTCTATGTGAATAAGTTTGCCAACAAACCGATGACCAGTGATGGTTTTAAAGAAATTGACCAAAAATAGCTCTCGTGTAACATGAAAAATAGCACCTGGAGCATTATCATGGATGTATACTGTAGTGAACAATGGATACACGATATTCAAAAGGAATAATACTCTAAATTTAGCGTCTATTTGATTTCACTGAATCGTACCAATTGCATACTTCCAAGTTCTAACGATTCGTAAAGTCAGGGCTAAGAAGTGCTAAAGTTGATAAAGCTTTTGTTACAGTTGCTTTGCACAATTATTGGCCTATTTAGAGTTTAATAAATTCGCACTGCATACAAACCAAGTATCTTCATGCGGAAATAAATTCTTCAGTCGTTTGAATATTTTCAGTGACCATGTATAATATTGTGTAATGTGATCATTACTAATATCTTAAAATGATTTTGTCATAAATTCAGCACGCTTGATACCATCGATGGTTTCTCACCGAAACCCAATAAACAGTAAATAACTGTTCTGTTGTTGTGTGGACTTTCTTTGCAAGGGGTACCATTTTTTAAAAATCGACAAAATTACAACCGTTCGGATCTACGGTCACTTGAAATGGCGTTAAATTCCACGTGTGTGTCAATATAAGTATTGGTGTAAGTCGTAAGTTGTCAGGAGTGAACATTAAGAATAAAGGCATAATCAGACACGTTAAGCGCCCATGGGCCTAATAGGACACGTTTCAATAATGCGCTATTAGAGGAAGTCCTATAAAGGCCCGATTACAGAAAGCATCAGAAGGGCATTTTTGAGCCAAGCCCGATCAGGACCATTCCAGAGAACCAGATTCGGCGGATACTGTGGAGGACGCGATAAGGACCGAATTAAAAGTTCCATAACGGGAATGCGCAGTACCCAACCTGATGGTGGCCTGATCCGAAACAGGCAAAACATAACAAATTTCTAGTCGGATGGTTCATGCGATCAGTGTAGAAAAGTTTAAGCCCATTTTTTACATTTTCCAGCATGGACTGAAAGTTTTCAATTTCGATCGGTCGAAAGGAGTCAAAAAAAAATTACACTTACGAAAATAGGAACTGGGTTGCGCGGTGACTGAATCATGGGCTGAATTATAACCTTGGTTCAAATAAAGAATTTGCAAAGTTCCATAGAAAATTTGCACTCGGTTGAGCGATGTGACTATTCTTTAGATTACCACTTGATGGGTCTTTTCAGGAAAAAATTAAATGCATGCAGTTATCAAAGTAGGAGTTAAGTATCGTTTACATACAATAAATTTGAAAAAGAAAGGGAGAGACGTGGGGGGGACCTGTTTATCATTCTCAGGGAAGCAGAAGACATGAAGGGAAAGCGATGAGAATGAGGCAGAAAGACTTCGAGGACCCCAAGGTCGCCCCTTCCTCGACGGAAAGTGGGATAAGTGGTACAAGGGATTGCGAACACGTGTACCATGCCAGGTCATTCATATTCTTTTTCCCTTCGTCTCGTTTTCTTTTTATTCTCTTTTTCTTTCTATCTCACTTGCCCTCGGTTGCTCGTCAGGATTGTGCTAAGATTAGAGGACGAATGTCCCGAAGGTCGTAACCCCTTTTCAAAAAAATTATCACTCAATCCAACAATAAGTGTTGTGCTTGTCAAGAATCTTATGTGCACTTAAGTGAGCGTGCTTAAGAAGCGTACGCGTCATTTTTCTTACCTATTGAACTGGTTTTATGAAAACCATTTTTTTTCAACATTCCCATCCGAAAGTGATTCGACAGTTTAATTTTTTCAAATCAAATGTTGTACCAAGGTATGCCTTTCGAGAGCGGAACCTTTATTTTTTGGGGCATAAGTTGGGTCCGTCACAATTGTTTATAATTTAAACATTAACCAACTATTGGTTATCAAAAATTGAAAATTTCGCGTTTATTGGATGGAGAATTTCAAATTCCAACATTTTTTGTTGACCTACAATGTCTTCAACGACTTTGTGAAAAAAAAACTGTTGAAAGAAGAATCGGTAACCATATTGTTTCCAAATAACAAAAACCGTGAAACGTGTGAAAAGATACTCTTCAAGAACAGAGTAATTTCGATGAAAATGTGGGCCGATTTGTACCGAGTAGTAAGAAATCTTATGTTTCTTCTGAAACCTTCTGAAAATCACAGTTACGAAAAATCGTCTGCTAGTCACATGGTCTTCTTATATTTCGCGACACTTTTGTAGATATCACACGAAACGTTACACTTGGTTTGACTTTTAGGTGTTTTTCCGGCACTTTACGTCAACTTTCGATTCACCATATCTCGAAATCGAATGAGTCCAGACAGTTAAATTTTTTTTGCATTCCTAATTTTATAGAGTATTGAAAAAATGTGGAATGTTTGTGCTTGATTTCGAGGTATTCCCGAAAATATCGCGAAAAACGATAGAAAGATGTAAATATTTGCGATCTTTTCAATCCCTTCTGCTTCGAATCGAAGCTCGCAAAATCGAATAGTTAAGGTCAACTCATAATGAGTCTATTTCGGTATTCTTTCAGCTATGGCGACTGGCCTACACTCTTGTAGTTCACAAAGCCGAAAATATAAGTACCTAAAAGTAGTGTCTCGTTGGAATGGGTTATTCACCAAAATTTAAAGACATCCACCCGTTTAAAGTAATCCACCAAAATAAAGCTGCCTTCGTGCTTATGGGAGTGGAAAATTGGATGAAAAACAGGTGGTTGGGAACCGCTGGTTTGTCTTATTTTTTGCTTCTGCCCACTGCCTCATCCGTTCTCTGCGTTGCATCGCGTCATTATTTCGTTCAGCAACGACTTGGAAACGCTCTGTGCGACGTTTCCCTTCGTAATCAAGTGAGGTTTTTCTCGTTCCATTAATACAAAGTTGAGAACCCTCGCTTTGGTACGCGCACGGAAGGCTCTTCGGAGCCAGCAAAGCCGTGCCAGAGAGAACGAACGGTTCGTGTACGCTCTACGGGTTCTCGGTCGGTTCGAGCAAACCTTGTCTCGTTGCCGAGGCCCGACAGCACCGCGTTGAGACGTGCGGATCCGAGAGAACCGTAGGTGGGTGTGCTTGGAGCCCCTCCTTCCCCGTTACCTCTTTCCCTGCCACAGCCTGTCACGATCCTTGTCTCGTTTCGCTCGTAACTTTTCTCTCCGTTCTTCCGACAGCGTTGCTCTCTCTCTCTCTCTCCTTTTTTTTCATCAACAAGCGCGAAACTACGGTACTGTTACTCTCGGTTTTGCGGCTTTATTCACAAGATTATCTCTCGGTTCCGGTGTTCCATGTAATGCCGAATTTCTGTTGTTTCTCTTCTTTTGTTCGTAAGTTTATCACCGAATTTTGCTTGTCCATAAATTTCACTGTGTAGACGGATAAGAATGTTAAGGATGATTTGGGAGATTCACTCTCGCTTTTGAGAAACCCACTTAATATTATGATGGCGATAACGAACCAACATCCACGTTAACAGTTTTTCAAGCTTCCCGATGATTGTTCAAGTGCACTCTGTATGTTCGTATCGACCGCATTACAGTCACTATTACAGGCTGTGGTTCAATATCATCATTGGGCATCATAAGTTTGTTTTGTAATTAATTTAACTGCGAACATCAGCTATTTAAGATTTTTATCAACTTTTGCCTTCTCATGTGTCTTTGAAGATTTTCAACGCTTGATGATAACTCATGAATAATTGTAGACTTTTCATCATGAGAATATGGCTGCTTCGCACTAGTCGAATGGGTGTCGAAATGTCACAGTAATGTATGCAAAATTTGGTACAGTAATTTAATGATTTGATGGTAGATTCGTTTTACAGCATGTTTCAGCACCGCTTAGTTGATTTTAAGAGATTTTTACTGATTTTTAAGAGATCCTCTACGAATTCACAGTATAGATTTTTTTACTAAGCTTCTGAGCTTTTCTGAACAATGTGAAAACCGATTGTTTGATCGGCAATAATTATGTACAATTTGTGTTACTTATTTATTTATTTTTTTAGGTAAAAAACAATTGGGGGTGCATCAAAATTGACCGAAAAATTGCAAATCATCGTACTTTGCATTCATCAGTGTTGACGGTTGCGCGAAATCTACAGGTATTAAGGAAAATCATGCCTATCTAATGTTAAACGAAAATTCCAACTTTGAAGGTTGAAATTTGAACGTAACACACAAAAAAACAGTTTTCATCTATTACTGGAATCATTTTTAGATCCACCGTCTAGTTCTCAAGATCACGATATATAAAAGTCACATTTTTTTAATCCTCATACTTTGGCTCTTATATTATTTTTAATTTATTTTTATTTTTTATATTTGTTCCTGCGTATGCCTCTGTGGCTTATACGAACCCTTCCCGGCACTCTAACCCCGATTCCTCAGTTTCTCAGTTCCTATTCCAGTTCCTATGGGCCAGAGTGCCACCGATTGGCTCTTATAGTAGTCACATTCTATTTGCAACTGTCTGTATTTTTTGCACGTTGATCTGTCCAACTTTGAAAACCCAAAAAAAAGAACATAAAAAGTATGAAGTTATGTTCATAGAAACCAATGATGTTTTTAGAAACCTTCGTTATCGTTGAAACTATCGTGGGAATTAAAAATAAAAATAAAACTTATTTGAAGTCAACGAGGTATAGCGACATGAGCGATAGAACGTATGGCAACCCTACATGCGCCAGCTGATTACAAATATAAAAATATATACATATTTTTAGTGTTTATACATATTTCGTAAGTGTAGTGGTTTTTAAGGTAATCGTTTCGCGGAGAAAAAACTTGTCAAACTTTGTCAGAACTTTCAACGAAAACATCACCGATGGAATAACATAAACGTTACTCTCTATTGATATCCTCTTAGGGGAGTTGGAAGTAATGAGTTTTTCTTGATCGATATTCCAGTGTTATGAGACGATCTCTCATCGCATGAAATACGAGTGCTTTATCTCCTTTCAAAAATATATATCATAAAAATGAATTATTGATAATGTTATACGATCGTTGTTTAAGTATCTTTATAATTATTCAAATTCTTTCGCAAAGAATGATTATTTCAGAAAGCGTGGGAAGTTTTATTGTCGTCTCAACGAATGCTCTTCTATCAAACATTTCGTCTCAAGCTTATCACACTAAACGAGCTCAGTTACGCCTACGTATAAAAAATATGCGAAAACAACATCAATCGGGAACGCGTTCGATGCGTTCTCTGTTGTTGAGCGGTATATACTCGTTGCTGACTAAGCTTCGAATAGATGTAAACGCAATTTGCACATGTATGCAGTCGGGAGTAGCGTGTTTGTAAAGAGCGGACATGATATGCCGAGGGAGTTAAAGAGAAACAGAAAGAGACAGATGACGCTGTGTGCGAGCTGTTCATACTTTAACGCTCGCTAAACGACATTGGAGCACGTACGTTCCACGTACAATTCTCCCACCGCAAATGCTGTTCTCATAGGGTACTTGGAACGAGTCCACTATATTTTCTCGTACTTTAATACCAAAATATTGTTTGACGCATAATCTAAGGTGGTCCATCCACTTTCATACTCAGAACATATTTATTTCAGCAAGTAATTGATAAAATGTATAAGATTGCATTATTGGAATGCAACTTTGATTTTTCCATGTTCAGGAATTCCTGCTTTTGCAGATATGGAGTACGAGTGCGCTTCACGTTTTTATAACTGCACTCTTTGCAGTTGAAATCATCATCTATAACAGTTAAGGTGTTTTGTATGGTAATTCACGACATTTTTTGGAAAAAAAATTTACGATATATCAATTTACACGACGCAAAATGTACAAAAATAGGTGAATTTTCATCCAATTTTTTCAAATAGCCGCCATTTTTTTTCTATCGCCAATTTTAGTCACACGGTGGTGGATTACCACGTGGTAAACCTTCCTCTTTTAAATGTTTTTTTTCTTATTTTTGTTTCAGACGTGCCAATCCGGAGATTGTTTGTCCGCCATGGAACTGCCGTTATTTTGAGGACTCGGCTTTGGTGCTCTCTGCAAATTTGAAAAAAAAAATGCTGGGCACAGTTAACAATTTTTTTGATATTCTATAAGGATAACATTATGTCCTGGAAAAAAATTTATTGTAATACCAAATAAAGAAGCTGAGGAAAACGTTTTCGCAAATGAGCTTGTTTTTCGCTGTAGACTAGATCCAACTAGATCCGAAATGTGGATTACGGACTATACTCATAGCAGAACGAACAGGGTGAACTCTATATATTTTCTAGGAGGTCTGACTGTACTGCTGTGAAGCATGGTATCTAGAAATAGGTTCTTTCGTATATATATTTACATGTGTATAGACGCATCCATAGACTCAAGTAAAGGGGAGTTTAGCTCCCTCAATGCAACACACCACCCTCGCGTAACTGCGCTCGAATGCACGAAAACTTGATCGCTTACGGAACGAGAGAACGTTTCGAATTGAACGAGGAGCTAAGCCAACAGAATGTGGATGGTAGGCTGTAGGAATATTCCGACTCGTGCTGTGAAAAAGACCCTTTTTCTGGCCACCTCAATGCTGGGGCGCTCGCTTGCTTTTCCGCTCTCTCCCTTCTTTCTTATACCACCAGGAAATTATTCGGGATTTTTCATCGCACAAAAGAGCAGCAACAGCAGTATCTGCTAATGCGTGTATTAAGAAGACGGATGTGTGGGTCCAAAATCATCAGTACGACGACTAAACTGCAGGAGGGTTTCGGTCTTTTGAATGGTATCGGAGTTCGCATCGTTAGAACCCAATAAAAATGTTTCCTTCGTTTATTATAATCGTTGCTTATTCAAATAATTTTTGCGAAAATTTTGTTTTTACGTTCCGAAAAAGGTTGTTCAATTATCTAAGCATTCAACATCATTATCTTTTGACATGAAGCGGATGAGGGAGTAGAGTTGGACTTTATTTATAACTAATGAGTTACAGGGAGTGTGACGAATGTCATTTATTCGGTGGCATTCAAAGAGACTGTACAGAGTCTCTTGAAATTCTCATTTTTATCTAGATTCACTCGAGTATGAAAATCCGTCAAATCGCCTTCCTTCGAAAATCTACTGATAATTATCCTTCGTGAAAAGAATATCAGAATATTAGTTTCTTGTTTTCGTTATTCAATGGGAATGAATACGAACAGATTTGTAAATTACATTTTTATGATGCACATTGTGCAATCAAGTTGGCCATGGAAAATGTGTTAATTAACCCATTAACGCCGAGGTGATCAGAATTTTTACTAACTTTTCATCGTGTTTATTTATTATGTTATCGGACCAAAAAAAAAATGCAATACCTCTATTCCTACGCAGAATTCGATGCTCTTTCAGAATCTGAGCTCAAAATTTAGATTAGACACCGAGAAAAAAAAATATGGCCGATTTAAACGTGAAAAACGTGAAAATTTTTGAAAAAAAAATTTTTTCGCATTTTTTTTCACAATGATACCGCAAAGATATCAACTTTTTACAATGATCAGAGGTGATCATGGTACTCGAACATTAAGAGGAATTTTTTTCAGAAAAATTCATCGACGCGTTTTTTCAAAATGGCGGCGAGAATGAAAAAGTTTTATAAAAATCTTAATCTATCGGTTTCTTCAAAACTATGAACTTTAGAAAAAAATTTCTAAGAACAAAAATGGCTTAAAATTAGTCGAAGAACACTCTTAATTTTTTTCAGAATTTTTGAAAAAAAATTTTCAATTTTCGAAAATTTCAAAAAATCCAATTTTTCAAAAATACCTGAAAAATTTTTGGAAAAATTTGAGAGTGTTCCTTGACTAATTTAAAGACTTTTTGTTGTTAGAAAATTCTTTCGCAAAGTCTATAGGTTAAGAGAAAAAAAAAATTTCTTGAATGGTACATATTCAAGAAATTTTTTTTTCTCTTAACCTATAGACTTTGCGAAAAAATTTTCTAACAACAAAAAGTCTTTAAATTAGTCAAGGAACACTCTCAAATTTTTCCAAAAATTTTTCAGGTATTTTTGAAAAATTGGATTTTTTGAAATTTTCGAAAATTAAAAATTTTTTTTCAAAAATTCTGAAAAAAATTAAGAGTGTTCTTCGACTAATTTTAAGCCATTTTTGTTCTTAGAAATTTTTTTCTAAAGTTCATAGTTTTGAAGAAACCGATAGATTAAGATTTTTATAAAACTTTTTCATTCTCGCCGCCATTTTGAAAAAACGCGTCGATGAATTTTTCTGAAAAAAATTCCTCTTAATGTTCGAGTACCATGATCACCTCTGATCATTGTAAAAAGTTGATATCTTTGCGGTATCATTGTGAAAAAAAATGCGAAAAAATTTTTTTTTCAAAAATTTTCACGTTTTTCACGTTTAAATCGGCCATATTTTTTTTTCTCGGTGTCTAATCTAAATTTTGAGCTCAGATTCTGAAAGAGCATCGAATTCTGCGTAGGAATAGAGGTATTGCATTTTTTTTTTGGTCCGATAACATAATAAATAAACACGATGAAAAGTTAGTAAAAATTCTGATCACCTCGGCGTTAATGGGTTAAAAAAAGAATATGCCGTTCAAAACTTTGCAAATAATTTAAAAAACTTTTTGCGATTTTTTTAGCTTGAAGCATTATAAAAAAAACAATTGAATAGTTGTCAAAATGAACTGGGGCAGAATATCCATCAATGTGGCATTGGTTAAATTACATTCTTCATCTATTTTTGCAATTCTTTGATAAACTTTATCATTTTTTTCTAAATTTGCATAACTAAGTGTCAGATTTGAAGTTGGAAAGTTTATGTTAATTCGAAAAAATAACCGTATTGAAATAATGTAACATTGCCAAAGAATAGCCTACACATGCGATATGGAGTAAATGACCTAAATAACTATATGCGTGGAAGCGACCCCAGCCTCATAAGAATCGTGACTCGAATTGAGTTTGAAAATAATGAGTGTTTTAATCAGTTATACTGGATTTGCAATGCCGTAAACTCATAATAAGACTTGAAGAAACAAAAATGTGTTCATTTCACACGCGTATTCCGTACGTATTATTGATTTTATTATAATCTGTCTATAAAATACACCCTCATATAAAGTAATAATAAAAATAAAACGTCAATGAAATTTATTTATACCTTCATTGATTTTATTTTTTTCAATAGTACAGTCAACTCGAATTGCCATTAAAAACATTTTCGTTCATTGTCGTCATAATTGTTTCACGTACTACAAGTATTTTTATCGGTCTTGTTTCAATTTATATATTGGAGGATTATTTTGAAGTATTATAGATAATTCTAAAAGGCATAGATTAGAAGAAAAAAAATCAGCTGTCGAGGAAATAGTTGAATAGGTGAATAGGTCGTACAGAAAAAAATTGAACGATCATTTGAAAGCGAATAAGGATTAATCTATAGCGTTAAAAAAATATGAAGGCAAAACTTCAGACAATTAATTCATGGAAGATTATCTCCAGACGATTGGTCTCTGGTTGAATACTCAAATTATGGACAGATCTTGATGTTATCTGACAGATATTAAAATAAATGTATGAATCCACGATGAGGATCACTGGCGAAAGCTTGTAATATGAGCAAGCCACCTGTGTCATTGGCATCGCGAAATTGATATTAATAATCATTTGTCTCCGTAGCCTTGTGTTGCATGATTTATCGTGTGTAATAAAATAAAATGGCATTGTTGCAGTATAATACATATCGAGGAGTTGGATTTTCGTTATAAAAATTTTTAAATGATATTCCCGTATCTGCAAACTCGAATCAATGCAAACCCAAACAACTCGAATGTGTATACAAATATAAATAAACGTTTGAATCATTCACCACGCTAATTCAATCGTCTGTCAATTCTATAATAACCAGAAATTCTCTATATGAAAGGACAAGTTTTATTTCCCACCAACGAATTAATTGCTAAACCATTCATTTCATCTGAGTTCACATATAACACAAGTGCATACGAAATTGACCTAAATGTGTGTCTGAGCGCTGGTGCGCGTAGAATCGAATATTCTATGCTTTCACGTACATTGCATATCTCGTTTCCATTATATTTAATATTAAGTTAAGAGATATACCGCAATAACATTCACGTTATATTGAATTTTCTGAGTCAAAGTTAAATAGCAATCAAAAAATCCTGTTCTCGAACACATATATATATACATACGTGGCGAGTCTTCACTTTTAACTTTCTTTTTAATACTTGGCTTCAAGACACTACTGCGTCTTTAGCTTTATATGTACATATATGCATATATATATATATATGTGCGAGTGTCTATGAAATTGCGAATCAATTTTACCCTGAGAAACTTATTACTTGCCAACACATAATGCTGGGCGATCACCTAATAAACACATCTGATTTATGCAGTGCAGAGCTTTCTAGATTTTACCAACACATAATATTGGAGAATAAACTAAAAAAATGAGAAAAATCATTTAAACGTAATCATGATCCTTTCGAGTAATTGCATTTTTTCTCTGTAACTGATGCATTGTGGTCGTTAAGGAATGGTGAATGAAAAAATTGATGCTTTCAGGCTTCACCGTTTCACATGGACATTGATCGTCGGTTTCGGCCATTGCCCAGCTGCCGACTGTCACGTAGTACAATGACGAAGTCACTTTTCGCTGGATTACACGCTGTGAGTATATATTATATAACTGTTTTATAATATATAAATGTTATCAGGATCAACGATTGCACGTGATTTTTGTTATTCTTTCAAACTTCATTGATGTTTGTAAACGGTCTGAATGTACATATCTATCTGCGTTCTTACCAGCCGAATGTAACTTCAGGACAAATCCTTTTTTTTTTGTTTTAATCGGCGAGAAAAAACAAGTGGTGTTCAAAAATCAGGGAGAATGATTGGTTCTTCATAAAATTAATTTATTAAAAATCAATTTCATGGTCGATTTGAAATTTTACGAAAACATAAATTGTTATAAATAAAGGCTTCATTTCCGTTAAAAATGGAAATCCGAAAATTAAAAAAAAATCCTGGTTCATATATTCATGAACTTGCAATCGAAAGTTCCCCGATCGGATGTGCTGTCAGGAATTCATACACCAAAATCGAAAAATTATTATATTTCAGAAATAAGACAAGAAAAGTTGATTTTTTCAAAAACAGCACAAATTCTTGAAATTCGCGTGTTTAATAATAGTTCCAATGAAATGTTCTGTTGGTTAGATGAAAAGAATCTAAATTTGACTTTTCGCAACAGGCAATGAAGTTTCATTCAACCCTAAGAACGGTAAGTACAAACTGTAGAACCTTATTTTCCCAGTTGGGAAGGAACGTCACAGACAAGGCTCTACACCATATTAGGTGAAGCAAAAAACGCTCGGTCGGACAAGCTTGCGTACGGTATTTCATGTATCTGGTAACGAGCTGCGTTCTTCTCTCAAATTCCCCTGTTAATCACCCGTAAGCTAATCTCTTTTTTTTCCTATGCATTTCCAAGCGAGTTGATAATGACAAGAGCGTATTCATTTCTATAACTTTCGAAATGAAAAAAAAAAAAAAAAACTGCCGCGGCATGCATTCCATGAAACGTTCAGCATTACGTAAAAAAAATAAGATAAAGAATAAAATATTAGCACGTTAAAAAATGACCGATTTTCGAAAAACAAAAAATGGGATATTCCTGAGGAAATCAGAGAGTAATCACATGAGAAACCCCCGATACTCCATTTTGTTTTACCTTCCCCGCGCATCATGCCACTTTCCCAACTGCCCGTCGTGCCAAATGTCCAAGCTTTGCAGGCATTTATTTGCTATGCTGATGAGATGGCAAACATGCAGGACGCTTGGTACTGTTGGGCGTTTGGTACTGAGAGGGGCCAGTTGGGAATATGCGAAAGCTGGCAAAGCAGCAAGTTTTGCACAGGGCGGTTCAAAAGGTAAGCGATTGAAGGGTGTTGTTCGTTCGCTACTCTGCCAAAACACCCTCAACAAGAGAAGCTGAGGGATGTGGCTCTAGCCCCAGACTTAGCCGCATAAGGGTCTATTACTGACCCCTCTATTAAATTCCAACAAAATTGATGCCCACAATCGATAAAACGATGATATCCTCATATTCGGCATTGAAGTCTGCGCTTTTTCAAAATTCCTATAGTCTATCATTTATGACATATTAATGAACACGTCATAGCCAATAATTTAACTGTCCATGAACGATGTATGGTCGTGAAAGCGGATGAAGATAATTTTCGTCACGATGATTCAACTCAACTAGCGTTATGTTTCTGTAACGATTTTCAGACATTATATATCTGTCGCGAAAATGTGAGGCGGGATTATAGGACACTGAACTTAGATATCTCACGCTACCACCTTTATGACTTTATCATCATGTATTAAATACATACGTACGTATGTATAACATATCCAGAAGACGGGGATGTCAAACTGTAGGTCGCTCAAATCTTTATGATGTTGAAGTTTGCGTCGTTGTTGGAATACGCAATGAAATTCTTTTTTTTTTCTTTAGCACAATCCAAAATTTATGTGCAGTGTGAATAGCTACAATTGAACAATTCTGGTTTTAACTTAAAAATTTGCGACGTTGCGATAGAGTGAGAGAGACAGAGATTGTTCGTTTCAGTCGAGAGGTGCGCAAAGACTGACGGGTGGCGGGTGCAGTTTTTTGGTTATGTGTGAATTAGAATTAAACATTTTTGACAATGACAGAACCACAAGGAAATTGAAAAATTTACTACCGAAAGGGCAAAAGAGTAACGGAAAAAACGTAACAGAAAAGTACATGTTTCTTTCATTTTCAAATTTCGCGCGCATTGTAACCTCTCCGCGACGTTGCCACGTTATACTGATGTGCGACATTAAAGTACATTTAGCATATTTATTTGTTAATTACTACCATCACATGCTTTCAACCAGTATTTTTAAAGATTTAAAATATGTCCCTTATATAAATGTATGAAAAAACTGATGCGAATATATTCTCTTCTGGTTCTCTGCAGCCTCTTAAAAATTTGATTGAATCTTTTTCTCATCATAATCTACTAGCGTACAAAATTTTATTAAATTTTGAACGGTAATTCTGAAACCAAGGGTACTACCTAAAAGCTTATGAAATTCCTTACGGTGCACCACATTGGCCGCGTCTCCGCAGGGGGAATAATTCATAAATTGATTTATACCTTCAAACTTTGACAACTATAAGTTTCTTCCAAAATAGGGAATTTTTTCATTTCACGCCCTCCACGTTGTCTGCTTAGAATCGATTGCTGAATAGCTACGATGCTGGTAGCAAATATCCTCGAGCGGTCGGAAAGAACCGCTTTCATGGATCTTAATCGATCAGCAATGAATCGACAATTGACGTACATCATACTTCATGATATTTTCCTCAAGAATAGCATGCAAATAGATGTCACATTGGAATTTCTCTGTATCTCTATCGTTAATGGTATTCAAATTTTATTTATTTACATACAGCGATTTTTATGTATCAGTTGTAAAGTAATAAGCTAACAGATCCACAGGCCGAAAAAAAAGTTTGACGACAACGTTAATTATCTTGAATGCTAGGGAAACCATTAAAATGGTAAGTGACGCTAGCGGTGCTTTAAAAAATTCGCATGACTACCCAATTAGGCAGCTAAAAGAGATAATTTAAGAAAAGTGTATTACAATCATATCAGAAATGATTTACCAAATTTTTTTTCCCATTTCGATTGTAATCTAAAGTTAAAATCATGCAATCCTAGTTTTTGATAGTCCGCGTCTTTATATATGATGTGTTTGGTTGTTAGAAAAACGAAATTCGACCGGACGACTACAAACGAAATATGAAACAAGTGATTTTTTATCCAACTTTCTCATCCTATATCTCTGGAACAAATACAGTCGTAGGAGCTTAATTTCTTTTTCAGTTTTCTTCAAAAATTCATAGACAATAAAAAAGCTGCCCATGGTCTCATTACATTTCGTGACAGTTTCGAAGATATCGCACACAAAACGTTACTCCGATAATTTTAATTAGGTGTCTGAATCTGGAGAAGATAGACAGTTAAATTTTTCATTTATCTGTATTTTTATAAGGAATAAAAAAGTATATCAGGAGATGGTACTACATTTCGGGATATTCCCGAAAATATCAAGTTAAATGTAGAAACATATTTTCTATACGTATTTTTGATTTTTTCAAAGTTTTCTGATCCGAATTGAAGATCACAAAATCGAATACTTGAATTTCAAGGCAATAAAATGGGTCCATTCACCCACTAATTCGCATGGTATAAATTAATAATTTATTCGGTGTTTTTTCGGCTACTGTAACTGGCTTATCAGGAATGAAGTGGTTTTCGAAGGGTTGAAGTGTGCTAATGATGTATTAGATTGAAAAAATGTAGTGCTCCGTTAGATTTTCTAGACTCGATATTTTGTGAGTGGTGAGGCATCATAATGGAGCCCATCGCCTTGAGAGGACACGAAAACAAATTTCTCCTTTAACTTTGCTCTTAAGACGGATTTGCACTCTGGGGGACGACGGAACAGTCTTTCGGGTTTGTTTAATTAGTGTGTCATTCGATCTTAAGGTTAGTGTCTAGTCGAGAGAGCGAAAAACAAGCTCTTGCGAAAACGTTTTCCTCAGCTTCTTTATTAGGTATTACAATGAAACTTTTTCCAGGACATAATGTTATTCTTATAGAATATAAAAAAAATTGTCAACTGTGCCTAGCATTTTTTTTCAAATTCGCAGGAAGCACCAAAGTCGAGTCTGCAAAAAAAGGGTAATTCCATGGTAGACAAACAATCTCTGCAACCGCCAGATCGATTTTGATGAAACTTTGTACGATTCTTTATTAAGGTGTTTTGTATGGTAATTCACCACGCTGTTGGAAAAAAAAAATTTATGATATAACAATTTACACGACTCAAAATGTACAAAAATGGGTCAGTTTTCGTACAATTTTTTTAAATAGCCGTCATTTTTTTTCTATCATCGATTTTTGGCAAACGGTGGTGATTTTCCACGTGGCAAACCTGCCTCTTTAAAATGTTTTTTTCTTATTTATGTTTCAGACGTGCCAATCCGGAGATTGTTTGTCCGCCATGGAACTACCTTTTTTTTGAGGACTCGACTTTGGCGCTCTCAGCAAATTTGAAAAACAATGCTGGCCGCAGTTAACAATTTTTTAAATATTCTGTAAGGATAACATTATGTCCTGGAAAAAGTTTTATTAAAATCCCTAATGAAGAAGCTGAGGAAAACGTTTTCGCAAATGAGCTTGTTTTTCGCTCTCTAGACTAGACACCAATTGATAATTTCATGACTTTTTTTCTAATGCCACCTTACGGTGGCACAAGTATCTCTTCCGGTACACGGGAATGTCCGTTGACTCGGTTGGTATGCCACAGGGGCTTCTTTTTAAACAACGCGTCGCCGAATAACTCTTTCTTTCTCTCACGAACGGCCGTTTCTTTGGTCATAACGACTACATCGGTTCTGCAGTCTCCTCGCAACGCCACTGAGAAACCACCGAGACAAAAATTTTCAAAACTAAAACTACATATTGTGCATGCTTTGTGATGACTACCCAGCTCTCATTCTTTAAACCCTTGCAATATTTCTGCATATTATGTTATATGATTACAAAGTGCAATAGCAATTCTCAAAAATCCTATTGATCAATTAAAAATATTAAAGCAAACTGTGCCGGAAACCCCCACTCATATTATTTCAATGATATCGAAGTTTGCATCGTTGGAACGCAGCGAAATATATATTTTTTTATTCACAGCTGTTGGAATCTCCCAGTTATCTGAATTTTTCTTGTGAATTTCGTTCTCAGCTTGCGATAAACTATCGTTTAATTATCCTAGCCTATAACATTGCATATGAATTTTACATTTTCCTGAAGGAAAAAAAGAATTTCGATGCTTTCCAACGATGCAAATTTCAAAATCATTTAGTTTACGTTTATGCGTCAACAAAAATTATTCCACGTAAGAACGTATGACATTAAAGATCACTATTATTAAAGATGGTGTTGTTGGAACGCAAATTTTATATAAATTATTTAAATATCATTATTTACACAAATTTTCCAATCGTCCTTATATTTTTTCACGCATAAAAAATTATGTTATCAGTTGCATAGCAATTAATTTGCATTTTATTGGACAATCTTTTTTATTTTATACGTAAAAAGTAATAAAATACCAAAAAATCAGGACGAATTGGAGAATTTTAAAATTCATGAGTAAAAAAATGATTTTTCGTTTGATTCCAACGATGCTTATTTCAATACCATACATTTTGCACGTCACAACATTTTTCTAGACTATTTCTACGTCTTTTAAACATTTATTTAATTTCGAGCAATTAACAATATAATGCAGGAATTGTTGAATTATGTGCGTTCATTTATATTTTCGACGCATTTAATATTTTCAAGGGGTCAGTGAACTGAGTGTTTCACATGCCGAAGAACGACGATGCAAAAAAGCCAGAGAATAGTCAAACTGATCAAAAATCGACTACATCGTTAATACGCCACGAATATCATTACGTTTAAGCTAAAAAAATATAAAATGTGACATAACCACATTAAAAATAGTCCAGGGAACAATTTTTTTGACGGAGTGTATCTTCGTTTTGAAAAGTTTTTTTTTTATATTTCGATATTTATTCACAAAGTGGTGATTTGTTGATATTCAAACTCATTTAATTCAACATAAAAAATTGGCAATGTTGTATTTTTCATTATTTGAACGTAACGAATTTTTGTCTGCTGTTGAAGTTCGTGTCGTTGGGAAACGTAACGAAGTTCGTATATTTTTAATACCCGAGTCTAAGATTCACATGCAATCTTTGTTTACGATAGTTAGACAAAATTTTTTGTTGTTATTTCGATTCGAAAACCAAATCACAATTTTTTATTTATTTTTTCTTGTACACACGAATTCTAATCATATGGAAAAAATTCGATAACCTCATTAATGAAGTTATGGAAAGACGAAATTTTCGTTCTTTCCAACGCTCTAAACTTCAAGACCATTAAATTGTTCCGGTTATAAACAATTATTCCCTGTACAAGATAAAACAGCGAACGTAAATATAATTTTTGGGTATAAATACTTAGAAATGTGACTTTTCCGAAAAATGATAGGAATTTTTGTTTTTTTTTTTTTTTTTTTTGCCACGAAGAATTGTTCATTGCATCACAGGGAGTGATATTCTACCGGGGAAAGCTGAAATTACCCATAAACTTCAAAGAAAAACAAATTTTTACATAATTTTTCGTAAAAGCCGGACTTCCAAATATTTACCAATTTTTATTAGCAAAACAACTGAAAAATAAGTTTTTTCGAACATTCATAGACACTTACGGCATCTCGAATCGTTTTGAATCCAAACTCGCGTGTACTTCCTCGAACAAAAGAGCCAGTCGATACTTGGGATGAAATATTGTTCCGAGAATTTTCGATGGCGACGGCCAAGCAACGAAACTTCGATACGCTTTTAATCACACAATTTAGCAGATCCAAGATCCCGAAATAACTTTCATTCATCGATTTTTACCGTAGGGAAATTGTATAAACGATAAAATAACAAATAACTACTTATTTGTTACAAACACTCAAATGAGAAATGATTTTTTTTGGTTTGTTTTCGATAAAATGCGACATATATTTAGGTTTCGAGTCGAGATGTATAATTTTTTCACGAATTTTGTTCACGCGCAATATGTTTGGGTTTATTTTTCATCGAGTTTCAATAATCCCTGTTCTTATGTACAGCGTTTTTATGCCAGCGGAAAATCTATTTTTTCTTAACAGGACACTAACTACCGGAGGAAAATCCGATAACTCATAACTTCACGAGAAAACACATCGAAACACTTTGTCGTTTATTTTTATTTTTTCCTCTATTTTCTACGAGAAGTCTGAGACTGGAAAGCAGTCGCTTCACAAATTGATGAACCGGCGAGAAAGATAGAGAGAGAGAGAGAGAGAAAGAGCGCGCGCGCGAGTGCGTTAAACGAGCGTCAACTTTGTGACGCCCACGGGCCCTTCGATGAAAATGTCAATTTTTCTTTAATCTACAAGCTTCACAGTATAAGAAACGCTAGACACCGCACTGACGATGCACTTGATACGATGCGCCTTCCTCGAGAGCGTTTTGAGAATGAAAATTCTTCACACCACAAACAAAACAAAAAAAAAACACTGCATTTATATTTTTTACGTTATTCCGCGGGATGTTGAATTCACGAAGAACAAAATAACGCTGATAAACAAATGATAGATACGTTTTTTTTTCGCGTGGTCGTTAGATACAAAAAGCCTGAAAACACTCGCGGATAAGTCTCACTACGAGGTTGAAGACTCTGGGTTAAGAGTGCGATAACACGAAGAGAAAAAAAATACGTGAGGTCCTCGAGGTAAACGGCTATTCGAATTCAGGCTCGTGATAAAAGTAGAACAACTTGGGTACATACTTATATACGCTACGTATATATGTATATATGTATATACATATATGTATGTGTGAATATATATATATATATATATATATATGTATATTGGAGTAGTAAGTTTAGGGTCGCTACGTAGTGTTTTGTTTTCGAAATTTGTAAAGTAACGAAACTAAAAAACTGTTTGACCGCACTAAGAATCACCACTTGATATCTATTCTCGGATGGTATACCAACGGACTCGGTTCAGCAACGTCTTTTGTAATATTCCCGTCTCTCTTACTCCGTAGTGGCTCGATGCAGCCGAGTTTAGAGACTGAGAGGCTCCGTAAAGGAATAAGCGAACCGCCCGTACCCCCTCTTACTTCCTATTCAAGCATGCAACTGTTGAATTACCGAATAACTAGAAAGTAACCAACACAGCTTATGCGCCAGCTTGGCTGCCCCCGACAACTACGATAGGGATTAAGTATTAGGAGGGAAAGGGGTTTGTGTGTCTCATCCCTTTACTTTAAAGGTACTATTTCATAAGCAGTGCGCAGTGGGCAGTGAATTTTATATATTTATGCATAAAAAACATGTATATATTAACGTACAAAAATCACTGACTGCTGCTGCTACTACTACAGCTCATGAAATGCCGGCCTAAAGGCGAAAAATACCCTAGGAAGACGTTAAGGAGGAAGGAGGGATTACAAACCTCAACTTTTTCAATTATTTCCAACGTTAATCGTTTGTTGGACGTTTGTCGGTGATTGTTATATTAATTAAAACGTTCGTTAAATAATATCAACATTGAAAATACTTGCAATGTTACTAAATTATCTTTTTACGAAGGTTTTATTACGGCGCAATCGACGCAAGATAGTTTGCCAGTGACGACTAGATTTATTAAAACTGAAAGTAGTCCAGAAGCATTAGCAAAGAATTTAGGAAGAAGAAAACCAATGAAAGCTGCTAATTTGAACGATGTTATCTTTCTGGAAACTTTTTACAGTTTCATAATACACGTTGGTCATCTTGTATCATAGCTCCGTCCTTCTTCAAATAATAGTCAAGTCCTGCTTTGCCACGGCGGCTACAGTTTTTACACTTTTTTTTAACATACACGATACACTCAATTCTCGAAAATATCGAGTTAGCAACAAATCTAGCCACGTCAAACGTCCATATCATCAAAATGGTGAGTTGAAAAATCGGGATTTGCATGCGGTTATGCGTAATGTTATGAATTTGTATATAAATTTAATACATCATATCTTCAACGGGACAAAATAGTCATGTTAAATATTTTATAAGAGTCCCGGTTAACCTCAACCCCCAGCTGATCTGAACATTGAAGCGAAAGTATTATTTAGCTTTTTTGACATTGCATGATGTCTTTTTTTTTTTAATTCAGTGAAAGCCAAATTTAATGACAGCCAAGCTTTTCGGTCTTTAAATTCCCTAGGGACACTTCAACTTTTTTTCGCAGAATTAAATGAACTCGCCAGCCTATGTTTACACTTTTCGTTCACAGATCGAAATCGAGTCCATGACGAGGTATGTTTCGCCCATAAATCCAGCGGTATTTCCAATATTGGCTGTAGTACTGTTGGGAATTGGAATATTCTTTACCGCATGGTTCTTCGTTTACGAAGTCACAAGCACCAAATTCACCAGAGATATATACAAGGAATTATTGGTCTCGCTAGTTGCCGCTATATTCTCAGGCTTTGGAGTTCTTTTCCTTATGCTATGGGTCGGCATATATGTATAGGTGAATTATTTCACGAATATAAATATTTCATACCAAAATGCAGAAACTATTTTTTCACTACATCTCCGTCGAAAGTTTGACTTTCCTCATAGCTCAGGTCGCATTTTTGGCAAAGTCGTGGTAAAAAATAGTAAATTCATCACGATTTTGCGTATCGTTACATACAGAATTAATTTGTCAAAGTCAGTTGTACAGCGCAAGCAGGAAGAGCTAGAGTCACACGTCAATTTGAAAAGTACGATAAGGGTCAAGTTTTTCCTTTGTTTTTCCTAGTCAATAGATCAAAGTTCTTAGTGTTAATTCTGAAAGAGTGCCAAAAAAAAGCAACTATATTTATATACTAGCTGTGCCTGCGGCAATGACTAAAAAATAGAAATCTACAAAATTTTGAGATTTGAACAAATTCACGATAATTACTGTAACTTTTTTTCCATTCGAAGCCTGCACCCCAGCCACCGCTCATTCTCTTCATTGTGGAGTTATTTTCAAATTTGTAATTAGTGTTTTTCATTTATAGTTTATTTTTGATAACATGAGAAATTTTAAAGTAAAAAAAATGATGAAAAATGGATTTTTTCGCTTGGCATTTACTGAATAAATAATTTAACGGAATTTAATACGGCCTCCAACCTATTCTGATTCATTGGCTTCATTCCTGTGAAAGATTTATCAAAATTGGTTTAGTGGTTTTTGCGTGAAAAGCGGCCAAACACAATTTTGCAGTAGAGTTTTACATTTATACAGATGGTGACTATAGTTTTACACATTCTCTCAACATAATCTTGTGAGACAATGGATTTGCATTTCCATATTCTTTGCGTCACGACAGCAAAGAGTTATGGCAAAAAACTTTACTTAAATTTTCATTTTTTTTCAGATTAGGAGCATTCAAAAGATTACACGAGATTGTCAGACTTCAGAGGGAGTTTCGTACGTCGAGGCTCATTCATTCCTGTATAAAATCCAACATGTTCAGTAAACCAGCACTATATTGCTACTTCGATAAATAAAATAAAGAAAAATTGACGTAATATTTGATGACTTATTTATTGTTGCCTTTCCATGCTGCGTCTGCACAGAACGCATTTTGTCGTATATTTTCGAATTTTACAACGAAATTAGCACTTATTACTTATATACTTATTACAACACCTTATGCGGATTTATTACTTTTTTCTTCCTGTTCTCTGCTAGATACATAGTTATTTATATTTTTTTAAATTTCATTTGCTTTGCGATAATAAAATAATGTATTGATAGTCGTGGAACACTGTGTTTGCGCCAGCCCGTTATAGAATATTATCACGCTTTAAATAAGGGACACATTTATCCAGCTAGGCCTGCTTTCTGTCGGCAACGTAACATCAAAGCTCTGAGCATAAATTGACGACGTGATAATTGCCTAACTTGCTTCAAAAATACGTCCAAATCAATTATGCCGCTTCTTAATCCCTCAGCGAGATAATATATGGCATCTTCCGTTGCAGCCTCTTCAGCGAACGCGTTTAACATTCTGTAAATTATAGAAGAACAAAAAAATTAACAATGTTCAATTCAAAACTTCAATTTGCACTGATTCCCCATGCGTAGCGCAAGTGTTGAATCAGCAAAAAATTATTGATTAAATAATAAAAAAAAAAAAAACCGATTGAGATAATTTAAAATGTTTGTAGTAATATTTTTAGCACGAATACGATAAATAGAGCGATTACTCAACTGTTTATACAAAGGTGCGATTGTCGTAACTGCTTCGTCAACGTCGATGGATTGACTGTCCGATAATTTAGCAATTTCTTTCTCCAATTCCGTCTCTTTGTCTTGTAGAATATTTATGTTTTTTTCCAATTCAGCTTTTTCCTTCTTGAGTTTAGCAAACAAATCAGCAAGTCGTGACGAACCATTGGTAAGTTCTTTTTGCGTCCTCCGAAGCGTTTCAAGTTCGGCTTGTAACTGAGAAAACTGATCACACAAGCGTCGCCGTAATTTATCACCAACCGCCGAGAGAAGCGACGCTCTAATATGTTCCTCGGTAATCGTGTCGGAGTTTCCAGTGTTTACCGACCCTGGCACCATCGATGGGGACTGGTATGGATTCTCACCCTTTTGCAGAAAATCATATTTTCGCGTTAGTTTTAATTGCCTCGTCGATTTAAAAATATATGTTAATTATTTACATGCATTTGTGCTACTTTTTATTCATCTCTATGCGAAAATCTTTGAATCAATAATTTTTTAGTACTTTTTAAATATCATCGGTGTTTCAATGGAAAAATAATAAATTATACTCACGGGTAAACTTGCTGGGTTGAAAGGAGATGGAAACGAACCGGGATAAGTTTGACCCGCATACGGTGTCGGCATTCCGGGATAACTACTGTAACCAAGATTTGATGCTGCAGCCGCAGGATAAGGCGGATTTGTATTTGGATATGGTGTCGTCGTAGGATATGGCGGAAATCCACTACCAGCTGCTCCCAACGCACCTCCGTTACCCGGCACCGGAATGAACGCTGCATTTAAAAAAAAGAGGTAAATATGTAGAAAATATAAAATAAATATATAAATATAATTTAAATAATAAATACAAAATAAAATATGCAGAAAAATATATAAATTATGATTCCTTTTTTTTTTGTATTTCTTTAATTACGAATATTCTTGTGTTAATTATTTTTAAGGGAAAATTATTTTTAAGGAAAATTGAAAGAGACTTACGTTGGACGGGATAGGGTGTCGTTGGCTTTTGAACATTGGTCCATCGTTTGGCTACAACGGGCGGATGTTCACCGAACATTACTGTCATTACTTGTATAAGACTCAATAGATCCGAGGAATGCTGAAAATGTCATAATTTGTGAGCATTCTATTATAGCAAGAAGGAGTAAAAAAAGATTTTTTTTTATACTCAAATTTGGATTTGTATCTAAAATTTATAAAAATAAGCGACATATATATTAAATAGGATTCAAAAAAAAGTATCAAAAGAAAAAAAGTAAAAAAAAAAGTAAAAAAAAAGGTAAGAAAGTGAAAAAAAAGGGTTTGTAACTAGAATTTGTAAAAATGAGCGACATATATAAAAAATAGGATTTAAAAAAATGATTTTATTTTGAATTATAAAGATACAAAATATTCGAGAAGTAAAAAAGTAGATAAAGTAAAAAAAAAGTGTTTGTAACAAGAATTTGTAAAAATGAGCGACATATATAAAAAATAGGATTGAAAAAAATAATTTGATTTTGAATTATAAAGATACAAAATATTCGAGAGGCTTGGAAATTAAAATAAAAATTGATTTGTTTACTCACTGGTACCCAGTCGTGTAAATAAGGCAAGTAAATTTTGCCGTTATGATCGACGAACATGCTGACTTTGATACTCATATCGGCAGTTGGCCTGACGTAACACATTGGCGCATTGTTGGGATGCGTATCCATTAACCAAATGCAAACAGGAATATTGTATGTACTGCCTTTATAGGTTATTGGTATAGTGCCCTGAAGATTTGACAGTTCTTTGCAAGAACCGTCATTGAAGACTGCACAATTGAAAAAATTCAAAAAATAAAAAAAATATTACTAGAAACTTTGTATGAATGAAAAAAAAATATATTTATAATAAAGAAAAAGTTTCGTATCGTTGAGATGGAACGAAATTTTTTTTATTTTTCTCTGAATTACGAAAATTATTCTTCAAATCTGTCTGTCGCTAAAAAACTTGTGTCAGTTACTATGCTGTTCGGAAATGAGCAAAGAAAAATGTGCAAAAGAATGATTAAATTATCGATTAAATAGAATTTTGTTGGAACACAAAAAATGTATTTTTAAAGTAAAACAATTAACTCACCGAAGGGCTCCATGTTGTATTGTAAACTGCGATAGTTTTGTAAAACATTACAAATTTCTTTGCGGGTTATGTCTGCATTCTGATACTGTAATTACAAATTTTTTATTTTATTTCGGAAATTTTTATTTTTTATTTTTATGCGCATGTGTATTTATGTGCAAACGCACACACACGTATGCACATAGTTTTCTTTTCTCGTAAGTGTGATAAATGAAGGGGGTGGGGTTGAAAAAAATTGACAGCTGAAGATACGAAAATGCTTCAATGGGAATGATAAATTCAGGAAAATTCGAGTAGGCTAAAAAAAAACTTTAGTCATTTGGGTTGACTTACTTTACTCAGGGACTGCTTCATCTTCTGCAACTCTGCGTGATTCATCTTGATCGTATAACCTCAAAATTAAAGCTGGTCTATGAAAAATAACAAATATATTTGTACTGCGCAGATGGTCGCAGTAATCGAACGTCAAAACCAGTCGAAACCGTCGAAAACGTGCACCGTTGTTCACTAATTTTTTTTTCCCATAAACACACCACAGTTTGTTTTGATTACAATGAGCGATTACTGTATTGCAAATGGAAAAAAATTTGTTCACTTTGTGTTCAAATTACTGAATACTCTCTTATCAGTAGCTTCGTGATTCATGATTTATAACAAAAAGAAAAACAAGCTCGACGTTATGGGATGAATCGAACAGACACATAGGTCGTTTATTTTGTACCGATGGCACCGATTCGTGTTTTCTCTTGGCTTGGTCGATAACTCGAAATAAAAAGTTCAATACATGGCCGTATGATGTCACTAAATCTCACATCGTTGGGCGATTCGAAGCTTCTCAAGCTCGCCGCTACGCGGTCAAATTGTTTCATACGTTCTCGCAAGCAGACGCTTGGGCGCGTGTCCTTATATATCACGATATGGCGCCCCACGCCCACTGCGACGGCGACACTAGAGCATCAATAATACTGAAATTATTACGTCACATTTTCTCGACTAGTGTACGTGTATGTGCGGTGCAAAAGATATTACGATCTTTCCAGTATTTCAAATCGTGTCGGCGCATCAAGACGCTGTAAGAATCACAGGTTTCTATCAGATGGCGAGGCAAAAAAGTGAGCAAACAAAGATGAACGGTTAGAGAAGGTAAAATATATATTACCAAAAAAGAGTGTTGTTTACAAAATTGGGTTAAATAAACGTGGATTTGCTATTTTCATTGTAAATTTGGGGATGAACCCTATCAAATGGAACAATATTTTTTGGGGATTGGTTAAAAATAAATCCTTAATGCGCGGTGATGGACCCTGAATTATGAGCGCTCTTTATGACTGCATACTGCGACGCAGTCTTCTCGACCCATTCCTTGATTTTCCCCAATTACAGAACGAAGTTCAATCAATACGATAAATGCCTTTCAATCCTGTATCCATTTCTCCCACATGTGCCTTAAATAATTGTTTTCCAATCCTAGAAGAAGAAGCAATACAGGATTGTGAGGAAATTGTAGTCGCGTCGTGGGATTGGGCGCTTTGATTAAACGCATAGCCGTTTTGGGCAAAAGAATCAGTTCGTCCATTTGCCTCCAAACGCACCCAGTTCAGACCAAAGGTGTTGAGACTATCCGTCGCATTTGAATGGTGGGTTTGAGAGACCCGAACGTTTACGTTTTTTTTTTCTGTCTCGGGAAGTCAGTCGCCAACGAACTCTAGAGAGAATGATGTTTTTCGAGCGTTATGACAATTTGACAATTATAACAATTAACAATGAGGGATGAACAATTCAAACGGATGTCTATATATATATGGATAAACCAACCAATATCCATCAATTTATTACTGTCTGAACAATCAATATACACATAAAGATTTGTATTTAGTAAGGAATAAAAAGGCACTAGTATTTAGTAGAAAAAAAAAAAAATTCAAAAAAATTTACAATACAGGTATAGTGTAGCCGGTTGCTCAATACAGTGCAAGCGTTTTTGTGGTTTGTAATAATAAATGTTAATAAGATAACTTAGATATTTTTCGTATCAACAAATGGGAATATATCACTCGTTGAATTTTGGTACTGGATTTTTTTGTTTTTTTGTTTTTACATATGTAGGAATAGGGTTTTGTTACCCGTTAGTACAATTCAGTATCACTTGTATCCATTTCTCAGGCTTATTGTATTTGCACCATTTTTTTTTCTTTATTTATTTATTTTTTTTTTTTTTTTTTCAATATGTACACGACATAGCAGATGTAATTGGAGTATCGTTGAAACAATGATAGCAGCAGTGCAAGCACGGAAAATGTAATGTCTTATAATGTATCGCCACAAGGCTGCAAAATCCGGATACGAAGAAATTTTAGCCACAATCATTAATCATTACCACATATTTTAATTCGTTAAAAAAATACTTCATTTTCGACATAGCATTAGTATCTGTTTGTTGTCGTAAATTTTCATACAATTTTCTTTCGTTTATATCCAAATCGCCATTTATTTTGTTCTCAAAGTCTACGAATTAATATTCAATTTCAATTTTTTTTTTTTTTTTTCGGGAACTTACAGGCGCGTTTAATACCTAACACGCGCACTGGCATGCGCAACGACGGACACGCTTTTCGCGAGGGTGTGCAAAAGGTTCAGGAACTGAGCGAACAGATCGTGGCTGGACAACTGTAAAATAAATTCATTTCCATCATTATTTTAGCAGATTCACTTTTACACAAGAATTTCAATTTTTAAGAGAATACCAGGTCATCAGTTTTTTCCATATACGAATAACATATTAACTAGAAAAATATCTATGAATACTTACAATGAGGACGGTTAGCCTCGTCCTGCATTTCTTCATGGTGGACCATCATGCGAGCTTGCGAATGCTGTTGTTCTTGTGGCAAGTTTTGTTGCTGCTCATGATGTTGAGACTCTTCCTCGGTGTCCTGATTATCTGAAACCTGAGCCTGAGCTTCTACTGGAACCTCGATAGACTCCATTGGTCTCAGAGGCATTGCAAATCGTGGAACCGGAAGTGCACGCCCTTCCATGATCTAAAACGTATTCGTAGTTTTATAACATAATTCTTCATCGAATTTTTAGTTGCTTTGAAAAAATGAACGTTGTTCTGACAATATTGACACAATAATGTCCAAACGTACCTGGTGAATGATATTCATAACATTGGTTGGAATAGGGAATTTCCTTTCTGCTGTTTCACTCTGTTCCTGTTTAGTTTGCTGTTGTTGATCCTCTGATTCCTCGGAACCCTGGGATGCCTGACCTTCAATGTTTCCATGCTCCAGAAGGTTTCTTATTTCAATAGGCAGTGCAAACGGATCCACTGGAATAGGTCGCATACTCTCCGGGAACGGTTTGAACTCTTGTACTTGCTACGAGTGTTTTTGAAATAACAATTATTATCTTGATTTATACTGGGATCCTCATTGTGTTGTGTTTACAGCATTGGAGTTCGAGTTTTTTTTATAGGAAAAGATACCTTTTTATGGGTTTCTTAAATTTTTTTATGAATTCTTCGCTAGCATAAAAAGGATATAAAGGCAGAGTAAAAATTTCAACATGTGATGCCAAGTCCCATGGAGAAGGTTAGAGGGCGTTCTTATTCTCTAAAGGTACTAAATAATCTACTGGACACTTTTGTAATAGTTGGAGGAGTAAGTCTGGTTTTGTTTAAATATCTGGGAACGCATGATAAAACTGGACTTAATCTAAAATCTGCAGACTCCTGAGGGAAGGTCTAAACGTCACGATAGCTGGCGGTTGGTTAAGAGTGTATTTTGTGGTCTAAAAACTTGGATGAATGTTCGATATCAGAAAAAAAATGTCTGTAAAAAACATTTTAGAGGCTTACCTCTCGGCGAGCCCCCTCAGGAACAGGCATTTGAACGGATCTTGATTCTCCAGTGATGTGTTGAATGATGTTATTTATTTCCAAGGGAACTTGTTGTATAATCCTTCTGAGTTCAATGGGTATTCCTCGGAATGGGAAATTGAATCGATCAGGAACTTCCTGAGATTCAGAATTTTGTTTTACTTCGACTCGCTGAACATTGATACTGGGTTCGTTAATCGATTGTTGTGCTTCCTGGGCGGATGGAATTCGTGGTGGCATCATTCCATGGGCTTCTTGATTTTGGGGATTCATCATAAATGGACGGTTTGGTTGGGCGAACATTATTGGAACGTGTTGCTGTTGTTCTTCCCGATTATATTGATTCTGTTCTGCAGGCGGTTTCATCACGTGCATCGAAGCCATCGGCATGTGACGTCCATCCATTGAATTTTGATGCATTTCCATCTGCAAGGTTCAACGTTATGTTAAGAGCCGAAAAATTATGAATTTATTTCGTAAATATTTATAATAACAGATAACATCTTAAATAACTGATGACATTGACGAAACCATTTACCTGCTGTGGCCTCATTAAATGAGGTTGGGGAGCTACACGCGGTGGTGGTCCCATCTCTACGGAAATCTGGGGGATGTTGCGGAATTCAGGTGGAAGAAGACCAATAGGGAACGAATTGATTCCTCTAGCATCAAGAGGCATTGGTATACGTTGAGTTTCTGGTACTTGGAATTGGTTATGAACCTGATAACTGTTATATGCTTTGTCCTGAGATTGAAGAGGAATTTGAACGGTGCCTAAGGGAACGATGATTGGGGTGAGTACTTCCTGTTCCTGTTGTCTGTAAAAAAAATCCAAAATCATATAAATTTTTTCAAAAATCGAACAATTGAATATCTTTGCAGCAGAACTGAACAAAAGAAACAATTACAAAATGATCATTTCTACTTGGAGTGAAATACATTTGAAACTCGTAAAACCAGAAAATTTCTCGCTTGTGTTTAATTAATGTGGGATCGATTGAAATAAGCGTCAGAGTGATCTCGATATAAACAAAGGAAAGGGATAAAAAGAGAAAGAACGAAGAAGAAGGAGACAGATTCAGATTTAATCCGATCGTCATAAAAAGAAGACGTGTATTATCAATAAATCTCGTTCTTAATAAAGTCGTGTATATTTATTCCGTTCGGTTAATGAATTGAATCCTACATTAATGCCAGAAGGTTGGACTGCTGGTTGTTTCGACGCATAAGTTATAAATCTTTCAACTTTTAGCAACTTATTATCTAGTGGACCTTAGCGTTTATTCTCTTTAGACAAAGGTTTCAGTTTCAATTTTGTTATGATATTAAAAAAAAACAAAAATAAGCTACTTTTTGGAATGACAATGGAAGGATTTAGAAATGTAAAAAAATCTTACTCTTGGCGAGGATCTCCAGACTCGCAGAGGATGGCAACGTGTTCACCGCGAAGTCTCTGCATGCGTTGACGCTCGGTACTATTTGCTTCATTATCGTTATCACCGTCCATGACTTCGTCGGATCTACGACGCTCAACGACACACGATACGACGCTGCGTGCTTGTTGCAACAAATTCTAAAACAGTATCATGAAAATCATTTATTAACATATTCACATATTCATTACGGAAGAAATCATAGATAAAATAGAGTGAAAGTTCTAACCCCAGCGAGATCATCGAGGTCTAATTGAAGAGGAAGTTTTATGTGCACCGGTGGAAATTCCGAATCATCATAATCTTCGTCCGAATCATTTTGATCTCCGTTGTCATTGTCCGATTTAGATTTTTCATCATCATCTTCATTAATTTTTATGTCCTTTGTATCAGCTCGCACCTCGTCTTTGTTCGAGGATTCGGAAAGACTCTGTAACTGATTCTTCGTGATTTCACGATCCTGAAATAATATTCGTTCATTAATTTCACTGCTAAAAAGTGCAAATAGTATCGTCATTATATATGTTTTAAAATCAGATTTAGATTTTCAATATTTTCAGTTACTTTTCAATCAAACAGTTAACAAATTACAGATTTTCCAACAACGTTGGCAGCCTTGTGACATTTTCGTGATTCGCATACTGCCAACACAAAAATAATCCTTGAATAGTCGGGATTAACCCAAACAAACCCAAACAAAATAAAAATTGCTGCAAAGTGAAAGAATCAGCAACGACCATATTCTATGATTGAACACTGAACTCTATCTCACGTTGGAGCATGGTTACAGTAATTAATCTTCAAGATGCGACGTAGTCGGATGCATTCGATTTCCATCGTTTGTAAAAGCCAGCCTGGTGAGAGTCCGAGGCTTGAGTTCGTGCACTATAATCTTGAGAGCGCATCAAAAGTGCACTTTCTCTCGAAGACCTATAACCAAGCTGGTAACTACATTAGAGAGGGCGAATATAGCATCGTGTATTGAATGACTAAGGAAATCATGTCTTTCGTACGCAATAAGTGGGCCGCGTCTTCTCAATGGCATTGTTATTTTACGTTGATAAATCTAACGTTTTCCGCTACATTACACCTTTCACGAATTCTACCGCTTTTTACTTTCCAGGCCAATCTACCGACCAAAATCCTTTGTTCGGCGTAAGCAACGATAGACAAATCTTTAGATGGACTTATTATTGAGTATAATAATCCCTGTAAAAAATCATTACAACCATTTACCTGCATAAAAATTATTCAGTTTCAAGCATTTTTTTTTGTAACTTAGAAGATAATCACTCGCTGTACATAATTGCCGAAAATAAGTATTCATGTTTTTTTTTTTTTTTTTTTTTTTTTTTACCACGTTGCCTTACAATTATTTTGTTTCTAATCCTATAATTGAAACACGAAATCAGGCCACAAAAGCTTGTTAAAATCCTGCTTTTCTTTATGGAGACACGAGACCTCGAAGACAACTTGAATCATTTTGTAATAATTATTAAAAAATGCTTCGGAAATGTGTTTTTCGAAATTTGCTTAACGCCTGAAATTTTCCCTATTCAAAAATAATTCTTACGATGTCAAGCAACTCTTCGAGATGGTGAAATAAAAGTAAACTTTTTTAGTATCGTAAAGAAATCGATTGGTTAATCATTAACCAAGTATTGATAAATTTTGCAATTGAATTATTTAGAAGTGTATTATTGTTTAGAATTCTGTTATCGGAAAAAATTTTCAGGATAAATTAAATTTGAAAATGTTAGTTTTTTTTTTTTTTCTGAAACATACATTTTTATTGATTGTTGAAAGAAAAAAAAATTATAAATTTTTTTTTATTAAGGTATTTTCTGAAATATTTAGTTGATTTGTGAAATGAAGAATTGAGTCGTAATCATTGTAATCTTTAGTTTCATAACCCATAGAAAAAAAAGTACACGAAAAATTGGTAATTGAATTTCATCAGAATGTCAGGATTTCGTGAAAAAATGATAATTTTTCTGTCTGATTCTCTGGTACAATCGCTCACAACACTGTTACAAATGAACAATAAATTTTGTTTTTGTTCCCAAATGTGCATAAAACGTTCGAAATTCTAATCGCCAGTTTTCGACTAAATTAGAAACTAAAGTGGCATTAAATTTTCAATAAATCGATGCATTTTACAATGGCGTCAAGTTGAAGCTTCAGTTGACCCGATGGGACTTGACCGTTCGCGACACTTTTCATTTTGTAATTGACGTTAAATTAAAAGACAAAAATTGTCAATTTTTTTTTTTTTTTTCAAAATATCTCTTTTTTTTAAACGATGAGTACATTAATAGGAAATTAAAAAAAAAAAAAATCGATAACTTGTTTTTTACTTATTTTATGAAATTTATTAACTTCTGAAAACGATATTACGGGGAGCAATAAACCCTCAGTTTATTTAGCAAGATCATTTTATTATTAACAACGGATTTTCATTAAATTAATTAAAAAAAGAATTAAAAAAAAAAAAATTGCATGAGTATAATATTTTTTCTTGCTAGTTTTTAGAGTGTTAACGAAAAACTTATAAAATATAACACAAAATATTAGAAGGTGAAAGGAGAAGTCAGGTTTTGTTAACGTGGAAGACCTCGTTTGTTATTTCCTTTCACTTCATTGCAAATGGAAGCTAAGAAGAGTTATTGCGTTAGATTTTTTCATACATCAGTCCCAAACTTCGTTGTTATATTCGTATGATGTAAAAAAAATTTTGACAAGAGGATTTTTTAGAGAGCTCGACGAACTGAGCTTTGAGATAATAATCACGGGATGAAAAACTATATTTTTTTTTCTTCTAACGAACCGCGTTTACATATTGATTATGATCTTATTTTAATTCGCTACTTCCGACGTCAAATCTCAGACATCTGAACTCTGCTTCGTTCGCAAACGCGCCTTTTGTCTTGTAGTACAAAAAAATTTGAGGTTTTCATCAGACGTCAAGTAAAAAGTAAATTTACTTTAAATTTTAAGATGTTTATGAAACGAGTCATGAAAGTGCAGCAACAATAACGACTACAGTCGTCAAAAAAGGATATTAATGGAAAAAAATTTCAGTATTTTTTTTTTTTTTTTAGTGGAAAAAATCTACAAAAATATAAATTTTTGTGAAAAAGTTGAAAAATAATAAATATTTTTATGTCATTCATATCGAGAACAAGAAGAAAATATTTTTCTGTGTCATATCTGTCTTCAACAATTTTTAAACAAATTTATTTTTTATTTATTATTCTTTATACTGTTCTCGAACCGTGTGAATGTAACTTTATAGCGAATCTGAAAAAAGGAAAAAAAAAAGAAAAAAAAAACATTCTCTTCATTTGCAGGCACACCTAGAAAAAGTTTTATTAGAAAGTAATAAAATAGTATATTTATAATACATTTCTTTGAATTAAATAAATTGTTATTGAATCCCACGAAATATTTATTTTTTTCAACTAACGAGGTTTATTAATTATAAATATATAATTTTATTTTATTCGTTTAATAAAATTACATTTATTTTGTTAAATAAATAAATTTATTTGCAACAAATAAATGTCTATGAGGTTGGTATATTTAAATAAATAAATTTCCTTCAGTTAAATAAATTTTATTGTTTTTTTAATAAAAAAATTTTCCGAGTGCATTTAGACATCCTCTTTACTCAGTATCGAGATTCGTGACAATAGTTTATTGTCGTATTTGCCATATGAATAAACATAATGACATTTCGATTATATTGAGCCGAAAAATAATAATCGATACGAGTTTAGACTCAATCGATTATAATTAAAATTATGATTAGTCATGGAATATCAAGATCGATGCAAGTTACTCACTTCTGCTTTATTAATAATTCGATATAATTAGTAACAGCTTTCAAAGTTTTCTATTTATTTAATTATGAATGCTGAAACTTTCTTACTCTCACAAAATTTATGAAAAATTTAATTGCAAATGTCTAATAATCGATCGAATGTGTTCATCACATTATCAGCTCGTGTTATTACAATTATCAAATTTACGTCAATTTATTTGTTTAAACAATTATTTACTCAACGTCTCGTTAATTCATTTAAATTTCCGTGCCTTGTTACGTTACTTATTTATTATTATTATTATTATTATTATTATTATTATTATTATTATTATTATTATTATTATTATTATTATTATTATTATTATTATTATTATTTACATTAATTATTATTATTTCTTTACTTGGTTTAAAGTTGCAAAAGCTTATTAATTGTTTTATTTATTTAAAAAAAATATATATATATATTTTATTAGATTATTTACTATTTTATAAAATAATGTGGACTCTAGAGTTGTGCACAAGTAAACCATGAACGACTTGCGACAACTTTCTACTTCCCACTTGACTGGCTACCATTATTGTACAGCCTGGCACAACTGTACGTTCCTACAACGTTTTTACGACGAAGAGAAGAAAAAAAAAAAAAAGAAAAAAAAAAAAACTCACAACGTACACTTTATTTCGAATATCATCTTTTCTCTAAAATACAGAGTGACGAGCATTCGTTCTTCGGTCATTATACACAGTGATTGCAAAGTAAACGAAGACGATTGTACACATACAGATTTAAAGATTAATATACTTCGAACGTATGCGTGAAACGAGATACCAATTGCCGGTGAAGGGAATTTTGCTTGCAATTGGAAAGTTGTACTCTGGTGCAAAGAAAAAATTTCGGTTCGGCGAAACTCTTCAATCAACAAATGACACCTTCACACCTTGGTACTAAAAAAATCTATAAGCAAAGATGCAACACTTTTCAATTGTCGTAAAACACCTTCGCAAAATATACCACTGTTAAAAACTTTTTAGAAAGTTTTTGATTGAGCATTTTCTCAATGTTATTATTCTGATTGTAACAAATTTCTGAAATAGTTGATATTTTTAAGACCTGAATAAATTTTTTTTAATTTTTTTTGTGAAAATTATTTATTTATCATTGATTTTATTTAAATCAATGGATTTTTTCATTGATTTTATTTGAATCAATTGATTTTTTCATTGATTTTATGAAAACTTCTGCATACATCATCAAATATATTTTTTTTATCGTACATTGATCTCTGATTTCGAATTAAACACGACCCAAATGGAATAAATTTGAGAAATTGGTGATAAAAGATGATTTTTATAATTATATTTTCTTTGCATTATTTTCCATGGTATTCACTTTGATATCGTCATCCATGGTCGCCATGTGAAGTGTTGTTCATAAATCTGTCATTTCAGTATTAAATTTCTCAAAAACGGTGCATGAGAGAATTTCTTTTTTTTTTTTTTTTTTTTTGTTAAATTGTCACCATCATCTTTGCAGCAATCATTAATAACTGATACTAATTTCATTTCGATTAATACTTTTTCTATGTGTACAAAGATTTTTAATGAAGAAAAAAAAATAAAGAAAATGTTATCTGACAAGTTAAAAATCTTTTAATCGTTTTTATGAATTAATAATTAATGGATTAATCCTTTTTATGGATTATCGATTAAGGATTACCACGAAGTTAAGAGATAATTGTTTTTTGTGTTTTTTGTGTTTTTTTTTTTTCGTTTTAATCATTAAATTGGCTTTATATACTCTATCATTTGGATAAATAATGCTTCTCATCTTCCTCGTCATGTACCTAATCATGACAGTTGAGAGAGCCAGTAAGTAACTGTACAGTTAATCGCAAAAGAGAAAATCCTTTCGACAGCGTTTGCTCCTCTCTCTTCTTTCTCTCTCTCTCTCTCTCTCTCTCTCTCTCTCTCTCTCTCTCTCTCTCTCTCTCTCTCTCTTTCTTTCTCTCTCTTTCTCTCTCGCTCTGCTTCTCCCACTCTGAAGTCTAAACGCTTTTGTACAACGGAGCAACCCACTTTTCGCGATGTTTATACGTTTCTGCTTTCTCACTAGATTTTGCTTACGGTACGAAGCACATCCACATATAATTAATTATAATAACAAAGTCAACAAAAACGTTATAAAAAACAACACCAATATTAAAATTATAGAAATTTATGGAATCTAGAAATTTACAAAATTCTGGGCTTTTCCATTCGGGACTTTGTAGTAAATTTGATTCTATTATCCAAATTTTTTTTCAGACAATAATTTTGAAAAAAAAAAAAAAAAAAATAACATCCATCGAATTAGTGACAGAACTCGATCGAATATTTCATTTTTCATACTGTTGGTGCTCAAAATAAATGAAAAATCAATTTGTCGTTTTACGATATGAAAATGACAAAATTCTTACAAAATGCTCTCGTAAAATAAATCGTGAAGTAAAACTTTCATATTGACGATATTTTAATTATTGTCGTAATAAGAACTCACGAGCAACTTGATATTTTTATTGTTATCATAAAATATATTTAGTTGCTCGCATTCAAGTAAAAAATCAACTTTTTCCAACAAAACTTTTGTTCTCGATGGGCGCTAGAAAATAAATATAGAGGACAATTATGAATTTGTGTGGTTATTACTCTAACTAATAAAATGCGAATTAAGTTGATATTAACATAAAATTTTTCAGATTTTTTTTTTTTTTTTTTTTTTTTCATGAAAAATTGTATTTTGTTAACTAAAAAATGGATGGTTATCGCCTCTATCTCATTGCTGCACAGTAAATTCTCAATTTTAATGATTTCTGGGTGATATTAGATTGCCATCGAAATTTTAATTGGTCACCATTGTAAGAATACTTTTTATCAATGGCAATGAATATTTTTCCACGTAAATACGTCGATGAAAAATTATATAAAAATTACGGAAAAAAATTACCTGTAAAACATTCGTAGCCGATATTAAAAAATTGCTCAAATTGAAACAAAGTTAAAAGTCGAAAACTGTAAATTCATCGTTTTACCGAGTGTTCCATTAAAAAATAAAGGATTTAATAGGTTATTCGTATTTTGATGACTCATAAATGCGGATTTAAACTGTAAAAAAATAAATTGAATCCATTATTTTGTAATGGATCACACTGTAAAACCACTAATTTACAGTTTTCAACGGTATATTTTGATTTAATTTTATCCATTTTTTTAAATTCCAGTAATTTATCTTTACAAGTTACTTCTTTTCGTGCATCAAAATTGGCACAGAAATTATGTGTCTTTAATAATTTTGAAACTTGTTTCGAATCTTGTTTAAAGAGGTTGGCTACAGACACACGGAGAAAGCGAATCTGTTTCGTCAAGTAAAATTTGAAATTTCGTTTTGAAATATCTTTTAAATATTGCACATAATATGAGAATTCAGGTAAAATTAACTGTGAAGCATAGTAATTTTTACAACTTTTCCAGAAATTACTATGTCTTATAGTAAATTTTGTCTCAATTCTTATATTTCTCATAAAAAACATTTTAAATATTACTTGACTAAACAGATCCGTTTTCTCCCAGAATTCAATGAAATTTCGTGAGTATATTCTTTAGTATTAAATAAGAATATACAAATTTTTTAAGATTTTTCTTTTACGTAGTTTTCGAGTAATCGAACAATATAGTTAACATGCATAAGCATAGGATTCAGATATATATAGGTATATCTTAAGCATATTATAGGGAGGCAGTGGCATAGTGGTAACGCGCCCGGCTCACAACCGGTGAGCCCGGGTTCGATCCCAGCCGACACCAATGGATTTTTTTTAAGTGTCTAAATAAAAACTGTTCTCTCTGTGGTTCGGAATCCACGTAAAAATGTAGGTCCAGGTGGTAATATGGAATTGTGGAAAAAGTGTGGGAAAGAAGAGAGGAGTAAAGAGGAAAAAGTGTGAGTAAGAGAGTACCACTCATGTAAAAACCCGATAAGGGTATGCATGTAAAATTCCATATCTATCTATCTTAAGCATATTGTAAATTCCAATTATTCGACAACTGTGCAGACGAAAAATTTGAAAAAATTTGTGTCATTGTATTTGATGCTAAATAATGTTATGACCAAATTTGATTAAATTCTTATCATATTGTCGTATGTAGCCAACCTCCTTAATCGGAGAACGATATTCGATTTTTGGGAATAAATTGACGTTGAAGAAAAAAAAAAAAAAAAAAAAGTCGATACCCCTTGATTGATAATTACACAAAGATTCTCATTATCTCTGACTTCCGTTTTCCCGAACAAAGTTTCCTTTGATTATAGGCGGCAAAATGGTTTCTTTATCATGGAAGTTATAAAATGGTTGATAATTAAGAATAAGATGTTCATTCATTGCTGTTCAGTTTTTTCCTACTGTTGAATGTGCTAACGCTCGACTCTGTCGATAAAATTGTTTTTTTTAAAAAGAGAAACAACTTGCGGATATTATTTTTGTGATCGTGAATAGGAAAAAAAACGACGAAATAAACACAAAGTTTTTGTTGCATTGTAAAATTTCGTTTCAAAGTTAAAAAATGGATTATTCGAGTTTATGGCGGAGTATTGGAAAAGAATTTTGAATTCATTCCTTTTTCCACACCCGGAAGTTATTGTTCGTAAGAAAAACTCGTTCGTCTAATCATCCATATACGAAGCAAATCGATTTTCTCTTCCTAACCGCACAACAAGTCATAGAAAGGAAGTATGTCAGTAGTCATTGGTCTATACAATTCCAACTTTGGTATACTCTATTTCCGGTATTTGCGTTACGTCGCTATAGAAAGTAAGATCGACTTACGAGGACGTTTGCGAGTTACGTGAATTAACTCGTTAGATTGAAAATCCTCGTATGAATCTTTTGCAGAAGCCAATTTGCGAGCAAAAATGACATTCATGTCTTTTGGACTCTCCACCATTGAATTATCACACAGTTATAGCAATAAATCATTTATTTTTAAATATTTATTATCCATTATTATTATTATTATTATTATTATTATAAAACATATTATTATTATTAAATATTTATGATTAATTTCTTCGTTGCTAGTTTGTTTGGGTTTGTTTGGGTTGCATGCTGTTTTTTATTAAAATCTGACACTTATGTTCTGTCACTTGAAAATAATTGAAAATCTTTTCTGCCAAGTGTTTAGAAACGAATAAATAAATAATGAACAAACGTATCAATGGGGACCAAATTAATGGCTTCCAGTTTCGATATATTTCGATTTTTATGAGTTCGACCACATGTTTTTTTTTTTTTTTTTTTTTTTTTTTTAAGAGAGGAATATTTCTTACCTGAACCAGTGCTTCCGGTTGCAAATGTTTGAAAGCTTCGTTCTGGGGTCTCTGAAGACTCATTTGAGCTTGCATCGCAGCTATGTTCTCAGGGGTACAGGAAGCTCGTGCTTGCAGCCAAGCCGAAGCTAAAATGAAACTTCCGATAATCACAGAAATCGCTATCATCGTCGTAGCGATTATCCTTGCGATTTGAACTGCTGTGCTCTTCATTGGTGGTCTCGTATATGCCTGGAAAAAAAAATTAAATAAAAATAGATAAATAAATAAATAAATAAATAAATAAATAAATAAATAAATAAATAAATAAATAAATAAATAAATAAATACATAAATAAATAAATACATAAATAAATAAATAAATAAATAAATAAATAAATAAAAAAAGTTTCTTCTCAATGTTTGTTTGGGTTTGTTTGCTATTTTTATTATCGTTCGCATTTGCTGTCGTGGTATAAATAAAAAGTGACTTGCATGTTGCTCTGTGAAAATATACCTAATGAAGCAACACGCGGAAGATACGAATACTATAAACCAAATGAAGTGTAGGAAGAAAAAAAAAACTTTTCCCATCTCTCATACACTTGTACCCGGCATCGCTGTACCTCCGAAAGTAAACAGTAAAAATTCTCGATTTTTTAAGACCAACTTCCTCATATTTTCCATTGTAATTAGGAGAGAAAATAAATTTTTTTTTTTTTTTTTAAGTTTCGGAGTCGTTCCGTGAAAAAGGAATTTTTCTACTGACCTCCGGGAGATAACTAATTTTCAATACGATTCCAGTACCATATTCTTCTGACCTTCCTGGTCATTTTGATGCCCATCGGTCAAGCCCGAAATTTTTTGAAAAATAGTCAAAAAATATTCCACCACAATGTGATTCGAGTTTGTCTCTATTTTATTATTTTTACATCTATATAATATTTCAATTAATTGTAAGATTCATGGAAAAATTATCGAACTCGTATAATCATTCGTGGTCCGGCAACGAGTTCAAAATAAAAATAATAAAAAGTGGAGATATGCTGCATTAATTATAAAAATAAAAAAACGTTGAAATTCTATTTTATTTAATTAGCGGACTCTCTAATGACAAATTTATTCAAAATTAATTAAAAATCTAATGAATTTAATATCTCTTCACGTGAAAATAATTTTTGATAGTTTCCTTGTTCCACATATTTAATGTCGCATCACCGACTAATATTATTAGTGACTGGACCTGTTTACCTTTCCCTACTCCACACAATTTCTCGCCGGCCTACGTCGTTCGCCACCATGTTTTAATTTATTTCTCATCAACTTTATATCATAGGAAAAATCAAAAAACATTATTCGAACCACTCTGGTCAGAATTTTGCGATTTATTTATCATGTTAACCTTAGGAATGCTTTTTTGTGACGTTTTATATGCATTTAAAAAAAAAGGCCAACAACTTGAGTCTTTTTTCTTCATACATCGCAATTTCCAACCTCATTATTTTATCCTCTTAATGAAAAAATAATCTTTTCAATAAATTAATACAAAACACGGTTTTTTTTTTCTATATAATAATCGTTTTCAAGAATATGATTGATGTTTTAACAACATTAAGGGAAAAAAATTGTTGGATCAATCAAATATCTCATTACGGGGTGGAAATATCTATATTTATAAAACTCAATTGCAAAATTGTGTTTGACCGCTTTTCACGCGAAAACCACTAAACCAATTTTGATAAATCTTTCACAGGAATGAAGCCCATGAATCAGAATAGGTTGTAGGTCGTATTACATTCCGATAAATTGTTTATTCAGGGAAGGCCAAGCGAATAATTCAATTTTTCATCATTTTTTTTACTTTAAAATTTCTCATGTTATTAAAAAAAGACTATAAATGAAAAAGACTAATTACAAATTTGAAGATAACTTCACAACGAAGAGAATGAGCGGTGGCTGGGATGCCAGCTTCGAATGGAAAAAAAGTTACAGTAATTTTCGTGAATTTGTTAAAATTTTTAAATTTTTTATATTTCAATTTTTTAGTCATTGTTCATCTACTTAGCGCCACTTAGCGCAACATTATAAAATATTTTAAAAATCACTCGTTTTTCAACTGATCACACATTTATTTTGACCGAAGAGGCCGCCATTTTGAATCAATGAAATGTTCCAATAACATCAAATGTTATTGAATCGAGCATTTTTTTTCTCTCAATGCATAAAAGAGAAAATTGTGTCATTGATTGCTAAATCCTAACGCTGGCTACGTTCACAGGAAAATATAGTCGTATTCCAACTGGCTTTGTGAACAGTACCACACAATTAGAAACTTCTCAAGTCTCTATGTTCATATATACATTCGTGCCAGCTTCACGCTTGGTACCCAACCGAGTCGAGGTTTTTTAGTCTCATAATATACCCGACGTTATCCTGTAAAGTTGTACAGCACTGCAAATGACGTCTTGTTTTTCAGAATTTTCAGACATTCAATCAATTATTTTTTCTTGTATCGAGCAGCACCATTAAAACAACAATACATGGTTGACATGAAATTTGTCCAAATTTATAATTTAACGTTTTTCAGTTCATTAAACTTTGAATCTCTTGGGATATTATTACACGACACGCTATAAATATGCAGTTTGTATAGTTTTCAAATACTGCATTTTATTTGAAAAAAAAATTTTATATCAATTTTCTAATTTATTTTTAAATACTTATTAAATTAAATTTTCAAATACTGCATTATAATTATTTAATTATTCATATAAATTTGCTTATTTAATTGTTTATATAAATTGAATATAAATAAATAATTTTTTATTTTTTTATTTTATATAAATTAAAAAAATTATATATAAAAAATTTAATAAATTAAATGCAGTATTTAAAAATTTTGAAAATTTCTATAAAATTCAATAAATTAAAAAATTTACTGAATTTTACGGAAATCGACTATAAAACCAATCCACAAAATTCTTCATTTATTGGAACTTTTTTGTATTTTCCTCTCACACGTGAAAAACATGCTAAATATGAGGGTTAATTTTTTTTTTTTTTTTTTTTTTACTTTATCAAACCTCATGGATCGTAAATCCAACTGGAATAATGTTCGATCGACATGAATGCATTTTATTTTGATCAGAAAGCACGTTTCATGAAAATACCAAGACGAAACCAAAACCGATTGGATCTTGTGTCAAAATGTTTCGTACGTGTATACAATAAAATGAGACCACAATGTAATTTTTTTTTCTCAAATTTTCATGCTTTATTTTTCTACTGATTATAGACCAACTTTCTGGTTTATGTTAATCGTTAAAAAATTTGATAAAGATACTTAGTTATTGCTAAATAAAAATTTATTCTCAATTTTTTTCCTTTATCCCATTCTTCCCATTTTTCATGGATACAAAAATGAATTGGATGAAAAAAAAAAAAAAAGTTTTGCTTCGTCCACAAAATCCTACAAAGTAACATCCAGCGCAAAAACATAAAAAAATTCATTATTTTCTGACATTTCCAATATTTCCTCGACACTTTTAATTATTCTTGGAAACCCAGTGGAAAATATTAACTACGAATGACACTTCAAGTTTTTCGAGTATATTTTTTACGTCATAACACCTTAAAAAAATTTATTTATTGTCCTGTAGCGAGACTCGATTGTCTTAGGTGTGATTTTTTAATTTGACAAGCAAGAGAGAGAGCGATAGCTGTAATGAACGACAATTGGAACTATTGTCTTGTGGTGTATAGTGAAATTAAAGATTCAAAGAAAAATTAAATACCTCTTGCAGAGAGTGCAAGAGGAAACAAGCTTTCTGTGCATTTTATAACGATTATTTTTACTGGAGGGGTTCCCTTAATTGTGTAACCGTTGAAGAAAATTAGTTGGTAATTTATTCTTCATGTATATAGTTATACGAGCAGCTGGCATTTAAGTACAAAGAAATTACCGTTGCAGCTAGTTGACATGCAGTTAAAAATAAAAGCTAAGAAACAGTGCATATAAGTATTTATTCATCATAAGTAAAATGTATAACACGCGCAATAACATATATATATTTTTTTGATGTTAAATGGCATGTTCTTGTTTAAAAAAAAAAAAAAAAAAAAAAAATATTTCGTGACGTTGTGCCAGATTTTTATAACAATGTTCATATTATATTTTTCATTATTTTTATTTTAATGATCCAATTGTTTTAGAAATACGTGTCAATTGAATGGTAATTGAAAAAAAAAAAAAATTAATTTAAAATCCTCTATGCGTTCCCAAAGAATTAATAAACTGATTTTTTTTTTTTTTTTTTTTTTTCAATATCACTGCTAAACTCCTAGTGTCGCACATTAACTTCTCATGGAATATGGAGAAATGACCCAATGAAATTAAAGGTTTACTGACATATTTACGCAAAAGAATGATTTTATGGTTTCAATGAATTTTACAAGTTTCCTATTCCCATATCCATAGATTTTTTTACTTGAAAAAAACATTTTAAGGTAGAAAAATTATTTTTCAGTTTTTCTCACATACAAAATGGTTTGCGGACATAAGTTAATAAAGAAAATTTGTTGTAAATTGACTAAAAAACAACATACTCCAAAATCAAGCTCATCCAAGGTAATAAGTATGTGCTGTATAATTACAAAAATTGCGAACATTTTTTTCTTTAGATTTTTTTGAAAAACTAAATGTAGCTTCTTTGATGTTGCATAAAAATGCATGCAAAGTTTTAGAAGGCTTCACCACGTAGAAGCCAAAATATTAATTGATGAAAATGTAACTTTTAACACGATCCCTTATGAGAGACTACCAAAAATGGTGATTTTTACCAATAAATATCTGAACTTCCGCTTGGTAAAAGCTTCTAAAATTTATTACACACGTGCATATGACATTAAAGAAGATTTATCCAAATTTTCAAAAAAATCTTAAGAAAACGATATAACGATTGAACTAACTTAAGCCATCAGCTGATTCGAAGCTTGGTAGGTTTGCACATAATCGTTCAAATACACTGTACAGTAAACTCCCCTTCTCGTGCCCTTTGATCCTACTGAAGATTACTCATAAGTAAAAAAAAAAAAAAAAAAAAAAAAAAAAAAAAAAAAAAAAAAAAAAAAAAAAAAAAAAAAAAAAGCGTCTGATAAGTTAAGAAAATCATTTCAAACGATACAATTGAAAAAATATCTATTCGTACTTAGATTACTTAAAATAATCTTATTCCAGTAGAATTTGGAGAAATGCTAACAGTTGATCAGACAAACGCATGCAGCATGCACACAATAATTTCCCGTTATTATTTTCCCGTCGTTTATTTTATTAATTTGTTTCTCTGTCAATCATTTGCTCTCTCTCTACCACTTTATGGATCTTTCCCTGTTTCTATTTTTCTATTTATTTATTTTTCTACCAATTATTAACTGTAATACATAGAAATAGGCAGATCGCGCAGGAAGCTGCACAAACACCATCCGCGTAATGACCTCGATGTGGTACGCAACATATACACATGAAGGAAGGCTTGGGTGAGAGGGGCCTTGCTGAGTTGAGCGAGTGAGAGAAATAGTAGGCCATCCACAAATACTCATAAAAACAAGCACACATTTATACACACGCACACATCGTCACACAAATGTTGTTGCGGAGGAGAACGGCCGGTGATGTACCTTCTCGTCGTCACAACAGAAACCGACAACGAAAATAAATCTGACGCTGTTGCCATGCGGAATTATGCTCGACTAATATAGTCACCATTACTGTCTTTTTGTTTAAAATATATTTCAAACCATGGAAGGACCAATTGTTCACCGCACGCATGACTTTTTTATGAAGAGAATCAATGAACAAATCTGGAGCACTATTTCTCCGTTTTCTATTTGAAAAATAATTTTTTTTTTTTTTTTTTCAAATAATTTATTCATTTTTAATAAAAATATATATTTTTTATTTATTTATTAAAATAAAGTTTATTTTATTATTCTAAATTCTCGTGATTGTCAATCGAACCAACGTTGAAATTTATTTTTCAAACTATTTTTAATCTTAATAATTAATAAAACTTGAAGCGGATATAAAAATAACTGACAATACTTTTTCAAAGTGACGATAATTATTTACATAAAATACAGATTTGTCGTTTTGTTGTTCGATAGCAATTATGTATATTATTATTTTTATTTGAAATAAAAATTTATTCCAATCGTTTTTTTTTTTTTTATTTTTATTTTTATTTTTTTAATGGTAAGCATTAAGGATAAAAAATCAAATAAACGATTATTGCGAAACAATTGAAACTCCTTAAAATGCAGACGTTGCATCCACTTTCATGAAGCACTCAGCATATTTTATTACCTGCATTTTTATTCATACTCATTTTTATTTATTTTTTATTTTTTGTTTATGTAAACAAAGCTTTGCTTATTTGGAAAATTTTAATCGACGCAATGTATTGTTTAGAGTTTTTTTATTATTTTTTTTTTTAATGGAATGAGAATTTGTTTTGTTTCCTTTGACATTTAACAGAAGACTTACGATCGCGTCACAATAATACCGTGAATAATATGTCAATCGCTTATCATTCCATTTGAATTTTATTTATTCCCCATTAGGATAAAATTTTTTTTTTTTTTTTTTTTTTTTTTTTTTTATAACATACGATGACAAACCGGATTTTGCTTCTATAACCCCTCGTTTGGTACGGTCGGATAAATTAGTAGCCCGAAAAATTCCCAAGTTTTGTTTAAAAAAAAAAAAAAAAGCATCCAAGTATTGAGTAAAAAAAAAAAAAAGATTGTAGTAAAATTGTACTGATTTTTCAAAAATGACGAAAAACTTGACATACGAATGAAAAATATGAAATATTTAACATTATCGTACGTCAAAATGAAAACATCAAAAGTATGCAAAATTAAAAAAAAAAAAAAAATGGAAATTCCCAGTGCAAATCTACTCCAGTCTCCCAAAACGAAGGGTTTATATAATATTTTAGATTTGTAGAATCGCGTACTGTAATTTTTTTTTTTTTTTCAGGAATAATTCATCACTTCGTAAATTCTGAACTGATAAACTATATCGAGAGAATTTTCCTTGTGCTTGGCGAATTTTTTCAACATGATTCAATCATCATAATAAAATTTTATAACCAAAAGTTCTAAGTTCTAAGTCTTGGTCTCAAAGAAAGCGAATTGTGAATAAATACAATAATTTCTGATATAAATATAAAAAATAAAATGAAAAAAATTAGTCTAGTTGATTTTTTTGAACAGTTGTGACGCGCGAAAGTATATTTTTAATTTTTTACTTATTAATGACGTTGTATGCAAAATTTTATGACGATTGAATTCCTTCAAATTTTCACCACACAAAGAGAATAGTGATATTTAATAGCTCGAGCTATTTTAAGAGGTTTCACCATGTAGAAGTCGAGATATTTATTTATAAAAATCACAATTTTCAGTAGTTTCTCATACGAGGGCGTGTTAAAAGTTGCAATTTTCAACATTTAATATTTCCATTTCTAAATGGTGAAGCCTCTTAAAACTTTGCATACGCTTTTATGTAACATCGAAAAAGCTTTATTTAGTTTTTCAAAAAAATCGGTCGTAAAATTTTTTCGAAATTTTCGTTATTATTCAACAAATACAGATTAGCTCGGACAATCTTGAATTTAGAGCATGTTGTTCTTTAGTCAATTTATAAAAACTTTTTTTCAATAAACTTAGGCTCGCAAAGCATTTTGTATGTAAGAAAAACTGAAAAGAAAAATTTACATTTGACCCTCGCCATACAACGTCCTTAAAAAGTTGTTTTTAAAAGTGTGACAGATAAGGCGACTTCATGCACAATCAATAACAGTGTGTAACCCAATATAACGAATCAAATGATCGCAATTTCGAAGATAAATATATCTGGATGAAAAATTCAACATAACAATTTTGTAATAAAACGAAAAATCTTTACGTACGTGCGCATGATTTCACAACAAATGTTTAAAAATTCAGCCGGGATCGAGTAAATTGTACGAATACGTGCCACAAGCCATCGAAAAAATGGAACGAGCTGTAATAATCTTTGCAGTTATTTGCAGTTATTCGCGATTCTTCGAAAACATTTCAAATGACAAAAGATTTATCGCAGTTGTTTGACAGCCACTTTCAATTTTTCTTTTTGTCTTATTGTTGAAAGTTTGCAACAACGTGAGTATCAACATCAATTTTTGTCACGTTTTAAGTCAATTTACATTTTTTTCAACGTAAAATCTCTGTTTTTCAAACTTTAATCACGTTTCTGATTGATCACAACTGTGTCAATAATAAAATAATTGAAATTTGTACTGTGAATTGTCATTCTTTGATTTTGCATGCAAAATCGAATCATTTTTATTATTATTTAAATGGAATTATATATTTTTTCAACTTTGCCACAGAAAATTAAATGGAATCAAATTTCTGTTTGAATAACATTAAGTTTTTTTTGTTTGTCAATAAATTTTTATCGTTTTTAATGTTTATTTTGTCAGTTTATTTCACATGTAACCATCAATACTGCATTTTCTAGTAAAAAACCATTTTTCTGGTCGCCTAAAACGACAACGTTGATGCGATCTTAAATTAAAAAAAAATATATATATATATAAAAAAACATTTCTTATCTTTAATTTCGTCGCCCTCCATCATTATTAAGGAGGTTCACGCGTCAGGCATGTGTTAGACGAATTCCAAGTTCAATTGTTTAAAATTAGTATGAACCTTTTCAACAATAATACTCAACAGTGAGTAAAATTAGAAAAACTTTAACCGTCTAGAAATCGAGTTATTTGTTGTGAAAAATCGTCTTTTTTCGTAACTTCCCACAAGACCTCGGTGTTAAAGTTGCCATTTTAAACACTCAATATCTCGATTACTAGACGGTGAAACTTCAAATTTTTAACACATTATAATACGATGCTCAAGAAGATTAACGCAAAATTTCAAAAAATTATCTTGCAAAAAATTGTATCTGATGATTTTGCCGTTACTTTTTATATAATATTATTATTATGACGCATGAACCTCGTTAATAATGCGATATTGTCACTCTCACAACTGATCAATCGTTGTTATAAAAACGTTCGATTGATATTTATGGAAAAAGTTCATTGTTTACGAATCCACAAACACTCGAACTTGAAACTTCATATCCTATATTATGGATTGGAAAACTTTAAGGAAAAATAGACCTGGGATAGTTTGTAGCCCAAGGTGTCAAGTAAGGGTAAAATATTATTATTAAAAAAAAAAAAAAAAAAAAATTCTTTTTTTCGGGATGAAAAAAATAATATAAAAAAAATGGAGTTTATGTGTTTTCTTACCGGTGGTGATTCCGAAGCAGAGTAGACATCGCTAGCCGCGTAATGGCTATGGGGAGGTGGCATTTTTTCCGAGCCAACGGCAACGGTTGCCAGTGAATCGAGTTGATCCTTTTCCATCTCACCCAAATTGTTATTTTCCTTATGCGGTGTATCAAGATCGAAAACAAAAAAAACAAAAAAAAAAAAAACAAAAACTTTTGTTTCCGTTCAACAAGAGAATATTTCCGTAATGAGAAAATAATCAGAGCTTTTCCGAGCTCGAGAACGTATTTTTATGAATTAAAAACAAAACAAATAAAAAAAGAAGAAATACTGTAAGATTCTTCGGTAGATGCCCCCGTCGTAGTATATTGCTCGACGATCGAACGAGCAGTGAATGTTACGGGAACGCTGGAGAAGTCAGCAGTTGCCGCTAACTCGGACAAGCCGAGTGGGGCCCACAGTCCTCCCACTATAGTGCAGTATCCTTCTGTATAACTAGAGGGGCCCACTTTCAACGAGTCCCTCGCGACTGTTTGTTCGCCTGTTTTCTCCTTATATTCTCTCATAGTTCTCCATACACGCCTATTTTCTTAAATATTATCTTCTTGGCTGCTGCAATATACGTGAGGTGCAATATTCTTCCACCGCCAAGTTATTCGCCACTTTCTAAGCTTTAGTACCAACTCAGAACGACGCATATACTTATCCTTGATTTCTTTCTTCTCTGCATCCCATCCCAGATGCTTATAATTTCGTCTGCATGTTTCTTTCTCTCTTTCTCTTTCTCTTTCTCTTTTTCTCTCTCCCTTTCTCTCTCCCTTTCTCTTTCTCTTTCTCTCTCTGTCTCTCTTATTAAGTATAATTCAAGTTTTAAATATAATTCATTTACATCATTATTGCTTTTGCTGTATTTTCTTCATTTTAATATTGTATTTTTTTTTCTTTTGCTATTTTTTTTATCTTTTTTCTTTATAACTATCTTTCATTTGCCTTATGAAGTCTCCCAGGCGTATATATTCAATCAATCAATCAATCAATCAATCAATCAATCTCTTTCTTTTTCTTTCTCTCTCTCTCTCTCTCTCTCTATTTCTCTTTTTTTTTTTAACCGATAAATTATAATGTTATAGATCTCTGCGAAAAGACATTAATTCAAAAAATGTGCATCTCTAAAAATCAGTATTACAAATGTAAAAAAAAAAAAAAAAAAAAAGAAAAATATCGGATACGACGTAATAAGATGTCGAAGAATAAAATTTTGATTTGATTATTTATATTTTGCTGCTTTTAACGACATTGTGTTTTGAGTTAATTTTGTGAAAATTTGAAAAAAAAAAAAAACATATGTTTGCATGAAGTTTCCAAATGCATTTATGTATTCGTGCGAATGCAACTGATGCGTGCGCGTATGAGTGCGCGCAATAAAAATCCAGAATGTGATGCTTTTACAGGTGCTGCGTGTTTTAAACGATCGAGATAAAATTCTAGACCTCAAGAAAAAAAAACGTCTGGCGAAACGCTTAATACACCTATAAAAGAATGTTCGATTTATCGGAAAGAGAAATAAAAAAATTATCTGCATTTTTTTTTTTGAAGAATTCGAGAGAGTAGGATTTATTATTTCATGGAAAAGAGCAGAACCATCGCGTGTTTATTTTTAAAAAATTTCATTTTCTAAAAGATTATATTTTTTGTATTTAATCACGATTGAAATAACTGGAAGGAGCTCTTGAAACGAGAGTTTTTCAAAAAGTCGGATAATTAATGAACTTATTTGTCGATCACGATAATGTGAATCGATTTAAATGTATTTTTATGATACTAGGAGCTAAAAAAAAAAATTGATGAATAGAATGTATTCATTAAATTTTTTTTTCGCAATTCCTTCATATATATTTGTGATTGCAAGTTTCTGAAGCACGTTTTCTGATATAACATTTTTTTATCGTCACAAATTAGTGAAAAATCGCCACCAAATAATGTCGAATTAAATTTTCTTCAGCATCTTATGCAAATATATTTTTATATTTTCCAATATTCTCTGTCACATCGAAATATTTTTATCAGATTCAAGAAAAATAAAAATCTAAACAAATTGAAAGAATTTAAACTAATGAGTGCAGGAACGATTAATGATTTTGGAAACTTGACATTTGAACATTGAAATGATCGAAAGTATTTTGCAGTGAAATGACAATTGACAGAGTTTTCACATTTGTCATTCCCTCTCTCTCTCTCTCTCTCTCTCTCTCTCTCTCTCTCTCTTTCTCTCTCTCTTTCTCTCTTTCTCTCTGTCTCTCTATTTTCATAAGTTTCAGTAAAACAACGAATCCAGAAGTGAACGGTTTTTTGTTCCATAAGTTATTGATAAAAAAAAAAAAAAAAAAAAAAAAAAAAAAAAAAAACAGGTAAACCATTCAAATCGATTGAATAACATTTCGGTCGTACCCGCACTTTTATTATACCAATCACTAGAGAATCAAGAGAAAAACAGTAAAATATTGAAGTTCTGCTGGCTGACTGATTGGCAGAGAAAGTGTCAGTTAGATTAAACGTGAGAAACTTCTCCATTTTTTTTTTTTTTTTTTTTTTTTCTACAAATTGCAGTAGTGCAGTCTATACCTCGATTTCATGCTAGCTGAGCACGGCTTTCCCTAGTACAAAAACTTATTTACCAGCTGATCTCAGGCAATAAATATAGTGTGTCGATGGAGCTGACCCTGCTCTCGGTAACTCATTAATTTGTAAATAATTTCGTTCGACAGACGTGCAGAAGATTTCATAAAATTTAAAGGACTTCATGCGATATTCTAACAAATCATAAAATCAACTATCCCAAGTATTAATATTTTCTCATTTACCAATAAACATTAACGTTAACAGTAATTACATTTTTATCAAACTCGTTTTTCATATATCTTTAACATTGACATATTTATATTTATTATTATATAATATAATATATATTTATATTATTTATATTTATATTTATATTTATATTTATGATAAATATGTCAATAAGAATAAATTTTCTCTATATTTATAAAACTGAACTGGAAAATTGTGTTTGGCTGCTTTTCACGCGAAAACCACTAAACGAATTTTGATAAATCTTTCACAGGAATAAAGCCCATGAATGAGAATAAGTTGTAGGCCGTATTACATTCCGATAAATTGTTTATTCAGGAAAGTCCAAGCGAAAAATTCAATTTATCATAATTTTTTTTACTTTAAAATTTCTCATGTTATTAAAAAAAGACTATAAATGAAAAACACTAATTACAAATTTGAAAATAACTTCACAATGAAGAGAATGAGCGGTGGCTGGGGTGCCAGCTTCGAATAGAAAAAAAGTTACAGTAATTTTCGTGAATTTGTTAAAATTTGAAAATTTCGTAGATTTCCATTTTTTAGTCATTGATCATCTACTTAGCGCCAACTAGGTGTGTTGCGGGCGAAGCCCACAGGGCACAGCTAGTACAATAGAATAAATAAATAATTGCAAAAATAATAATTTGTTAATTTATTTACTTAATAATAATAAATAAATAACAATTAAAATTAATTATAATATAATAAATTCGGTAAATATGTCAAATCACGGCTCCATGCACCTCAAAACAGCTTCAAACTTTTTTCTATCATTCTTCATCACTAAAAAATAGTAACCCAAATAATTTTATTGTGTGGGAAGACTTCCGACGCGATAAAAAATATAAAAGAATAGAACAATGTTCATCGTACTTTTTTCAAAAGTTTTCAAAAGGGATACGAAAAAAATAAAAGATTATTTCGAAAAAATACAAATTTCTTTAACGAATCAGTCGTCGAAGAGTGTACACGATGTATCACCTTGATGAGAAACGATAGGGTAATTAGGCACGTAGAAACCTCATCGGTTTAATCGCTAGATGGAATTTTTTTCTTACTGCTCGCTGCTATTACGTACACGCAATAATTATTATTACTTTCTTGTAGTTTAATACGGCGGTTGCGGTGACCGTATATGCACAAAACAGTCCTTGGTGGAAATAATTATTTTAGTGAAACGAATGCCAATTGGTTCATAGCCTCCAGAAAGGTCACAAAATTATATTTGGAAAAACGATTTTACAAAATTATCTTTACGCTCGTGGCCATGCATCTCTAAAATTAATCACAAATTAATTTTTTTTTTATTTGTATAATCAATGATGAATTTTTTGATAATTTCAGTAGTTCTCTCGTTAACTTAGAAAAATCTTGATAACTATATATACGTTTAATCATCAACCGATAAATGCAAAATTCTATAAAGTCAAATTTTTATCGATATTTTTCGAAGAATAATCCGTATTTTTTAAACGATTTTAACGCCCGAACGCTCATTCTGTTCCTCAAGAAATTCTCTACAAATTCACTGTGTCAATTTTTTTCAAAACTCGTCCATTTTTTAATAAAAGCTATTTGTTTGTGACATAGTTTTCTTGTGATCGACTGCACCATTGAAACGGCGAAGTTAAAAAAAAATCGACACAGTGAATTTGTAGAGAATTTCTTGAGCAACAGAATAAACGTTCATGCGTTGAAATCACTTGGAAAATACAAATTATTCTTCTGAAAATATCGATTAAAATATGACTTCGTGGAATTCTGCATTTATCAGTTAATGGTTAAGCAAATCTATAGTTTTAAATATTTTTCTATGTTAACAAGACATACCGCAAGACGAATCCAGCGTCGATTAATTAAATGATGTGTTGAACGTTGCAAACAACTGTTGGCAAATGTTAACACCCATTTGACTAGGGTAGTCACTGCTATGAGTCCTTAAAAATTCATTGTCACCACTAAAGAAAAAAAAACAAAGAAACAAATGTAAAAAATGAAAATTTATCAAGTCTGAATTTTCTCATTGATATTTGAAGTAATTTCATGTTTTGACTAAATTTCAAAGTATACTTAATTGCCAAAATTTTGTTTTCTTAACGAAATTATACATAATTAGGAAACGTCGAGTATGTTTATAAAAAAAAAATATTTGAACCTCAAATAAAAGTGGTATTTTTCAAAACCAATAATTAATCACGAATAAATCGTTGAAAAAAATATTTTAACATTTTTCAAATTGTGTACTAAATATTGCAAGTGATATTAAGTTGAAAATAAAATCATATACTTATTTATATTTTCTTCGTATCGAATGAGTTATGCAAATACCTCAACATATATACAATCTTCGAAATCGCGTAATAACCGATGCGAGTTCCTGAATGAAGAAATGCCACTGATAATTTCGCAACTATATATACCATTCAGGAGGAAAGTAACAACATTGACAAAATGTCTGACGTATTTTTATACATAGAGTGTGCTATATTAGAGGGAAAGTGTCCATATATACCGACACGTTGCAAAAGCAACGTTTCTCGCAAATCTTACCCGTGATAAAATTACGAAAAAATCAACAACTAATTTTATTGATGAGCAATTACTAAAAAATTGAAATCTAAATTTTTTTTTAATTTTAACAAATTCACGAAAATCACTGTTCGAGCTATAACCAGTTTGCCAGAATAATTGTATGAATATATAAACGAAGTTAGATTTTAAAATAGGTTTTTAAAGGTGAAATAGCACCTTCTAACTATTATCAAATGAGTATTAACCCTTACTTGCCACACTTCTGTAGAATTACGTACTTGCCACCATGAGGTAGATTTGGACCCCGGTAACAAAATTTTTTATAAAAAATGAACTACCGAATATTTCGACTCGAAGATTCTTTTAAAACATATTAAAAGCTTTTTTTAAAAGATTGTTTACTTTATATAGCGAAAAATTAAATTTAAGTACACTAAAAAAAATGCTAAAGCCAACTAAAGTGGAAAAATGAGAAAAAGGAAATATAGGCCTGGGGTAGATTTGTACCCTAGTGACAAAAATTGTTATAAAAAATGAACTACCGAATATTTCGACTTGAACATTATTTTAGAACATATTTAAAGCTTTTTTAAAAAGATTGTTTACTTTATATAGCCAAAAATTAAATTTAAGTACAATCAAAAAATTGCTAAAGCCAGCAAAAGTGGAAAAATGAGAAAAAACACACACAAGAGTTAAATGCAAAATTTTTAACAACTTCCTTGATGTAAAATTCAAAAAATCTAGACTCTCATAAACATCGTGTTAAATTTTGATTCTGAAATTCGAGCTCTTTGGGTTGCTGCAGCGTTCGTTACGAAAAAAAAATAAAAAAAATAAGGATTCGATCGGCTGCGGAGACCCTCGAAACTGTAAACGCGTCAGAAAGTTACTCTTGAAAATATAAAATAAAGCATATATTAAAAAAATGAAGAACTCTATGTAAAAGAATACAATAAAAATTTCTACAATCCATAATAACTGGAAAATAAAAAATCAGACATTCAAATTTGCCTCAAATGTGTTAGTTCGTTTTATCACCACAGGTGGATCCACGCTCTGACTATAACTTCAATTCTTTACCATTCACGCGTAAATAAGAGCTACCGAAAACGAAATTGAAATGAGATAGTCGTCCAAAACACTCAGTACATATACATTTAAAAAATAATTTCTATTTTGCTATCAATTATAGAGAGCAGACTTATTGCTCATTCTGTAAAAGATATTCTTTATTTTGAACATATCTAGAGATAGCTTCTTAGCTCTACAAAGTGTGAGAATATAAAGATTGTCGATCATCATAACCTCAAAAATTCGAGAATGGTAATCAAACGTTATTGACATGTGCGTTTGGAAATTGATCGTTTATTACATTGATTATTATAATGAACCAGTTATTTTAAAAAATCAATTCGTTTCTTTGGTCGTGACGTAACTTTGCTCGATTAGGTAAGTCCGTAAAAACAATAAAAAGTAAATTTTTCTTAGCGATGATGTGATATCCTGAAAAATTTATAGTTCGATTCCATTGATTCAAACTTCAGAATGACGGTAAATTTTAATCTCTATAAATATAAAACTCAACTGCAAAATTGTGTTTGGCCGCTTTTCACGCGGAAACCACTAAACGAATTTTGATAAATCTTTAACAGGAATGCAGCCCATGAATCAGAATAGGTTGTAAATCGTATTATATTCCGATAAATTGTTTATTCAGGGAAGGCCGAGCGAAAAATTCGATTTTTCATCGTTTTTTTGACTTAAAAATTTCTCATATTATTAAAGAAAGACTATAAATGAAAAACATTAATTACAAATTTGAAAAGAACTCCACAATGAAGAGAATGAGCGGTGGCTGGGGTGCCAGCTTCTAGGGGAAAAAAAATTACAGTAATTTTTGTGAATTTGCTAAAATTTTAACATTTTTTAGATTTCAATTTTTTAGTCTTCGCTCATCTAATTAACGGCAATTAGGTGTGTTGCGGGCGAAGCCCGCAGGCACATCTAGTAAATAAATAAAACTCTGGGATTTTTATATATTTTCAGGGATTAGACGCTGTAGAATTTAATATCATCAAAGCGTACAAAAGGAATGCAAAATAATGAAGATTCTTAAAGGCAAACAGCAACAAAGAATGGAAAGGAAGCGTAAAAAAATGGCAGCTTTGGTAGAAATAACAAAATTGAACGATGAGGAAAGAGCAGCTAAAGAGTTTGGTACAAAAAGTTCTAACGGCGCAGCGAACAATGAGCCGCATCAAAGTTCGCAGGACTCACTGAGCAACGATATGCAATGTCGTAAAAGAGTCTGTACTGATATTCCTGATGAGTCTGAAGATAAGAATGAGGAAGATGACAAGAACACCGAAAATACTGAAACAACGGAAGTATTGGCTACAAAAAAACCTCGGTAAGCATCAGAATTTTTAAATAAAAACTTCTTACATTCCCATTCAAGAAAAGGAAACATTACTGAGAAGTCACAATCGATTTTATAGTTCCATAGTAAAACATTGCGTTCCAACATATAACGACAACTATTCTTTTATTTATTTATTTGAGGACGTTGTATGCAAAATTTTCTAGCGATAGAATTCCTTCAAATTTTTACCACATAAAGAAAACAGTGATATCTAATAGCTCGGGCAATTTTAAGAGGTTTCACCATCTAAAAGTCAAGATATTTATTTATAAAAATCACAATTTTCAGTAGTTTCTCATAAGAGCGTGTGTTGAAATTTCCTATTTTCAACATTAAATATTTTCATTTCTAAATGATGAAACCTCTTAAAACTTTGCATACGCTTTTATGTAACATCAAAGAAGCTTTATTTATTTTTTCAAAAAAATCAGTCGTAAAATTTTATCGAACTTTTCGTTATTATATAACAAATACAGATTAGCTCGGACAATGTTGAATTTAGAGTATGTTGTTCTTTAGTCAATTTGTAACAACTTTTTTTCAATAATCTTAGGCTCGCAAACAATTTTGTATGTAAGAAAAACTGAAAACAAAAATTTACATTTGACCCTCGCCATACAACGTCCCTAAATACGGGCAAACCCATTTACAAATAGAGATACTAGAGCCAAAAAAAATAATTTAAAAAATATATATATATATAAAAATAAATATAAAGTAAATAATAAATTTAATAAATAATGATAAATAAATAAATAGAGAAATAGACATCCAGAAGACAGAACCAAAGAGAATCGTAAAAATAATAATAATAAATCTAACATAATAAGAATAAGAAAAAGATAAGCAATGCGAAATTAATTCTTGATTCACAGACTCAATGGAGAAGAGTATGCAAAGCTGAAACAACAATTAAAAGAACGAAAACAAAAATTACGAGCAATACCAAGATTTCGGTTGAAAGGTTTTGGAGAAAGTGCAAGTTTGTCCATTGTTTCTGAGGCAGATCGTATTCCAATATTTCTCAGGGATGTACAGCACTTGCTCATGTATTCGCTGCTTGGACATTTCTCGCCTTATTTACCTGCAAGATGGTGTCATTTGGAGAAATTCAATAAGGTAATGATTTTTCGACCATAATTTCATTTCGAAAGACACTGTGGTCTGAAAAATTTCAATAAAATTTACTCAAAATAACAAATTATCTCATGTATCTATCAAATACACGCTACCGATTATAAATCGTGCCTATATTTACGCCTTTCGGCTGGAACGCTATGGAAAAAAGTTAATAACTGAAAATTTTATGGATCAAGGGTTTTAAGGGGTGTTTGAGATCGCCAAATTCAATAGTGAACGATCCAAATGAACCTCCACAACCTTGCATCATTTTCTCACTAAAAATTATTAGAAATTCGACAATTTTTCTATGTAACCCTTTTTTTATCGATTTTTCTAGAGTTAACGATATCTGTGTCTCTGTGTCTGTTAAAAAGTTCAAAATGAATAGATTTTTAAAATATTTTTCGCCAATAATTAATGAAAAATCATAAGTACATTTTTTTGCATACATTCATGTCGAAATGTGCTACAAAATTTAATGCCAAAATCTATTTTGTTGAATTCTTGATCTGAAGAAAACCACTGTGAATATATTGCAATTTTCTTTTTTTTTTTCATCATCATACAGATTACGCATACGGTCGTTTTTCTTGTCGAGGGTTTCTCAATATATGACTATTTATCCCACGAATCAATGTTTACAAATGTCACGTCGAAATTGGATTTTCGTGTCGAGATGGTTACACCGACGTCGTACGGAGGCTCAGTGATCGAAGAAATCGCTACAGTTCCGCTCACAGGATCTCAGTGCGATGGATTAATAAGACGTAATAATAATAATAATAATAATCTGATATTTGTTGCTATTTTTATAATTTCACAAGTTAATTTCATTAAGTGATAATTAAAAAAAAAAAAAAATCAGAAGTTCAAATTGTGGGAAGAAAAAAACCGTTTCGTGCTATGAATTATTACGGAATAATATTTTTTCTCATTAATATGACGAGGGAAAACAATATTTTAGAGAAATTTCGTTATTTTTCGTTTCAATATCTCAATTTTTTCAACTGGAAAAATAATTTTACCCATTTGGCACATGGATCTGTAGCTGTGGCTGAAAAAAAAAAATTACTTCAAGTTTTGCGTATTTTATGAAACAGAAAGGGCAACTGGAAAAATAAAAAAAAATAGTTCTATACGAGCGATTGATGCAAATTTCAAAATTTAATTTAATGATTATTTGTTGTTAACAGGTTATGGCTCATTGGAAGTTGCCATGCAAAGCACAGGTGATATCGTCAGATTGTTGAGAAGCGTTTTTCCAATGCGATCAGCAGTTACAGAAAACGGCAAGGAATTAACGAGGGAAGAACTCATTTTTTTACCACCATCTGATAAATTTCCAAGAACTCAATTGTTACTCTCGCCATGGCAATTAGTCGAGGAAAATTATCCTTTGCCACTTCAAGGTGTTCTCGCTAATAAATACAGCGATTATATTTTAACCAAAGACGAATATGTCGAAGCTTGCGCTAAATCTCCGATGTTTGGTCTCGATTGTGAAATGTGTCGAACTACAACTGGTCTTCTCGAACTCACGAGGATATCTTTAGTCAATGAGAAAATGGAAGTAAGTTTATCGCTGTGTATATAAAACTCAACTGCAAAATTGTGTTTGGCCGATTTTCACGCGAAAACCACGAAACCAATTTTGATAAATCTTTCACAGAAATGAAGTCCATGAATCAGAATAGGTTGTAGGCCGTATTACATTCCGATAAATTGTTTATTCAAGGAAGGCCAAGCGAAAAATTCAATTTTTCATCATTTTTTTGACTCAAAAATTTATCATGTTATTAAAAAAAGACTATAAATGAAAAACACCAATTACAAATTTGAAAATATGAACGGTGGCTGATATCACAGCTTCGAATGGGAAAAAAGTTACAGTAATTTTCGTGAATTTGTTAAAATTTTTTAATTTCGTATATTTCAATTTTTTAGTCATTGATCATCTACTTAGCGCCAACTAGGTGTGTTAAGGGCGCAGCCCGCAGGCACAACTAGTGAAAATATAAATTCATCCATCATTTCGTAGTTTTTTTCGTTCTTTTGTTATAATTCGAGCGTGAAACTTCCGATTGAAAGGCATTTTGATTCTACCACAAATTCGTATTCTCAAATCAATGGATTGATCGATAGATATCAAAGTATTCACTGTTTTGACTTTTTTTTCTTCAGTTCTCGTGAATATTGTCATGGTTGCATTATTAATTACTTGGATTTTGAAAGAATTATTCTGTCGAGATGAAATTATAATTTTTTTAACAGTCGATTGATGAAAAAAATTAATGAAATTATTGTCGATTTTTCAACAGATTGTTTATGACAGTTTTGTCAAGCCTCATAATGATATTACTGATTATCTAACACGATACAGCGGTATTACAAAAGAAAAGCTTGATGGTGTTACCACGAGATTAGAAGATGTTCAGGAAAAATTACGAGAATTATTGCCGCCCGATGCAATTCTCGTTGGTCAGAGTTTAAATTCTGATCTTCACAGCCTCAAAATGATGCACCCGTACATCATCGACACTTCAGTAATATTTAATATATCCGGCGACAGGTAAATAATGAATTTTTATTTATTCCAATTGGTTTAGAAAAAAAAAAAGTAAAATAATTGATACTTTAGAAAATAAAGCTCTAAATGAAATTTCTTTTGGCCACAGGTATCGCAAGACGAAATTGAAAGTTTTGGCGCATGAATTTTTGAACGAAAAGATTCAGACTGCGGGAAAAGCAGGACATTGTTCAACGGAGGACTCGCAAACATCGTTGAAACTCGCAAAGCTCAAATTGGCAAACAGCGTTTATTTCGGAGATGCGGTCCTCGCGTGTCAAAAAAACATTGAAGCTGCGCAAACAAGAATCGATAGGAGGAAAGAAGATAAAGAGAAAGCTAAAGCTGAACGTTACAATTTTGGAGTCTCGATCTTCAAACACGTCACCCAAGAACAAAGAACTGCTGCCATTGTTGCAAATGACGAAATTATTAACGAATATTCGAAATACTTGAAGGATTCTTCGCTCAGTATTATGGACGATGAGAATTTCGACCAGAAGGATCAGGTATTTCTTACTTTTCACGTTATTTCATTTTTTATATCATTTGATAATCCTCGTCGATCATATTTTACTGATTTTTACTGATTTTTGAGTTTACAATTGGAAAAAGTTGGAGGAATTGATTTTTTTGGATATTCCAAAACTTAAATAAGTTTTTTTTTTAAAGATCCAGATTCTATTCAAAATCTGTCCAAAAGTTTGCTTATAAATATGAAGAATTGGGTGAATTATAAAACAATAAAACGGCATTGTTTCATTTGTAACATAAAAATCAAATTTCCCGTAAAATTTTAGCAAACAAAATGGTGTTTAGTGGAGAAATTGTCGAAATTAGGAGCAAGTCAGACAAAAATCGTTTTAACACTCTGCAAATAGATTTCGGAATTATTATTTTCTTTGTTTTATTTTTCAGCTTCGTCTCGTGATGACTGAAAACAACAAGCAAACAGTGAAGCGGTCCTGTGAAATCGTGATGGAACATGCATTAACATTTTGCCATGTAAGAATGGCACAAATCGATGAAGGGAATGAAGAAAAAATGGCAAAGAATTGTAAATCATTGGATAATTGGTTTGGAAATCTATGGGAAAGTATGGCGGTTAATGGTCTCGCGTGTGTTGTGCTTAGTGGTCAAAACAACGCCTCGAACGGGGCGTGTTTTCTCAATATTAAAAAAAGTCCTAACCCTATCGCACCGTAGATATTGCCCGAGCACTGAGTACGCATTAATTTCCGTATGAGTTCAGAAAAATCACGATAAATTCACGGCCTCGTCATTTCTTTGAGTCGGAAATGAGGCAAGAATATTTCTGCAAACACTCGTACACAAAAACACTTGAATGCTGGATTTACTAGCGATGTATAAATGAAAAATGTTGTATCAATAAATCTTTTATATTCCGTTTATTTTACGACTTCCAAATCGTTAGGAAATAATATTTCTTTCTTGTATTATTATATAAAATTAAATTTATTCAATTGTTTGACAGCACACAATTGTCCTTTGTTGGACAGTTGTTATTATCTACTGATGATAAAGAAGAATTCTACTTTCGAGTTGTCCGACCGACGCTCAGACAGCGCTCTCTTCGCCGGCCACGCTACTTGCGCTCGCCCCTTTGCCGTCATACCGACAAACGTCCCCCACTATCGAGCGCTCGCAACCGTGCCAAGCACACGAAACACATGGGATCCTCGGGACGTGCCATGCTGGCGACGTTAGTACGGCCGCTGTTTACCCTATAAAAAAAAAAATTATCGAATCCACATACCGAACCTTCGCGAAGTGACGGGAAGGAAAAAATTCCTACTTACGATAATGGTTTCTTCTTTACTGACATTTTAAGAATTTTTCTTCGGTTTTAGGTCCGAATTCAAAACTCTACGTTCCATGCACATTGCCCGACTATAGGAATCATAAATATTAACAAAAAATCATATCAAGCCAACATGAAACTTTTCATTTTCTTGTGCGAACCCATTATTTCTGTCACTAAGAAAAATCCGTTTGACCTGTTGGATTATGAAATTCTTAATTTCCTTGAAATTATTGTAATGCTGCCCGGGTACTATTCGCCCGGCTAGCTCAGTCGGTAGAGCATGAGACTCTTAATCTCAGGGTCGTGGGTTCGAGCCCCACGTTGGGCGTTATTTTTTTTTTTTTTTTTTTTTTTTTTTTTTTTTTTTTTTTTTTTTCATGCACATTTATAACTGGTGTCTCGTCTGTTTTTTCAACAAAAACATTAATTTCTGATGATGGACTTAAAAGATGCTCTTAGTTTATGAAAATTTATACGATTACTAGAAAATTGATTACGGTATAGGAAAATATTGTTTCTGGACATTAAATTCAATTATTAAGGGAAACGTGAAGAGGTTTATTAGGAGTTCCATTGGAAGGTTTCTCAGAAAACCAATTGTTTAATATTCAAATTTTGAAGAAAATTGACAAAAAATGAGACCTCTATATAGACAAAAATTTAAAAAAAGTTCGAAATGAAATTTGGAGTTAAAAATCTAAACAACTTCACAACCAATATTCTATGCGCTTGTTTTTTTTTTTTATGTTGTTTTTTGTACCACTTGCTCTTGATTTTTTTTTTTCTTTTTTTTTTTTTTTTTTTTTTTTCAACTATAATCAAGTGATTCAATGCGTATTGGATTTGGCGTACGAGGTTCGACGTGAGTATATGCCAATATGATCATGAGACAAAATATAGCGCATGATCCATAAATCCTTTGGAACTGTTACAATTCAATTGAAAATCGATCTACAGATCAGAGGGAAAGGCCACACGGCCCTCGCAATATTATGTACGCACGTACTACGTGATCCATTATTTTTATTGTTAACTCCAACTCATTTGATTTTTTGTGAAAAATCGAGGCTCTTTTTACGTGCATTGCGGAGCAAGGACCGAACAATCGATCGCGCGATCGACCTCGGTGGATCACCAATAGCTCGAGGCACATAAACTTATGTACGAGACTGCTAAATCCGCATAGGATTTTGAATAGAATATCAGTTGACGATTGAAATCGTTCGTATTCGGCTCGGTTTATCCTCCATTCATTACTTATACAGTATAATCCTCGACAATCTTAACTCGTTGCATTGAAAACATAATACGTTTCATCAAAGTGTTAAAAACGAAATGATGTTGAATTTCATAATTTTTTCAGTTACCTGACAAATTCTAAGTTTGTCGAAAAAATATAATTGAAAATATATTTTTTAACGATTACATTCATTTTTTTACTAAAAATTTATTGATTTTAGTAAACAGATTTTTTAGTGCACTTTTGCTAAGAGTGTTCTGTTGTAACTGCGGTAATTAAGTAACTTAATCAATGTAATAGTGATTTGTACACTTTGTTGATAAATTTAACACTTATTTAATTTGTGCCAAGAAGAAATGAAAGTTCAACGAGTCACGGTTGGGATAATGAGATGGAGAAAATACGTCGGTGAGGCTGTAAATAAAAAAAACAATTACAAATTACAATCTTTCTTTTCCAAGTCTTTTTCCAACAACTGAATTAATTTTATATTGTAACAGGAAGAAAATGAGCTTTTGAAGATTTTATGAGCTTTTATTATCAGTTGCATTTCATTTTTGACTCTGAAACTTTGTCAAAAAAAAACATCGGGATGATGGGAATAGCCAATCTGTTTCGTCAAGTAACATTTAAAGTTTCATTTTTAAATATTCTTTAAATTTTTTACATATTATTGGAATTTAGATAAAATTTATTGTGAGGCATAGGAATTTTTGGAAAAATTAAAATACGAAAAATAAAATAAAAAATTAAAATTCAATTAAAATAGTAAATTTTTTTTAGACACTCATATTCCGTACAAAGAATATTTTTTTATATTACTTTACGAAACAGATTCGTTTTCTCCACGTATAAAGAAAAAAAAATTTCACTTCTTATCAAAACAAATAAACACCTCGACAGAAAAAAAATGTCAGTTTGTTCGAAAAGAACTAGTGCTTTGAATTATGATGACTATTATTGACAGTATATATAACTGATCCATATATGGAAATGTCGGACGTGTGGTGTATTGGCGGATCAATCGCGATTGTTAGCCTAATCGACTTGTCTGCAACCGGACCAGCCGAACAATCTCGTCCATTCATCTCCATTTATTCGGAGACACGCATTCCTTCCTACGCATCATTTGTAATGCCAACTTTTTAGGCGCAAGACGCGTCTTTCATCGAAGTTTAAGTCCAGAGAGTAACGTGCTTTTTAATTAAGACATTTGGCTCAATTATTACTTATCGTGCGGAGTCCGACTGCACTTTTTCGATTTTTCTTGACTAACAAGTTAAAGAAAACTTCTTAAATTAGTCTTTAGATGGAAAAAAAAAGTTCTGCTGATTGCGACAGAACCTTAAGGTATCGTTATATCGTTTTCTTAAGATTTCGTTGAAAATTTGGATAAATCTTCTTCAATTTCATATGCACGTGTGTAATAAATTTTAGAAGCTTTCACCAAGCGGAAGTTCAGATATTTATTGGTAAAAATCACAATTTTCGGTAGTCCCTCATAAGAGCTCGTGTTAAAAGTTACATTTCCATCAATAAATCTTTTGGCTCCTACATGGTGAAGCCTTCCAAAACTTTGCATGCATTTTTATGCAACATCAAAGAAGCTACATTTAGTTTTTCAAAAAAATCTAAAGAAAAAAATGTTGGCAATTTTTGTAATTATACAGCAAGTACTTGTTACCTTGGATGACCTTGAATTTGGAGTATGTTGTTCTTCAGTCAATTTACAACAACTTTTTTTTATTAACTTATGCCCGCAAATCATTTTGTATGTGAGAAAAACTGAAAAACAATTTTTCGATATGAATGTCACGATAGAACTACCTTAATTGTCAGAAAGAATCTTTACCACAATTTATAAATCATTTCCTTCCTCAGTGACAAATAAAAAGAAAAGATTTACATTTTAATAAATATTAATTATATCATTGAAGATATGGAGTTTTTATTTAATTATTTAATATTTCCATTACTATCAATCATCACCTCTAATTAACAATAACAACCGAAATGAGATGGTCATTAAAATCCATTTCGTTGGCGCCCTACGTCCGGCAAAATTTTATATATTTGTTTGTTTTGTTTTGTTTTTTTGTTTTTTTTTCTTTTTTTTCGAGGAATCTTCTCGTGACCTGCAACTTCGATCTGCCACTTGACAAGTTAAAGCCTATGACTGGAATTTCGAGATGTACTAGCTTGACCTACTTTTCTCCTCCTATCCTTCTCCCCTCGATGTTGTCCTTCGTTAGTCCTTCGCAAGGATCGATACTCTCCTTCCTCGCATGACAATCCCCCCAAGGGCACATTATTCTTACCATACAAAGCATAAAACTCCAAAGTGATTCAGAGTTACGAAACTCCTTTTCTACCAGGAATATACAAAATTTATATTAAAAAATTATCTTCTGCAACTTTTTTCCTGAGCTGAAAACTTCAAGATTTCAATTTTGCAAATCTGATAACTCATTTCTCAAATATCGGAAAATTTGTGGCGAAAATTTGAACCATCTCGAAAATACAAAAAATTATTTTTTTAACTTTGATCAGAGGCACAAAATAGAAACGTTTTAAATCATTTTATTGATCATGAAAATCGTATCAATTGGAACAATTTTTCATATATATCGAAAAAAAAAAAAAAAAAAAACATTGTTGTGAATCGTCAAGTTGGATTTGTCAAATTTTTTTATGATTCTGATACGCCCGCCAAAAAAATGATTTTTTTTACGGGTGTCCCACTTTGTCCCACTGTCCCACTTTGGCCCATTGTCCCACTTTGTCCCATATCCACGGATACAAATAATTCCCTTATCTCACGTAAAGTTGACTCATGAAAAAGGAATATGACTGCTGCTTAGAGTTTCCAACCGTGAGTTCCATTCGTTTCGGTAGGTCAGAGAAACGTGCGACGCAATATTCGAGTCTCTATGGTTACATGAGTGGTGGTGACAGCACTTTGACGCTCATCGTCGAGGGTTAGGGGAGATTCTCTTATCGTTTCAATATCCCCGCTGTCCCAAATAATGGCTTTCATGCAAAACTCAATTGTTTGTTCGCAAACATTCATGTTCGACATTCAAGAAAGCCTCATGTCGATTCTCAGCGTTTTTTTTTTCAATGTGTTCTCTAAAGTTATCGATACCTGTCACATTTACTCCAAATTTTTCAAATGCCCATCTTTTTTGCAACATACAACTTTACGTCGCTTTAATTTTTCGAATTTTTACATTTTTACGAATTTTTTGAAATTTTTTTTTCCTAAAAATAATATTTCGTTAATCTGTTTGATACCCTGAAATATCCTTTTAACAAATTGCAACAATAAAAAGAGTAAAAAAGTTCAATAATGTCTTCGGAACAAGGATTAATAAAATTTTGATCAAAAATTCTTAAAATATACAAAGCGAGAAATCAATTATAAAAAAAAAAAAAGTAAAAAATGTCAATTTAATGATAAATATAGATACGATGTCACTATGAATAAAGTGCAAAGAGAATTTTCGTACAAAAAAAAAATATTACAAAATTATAAAGAATCCCAAGATCCCTTGTGTCAGAAATTTTACTAGACGCACTCATGACGATATTTTTTCTCTATATAAAACTCAACTGCAAAATTGTGTTTGGCCATTTTTCACGCGAAAACCACTAAACGAATTTTGATAAATTTTTCACAGGAATGAAGCCCATGAATCAGAATAGCTTGTAGGTCGTATTACATTCCGATAAATTATTTATTCAGGGAAGGCCAATCGAAAAATTCAATTTTTCATCATTTTTTTGACTCAAAAATTTCTCATGTTATTAAAAAAAGACTATAAATGAAAAACACTAATAACAAGTTTGAAGATAATTCCAAAATGAAGAAAATGAGCGGTGGCTCGGGTCCCAGCTTCGAATGGAAGTGGCAAAATTTTCAACAATCCCTTCCGAGAAAAAAAATCTAGCGTTTTTCCTTAGCGTTGCGGACGAAGACCGCAGGCACAGCTAGTATATATATAAAGGTCCATATAAAATGTAGGTTAACACGAGACGGCCTTGAGCCCAATAGAGTTCCAAAATACGCTAGGTCTTGGTGTATACATATATATACATAGAGAGAGATACACGTGACAGAGGGAGCATTAAGGGTTCTCCCTAACCGTTCCTGACCGTTCCGATCAGGGTTTCTAATAGTTAGGGTGGATTTCGTTACACAACAGAAAAAACATTCTTTCGCCTCTACGTATATAGTTTTCCAAGGGTCTTCGAGAGAGCCCGGGAACGATCGATCTGGTATGCGTAAACACGGGAAATGTAGCAACGTTATATATCTTAGAATTTTGTAAATATTTACGAGTTGTTTTTTTTTTTTTTTTTTTTTTTCTAAAGACTAAGCCATGCATTTATCTAGGCAAACTGTTTACTAAACATCATAGAACGTTAGTTAGTAAATCGTGAAACATTTCAATTTTTCTCTGTTACTTTTGTATCCAAAACGTATATATATATATATATATTCAGGCTTTAAAACATTCTTTTGACTTTAAACACGCTTTGCTCGTAAATCTCATTATTTTAATGTACTTTAGCACGACCCGAATGATAACAATTGTTCATTGTTTTGAACTGAACTCAAGTCTGAATCTAGTCAGGTTTAAAGCTTGCTTTAAAAGGCTCCGTGGAAATAAAAAAAGTTGCATTAATTCTTACGATTTATTTATTTTTACATTTCTTCTCAATGAAAATTTTTAACAAGTCAGAAAACATATGTAGAAATCAATTATCAAAAAATCAACATCGATGCAACATTTTCTTACTTTTTGTTTAAATTTGTGTGTATTTATTGTGATCTCCTCGAGTTGAAAACTAAGTCTTTCAACTGTTGTCACACACACACTCATCTTTTTATTAATTAGTTTCGAATTGAGGGTTAAACATGATAATTAATGAGTAAAATGTAATCGAGACTTCGTGTATCTGAGAACTCGGATTCACTTGCTTTTCAATTCATTTATGAATTTTTATAATATAATATAATTTTAAATTCATTTTATATTAACTTTTATTTGTTTTTATGTTGACAAAATGATTACTTAAAAATTTTGAAGCTGAAGAAGTATTGGTAGGAAATAATCTCAAGAATTTATAAAACTTGACTGCAAAATTGTGTTTGACCATTTTTCACGTGAAAACCACTAAACCAATTTTGATAAATCTTTCATAGGAATGAAGTTCATGAATCAGAATAGGTTGTAGGCGGTATTGCATTCCGATGAATTGTTTATTCAGGGAAAGCCAAGCGAATAATTCAATTTTTCATCATTTTTTTTACTTTAAAATTTCTCATGTTATTAAAAAAAGACTATAAATGAAAAACACTAATTACAAATTTGAAGATAACTCCACAATGAAGAGAATGAGCGGTGGCTGGGGTGGCAGCTTCGAATGAAAAAAAAGTTACAGTAATTTTCGTGAATTTGTTAAAATTTAAAAATTTTTTAGATTTCAATTTTTCAGTCACAGCTAAATCGTAGCATGGAAGAAAAAAAAACTTTTCAATGGTTTTTTTTTTACTTCGAAAAGAGAGCCATTGAAGTGTTGTTTTATTTTCTCTTTTTTTTCAATCATCGGAAAAATTCAAATCATTATTCAACTAATTGCAACTAAATGAAAAATATTCCAAAAAAAAAAAAAAAAAAAAAAAATTGCTCAACGTTTATAGTCAAAACTCTAATGTTTAGAGGAGTCAAAAGTATAGTTATGGGTAAATAATAATGGAAACTGTTTGATTTCATAAGTTTAGACGAGTTTCACTTGCCTCTCAACTTCTGTCAAAACTACAAAACTTTTAAATGTGTCTCGAACGTGCTTTTACAGAATCTTCATGAAGGAAAAAACACTTTTGCTCTCTCGCTAAGTGATAACAACAGAAAAATGCTAACACTTTTGCGACAGCGAACAATGTCGCGAATAATTAGTCATTGCGTGCGCTGGGAAGTCAATACTTCGACGCGTTAGTGCACTGACCCCGAGAACAGGAGTAATGTGAGATTCTAAACTTGGCAAATAGCATCGTCCATTTTTGGATTAACAATTGATTCGCTGATTAAATTATACGAAGAAAATACATCAAGACTCTAGGAAATTCGAATTATTCATTATCACGACGTTCAATTCCTTCAAATTAGCACCAAACAAAGAAAATAGTGATATCTAATAGCTCGCGCTATTTTAAGAGCTTTCACCATGTAGAAGTTGAGATATTTATTTATAAAAATCACAATTTTCAGTACTTTCTCATAAGAGCACGTGTTAAAAGTTCCAATTTTCAACATTAAATATTTCCATTTCTAAATGGTGAAGCCTCTTAAAACTTTGCATACGCTTTTATGTAACATCGAAGAATCTTCATTAATTTTTTCAAAAAAATCGGTTGTAAAATTTTTTCGAAATTTTCGTTATTATATAAAAAATACAGATTACCTCGGAAAATCCTGAATTTAGAGTACGTCGTTCTTTAGTCAATTTGTAACAACGTTTTTTTCAATAAACTTAGGCTCGCAAAGCATTTTGTATGTAAGAAAAACTGAAAAGAAAAATTTACATTTGACCCTCGCCATACAACGTCCTTAAACTTAGTATAAAAAAATAGTGAAAATTTAATTTGACGAGGGTGCTAAGGAGTTATTTTATTTTGAAGTTCAGAGTTCGACCGCATGATCATTTCTCGACCTTTTTTTCGTTCTACGATGTTTTGTATAAATAGGGAAGTCTTTTAATCGATTAGAATTTTAACATTTGACACATTCGAGAAAACAATGGGGCGCCATAAGCCTAACTTGTGTCGAGTGAGTCTGAACTTTTCATTTATATACTATAAGCTCCGAACCCTCTCATAGATTTGGGTCGGAGTCAATGCCAAGCATTCATTGAGGTAGTCCGTATGTCAGACCACTCGAGTGGTTGACTATTTTAACTACAATATCGTTATAGAAAGTCATCAATTCCCACATAATCCACATAAGCTGTTGACAGATTTATGAATTTATTTATTTATGAAGAATATTATTAAAATAGAATTGTATCTTATTTGAGAAAAGATTTTTCAAGGTTCGATTTATATACATAGAAAAAATTCTACTTTAAAAATAGTTGCTCGAAAAATCTTTTTATTGTTAAGAATATTCATACGAATTTTAAACAATTATATAAACTTAGAATTCGTCCGACGCACGCCTAACTCGTGAATCTTCTTAAAGAATATGATTTTTTATTGTAAAATATTTGGCAAGTAAAAAATGAAAATAAAGACGTAGAAGGAAGGGCTGGAAAAGTGCGAGGCGTCTGCGCGCGTATAGTTGCGCAAGTCTAGCGATAGCTCTAAACATAGCGTCAATGCGAGCAACAGTCCGCGGGGGCGCGTGTGTAGCTGGTAGGTTCCTCCGGGTTCTCGCGAATAATATTCATTGGGGCTCCGTTCACCGATCACGGAACACGCCCCTCTTCCCTCCGCAAAAAGGACCAAGTTGCCTCAAGCATTATCCCCTTAATCGAATACTTATTTTTTATTTGTTGTTGTTGTTGTTGTTGTTGTTTTTTTTTATTTTTATTTTGTCTAAAAATATTGAAAAACTTGAAAACTTTGACTTTGACAGACTTCATAGAATTTCCATCATCAACGATACTTATTTAATTGTTTTTATGTCGAACACCTCCGATGCCCATTATGATCAACGCTTCTGATAGTGGAACCTGTTTTACCGTCAATCAAATTAGTGCAACGAGGATTATAAATTATTAGTGACGAGAGTGAACAATGTGATCGTGATTTAAGCTGTGCGTCAGAATTGTTTTGAAAAAAAAAAAAATTATAGATCAATTGATAACAACGATTAAACAAGAAATAAGACAACAATCGATACTACGTTTCAAGGTACTTTTTAAATTATATAATCACGAGAAAAATTTTTTTTTTATAAATACTCAAACCCAAACAAACCCAAAGAAATTTTTTTTAATCAAGATTCATTCATTTTTTTAATAAACTCGTCTGATACGATTGACAAATGGCCGAATTATTAATTTTGACGAATAATTCAATCCTTTGGGACTTTTGCACAAATGGATGCGTCATTAATTTATTATTAAAATCGAACGGAACAAATTGTTATTTTTTAAATAAAAAATTTGTCTTGCAGAAATTCATGTGCAAATAAAATCGATTCAACTCTGTTGAATTGTTTGAAATGTTTTTTTTTTTCTTTTTTTTTTAAGTTTTGCGTTCTTTATTGCATAAGAATTTACAAAATATTTTTTGTAACTCGCGTCACAAATTAATGTAGAAAAAATTTCATTATTATTAATAGAAAATATATCATCGCGGTCATGGTCACTCTATTCTTGTCCTCGAGAGGTTTCTGAAATACATCTTGCCATTTTTCATCGCTGATAGTCGAGACAAAAGTCCCAAAGAATAGTGTATGTTAATTGCCATTAGTGAGAAATCGTGGCTCGTAACAAAAATCTGCAAAATTACGTTTCTGACACGTTTCTAACGTGCGATAATCTTAATCTTTTTGATCGTTCGAAATAATTATTAGCTTGTAATTAATTCCTATTTTATTTGTTTTATAGGATTGAAAAAACTCAAATCTCAGGATGAAATCATTTTTTTTTTTCAGATTTCTTTTCAAAATAATTTTTATTCAATATTTAAACATACAAATTTATTGACGCGTGATGCAGTTCTCGATCTTATGATTTCAATGAAAATTCACTTACGATTTTTTGAGAAAACAAAAACTGTCAAGATGAGTTTATAATACAAAGCATTTGGTAGATTAACAAAGTTGTTCTGATTTTGATCATAAATCCTCGTACAGAAATAATTAATAGAAAATGTTCGAATAATGAATTAAAATGAAAATGATAATTCCAGACGATTTTCAATCATTTTTAATTCGAACATTATTTTAAATCGAACATATGAAAAATTCTATGTAAATGATAGCAAACGACAATAAATTATTAAAAATAAACTTATTAATACTAATTAAAACTTTTTAATAATAATAATAATAATAATATTAAATGATTAAATATTAATGATTGATTAATTGATAATTAATATTAAAATATTATTATTAATATAAAAAGTTGATAATAATAAGGAGACGAAGTGCACGAGGTCTTACAGATCGTTGGAAAAAAAAAAAAACATTGTAATGAGTCTCTTAATTATTATTGAAGGATAAAAATACTGCAAGTGGTTCAGTATCTTCTTTGAACGAGCTTTAATGATTATGCTAATAGATTGAAAAGTGCTAAAATCTGATGGTATTAAAGTTTGCATCTTTGAAATGCAACGAAAAATAATATTTTACTCATCAATTTTCGAATTTTTCAACTGAAAAAATATTGACTCTTACTTGCCACCTTGGGGTACAAAACTACCCCAGGCCTATATTTCCTTTTTCTCATTTTTCTGCTTTTGTTGGCTTCAGAATTTTTTTTTAGTGTACTTAAATTTAATTTTTGGCTATATAAAGTAAACAATCTTTAAAAAAAAGCTTTCAATATGTTCTAATACAATTTTCAAGTCGAAATATTCAGTAGTTCATTTTTTATAAAAATTTTTGTCACTGGGCTACAAAACTACCCCAGGCCTATATTTCCTTTTTCTCATTTTTTCACTTTTGTTGGCTTCAGCATTTTCTTAGTGTACATAAATTTAATTTTTGGCTATATAAAGTAAACAATCTTTTAAAAAAAGCTTTCAACATGTTCTAAAACAATTTTCAAGTCGAAATATTCAGTAGTTCATTTTTTATAAAAATTTTTGTCACTGGGCTACAAAACTACCCCAGGCCTATATTTCCTTTTTCTCATTTTTCCACTTTTGTTGGTTTTAGCATTTTTTTTAGTGTACATAAATTTAATTTTTGGCTGTATAAAGCAAACAATCTTTTAAAAAGAGCTTTCAACATGTTCTAAAACAATTTTCAAGTCGAAATATTCAGTAGTTCATTTTTTATAAAAATTTTTCTCACTGGGCTACAAAACTACCCCAGGCCTATATTTCCTTTTTCTCATTTTTCCACTTTTGTTGGTTTTAGCATTTTCTTAGTGTACTTAAATTTAATTTTTGGCTGTATAAAGCAAACAATCTTTTAAAAAAAAGCTTTCAGCATGTTCTAAAACAATTTTCAAGTCGAAATATTCAGTAGTTCATTTTTTATAAAAATTTTTGTCACTGGGGTCCAAATCTACCCCATGGGTGGCAAGTACGTAATTCTACAGAAGTGTGGCAAGTTAAGGGTTAATGACAAATGTATTTTTTCGGTGTCAGAACAGTGATCCTCCAACAATCATAGCCACACTGAGTCCAAATTTTGAACTTCGATAATGAAAATGATCAAAACTGCAGACTATTATGTTTTTAACAAAACACTTAATATTTGTAATAAAAAATCTATGCATCCGACACTCTTAACTTTGAACTCTTTTTTCGCAACTACTTTTAAGCTTCAATTGACTAAAATTCCTGACTCTCTATCTTATAATTATTTGCTATAAAATTGAGCATAAATTTGAAATATTTTTCGAAAATTTTCATTACTTTTATCAACATTCGATCGAAATTCGATCTAAATTCTCAAAGTCATAATTCCATTACGATTTCCCAAAATCCAAATCATCAGAACTTTTCGCAACTTGGTCGTTGATCTTGGTTCCGTGTAAATAATTGCTCTTCGTAGTGTATGTTGGTTCTGTACTTTTTGGTAAATATATCGAAATAATCTTTATCGGTCAACCCCCAGCGAGCAGATAGTGTCAAGAATACGAATGCACTTTGTTCGGGTTACGACAAAAGCCAACAAAGACCTTAAATGAGGCGAGTTTCAAAAAAGACCTTTTAAAAAAAAAAAAAAAAAAAAAAAAAAAAAAAAAAAAAAAAAGTTTTTGAACTTTCGAAAGACGAAGCAAAATTGCATAAAAATGATAATTTATCATACAAATCTTACAGCAAAATTTTTCGGGATGAACCGAGCCACAAAATCAGTAGATTTGAGTTTTTTGCGCATATTTCAAAAATGATTATTAATCTGCGCTAAGATTGTCCATCCAAACAAAACAAAACAGCCCGCATATAAATTTCAATGAAATTTTATTTCCTTTTATATACCGCGCTAATCAAATATTCCTTAACACTATGTGCGATGTTAAAAACTGCCATATATTATCTATATGGCTTCAGATTATTTACGAGTGTTTTATTAGAATTTCTTGACGGTTTCATAACTGTGTACTTTCTGCATACAGAGTGCCTCAAAAATACCGCCAACGATTCACCAAAGTATGTTTAGATCGCGAATATTTCAAGAGAAAAAAGTTTCATTCATTTTTCTCTTCAATGGTTTGTTGTTGATAAACTATTAACTAGTAATTACTGACACGAGTGTTGCAAAAAAAAAAAAAAAAAAAAAAATTGACGAGTTAAAATAGATAAATAAGTGAATCTCTCAACTGATGCGATTGAAATGATCGAACACATTAATTAAATGTGAATTGACACAATTTTTATACTTACCAAATTCCAATCGAATTTGATAAACCTGTTTTTCGTGCAATACGTCGACTGTAACATTTTGTTCATTCAAAAAATCCTCCAGTTGTACAAATCGTCAATTTTCATTTATTTTCAATACTGTGTGGGATCAATGTTAAATATATTTTATTTCATGAAATTAATAATTAGTTCAACTTAAAATGAAATTTAATGTACTCCACGAAGCCAACTTAATTAAACTCTATTTTTTGGGAAAAATAAGAAATTATTAATTATTCTTCTTCTTGAAATCTCGTATTTGATTTTAATGCTTTTAATTTTAGGGAAGACTTCCAAAACAATTCATTCATATGCCAGTAAACATTAACGAGGTTCACGAGCCATAATGATAATTGTAGGGGAGAGGCAGGCAAAGTGGGACACTTTGGCAAAATGGGACACTTTGGCAAAATGGGACAGTGGGACAGTGGGACAAAATGGGACAAAAAATTATTTTTTTTGTCCCTTTGCCCGCCTCTCCTCTATATAAAAATTAACTGCAAAATCATTAGATATAATTTTTTGAAATTTTGCGTGAATTTTCTTGAGCATCGTATTATAATGTGTCAAAAATTTGTGAAGGTTTCACCGTCTAGTAATCGAGATACTGAGTGTTTAAAATGGCAACTTTAACACGAGGTCTTTTGGGAAGTCACGAAAAAAGACGATTTTTTACAACAAATAACTCGATTTCTAGTCTGTAAAACTTTCTTAAATTTTAAACACACTTGAGTATTATTGTTAAGAAGATTCATACGAATTTGAAAGAATTAAACTTGGAATTCGTCTAACGAATGCCCAACGCGTAAACCTCCTTAATATAGAATTTTTGAACACTGTAGAATCCTTTATTGTGCTTTTATATGCTCAAAAGTTTTAAAACAATATCACAATAATCTTTCTCTTTTATAATGTTTAGAATCATAAATTGCAGTCGAAAATGGAACTTTGTTACCACAGCCTTAATATTGTACATAACAAAGTTTATAGAGTCGGAAACAAACATTTAACAACTACCTCAAAGTATAATCATCATATCAACAGTTGTTATCTTTCTGTGCCTTCTGGTTATTCGCATGTGGTTCAAAGACAATAAACACTGTCGCTTTTCTTTACAGAAGAAGACAAAACTACGAGACAAAATGACTATGAACCTTGTAGATAATTATCCTTCTCGATAAGATGCGTTAATTATCGTATAAACTTGTTTTTTCAAGAACGAGTCCACCCGGAACGTTACTAGCAGAAATACACATCAATTTTTTCTCGCTTTTCATACAAATTATGTGCTTGGACATATTGTATTTCAGCCTTTCCATTTTTGGGTCTCAAACACAAACTCTCTCACAAAGTCTCTCGTTCCCTTGGTCAGAGATTAGTTTCTCGTTTTGTAAATTATACATTTGATATTAGATTGCAATATTTTTTTATTTTTTTAAATTTTTTATATGAGTTTTCCCTCAGCAAGTTCGTTTTACAAAAATTTTAATGAAAAACAAACTCTGTTGAAAAGTAAGCGAAGTTGGTGAATTTTCTGAAGTGACTTGTTGCCTTTTATTTTCAGTTTTTGTCGTCAAAGCGATGACCGATTTTTTTTTTTTAATTTTTATTATCTGTATTTTTTTAAATGGAAATTGTGGGAATGGATTTTAAAAAAAGGGCGTAATTCCAACATTTTTCTATTTATTTTTCATGCAATGTGATTTTTTTTCCACGGCAGGACTTTCTTTTTGTGATGTTTTTCGTATTCTTAAGTCTCTCTCTCTCTCTCTTTGAAACTGTTTTTTATTTTTATTAAAAACTATACTTTTGTGTCCGATTTGACGGTCCCATCAAAATTTGGGAAGAAAAAAAAAGTTTAAGAATTTTTTCCTCTTAATGTAAAATTTTATCGAAGAAAAACTTTGCGTTTTTCATTCTATATATTTGAATACTTAAAAGGAATTTTAGAAATCAATTTTCATAACAAACTTTGCAAAACTTTGGATACTAGAAATGTTACCGCTTTGTCCTTAAAGAAAAACATGAAACATTTTTTCATACCATTTTTAAAAATAATTATGGTCCAAAAAATGGAACTGTAAATACTGTTGTCGATGAAAGAATAAAATGGATTGTTCAAAAGAATTTGATGGGACAGGAGCCTCAAGGAAAATTTTCACAAGTTTATAAATAAATATATATATAAATAAATAAATAAATAAAAGTAAATCATAAAAAAATAAACTCATCTGTTAATGTGACTTTTATTTTAACTTCGCCTAAAAAAAAGGTGAGGCTGTACGAAAAAAAAAAAAAGACATTTGTTTGAAATACAGTCATTGGAAGACCAAATCAACTTATAAAAGTCGATAAAGAAACGTCTGAAGGTCAAAGGACTGAACTCATGTTTAAACAGAATCGTTATTTTATCAATATCCAATGAAAACATGGCTAAGTGAACAAAAATTAAAAAATATGTGTTCTCTTGGGAAAAAAAAAAAAAAAAAAAATGGATAAAAATAAAAGTTTGATGAGCCACCTCTAAAAATTAAACAATCGACCTTATTTTCGAAAAGAATTTTTTCTTAATCAAGATCCATAGAAAATATGGGTTTGAAGAAGAAAAGTTATGAAAAATCGTGCTTTGCAGTGAAATACATTTTTTCAAAATGAAAACGTTAATAAAAGTCGAGGGAGTCGCCTCTATATGTTGAGCAAATGAGCTCATTTTATAATAAAATATATTTTTTTTCTTTCATCATCGACGAAACGTAAAACGAGCAGAAAGGAAAGAAAAAAAATTGGCAGCAAACGAATAAATATATTTCTCATATCTGTGGATTATAAAATCATCTTTTTTTTTTTTTTTACACAACAACCAATTAATTATGGTTACCAAATAAAAAATTTGACTTTTGTCATAATTGCTCACTCGTCAAATTAAAATTTTCACATTAATTGTACAACATCCATTACGAAATTTTGAACACACATCTTCTAAAATTAATTCCCTTGCTCGAATGACTGACTAAGCAAAAATTGTCCTTCACAATATTTATTGAATAGGTGCAAATTAAATTTGCACATTTCTTCCTCACGATTTTGGAGAATCGACAACACTTCCGCTACAAGTCAATATACTTTTTTGTATTTTGGTTTTTTCGTTTCTCGAGTTCATTAATGTATTGAGATTGTAATGAAGCAATGTGCAATTTTTTATTTGCATGCTCGGCTTTATTTCGCATTTTGTGTGAATAGAAAAAAAAAAAAAAAAAAAAATTCAGCGAATATATTTTGATGTTTGCAAAAAATGTTATGGATAACTATAAATAAAGACATTAGTGTGGACAATGCATAATGTTTTTACAATCACGGTCATCAACTAATTAAAAATTCCCATATCCATAGATTTTTTTACTTGAAAAAAACATTTTAAGGTAGAAAAATTATTTTTCAGTTTTTCTCACATACAAAATGGTTTGCGGACATAAGTTAATAAAGAAAATTTGTTGTAAATTGACTGAAAAACAACAAACTCCAAAATCAAGCTCATCCAAGGTAATAAGTACGTGCTGTATAATTACAAAAATTGCCAACATTTTTTTCTTTAGATTCTTTTGAAAAACTAAATGTAGCTTCTTTGATGTTGCATAAAAATGCATGCAAAGTTTTGGAAGGCTTCACCATGTAGGAGCCAAAATATTTATTGATGAAAATGTAACTTTCAACACGAGCTCTTATGAGAGACTACCGAAAATTGTGATTTTTACCAATAAATATCTGAACTTCCGCTTGGTGAAAGCTTCTAAAATTTATTACACACGTGCATATGAAATTGAAGAAGATTTATCCAAATTTTCAACAAAATCTTAAGAAAACGATATAACGATACCTTAAGGTTCTGTCGCAATCAGCAGAACTTTTTTTTTCCATCTAAAGACTAATTTAAGAAGTTTAAGAAAACTTCTTAACAAAAGCTTAAGAAAACGACATAACGATAGAACTACCTTAATTAATCAATTTTTGTAATGTCTCGATTTAGCAGTGTTTCAGCATTCGTGACCTATTCTTCCAAAGATTATCGTGAAATTTTGAATTTTCACTTCCCAGACTCAAAAAAAAAAAAAAGATCCACAAAAACCTCATTTCATTGGATAGCTTTTTAGTCTTATTTTTTATTTAGTTTTTCCTTCGATTGGAAATCGTCACGACTCTTCACAGTAACTCGTTTATACTGATATCTGGTGTTTCGGTATTGAATTGGATATCAACGTTGATATACATAATCGATTAATAAATTCCAGAAAATCAAGAACCGCAAGAATTTTATTGGCAACAATGGGCCGTATTTGTATCGATTCGCGAATTCCGGAAAGCCAGCAAACCTGAGAGAGAGTGAAGAGGAGAGGGCTCGGGTTGCAAATGTTAGGGAGGGAGAAATGAGGGAGAAATGAGGGAGACTTGACGACGCCACCTCACATGATCAATACTGGTAGCCCTTTGGTACTAACTCTGACATGGTCGTGTTATATGCTATAATTTTTTTGCGGTAACCAGCGTACAATGTGAAAATCATAAGAATCTGTTGTCTCACCTTCTTCAGACTTTTAAAAATTCACTATTATTTATTTTTTTTTTTTTTTGAGAAGAAATTTTGAGATGCAGTATTTTTTGGAATTTATTTAAATCCGCTTTATTCTCAACTCAATTCTTTGTTCGTAAACAATATTTTCTAAAATCCAGGTAATTAAGGCTTTTACCTGAGTAACAAATCCAAGAATATTAATCCAAGGTATTTTCGTGAATTTTTGTCAAATTCAATAATATTTTATATTCACTTTCTGTCCCAAGGCATCAAAATTATATACAAACATAGAATAAAATGTTGTTCTACATTTGTATGGTGTTTTTTTGTTGTTGTTTGTTTTATGAAAAAAATGAACTGTAAATACTACTGAGATTTTCAATGAACTTAACAGTTTTTTCCATCAGTAGTGCCCGCACTAGAGTAAACACTTAAATTTGCATATTGTTTCCAGAAAATTTCTGGATATTATTATTTTATATGACATTATTTTGCAATAATATTTTCATTTTTCGCGGAAGACACTGTAATTTTTCATTTTTATCTTAAATAATTTTCTCAAAACCTTGCATGTAATTTTTTCATATTCTGGAGAAAATATTCGATGGACGCCCTCCAACTTTTTTTACCATCTACGATACGAGTAAATGCTACTTCGCACCATTTTTTTTTTTTTTTATGTGCTTTGCATATTGTTCAGAGTGCATTGCAAATTTCACATTCCATACACAGTGGATTTCTTTGTTTTTATTCGTAATTTCCGCTTTGTATTTGCTTTACTGTGAACATTGAGTTTTTTACATTTCGAATCAGTATTTATGATCGTTCGCAAAAGCATGTAAATCGTTTAGTTCATCATTTTATAATGACATACGCAGTAAAACGCCTAATGTACATGATATTTTGTCAAAAATTCAATAATTTTGAAATATTGCGGATGAATTTTTAGAGAGACCAATTCATTGGGCCACACTTTTTTTTCAAGTAAAACAAATGATTGGTTGATATTAAGTCGTGAAAGATTTTTCGAGTCAGCAAGTTATACATCAAATTGTAAAAAAAAATCTATAAATAAAAATGTAGAAGTGTAGTATTTCCTTGAAGAGTTAGAAGAACGTAAAGTTTCGTGGGTCATAAAGACCCATGGTAATAATAGGCAAAACAAAACAAAACAAAAAAAAACGATAGAAAGATAGAGAATAAAAAGCGTGAGAAACGTTCCCTCATAATTTATTTGTCTGCTCACAAAAATCCTTCGACGTTAATAATCCATTTCTTAATATATTTTTTCGTTCGAATCTTGCATCAGAAAAAATAGCATTAGAACTCGTACAAATGTTGATATTTCACGGTGTTAATTGATTAGCCATTGAAACTTGTCATAAAATTATAATCTTTAGCTGTCAGAGAAAAATAAAAGTCGAACACAAAGTATTTTATAAAAGTGGAAAATTTTTATTTCCCGTCAATGTGTCAGCCGTCAAAGTGACGTTTCATTTCAGTCCGATTAACTCGTTATCCTTGTTCCTCGCATTTTTCAATTAAATCTCATAATTGTTTGACGGCAGCTACAGTTCCGGATGAATTCATAATAAAATTCACAGTTACTGAATGAAAAAAAAAAAAAAAAAAAAAAAAAAAAAAAAAAAAAAAAAAAAAAAAAAATCTCGATTTCTCTCTTCTTCTTGTGATGAAATTTATCAATGGCGATTGTCGTCTATCGCAATCAAGTTTTCCTCGTGCCCATCTCGTACCTGGTTAGTAGAAACAGTTTCTTCTGTCATCGAACGCTGAGCGATCAATTTTGATAAATAATCACAGTAAACGGAGCTGCCTGCGACTTGAGCTCAAGAGATATAATTTAATAACATCGAGGCAAGAGCCGCGATCGAATCACACGATGCACGTGTGTCGTGTATATCGTCGTTGTATTTTCCATGGATCGTCTCGTTTTTCCATAAACCAATACTCTATTTATTTTACTTTATTACATTGTTTTTTCAACAATCGAAAAAGCAAGCAAAATTTGTGGCAACTATAGAACGCGCGGTGTGCTTTGTTGCTAATTTCCTTAAGGGGGTCGTCTAGTGTGAAGACCATTTTTTTTATACTGTTTTGGGGATTTTTTTTTGGCAAACCATGAAGATAAAAAAAAATTCTGAGTTGCATATCATTTTTATCAACATTCGAAGAAACTTTGTGAATTTTTTGAAGTCAATATATTTAACAGAATCGGAGATACACCGTGCAACAGAAACACATATGAAAAAAAAGTTGCTCCACTGCTGCCATGATTCCGGCCGTTCTCCTTATCAGAAATCAAAAAACCAAACGCCATTTAAATTGAGAGACTCGAGGCTCTACGGTGAATTAAAATTAAGTCAGAATGTCGAAAAATACATTTTTTTTTAAGCTTTAGAAGAAAAAATTCAACTTTTCGCACTTTTTTTGGAGTCTGTTTAGCTGGTAAATAGAAAACTAATGAAGCAATCTTGATTATTTTTGTTCAACTTGTAGTTACATATGTACTGAAGATGCTGTATAAATTTGAGCAGAATCAATCAAATAGTTTTCGAGATATTATGTCAGCAGTTTTAAAAAATCGTGTTTTGAGAAAAAAAACGTGTTTGAAAGTTATTGTATATAATTAATAATAAATTAATTAATGGTTTCACCATCAATTTGCTATGCCTGGACCATAGAGTACACTTTCCATGTCTTCTACACATGTTTTAAATGTGATTAATGGAAAAAATTAATAAATCGATTTTTGATACTGATTTCGTTATTTTAACCATATTAAACATTAAAACATTTCAAATTTCACTCATTCGAGGATAGAAAAATATTTCCCCGTATGTTAGAACAGTCTCTGCTGCTATTATCAGCCTAATGCATTTTTTTTTTTTTTTTTTTTTTTTTTTTTTTTCAATTTTCATCATTCCCCAACACCAGAGATTTCAAATTTTTAAAGCAACTTTTAATGACAGCCGAAAGCAAAGAGATCAATTTCTAATGCAAATTCCAATCTTCGCAAATTAACTTTAATTATACGTTAAAAACGGCGGTGTCGGTCCCTTGGGAGTATTGGGACCGACGACGTGTTAAATTTTCCATACGCTCCCCACCGCTTGGACGGAAAAGTATAGCAATCTTGGCATCAAGCGTGTGTTAATGTGTATTTCATTGCGACTCCTTAAGCTCCTAGAAACAATGACTCGTTGACTAATGATCTCGACCTCCGTCTAGTATTATCGAGCAAAATAATGTTATGTGCGGATGGAAAACAAGAGAATGTAAGAAAATAGTTGCAACCATTTATTATGAGATGGGAAAAAATTTCATTTCGTTTTTAGGATGTTTAGTGACAAATTTTTAGGAGCCTGGGTATTAAAAATAATAATAATAATAAAAATATCCGAAAAAAAAGAGATTTGCAGTTTTCGAGTCACTCTAGATCTTATTTGGCAAAATGGGCGTAGTTGAATTTTTTTTTATATTCTCAACTTCACAGTGGAAAGCTTAGCAGGAAACACAATGGATTTTTGATACGTTTTAGTTAATTCCATAAGGTGATGGTAATTGACTAATTTCGGTTCACACCACGTGCTTCTAAATGTATAATAAAAAAAAAAAAAAAGAAGAATTGTCGCAAAGAAAAATGTTGTTGGTGCATTGCATGGGTGTTTGAACGTTTTTTACTCAAACGCGAAAACGTTGAACTCATATTTACCGATCCATCAATGGACCTCTGAAACCTGAACTGATAAATTTTTGAAAATTTTCATTTACGTTTTTGGATTTCTTTAAAAAGTCCATTTGACTGATTGTCATTCAGTTATTTTTAGTAAAAATGATTTTTCATTGTCACCAATTATCTTTAAGGTGTTACCTTCGAATCGGCCATATATACAAAGTGACCACTGATTCTTCGCTTTATTAGATAAATAAAGAGCTTCGTATAGGATCGCGTCCTCGAGAGACACACGAGCGAATAAAAAATCTATGCAATTCCTTTAATAACTTATTTTCACACGTTTCTTTCATTGTTCGCTTCGACCATTAATGGAATTCGGGCGCATTTGCGTTATTTTTTTAAAATCATGAGCAATCCCTATTTTGAAACTTCTGGTCTTTAGTTATCGCATGGATTCCGCATACTTTTTTTTATTATTATTTTTTATTTTTTTAATAAAGAAATAAAAGTGAACTTATGGAAAAGTTTGAAGAACAAAGAGACATTTTAGTTGATTTTTAACGACCATTTTGAATTTTCTCAAACATATGATTTTTTTATGCGTATATTTTGAGATTTTGAGGAGCTGAGTCCGCGACGAAAATAAAATCATGAGAAACGAGTTTACGAATTGAATATTTTTTTCCTTTTACCGTTGCTACAACCGCGGAGAAAAAACGGAGTAGTGCTTTCCGCTGCTTTTGGAATTCGGCTGATTTTTCGATTTTTAAACATTTGCTGCCATGCATCAACTGCCGCGTGGGTTGTACTCAAGTTTGCCACAGGCCTTTGAGATCCAATTTTAGAATCTCTTCGCACTGACCATTCGCCCAAATAGCGAGACAGAAACGAGCGATCGTGGCATGCGACTAAAGAACGAAAATAATTCGGTAAAAACATCGTCGGTGCATGAAACGACATTTTATTCAAGAAAGTTGTCATATTTCAAAAATTCTTGCCTTCAGTTTAGCAAAAGACAGAGTTTCGAGTTGACGACAGTTCAAAACCGTTTTCTTTTGACACATTTTGCCAAATATATCATCGATTTCACAAAACAATATGAAAAATATTCCCGAATTAATCCTATTATTTATCATTGATCAAAAATCATAATTTTATTTAAAGTAATTAATTATTTTTCAAAAAAAAAAAATATTAGTATAAATATTTTAACATTGCTTACAATTAAACGTCATTCAAAAATGTTTCAAAAATCTCCATTTGCTGATGTAAATAAATGATTTCAATTTTAAAAAAATCATAAATCATTTTTCATGATATTATGTTATTCAAACTTCGTTTTCCTTTTCAAATGATTTAGTGGGTATCAGTTCCACTTCCCTTGTTGTTTGATCGATTCTCTATTGGGCCTCGAATGTTCAAAGATTTTGGTTCCAGATAAAAATTCTTGCGTCTTTGTTTATTTATTTTTCTCTGCCTCTGTATTTATCGCATTCAGTCGCTTGTTATTATTTGCTTTACTTGATTTTCTCGTATCACGCAGTGCAACAAAAACACACAGTTTGTCAATCTGTGCAGTGAACACTTTTCATAAGAGAACAAAGATCATGTTGTTCTTCGTCAACGCCGTTTCCTTATTTCCATGTGGATTTCTTATCGGGTTCCTATTCTTTTATCTATTTCAATACATTTCACTTAATATCGGCACCCATGTTTCCGATTGTACTTCAAATAAAAGAAAAACATTGAATCATTTTAACGAGCCTTTTCATTCATTTTTTCAAACATTATTTGGGACATTAGCCGCTACATATGAAACTTTCATTTAAAAATCTCAAAATTAGTGTCCACTGTCCGCAGAACAGACAAATTATCAGATTTTTAGCAGAAGAAACCACATCATTCAAAACTTTAAACTATGACCCAAGCGAATGCACTTGGAATATTTTCGTAACTTTTATATAAACTTCCCATAAACTTCTAACTTTTATATTAAGGATTCAACGCATCCAACAAAATTGCCGAATGTTTAAAATAATAACAAATTGCAATGAACTAACTACACAAAAAATAATAATATCAGGGAGTTTTAATTTGGTGTCCAACAATTCCTGGACCCCAAAATTTCATTTGAAGAGGACCCCATTATTGTTGAGTTAAAAAATATGATTATTTTTACTCGCAGGTATTATCCGTAGTTTTCTTGACCTTTCATAGCTCGGTGAAGCGAGTGTTTTTTCGCGGTTGGTCACACTTGGCCCTACACTGCGAATAGCAAGTGGTTTGACAGTTTTTCATAACGTTATTTGAATTTTTTTATAAGGTTTAATACCAAAAACAAAAGTTTAGCGAAAACGTATAAGTCTCTCTATGTAAAAAAGTGACATTATGGATTACCTGGATCTAGACGATACGATACGGTCTATAAATTTCAATCAAATGTTTACATTTTGTCATTTGTACCAAAACTCCTAGAGATTCGACTGAAATAATCATAATAGTATATACAAAGTAACGGTAAAATGATGAAATACAATTTTTCCAAGATAATTTTTTGAAATTTTGCGTGAATCTTCTTGAGCGTCGTATTATAATGTGTAAAAAATTTGAGAAGATTTTACCGTCTGGTAATTGAGATATTCAGTCTTTAAAATGGCAACTTTAACGCGAGGTCTTGTGGGAAGTAACGAAAAAAAACAATTTTTTACAACAAATAACTCGATTTCTAGACGGTAAAACTTTCTCAAATTTTACCCACAGTTGCGTATGATTGTTAAGAAGATTATTACGAATTTTGAACAATTAAACTTGGAATTTATGGAACGCATGAGAAACGATAGAACCTCCTTAAAGTTACGAAAATAATCCGAATTGTGTTTGATGCTCGGACTGTACTGCACCCTTCAGGCGCCACATTAATGAATGTGTATAGATCGATATATGATCAATAATATTATGAAATGTAGAACATATAAATTAACAATAAAAACAATGATTACTCACTTTTCTGTGACATTATTCATCATATGATTTTATTAGATGGCTGCGGACAACTTACAGCTGCATGCGGTGCATGCAATAATATAGGTAGCACGTGTATGTGATTGCGGGTGGTACATATCTTTCTTGTTAATTCTGACTCACCGTGTCCGAGAGCGGGAGGAAGAGAGAGAGAGAGAGCACGAGGTATAAAGAAAAAATAAAAAGTCAGAGCAGTGCTCAATGAAGTCGCGTGAAGGGTCGCAGTTGAGTGCGAGCGCTTGAACCGGAGGGTGTACTCTAAGAACAACTTCGTAGGCAGCGATTGATCATCAAAAAACAACTTGTGAACAGTGAAAAAAATGAAAAGTGTTTATTAAATGAAATATTAATAATAAAAAATGACTATTATAGAACAACATCGTGAACAAAAATGGTGCAACGTGTCGGATAAATGTCAGGGTAAATCTAAGTGGCAGCAACTTTTTGTTTGACAGATTAAGAAATCATTGTCTAGAATATTGTTCTATTGTCAATTTAATGACTCTTTTCCATTTAATTCACTTTGATTTAAGGTGACGAAATTATTAGCTTGTTTGCAAAAAACCTACTGCGCGATCACTCAACGAATTGTCAATGTCAATCTCGCTTTTATGATGGATATCTTTGGAAGATTATGATTTACCGTTTTATCAGACATATAGGGTACACAAAAAATATTTCAAATATGAAAAATGACAACATTGTCATTCATTCAAGAATTTAAGTAAATGCGAAAACATTCCCTTTGACGATCACAATATCGTCCAGTTTCAATCCAAGAAAATATTCCAGTAAATTTTTCAGAAATACAGAGTTGAATGAAGGAAGTATCGCAGCAGGTATTTCCTATGTGATCATCTATGTGTACATTTGGGAAACGATTTCGACGAACACATTCTCCCATAACTGGTCTATATTGGAACTATACTTTGATTTCTTTATTATAAAGCGTGAAGTAGAACATAAAAAAATAAAATAAAAAAAATTTTAAAAAAACTCACGTTGGTGCTATCTCATCCAGAACAAACATTGCCAAACCCTTGTATGATTTAGATATACGTGTTCAAGCATGGATAAATATATATCTATATGTATACATATATGGGGCATTCCACTTTTGTAAGTTTGACATCTCAAAGTTCTCCGACTATCAAAATGTTTGACATTGTGTGACCATTAAGCAGGATGGAGTGCAGTGCAGTATTGAAGCGGTTTGGAATCTTCGAGTCTAAACCGCTCCAAATCTCCGGTCACATCGATATATTGAAAGTCTTCAAAGTCAGTATTAACCACGACGATATAGAAAATTAAATGAAATATATTTCATCGAAAAAATCCATCCATCCACCACGGGAAAAATAGATGTCGAAATGTAGACACAAATATATTTAATTATTTCATATTGGGACAGTATTGTGAATTATGGATTTTGAATCGTGTTCGATATTGTGTAATTACGTACGTTTTATACAAGTGTTTATTTTTTAATGGAAATCGTGAGTGATACATTGGGAAGTTCTAAAATTGAATGATTCAATTCACTATTTTCAATTTTTATTCAATATTAGAATCTGTATTACAGTTAATTAATTAATATTTTTTTCCTGCTTATTATTATAAGCTGTAACCCGTGCAAGTATTTGAAATTCGCAAATTCAAAGACCCTGCATCCATATCCAATTGGATGGTAGAGCACCCCTCTCACCGCACCGCGTCCCTGAATTTATACAGCTTCAGCTTCGCGATCCAGGCGCTGTATGACGCCGCACCGAAATTTTTCTCATGAACAGTGCATAGCCCTGTTAAGCATATAAATTGCTCGTATGTCAAAAATTTCTCTCAGAGACGAGAGATTATATTCGAACGACGTGTACTATTACCCAATTCTTTCAAGTCTGCGCGCGAGAATTGTATTTATGGAAAGAGGTTAGAAAGCGTCCTTAGTGATAACTCTGTGATGTACAATTTCTAAAACTTTTCTTACACAGTGCTAAATTTGTGATTGGGTTTTCAATGCTACTATTTCGACTAGTAACACGACCTCACACTCGTTTTCGTGACGATATAAGCCACAGTTTTTAGCCCAACCCCGCGATTGTTGAATGTTTGGCCGCATTCGAAGAAGACACCGATCAGCTGCCCAAAAAAAGTAAAACAACGTGTCATCATATCAACTCTTTAGTCGTAGCAACAACCCATAGTCCCATAGTTCCAATACCCAAGTGTATCAACTGACCAGTGAGAGAGGCAGTGGCACAGTGGTAACGTGCTCGGCTCACGACCGGTAGGTCCCGGGTTCGATTCCCGCCGATACCGATGGATTTTTTCTGTCTCCTTTTCTGTACTCTCGGTGGGTCAGAACCCACCTAAATAAGTAGCTCCTTTCTCCAAAAAATAATTATCATCCACACAAAAAAAAATTCTCGTCAAAAACTATACACATCGATCATTAGCCAAAGCGGGTTAGAGCCAGTGGCCTGGCTAATCTCACTGCATCAGTCGGGGGACTAGCCGAATAGAGAAAGAAGAAGGAGAACTGCCCAGTAGGTTTCCTGCACTTGCAGCCCTTGTAGAAAGTAAACATTTGCCTAACGCTCGCGTATCCCCACTCTTCACTAACAGTCAAAATACAACTCCAATTGAATCGCTTGTATTTGAACAGTACAATTGGTGGGGAAAACTGCAACACGGGGGACACGACTTTACATATAGGTCTGGAAACTCTACCAGAATTTGTGCGGTGGGGGTAGGTCGCTTCTAGAAGATGTTCGAATCTAGAAGAAAAAATTGACAAGAGAGAATACACCCGGCCCTGTCCACTTGACAAACAGCAAATCCGACTGTAATATAAAACTGAGATAAATTGATACAAAAAACTATGACAATTTTAATGCGAAAAAAAATTCGCATACGAATTTTTTCTATTACGATTTATAAATGATCGACAGGAAAACTATTGAACTTATAAATGAATGACAATATCCGCTCTCCAGAAAAATCTCCGCTGGTAGAAAATAAAAGTCCCGTTGTACTGTTTTTTCCATGGAGGTTCGTGACGACGTTTTATTATTTATTCAATTATTAGCTTTATTTCGATAATTCGGTAAAAATCGTAACATTCCAACTCCATTTCCGCATCGTATCTATAAATCTGTATATTTTATAATATTTGAGTCAATGAAAACAAACTTTTCTTGCAGGCTGCCGAAATCATATTTTGGCATATGCGCTGATAAGCAAGTCCGAATTTCGGCGGGTGAAGCGTTGTTGGGATAATCAGCGGTTGAAGTTTCGGGATAACGCTACCAGTCCGGAACAAGGATTGAGAAGTTTTCATAGACCACAAACCAAGGGAATGAACCAAGATTCTTTGACATCGCCACAATCTACAATGCCCGAAAAAAAAATCAAGGACTTTGTGATCCTCGAGGTGAGACGAATATTTACAGATTATCATGAAATCTAAAAGCTCAAGGTGGTTTATCAGTTGCGTCAGTCTATAAGTTGCGAGAAGAATATTAAAAAAAACAACTACATGTTGTAGCTGAATATCATTGTCAAAAGCAGAATTCTGAATAACAATCCGGACCGACAGAGTTGATAATGATTTTGGTAAATTTGCATGATTTTATTATACTGCTCTTTGTTTTGGGTCATTTGTTCAACTCGCAGTCACTTTCGAAGATATTCCATTTTTTCCTCCAACCGGATATATACAATATGTTTCATTTCGCGAATATATTTAACAATAATTAGGTCGGCCCACCTGGTGATACGTGGAGATACAACATCGAGCGGGAAAAGTTCGCTGAAAAGTCTGAATGGTTTCGGGCAATGCTACTCGGGGACCTAGCACCACCAGCGAGTGATCCTCCACCTATGGTGCCTCTTAAACACGTTGACAAAAGAGCATTCGATCACCTCCTAACGTGAGTATATATTCAATTCATCTTTCTCTGTAAGAATTCTCATTGAGCTGTGATTAATGGATCAATTAATGAATTAATGATTAATTACTTAATCATTCTTAGAGAGATGTCTGCTATTTTAAACTCGGCAGTTGAAGCGTTTTTTTTTGTTTTCCGCAGAAAAAAAAGACTAAAAATCAAAATTGCAAAACCAACTAGAGTCATCTTGTTGCGAATCATATTTACAATATGTGCTTCGATTTTCAAGACAATCGGTTTATTAGTTTTAGAGATATCATGGAGCTAGATTTTGAAAACTTTGTTTCGAGAAAAACGCGTTTGAAGTTTGTACTATGAAAAACTCAATCGGCAATTCCTGCAGCGTATAAAATCCCTTCTGATTGCTCATCATCGTCGATTACCCCAATTATGTACTTTCGAAAACAGTGAAAAAAAAATCGATTCTTTGAAATTTCCAAAGTGGCCTAGCCCCTTAAGGAAAAAATGACTCAAACTCGCTCGGAACCTCGAAACTATTTCGTTTTTAATTCTCATACACAGGACACAAGCCAGATTGAGTCATTGATATATTTTGCATAAATGGTTGATCGTAAATGCAACCGGAAATGATTCTGATAAGATTATGTTGACGTAGCCTAATGTCTAAGCTCATAAAACGTAAGGCAGGAACCAGCGTCATATTTTTACCGAGTTAACGCGACGGTATATATATTATTTTTATATCTATTGTTAACATTGAGGGGAATTTTCTGTACAATTTTATTAGTTTGCTATGGTGAAAGAGCTGACTTATTCACTCGATGAATCATCCACAGATATTTGCGAGGTGATCCGCTGGTTTTTCACTCAGTATCGACAGCACGCTCGACACTTGACGTGGCCCATCAGTTGCTCTGCCCCGAATTAGCTCGTCTTGCGGTGGATTACATCACCGCGAATCTCAGTGCTTCAACAGTACTTGGCGTTTATCACGGCCTCAATCTTTATGTCCCAGACCAAATATTATTGTCTGATCAAAGCAGAGCACCTAAAACATCAGTGGCTCCTAGAGGTGATGTTGATGAAATCGGTAAGATAACTTCACACAGTTGTGTATGTGAATGATGAAAAAATACATGAAAAAAAAAGCACTATGAATAAGATTGGAATCGCGTTTTAGGATTTTCGATCGTGAAATCGCGGACTTAGTAAATAATTGATTGAAAACTTGATTTTTGATCGGCGAACTTCTGAAGAATCCTGAATTCTAGCGATTGCCTGTTCGAGACTTTTGTCAGCGTGTCATACGGTCATCGATGCGGCACCTGATGAAGTTCTACGCCAAGAAAATTTCGAAGAACTTAGCGCCAATGAAGTCGCTGAACTTGCTTCGCGAGACGAACTTGATCTTCTTCAAGAAGGAATATTATTCAGTGCTCTGGACAAATGGGCCGCTTGTGAGTGCAGGAGACAAGGTCTGGAACCTACATCGTCTAACAAGAGAGCCGCACTCAATGACGAGGTTTGGTACAGCGTGAGATATCTTCTCATGACCAGTCGCGACTTCATCGAAGGTCCCATGAGAAGCGGAATTTTATCTCCTGACGAATCTGCTATTATCGCAACTAGAATTCTTGGTCACGATACAAAAAATTCCAACGAACAGGTAAACTTTCCTGTTAGACTACTCGAGCCCATTGCATGCCTAAATTTTTTATTTTTCCGATTTCTCAATAAATCCTAAAATCCAAAAAGAAATTACAACAAATGAAAACTTTAAGAAGCTCTAATGATATGTTTCAAGTTCTTGCATCTGTCAAATCATAATATTTCTCAATCAACATATAACCGATTGACCTCCAAGCCACTTTTAATTTATCGTTTCACATTCATCGATTCTTTAAAGACAAAGGTACAAATTTGGATCCATAGCATGTCTAGAATTTTGGTCATCAATGACAAAGATTTTTCTGTGCACAATTCTACTATACAGTCCGACCTCCGAATAAGAAACACGGCAATAAGAAACTTTCCCCAGTTGCTCGCTCGAGCGCTTCCCCCACTTCGATTCGAACTCCGAAAGAGTAAAAGAGACAGAGTAGAGGTAGTGAGCGGGGAGCGCGCGCCAGGTGGGGGTATGCGATCTATGAGAAAAACTTTTCCCCTTGGGGGCTTTTGGTCTCTTATTGGAAGGTCGGACAAAACTAAAAGATGAAATTTGTCGATTTTTTTTTTTTGGAAACTTCAGTAACCTTGTACATTTATATAAATAAATTTCATGTCCCGCAGACTCATCATTTTCTAATGACGAGCCGTCTCACGACTACACCAAGAAATCGTAAGGGACATACCTCCCGGAATAACTCGGGTATGAAGCCAGGAAAAAAAGAACGGGAGGATAATAAGCGAAACCGAAGAAAGGAATGTGTAAGTCAGGGACAAAAAACATGCGCGCGAATAGGCGATTGTATAGTGCGCGTTCTGGCTTGCGTTTTTGATTGATGATTGATGTTAAGTATAAATAAGTGTCTCCGTACCGATGACATTGATAATGTTAATTTTTTTTATGTGAGAGAAAAAAATATATGAACCAATATATCTAAGTCAATGTCGCAATATGAACCGAGCCATCATGGGAGGCGATGAAGCTCGCTACACATTTCAACATCTACTTTCCTTGCAGTAACGCCGTCGTAATAAGAATTTAAAAAAAAAAAAACTGCCCCATTTTTTTTACTCATTTTCTGCATAGAATACGTTATTTCATGCTGTTCGGATGCGTTCCTGTAAAAAAGTCAGATTTTGATATTTTGAAGCGTTTGATGTGTTAACTAGAAGGTCACTAATTCATCGCAGTGAAGGTCGATTTGTATCGCGACGTCTTGTTTACATAAAAAAGAGTGCAAATTTTCACGATGGCACATTTCCATAAAGATAAATCAAAGAAACGATCAATATTTTTTTGACGAATCGTAATGCATCACGTCTTATTTTGTTCCTCAAGAAATTCTCTACCAGTCCACTACGTAGATAATTTTTAAGCTTATTTGTTTGGAAGTTACACCAATATGTTTGTTACACATTTGGTACACTAATTAAACAATTTGATAGACCTGCCAAATCAGTAAATACAAAGTTGCATGCATTTTATTTCGTTATAATATTTTTCTACATTAACAAAACACGCTGTGATACGAATTCATCTTTGTTACTTTTCTTTAGTACACATTTGCGAAAATTTTTGTTAAAACAATTGATTATTCGTTTGAACACGAGTAACTAAATATTTTGTGATAATAATCAATAAATGGGTCATTTTAACAGTGTAGTTGGTTTTGTCAGAGACCGTCAGAAAAATCTACACTTGAAATTACAAAATTTGATTATTTTTACAAAATATTTACCGGATATTCAACTAAATGATCAATTTTTTCAACAACATTTTTTGTCAGTGTTTCAATCTTGGCATAAAATCATCGTGAAAATGATGCACTCATTTGACTAGTGGGAAGTACAGCAGGTTACCTTAAACATGTTTCGGAATAGAGTTTCCACATTGTATACTTAATCAGAATTTGGACACTCAGCAATTTGCCAATCATGCAAGAAAATTCTCGAACTACTGTAAATAAAAATTCTCAATTTTTAAAATACATTTTTCAAAAAATTTCAAAAAATCATTGGGATTCACTAAAATACTTTTCACTCGATAAGAAAAAAAGAAAATTAATTGACTCACTGTTGACCAATATTTTGTTGAAAAAATCTCATGCTAGTAGCGAAATTCAAGTGTAGTCTAATTCAATTTTCGTTGGATCTCTAATCACCAAAAATCCCAGCAAACGAATCACTAGTTAAAAACGTATTTTTGAGATATATCCTCAAACTGGAAATAAAAATAAACAAAAGTGGAGCCTCTCGCTACTACGAGTCGGCTATTCGTGCGCACTTAACCCTAAACTTAAATCTGTGCCATAAATGTGCGATTTTAGCCGTCTTTGATGTATGAAAAATCTTCCTTGAAAAACTGAAAGTAATCGTCCATCATACCGAATAAGAGTATTTGCGAAAAAGTATTTTTTTTTTCTTTGTATTTTCGAGTATACATTCGTGTAAACGATGCAGGCGTTTTATGCGTTTTGTCTGATCAGTTTAATATCATCGTTGCATTGTGTGCCAACGTTTACGACTACAGCATCATTATCATTATCACTATTATTATTATTATTACTATTATTGCTGTTATCGTTGTTGTTGTCGAAGTCTTTTATTACAGAAAGTTTTAGTACGAATACGTAGATAGTGAAAAAAAAAAAAAATAGATTGAAAATCAACGTTGATTTTATTTGTACTATTATATGTTCAATTGTAATGTTTATTGCTGGAAACTAATGACATATAATTATTGAAGCATTTGAATCATCGGTAAAAATGTCTCTGGCAAACGTTTTAGTGTAATAAGTACGAGTGATTAATATGATAGAAAAAAATTGTTATCTCTTAGTTGAAAGTTTCAAGGAGGAATCAATGAACGATTAAACCTCCAAATAGTAGAATTCATTTTTTTTTTTTTTTTTTTTTTTTTTTTTTTTAATACTACGAGCCATGTTTTTGAGAAGAGAAACTGAGATATTAGTTAATATTTTGGTTGTATTGATGTTTAAAAATTGAATTAAATTTTATAGAAAAACTTTTTTTTTTTGCATTCGATTTTAAGTGATGTTTACTTAACTTTTCCTGCGTCAGGATGTGAGAATAATATTATACTAGTGACATTTTGTTATTTAACGAGAATTTGTTTGGACGAATTTATCGATGGCGTTAATCCTTGACTGTTTTCCCATACTGGTAAATGGTACGTCTTAATTAATGTTTTGAACATGTGATTATTCGTATTGTACATATTATTGAAATAGACACTGTTGGAATGCAATGATACGTTTTTTTTTTTTTTTAATATTGCACGTAATTCTTTTTTTATTCAACAAAAAATGACAATTAATTAAATTCAGGTCCCTACTTCACTCAAAAAAAGTTTTAACACTTTTTGCAAGTTGAATTCGCTGAAAAATTTAGACAAAATTTTTCAAAAAAATTGTGCATTCCAACTGTGCAAACTTTCAACTTAACCCTTACTTGCCACACCTCTGTAGAATTACGTATTTGCCACCATGGGGTACATTTGTATCCCAGTGACAAAAATTGTTATAAAAAATGAACTACGCAATATTTCGACTTGAAAATCGTTTTAGAACATATTGAAAGCTTTTTTTAAAAGATTGTTTACTTTATATAGCGAAAAATTAAATTTAAGTACACTAAAAAAAATGCTAAAGCCAACAAAAGTGGAAAAATGCAAAAATGGAAATATAGGCCTGGGAGAGTTTTGTACCCCAAGATGGCAAGTAAAGGTCAATTACGTATTAACGTATTAAAATACGTTGAACGTATTTAAGTTATATTGAATATTAAATTGGTCAGTGAATAGACAAAATTGAAGATAAAACTAAGCAGAGATTGCTTCAAAATAAATCTTTTAGAAATAAAAAATCAAAACCCTTTGTTACCACACTTCTGCGTTAAGGGACCTTTGCAGTGTAAATCTTATAAAAAATCTAGGCTCTCATGAATGTCTTATTAAATTTTGGTTGGAAAATACAAATTTTTTCTTCGTTACACTGAAAACGTCTCTTAAAAAAACGGTCCGAACGAATACTGCTTTCAAAGTTCCGAAATCGAATTAAGCGTTCGATCCATTGTCTTAAGTTTAGAATTTCGATGTGGTATTGAGAATTTGAATTTTTGGTGCGAAGCGATATTTGATCTTTCAATTGGATGTTCTAGAAAAAATTCACCAATAAATCATTACCCATGTAATTAATATTTCATTAGTCAAGCAAAGAACGGCGAAGTAAAATTATGAAAACATGTAACATGCGACCGATACAAATTCCAACATTCAAACCGAGGTTACATCTCATTCGAGAAAAAATGATTAAACAAAGAAAGAATTCTGTGTGCGAGACTATATTTTCGGGATTGAAAAAACCGTGAAAAACTATTGATACACTAAAAAAAATATTGTCAATACAATTGTAATAAACAACAGAGAATAAATGTCGTTATTTATTTAATTTTATTTCTAAACTATTTTTCTACCTCCGACACAAATCCCTCTATCATTACGAGTTACCAATTATTGTAATTTACTTTTTTCATGTAATTTTTCTAATATACACGTGATAATTTGTTGATAAATATTGTTTTGCATAATAATCAAATTTTCCACATGAAAATCTAAAAATACCAGGAGTAAATCATTTAATTCTTATCTTAAAACGATTTTACGGTCAGACAATATAAACTGATCTACTTATAATGTTAATTTTCTTCAATTAATAGGGCGCTTGATAAAAATATTTTCCAGTCTTTCGTCAGTTAGTTTATATTTTATTTTACCAATAATAATAATTACATTAAAAATTACACTATAAATATATTTATAAATATAAAACTATACATCAATCTCCTCCTATTATTTTTCCAATAATAATAATTACATTAAAAATTACACTATAAATATATTTATAAATATAAAACTATACATCAATCTCCTCCAAGTGATCGAGTCTCAGTTGCTTCGTTCTATCAACTTTGACCACAGATCTTACAGTCTTCGTCTTCTCCTGTTTTTGTCCAACGACATACTCCGGCAGAATAATTTTGTTGTTTCGAAAAACTGGTCGATCGGCAGGGTTGAAAACCACAACGGATTGTTCTTTTTCGATGCTACTCCTTACGCTCTTCCTGAATGGTATATGAGTAGTAGATTTACGTCGAAGCAACGGCATCATTGAACTTTCCGACTCAACATTCTTGCTAGTCATTTCAACAACTTTTTCTTCGTCCAAAGCTTTAACGCTTCTTCGTGCTCTCAATTCTCGCAGGAATGAGAACGCAGCCTGAGCGTTACTTTGATCGGACATTTGCTCCGTACAAACATCTTGGAGACTATATTTGGTCCATTTGTGCGGATGTCTGTGATGATCCGGAATGGTCCTGCGTCCTTTCGACGGTGCTGGTCCTTCGGGACGTTTGAAAATACTTTCCCTTCCGCAGTATTGCAGCGTCTCGTTGCACTTTTTTTGAATGAACGAGCGCGGACTTCTCATCGGCATTGCGAGCTGGCGTAACATCTGCATCTCCGCTTCGCTCAAGCTCGAAGAACTCTCCAATTTGTTGAACTTTTTAGCAGCCTGAGACAATTGTTCAAACATTTGTTTTTGTCTGCTTTCAAACTCATCGCCACCTCCGTGAATTTGAAATTCGTTGCACGACGAACTTGGTGAACGCATCGTAATTTCTGTTTGAAATTTTTGTCTCTTTCGATCAATGTCTTAGATCAATTACAAATCTGGAAATGAAACAAAAACAAACGGGTTAGTTATAAATATAATTTTGGATTTACTGAGTCGAGTATAAATTTTATATCAAGAACAAGAATTTTTTTTCTTTTTCAATTACAAAAGATTGAAAAACATGTGAGTGGTCGCTAAAAATGATCGAGGACGAGTATGAATGGCTAAAAAAACGTTGAACACGAAAAGAGTGCAAGACATTTACCGAAAAACGGAATAACGTTGATTTTTTTTCGAAATATTTTTAAAAAATCTACGCAAAAGACTTTTTCTAAATTTTTTGAGGTTGTGTTGACCTTTCCCAAGTGACCTTGAGTCGATCTGTCAAAATCCTGCTGGACACGTATCTTTCGCACATTTGAGTTTCCGAGAAAAATATAATAAAACACGATATAGTAAAAATACGTACCGTTTTTTTGTATCTGAGTTTAATCCGTTGAACCAGAACCAGGGTAAGATGTTAATTACACTTTTGTTTTTATATGACAACTATCCACAAAATTCGAGAAATAGAATATGAAGGAATATAAATTTTTCTTCTTCTTCTTCTTCTCCTTTGTGACGACCTTACACGTTCCGGTGTATGCGCGACAATGCTACAAAGTCTCAGTCTTCTCCTTTTATAGGCTATCTCCCTCCAGGGGCATGCGCGATTCTGTAGAGATCTAACTTAATTTTATTCCGACTAGTCTGCCCCCTGTTGTCCCTAGCAGCAATTACGTTATTTCCCCAAAGAACTTTGGGAATTCGCTAATGCGAGTTACGCACCTACCGGCGGCGGGCTTAACTACGGCTTTCAGAGTCTTCTAGGTGCAGGAGATGCAGGACTCTGTAACTACTATAAGTTTCGGTTTCAGCAGTTTTAGCTGGATCAGCAACAACTGCTTTTCATATTTTGGGCAATTTGTCTAATTTTACTTGCATTAATAAAGTCTATTTTTATATTTGGTGTTATTTTGTGTTAGTAGCCATTATTTCTATATAGTAACAGACTCCAAACACTTCATGATTGCATAAATTGTTCACGGGGCTTGATTTATTTTTCGAGAATTGAATTTAAAAAATTACCCGCTGATATATATTCTGCGTATATGAAAACTTTCTATTTATTACATAAAGAAGCGATAACAATTGTTTTATAAAATATTCGATTCCTTCGATATTCTTGGTCTACAAATTGTTTGATTTTTCGAAAAAAATTACGTCGGTAGAGCAGAAAATCGAAGTTGACACCAAAGCGGACCAAAGAGTTCAGATTGCAATGGAGGAACCGTCTAGACTTGCGATAGTTATTTTCAAAATTAGAGAAACCACAAGTTTTTTTTTCCTTATTGATACAATGATGTGAATATATAAGTTGGTGTGAAAATTAAAAGTGACTATTGACGTCATGTTTTTATCTCTTGAGTCTTTATTGATAACGTAAACAAAGTACGTGAAAAATTGAGAATGCTAATTTGGTTCGATGATTGGAGTCGAGTAGCTACCGCGTTATATTTTATACCAAAAATTTATCGCTATTGAAATTTTGTTTAATGTATTTCGGAACACTCGGCACAGCGTCAACGTTTCTAATACGAACTCGCATAGTCCTTGAAAAAGAAGAGAGACAGAAATAGTGAATATATACCGTTGGTATAAAAACAAGTTTTATGGTTCAAAATGAAACAAATAAATAAATAAATTAACATTCAATGGGGACATATTTTATTGAGACTTATTGAATACTAGTCGTGCTCGAAGCTTGAACAACCCGAAATGTTCGAGAAAAAATCAAAGTTCATGTAATTATAAGTATGACGCCAGCTGCGAAATGATTCTTAAATATGAATTTTTTTCGAAAAGTAAGAAAATTGCAAATGAAAAACGGAAAAACTTATATTTTTCATTCATGAAAAACCATTGATATTCAACATGTTTTTTTAAAAGTACATTTTCATGAAAATCTACAAACTGAATCATGCACGGTTAGAGTACGCAGTAGTATTGCGTGTTAACATTATATCTATACACTAGCCTTCCGCCTGCGTTTGTAGTACTTTTTTGTTGGTGTTGGTAAAGTTACGATTTGATAATACAATATTAAGAATATAATTAACTCACCACAAATCTGCTCTCGAGCATTCGTACCCAATTTCATAGGAATCTGAGCAGAAAAAAAAACTATCCAATCCCGAACATAAAAAAATTCCCCCCCCTCCCTCCTTCCCCTTACAGGTCGAATTTCGAAAAACGCCGAAACACGTGTCTCATCAATTTCGTCGAAGAGCATTAGTACCAAATTTGAAGTGAATCTGAGCAAATAAAAAAATTATCCAAACCCAAACACAAAAGAACTTTGCCACCCCCTCCCACCCCTTAGAACTATTTCCTCCTGCTCGCCCTGAAATTCGTGCTTCTCGTCAGGCTATGCCTGGAACTTTCCTCATCCCTTCCTACCGTACGGCCTCTTACCGTAATATATAACTCCTTAGTTATATCCGCAATGTACCTTTGGCACTCTTTCTCTGCCTATATAACTTCTAGCACTACTCTCGCTGCTTTCAAGAAACATTTGTGGGCGCACTTAATAAAATAAGAGTGGATAATGAGTCGGCTTAGCTCATCCATTATTCTGTTAGTACCGTGTTTTTGTTCTATTTATTCGAATGAGTCTTCGGATTCATTTAACTCAACTATTATAATCTATTATAAACGATGCCCCTAGTATGTTTATCTTATATGCTTATCTCATGTACACTATCATGACATTTATGTGCTGTGTTGGATGCATTGCGTCGAGAAAAAAACAATTTAATTAAAAATTTTTTTGCTGCATCATGTTGCGACGGAATTGTGTACTAGGCTGCGAACGAAATTGAGAATCACAGTATGAGGTTGAACTCACCCTGCTACTTGTGTTACTCTACGTTTAAATCTTTTTTGTGTTTTTATTTTGAAGAAGCTGTTCCACATTACACTGTATATCTCTTTTTACTACCGTTATCTTCAAAATCTCGTGATATTTCTTGTTATACTCTTTGTACACTTTGCCTTAAGGCTTATGCCAAGGATTAAAAAATATAATCAATCAATCAATCAATCCCTCCCCTTAGGGGTTGACTACCGAGAAATCCCTTCGTAAATGATGCCTATGATACAAAATGATCACACATGACAAATTTCAAGTCTCTATCTTAAGCGATTTGGGCTGGACGGTGATGAGTCTGTCAATCAGTCAGTACATCTGGGATGCCGAATTGAACGCTTTGTTTACTGAATATGTTTAATACATAGGACCAGATATTAAGATAGACAACATGCTGTTTCAGCGTTGTCGTGTTTTCACAGCATATGATTCACAGAATATGAAAAATATTACTAATCTCATAATGGTGACATGGATTCTTATTTTTATAATGCCAGAACATAGTTCGATATTTATTTACACTGTATACTTGTCTTGAAGTCTGTAGTAATATTTTTTCTGTCAGATATAAGTGATGCACTAAAAAATTACCAGAAGTTCTCCATAACCATGAAGTTATACGAATTATACCCAAATTTATTTGCTACGAAGAATTGAGGATCACTGCGATGAACTTGTTTATCGGTGAATTTGACTAATCTCGTATTCCAGTCTTTCGGACAATGAAGAATTCTATGACAGCACGATACTCTTCAACACCAAAAAATTATCGCAGAGAGGCAAAAACTGTGAAGTACGAAGCTGATGCTCGAATAACCTTGCAAAAGTCATTGTTTCATTAGCTTGGAAATCCTTTAATTATTGTCAGTTGTAAATGTATCATATAGTAAAATATTTTTATTATATTACCGCTCCAAAGTTTTCCATAGACAAATCGTACAATTTGCCAGCTGTAAGTTTCAGAGGCTTGAGCGTGCGCAGCATTATAAACTTCAACAGTACCTTGCTCCTCATTGAAAAGGAATACCATTCGCTAGAATAACTATAATTTATTACAATGGATATTACTGATCAAATAAATCAATCAGAAGGTGTTGTTGAATGTATAATCAACTCACACGGAATCCCGTAAACTAACGCTCTGATCGAGCAATTTTTGCCCTGGCCAACTGTTATAAAAGATATGGAAAAACTGGGCAAGATTGAATTGAATCATCCTTATCATCTCCTCGCTTTCGCCAAATTTCATCAGCAGCTAATTAAGGTCATTGAATATACATTATTGCAACATATAATTCGATAAATATTAATCTATAACATAAATCCAAATTTTGAACGCTCTGAAGAAATTAGGTGTTTTACATATAGATTTTTCCCATTGACACGAGCTTTTATATGGTCCCGAAAATTGTCTAGTGCTTTGATTTTTCACTTGAAACCATAGAAGATGTGAATTATATTTTGAGACCTATTGAAAATGCCGTGTCAGGTTCATGGGCTCAGAATCTTAAAAATGGCCCAAAGCCCGTTTCTTCGGCAGTGTTGAGTCAATGAAAAAACCAAAAATTACAAGACAGCCCGAAAAAAATTAACACCAAGTGACTTTCCAATCTCGTAAAACTCTAGAAATTTAGCCTTCTATATATTGATAAATAATTTACCTGCACCGCTGACATGCTCAACAACACCATGCTTACCATGGTTTGAATCATGAACGCCACTGAATACGATTTTTCAACCAACATTACGTATCTTGATTAATAATAAAACATAATAAAAACAATATTTTTAGAATTCTTGTAATATTTATCATACGCAAAACGATCATAATGCAAATTCAATCGAAAGTTAAGATACAAAGTATTTTCGTATTTTTATAATTACCGCGTGGTATTCATAGTTTCCTTTTCAGTTCAAATTGCTCGTATGAATAATGCATGCAAATCTTGTATTAGAACCGACTATGGATACCACTTTTGTTATGGAAATTTTCATAGTCATGACTTTTTTTAAATCCACGTGTTTATCGAAAAAATGCACTTATTTTTTTCCCCTTAATTCTTAATTTAATTAAGAAATTTTGCAAATGGAAATGATACTTTTGAAATTATACGAACTCTGCAGCTTGATAATGTTGATCGATGCACCGCACAAGTTCTTGATAGCATTCATCGTCGTGTTCCGATGGATCACCTTCTTGAGTGTCACGAATCTTGATCAAGTTTTCAAATCGATACCTGTAAATAAACGATCGTTGGTATTTCGTCGGTTGAACTTTGATGGAAAAAATAGTTGTCGAATAATGATTGAATGATGGATTACCCAATAATTGCGAGTATGCCACAAACATGTTGAACGTAAGTAGCAAACATAGCATCTACTGCAGCAACAACTAATACTGTTATTATTGTTCCCACATACGTGTGTAACATTATCGGATAAAAATATTTATCAGGATCTACGAAATATTCTGTTCGGTAGAGATATTCGCGTGGACGACTTTCATTTAATGGTACAATTACGTCGAGAATAATCGGCATCAACGGTATGATTAGATAAATCACAACAGTTCCATACATGGATACTAAAAAAAATTTTTAAACAAAAAAAAAATATTACCTGAATAATCACAATATTGAACAATTCAGTTGAATTATCGACGTAAACGATAAAATAATGAATTACGATATCATAAGGATAATCAACAAATAAATTATTGCATGTAAAAACATCGCGAACGAAAAAGTTTGATGTCACTAAATAGCTTTGAGTTAGTGTCTTCCATACGTAGCAGAAGAACTTTTATTTAAAAAATGTTTCGTTAACAAAACTGAAGTTTTTTTTTACCTATGTATATAATACTAAGTTTTCGCCCTTGCTCGGAATACGCCGTGAGAATCTTGATCTCATCTTCTCGTTTCACATTCGACCAATCAGTCTTGATTTGCTCGAAGAGTTTCTTCATCTGTGCGATCAAAGTTAACGATATATGCGAGAAAAAAATAACAAATTGTTTCATTAAATGGTCGCAACAACTTACCTTATCACGATTTATGATGCAGTTGAGTGATTTAACGCATGAATTAACTTGAACACCCATCGGTGTTAAGCATTCTATCATCACGTCCATGTCACCCCAAACTTCAATCAATTTGATACCCTTTTTTTCCATATTCCCGTTGGTATAATCAACAATGGAAATACCGATAAATGTATTTATTTATTAATTCAAGATAAAATTAAGTAAAACTAACGAAATACCTGAGTTAACAAAACTGTCATGACACTTATATGAAACAATATCTGTTGTATCCTTTGGCTCTTTCGTTCTTGATACGGCCACTGCCCTACCAACCTCAAAGCTGTTGCATTGATGCGATAAAAACGACTTTGGAGTATGTCCATGACTGCAGAAGTACTGCTACGAAACTAGTGGCCTAACGTTACTGATATATGCCCATTAAATATTCTCTTTGTCTATGCTTGAAAGAACCCTCTTTCATTCGACTATACATAAGAACGGCGGGATTGATTTAATTGCAATCACGAAAGGGTCCTTAACAAAATGACAAACGTTTTAATCAAATATTTCTTTGATCGATGTCAATCTGCTTTAATGTCCATTCTTCTTACAGAATTTTTAAATGCTTCCTTACGTTTTGTGATAGAAATTTTCATAGCCACTAAACCCTCAGTCCTTTGTTCGACGATTTCTTTTTTAATATTGTAGACGCCAGCCGCCGGAACGGCTCGCCGAAAAAAGAGGAAACGACGGCCGTGAGCTTATAGCTACAGAAGCAGCCTCGTGAAAAAGGTGAAGTGTCGGGACAAGGTCATTGGAAAGAAATTCACGGGAATAATTGAAATTAAATTGAATTTAATTGTATGAAATCTATAGCGATCGGCAAGCGCTTAGGAAATCGACTAATAGTGTTCGGATGAAAATATCTGGTGACATTATCTTTACGCCTTCTCCATGTTCCTAAAATGGTTTTTACAAATTTTACTTCAATAAATAACAAAAGTCAAACCTCAAGAAAGGAGGGAACAAAAGAAGACGATAGTAGAATGCAAAATTAAATAATTATGCCATTATTTTCGTTCTTTTGTGAAAGATGAAGCAAACGTGAAGCGAAAACGGCCGAGCGCATGATAGTGGTCTTGGAGTGGGGACTTGCGTGCAGTGCGCTTGTATTACTATATATGCGCCTTCCCTGCATCCGTTCTATCTCCACTCGTTTCCGCTCATCAATTTGGACCAAATTTTTGGCATTTAAATGAAAAACGAAGATTGACGTTTTGTAGCTGAACACTTCTATTTTCCAAATCCGTTTGGTAAATTGAAATTGGACGATCGAATCTAGAAACCTCGCTGAAAAATGTGGCATAAAAAACTTTCGATTGCAATTACGCGAAAAGTAATTATCCGACACCGTCTAGGTTTTGCACACATTAAGTAGCTATCAGTATCGACTATCTTGCAAAGAGCCTGCGGTACATCTCAAAAAACTGTTACGTTACGGATTTTTGAAAAAACGCAATTTTTTTCGATTTTTTTTCCAGTTTTCTTCCTTAATTATAAACCGATCGGGTTGTTTCACCACTCATTTTCGTCGTCTTTCAATTCTCTACATTTTGTCCTTTGGGACCATTCACATTCCTCCATTAGTTTTTCTTTTATGAGCAAAAAATAAAAATAAGTGCACTTTTTTTACTAAATTGTTGATAACAAAATAAATGATGAAAAACTCGAGTGGAAAACTATGCAATTATGATCTGGGGGCTATTCCACGACCGATGATACCCGTCGTTACCTGCAAATATTTTTGTCAAGGAAAAACCTCCATTTGATTCCAGACATCATAGATTACAGACATTATTCGGGAATGCAGGATATGATGACATAAAAAAATAAAAAATATAAAAAAATGATTGTAAATTCGGGATCGAATGTCTCATAAACCGTGTCTCAACTTATCGTGTAAGCTGTGTGTAGTGGAAAAGGCGGACTTGGGACACATATGGGGCTGCCAGGAATTTGAAAAGCGGGCAAAACGCAGATTAGTTGGAGGCATAGAGCATTTATGGAGGAAAATGAGAAACACGAGACGAGAAGGGGGATCGTGGGTAATGAGAGAACATAAGGTACAAGTGATTATTTGTAAATATAGTAGAGAACTGAAAGGGTGCATGATAAAAGCGAAAAAAGACGCAGAATTAAGAGAAGATTAACAGAAATAAGCGGAAATGTAATATTCCAAAGCCCATTCGAGCCCATACGGGCTTCAATCATTAAAATTTTTTACAAACACTTACCGTAGCCTTTCGTATCTAAAAAATGACATTCAAGACCAGGAATATGGATGGAATTAAATATTTCGTAGACTAGAATAAACAGTTGGAACATCTGCAGGAACTATTGAGAATATCTGAACACTTGAAGACTCCATATGGCTCGTTTAACGATTATTAAATATATACCCGTGTGTTCATACTTTTTCCTGATAAGAAATAACTATAAAAGCTGGCTCTATCTGATACTTTATGTTACTTATTCTTATAGTGAGAGGGTGGCTATTCATTTGAGTTCAATTGAATCATCTACGTTATTGAATTGAAATCTTGCACTTTGAATTATTAAACATGCAGTCATTGAGGCCTTTTGCCCTTGGGCTCCTTGTCATCGCCTTAGTCGCTCTTTCTCAAGGCCTGCCAGTGGATAATCAAGCAGGAAAATCTGTCGAATCAGTCTTCGACCGCGTCGAAATCGAAAAGGTGCGTCAAAGTTTCGTAACTCTGAAAAATTAATCACCCTTTCTTTCTAAAGTCCGCCTATATTTTCTCCATATTTTTCCAACGTCTTTGCCACTCTAGTAAAATGACCATTTTAGTTCCGCTGTGTAATGAAATATTTGGAATTTTGGTAGTTTTTTAAATATTGCTAACCTCGAGAACCTGATAGAACTTTATCGTTTTATTCCCCGAGAAACCATTATTCATATTTTTTTAGAGCATTCTTTTTTTGAGTTAACTCTAGAATCTTGATGTACGGGTAAGTCGAACATAATATAAATCGAATTTTACTTAACTGTGACAAATTTTTATCATCTTTTGGTCGAATTCGCGTGAAGCTATGTGAAGAAACAAAAGCAAAAACTACATTAAAACTTTCACCCGATGGGAGTTGCGAAGTAATCGGAAGCAATGTATCGATTGTTTTTGATTAAATAACGAATTCTTAGTCGAGTTCCGTTTTAAGATAATGGATCAGTCACGGGGCCTCAGCTCGAATTTTTGAAATCAAAATTTTTCAATGTCGTTTGACTAATCTCGAAAGGGCTCTGTCAGCGGACGCGGGACAACGGCAAAAATCCGCTTACAGGGGCTTTATTAATTGGTCAAGCCGTGTCGAAAATTTTCAATTCCGAAAATTGCAGCTATTAATAACTGTGAAAGGAACATGAATCCCTAATTAACTTAGGTAGGAATTTTACATGCATTTAATTCTCGGGTTTTTCCATATTTCTATTGTCCCTCTATTTTGCTTCTTATGCCTCTTTTTGTTTTATCCTTTTTTCCACTCTTTTTTTCCATATTACCATCTGGACCAACATTTTTACGCGGGTTCCGAACCACGGAATCTCTGGTTAACTTTTATTTCATTAAAATAGAAACAATAAGTAGCAATGGTAGAAAAAAATGTAAGCTTATATTTGTAGGTAGCTGATGAATCGCTCGTCAGGAAGGAAAGAGACACGTGGGAGCATAGTTCGAATAGTTGGGAATCTAACAGTGGTATAAGTTTTGGGTTCGGGACGGATACTGGAAGTTATTTTAATCATGAAGGCGGGACGAAACATCGTTACGAAACCGAACGTAAAAACAATGATGGAACTGTTGTTAGTCATGGACAAGAATATGGTCATGCCTACGGAGGTTCATATAATCCCTGGTACAAAAGGGCTGAATACACAACAAAGTCATGGTTTGATATTTGGTGAATGCCGTAAACAAAAAGAGAGATTTCTGAACCTGCTGAAAAACACAGACAACAACATAACGTTATCGTTAGAAATTTGATGTTTTCTCAATCAAAATTCATTGTTTCATAATCTGGAAAATCGTCTTCAACATTTAGACAAAATGTACGACAAAAAATAAAATGCGCAGTGTATTTTTAAAAAATTCAAGAAAAAAAAACATTATCAGCACATGACCTCTCCGTATCTCTTGGTGCGTGATGCAACGAAACTCTTTTTCAGATATAATAAAAGGAATTCAAGATGGGAACAGTACCTGTGCGTTAATTCAATCACTGCGATGAAAATAATAATCGTTGTCGGTATTGATTTGTATTTTCCACCTTTTTCCTCAACTATCTTTACCCACGGCTCCTCCCTATTGGTTTGTCCATCGTATGATTAAGATTCCGCCAGTGTAAGTTACATTTCGATGTGTGTTATGTGAATTTGATAACCGTCAAATAAGTCAACGATAAAACTCAACTGCAAAATTGTCTTTGGCCACTTTTCACCCGAAAACCACTAAACCAATTTTGATAAATCTTTCACAGGAATGAAGCCCATGAATCAGAATAGCTTGTAGGCCGTATTACATTCCGATAAATTGTTTTTTCAGCGAAGGCCAAGCGAAAAATTCAATTTTTCATCATTTTTTTAGCTTTAAAATTTCTCATGTTATTAAAAAAACACTGTAAATGAAAAACACTCATTACAAATTTGAAGATAATTCCAAAATGAAGAAAATGAGCGGTGGTTGGGGTCCCAGCTTCGAATGGAAAAAAAAGTTAAAGTGATTTTTGTGAATTTGTTAAAATTTAAAAATTTTGTAGATTTCAATTTTTTAGTAATTCCTTATCTTTATATATATATATAAAACTCAACTACACAACTACAAAACTCGAAAAAATAGTTCGATATAAAATTGTCAATTAATTTAAACAAATTTTGAAATCCCTTACGGTGGTTTGAAGAAAAAATTGAAGAAGAATCTTTGAACCAAACTTTATATCTTTTATAAGAGCATTTTAGAAGTGTCTGTTGCATGCTCTTTGGGATTAGCGATTCGGGAGCCAAACTGAAATGCTCGTTTTGGAAAATTTGCAGTTTCATGAAGCCCGATCCGATAAGCGACGAGTCGTAATAAAAGCTTATCACCAATGCCAGGTGGCATTGCTTCTGTCGGACAGCATCTGTAACCAGATCGAGAAATGCATTTATTTCGTTGTTTTTACTTCTGAAAACGTGAAGGAAACGTGAGAGTCCATATAATTTTATAAGGACTTCTAACTTCGAAAGTTAGTGCCTTTTTCTTGCTGCGGATTAAAATTTTGTCTAGACACGCAGCTGCGTCTTGGCGCCAAATTATGTCTAGACACGCAGCTGCGTCCTGGCGCCAAGTGCAATAAGAAAAGGTTCGCAAACGACCAAGTGGCATTCTAAAATGTGTCGACTTATTGCAAAAATGTGATGCCACTTTTTTTTTAATTTTCTTTAACTGAAAATTCATTCAAACGGCAAATAAATAAAGAATTAAAAAATCAAGGAGTTGTTTGGAAGACGAGAAAAATAATTCGAAACAATGTTTACCTTTCCCACGGTTTTAAACTCGTCACATACTCAACAAATTCTTCATCAAGGTATGGAAGACGTGATTGTCTTCCATGGTCAGCAACGATTCTATCATCCCTGCCTAAATTTCTTTCCGAAATTCTTGCTAATTCCAAACAAAGTTCTAGGTCCATTGCTAGCCATCCGCTACGTCTGAGGATTTTCCGATGTCTTGTGTAACCGCCAAAAAGCTCGTCCGCTCCCATTCCAAGAAGAAGGACTCTACTTGGTGATTGATAATGCTTTTCGTTCGATAAAAGTACTCCGGACCCTCGGCTCGCAAACCAAAGAGCGCAACCCAAACTTTCATCTAAAATCGTTGAGCCTGGATGTACGAGATTACGGATTCTTGAGGAACGATACTGCTCCAACTCTTCTCGTGTTACGTTGCACTAAAGAAATAAAAAAAAATAAGAACCTGAATACGCGATAGCTATTCTCCTGAAGGCATTTTAAGGACGTTGTATAGAAAATTTTCTAGCGTTTCAAAACGTAGCTTAACCCTAAAATTTATGACGAATTTAGAAAAAATAAGATTCTTTGTTAAGGACGTTGTATGCAAAATTTTCTAGCGATAGAATTTCTTCAAATTTTAAGAGGTTTCACCATGTAGAAGTCGAGATATTTATTTATAAAAATCACAATTTTCAGAAGTTTCTCATGAGAGTGCGTGTTAAAAGTTCCTATTTTTAACATTAAATATTTCCATTTCTAAATGGTGAAGCCTCTTAGAATTTTCCATACGCTTTTATGTAACATCGAAGAATCTTTATTTAGTTTTTCAAAAAAATCGTTCGTAAAATTGTTTTCGAAATTTTGGTTATTATATAACAAATACAGATTACCTCGGACAATTTTAAATTTAGAGTATGTTGTTCTTAAGTCAATTAGTAACAACTTTTTTTCATTCAACTTAGACTCGCAAACCATTTTGTATGTAAGAAAAACTGAAAACAAAAATTAAGATTTGATCGTCGCCATACAACGTCCTTAAAGCCTTCCCAAAAATTATTAAAAATCGAGGTAAAATGATAAAAAATATATGAGAACGATTCCTTTATGGGTTCAAAGACTGCAACATTGTATCTCTTATTACAATTTATCTAAAAATCGAACTAAAAGAGCGTTTTTTTTTGTTAAATAAATAACATGTTTCAAGTTGTAGTGTAAAAAAATGCTTTTCGTTATCGTCTTACGTGGTAGATTTTTCATTGTAGAAACTTGAGTAATGTTATTGAATTTTTTGTAAACGAAACATTATTAAAATTTCTCAATTATTTTTCCAGTGATCGCCATTTTGAGTATTTTTCAAAAAAATTCTGTTCCTGATGGTACAACGATAACTGCTTATTCATTATTGTCCAATTTTTTTACGTCTTTGTAGTCCAAATGACATGCATGACCGATTTCTCGTCAACCGAACGACAGCGAACGAACAAAGAAAATTAATTTTTTCAAACCTCTATAAAGTTCCACGTTCTCCACGGACAAATCTTTTGTAATTCGACGAGTGCTTTTCTGCCAGTTTTTCTATCTGGAACATCGAAATTTGGCGGAATCCTGACACTGCAAAGTTTCTTTGTAGATGCGTTGTCAGTTTTTCTACATTTTTCAAATGCGACGTTAATAAGATCGATAGATTCGTCTTTGGGAACGAATTCGTCAGCTAATGCGGCCAACAACGTTGAGTCTAGGCCACCAGAGAATAAAACTCCAATTTTGGAGTGTTTGCAAACCAAGTCTTCGTCATGGAGTCTGGAACGAATGCAGGTCTGGCAAAAATTTGCTTTTTTTTCAACTCTTAGTTTTAACGATTTTTTAAGAAGTACGAGAACGCGTTCAATCCTCGTATGAATTTCTGGTACTTTGGACAAAGTTTTCATAAATTCGCAAAGAATTTCCGGTTGCATAGAATTCAGATTTTTCTTCAAACTTTCTACAATCTCGGTGTTTTCATTTGCAGGAGAATCCAAGGGTTCCATAAAATCGATATCACAAGGCTGTGGTTTGAAAAATAGAGTTTCTTTTATTTCTGAATTAATCGCTTCAAAAACGATCATTTTCACTCCGAGCCGTGCTTCCATACTTTCAATTAAATTTTCCGTTCGAATTTCCAGCCTGAACCAAGGGTGAATCATGAATGAAGAATCTTCAATTCCAAAAGCAAATATGCCGATCGCTGGAACTTCAATAAATTCGTTGAAATTTCCATTTGCTACTGATGAGAGCGTTATACGATCACAATCATTACTTGCTTTCAGTAACAAACTGTGCCTTCCAATTGGATCTCTTGCAAAGTACAAAGTTTTTTTATTTCTTTGATAATATACGATGCTGTATGGTCCCTTGATCTTCTTCAACGTTTCCACAACGTTTTGGCTCGCGTTGAGAACATCTCTAAGCGTTTCAGTGTCTGCAACATCGTCTTTCGTCTGTAAAACAAAAATTTATGTTGCTTCAAATTTTTCCTCTGGGAAGGAGAACAAGAAAAGCAAAAATAGGAGAACGATTAACTGAGGAGAGAAGAGGTTTGATTTAGACACGAATTAAGCTAATTTTTTCACATTTTCGTTGCCAGAAACTTACATTTTACAGAATGCATACATTTGTCATAATAAAATTTCACAAATTAGCAGAGTTTTCGAGTCGTGAAGAGAGAGAGAGAGAGAGAGAGGTTTTAAACGCGTTTATCGCGAGCCGAGAACTAAATTCACAAGAAAAATTCAGATAATTGAAAAATTTCAACGGCTATGAATTTAAAAAAACATATTTTGAGTTACGATTCAACCATGCGAACTTCAAAATCATCAAAATATTTATTAAAGTTTGCTCGATCTTTGGAAAGAAATTCGTTTTTTTTTTTTTTTTCAGCTGAATCTAAAATAGTAAAATATGAAATATGAAAATCTTCGTTTTGGGTCCAAGCGCTTTGAGGAAGAAAAATTGGAATAAATCCTACAGATTAAAAACTTTTTGGCATAAAATTATTTTCGTCGCCCGTTTTAACGATACAAACTTTAACACCGTACGAATACTTACTAGTTCTCCTGAAAATATATCACCGTTCCACAATAAAATATTTCCATCTGTGTCGATGCAAGGCTGTTTGAAAAGCTGTGGTCCTTGCATCCATAAAATACTTGTTACGAAGAAGCCTCTCCATTGGTCGAATAGATTTTCAAATTTTTCTCCAAAATAATCTGGTCCTCGTCGCTCTATCCCACATTTGCAATCAACATACTGTAAACATTGTTAAAAAAAAAGTGATAATCATAATGCTGAAAAACTTAATTGACGATTTTAAGACTTCGTCGAGGTTGCAGACGAGAGGTGCAGAAAAAACCATTACGGACGAAGTGCTAAGCAAATGTTAATTTTCATGTTTCATTGCAACATTTTTTGTATAATTTTTACAACTCTGTACACAAGAAAAATGAAGAAAAGGTTTTAAGCACCTTAATGACGCGTGTATAATGATAAAAATTGAACAATTAATAAAAAATACCCTCCAAGTTTTTTTGATAGTTAAAAAAACGTTGAAATGTACAATGGTTGGATGTAAAAATTATTCAATTATTCTGTCGAAATAAATTTTCGCATTATTATGAATTATTATAAATGAATGAATGAAATATGATAAAAATTGAATGAAAAAAAAAAAAAAAAAAAATCGAAAAATGAGGGACTGTAGGAACGGAATTATTGACAACGTCGCACTGACAGATTTCACAAACCTAAAAAACGCGAGTGTTCGAATCAGATTATTTGGAACAAAAAAAATCGAAACTGTTCATACAATAATGTGAGTAATGCCCAAGAAACCGGTTTTAGGAATATAAATTTAAATCCCAATAGAAATTACAAAATTAACGTACATCAGGAATGTTTTGATCTTTATTTTGACCACGACCGTTCCAAATCGTACAAAATATACCGCACATGTTCGCGGCGACCAATACTAACCTATCCTAAACGTCTTTTCGTCGACAACGTGGGGTAGGGGACGTCATGGTTGGTCATGGAGCATTAGTGCGAATTCCCAAAGTTTTCTGGGGAAATAACGTGATTGCTGCTAGGGACAACAGGGGGCAGACTAGTCGAAATAAAATTAAGTTAGCTCTCTACAGCATCGCGCATGCCCCGGTGGAGGGAGCCTATAAAATGAGAAGACGGAGAATTTGTAGCATTGTCGCGCATACACCGGAACGTGTAAGGTCGTCACAAAGGAGAAGTAGAAGAAGAAAAATTTATAATATTCCTTCATATTCTATTTCTCGAATTTTGTCGATATTTGTCAAATAAAAACAAAAGTGTTATTAACATCTTACCCTGGTTCTGGTTCAACGGATTAAACTCAGATACAAAAAAACAGTACGTATTTTTGTTTTGAACGAGACAAAAATTTCAAACAAAAATGCATCCACCAATTTCGTCGTCCAACGTATTTCAAATTCACGGAGGTGGCGATGAGTTTGAAAGCAGACAAAAAGAAATTTTTGAACAATTGTCTCAGGCTGGTAAAAAGTTTAACAAATTGGAGAGTTCTTCGAGCTTGTTACACCAGCTCGTAATGCCAATGGGAAGTCGGCGCTCGTTCATTCAAGAAAAGCGCAACGAGACGCTGCAATACTGCGGAAGGGAAAGTATTTTCAATCGTCCCGAAGGACCAGCACCGTCGAAAGGACGCAGGAGCATCCCGGATCATCACAGACATCCGCACAAATGGACCAAATATAGTCTCGGAGATGTTTGTACGGAGCAAATGTCCGATCGAAGTAACGCTCAGGCTGCGTTCTCATTCCTGCGAGAATTGAGAGCACGAAGGAGCGTTAAAGTTTTGGACGAAGAAAAAGTTGTTGAAATGACTGGCGAGAATGTTGAGTCGGAAAGTTCAATAATGCCGATGCTTCGACGTAAATCTACTACTCATATACCATTCAGGAAGAGCGTAAGGAGTAGCATCGAAAAAGAAGAATCCGTTGTGATTTTCAACCCTGCCGATCAACCACTTTTTCGAAACGGCAAAATTATTCTGCCGGAGTATGTCGTTGGACAAAAACAGGAGAAAATGAAGACTGTAAGATCTGTGGTCAAAGTTGATAGAACGAAGCAACTGAGACTCGATCACTTGGAGGAGATTGATGAATAGTTTTATATTTATAAATATATTTATAATGTAATATCTGTAATATAAAATAATATGTAAAGTTATGCTGTATGTAAATATGTAAATGTATATATTAAATATAAATATATATAAATATAAGTAATAAATATAAATATAAATAAATATAAAAATTTATATGTAAATATAAAAATATGTAATATGTAAAGTAATAATGTAATATAAAAAGAAAAAATATATACTGAATAAATATATACTGAAAAATAATGACTGGAAATGATTTTTATCAAGCGCCCTATTAATTGCAGAAAATTAACATCATAAGTAGATCAGTTTATATTGTATGACCGTAAAATCGTTTTAAGATAAGAATTAAAGGATTTCCTCCTGGTATTTTTAGATTTTCATGTGGAAATTTTGATTATTATACAAAACAATATTTATCAACAAATTATCACGTGTATATTAAAAAAATTACATGAAAAAAGTAAATTACAGTAATTGTCTGACCGTAAAATCGTTTTAAGATAACAATTAAAGAATTTACTTCTGGTATTTTTAGATTTTTATGTGGAAATTTTGATTATTATACAAAACAATATTTATCAACAAATTATCACGTTTATATTAGAAAAATTACATGAAATTTAACGTATATATTAGAATAATTACATGAAAAAAGAAAATTACAGTAATTGGTAATTCGCAAAATTAGCTCATTGGATATCGATCATAAATGCCATAAGGTGATCTGTCAGTCTCGCGGTCGGTAACAAAGTAGATACACGTACGTTTTTCTCGGACACGCTTGATATTCAAAGAAAAAAAAGAATTACACGTTGTTCTCCTTTAATGACAAAATAACGTGTAATTCTTCTTTTTCTTTGAATATCAAGCGTGTCCGAGAAAAACGTGTATCTACTTTTCAGTTATCGACCCCCCACTCCTGCAACTGATAAATCGCCATAAGGGTGATTTTCATGAGCAATAATAATAATAATAATAATAAATACAAGCATTTTGGTAACTTACAAACAGTCGAAAACGCATGCGCAGTGAAAAAAAAGAGATGAATGTTAATTTGGTCTTTGTTGCACACGTATCTCGGCATCTTGTGTGGCTGATGAGCAAAGCAAAAGATCGTCACTTTGGTCAGCAGTCACTAGAGAATCTGCCCCCACTATCGAGCTTTTCAAACAAGTATATAAAAGTGTATACACATATATATATATATTCTCAAGAAAATCCCATCAAGATTCAGTCCCTTATTTCGTAAGAGTTGGAATATTTATTTTATCATCCCATTAGAAGAAAAAAACATAAATTTCAACACATCCAAACAATAGAACAAATCGTTCGTTCTTTGTTCATGTGACTGCGATAAGATTGCGGGTTTTTGAACCGCCTACTTCTCTTTTGTCTCGCGCGCGGGTCTCCAAGAGAATGCGGCTCGAAATCGTTACAAACTTCTAGCGCTATCGATTGACTGTCCGATTGGTTAAGCCAGTATTCCATGCAAGTATGGCTGCCCTGCCGTCACCCACGCAGGTATATACCAATTATTACATTAATTATGCCTCTAAATACACGTTATTTCATCATTTATCACCATTACATCGTTATCTTGACATATTGAAACATTATTTTCATCGATTTTTTCAAATCCTACGATTTTGTTTTTATTGTCATTATTTATCGAGACTCGTTGACACAACAATTTTTTTTTTTCTCCAACACTCGGCCGCGACGATCTGACAGTCCACGCATTGTCACTGTCATTCTTTCGAGATTTGTACAATTTTTCAATCACGTGTTCCTACAATTTTTCCTCATTTTTTACGACCTCAAAAAATGACATATCGTGGGTCAAAATCGCTCGAACGATCGAATTTTCAAAACATCTCTTGTTATTGTTCACTTTTTTTTCTTTAATCCTGCATTTTGAATACTCGTAATCCTGCAAAAAAAAAACTATTTGTAAAATCATCTAATCCTCAGTTCTTCACGATGTCTCATATTTTACAGCTGAATCTTAAAATCTACAAATTCTTGTAAAAAAAACAGCAACCTTTTTTTTTGCATTGTACACAATTTACTATAAATTGATGAAATTTTTGATTTTCTAGTCCAAATTTTCTGTTGTAACGCTAAAAATATTTTGACCTTCGAGTGATTCATTAATAACAAAATATGTGACAAAAATATCATGATATTTCAAGTAAAAACAGGGTGTGGACATCGGAGGCTCGTTAATAAGGTCAAAGTCTACGTTTTTATCGCATTTAGGGATTTCCGAGCCTATTTTTGGCCTTTTTTCACTACCGACATTCATTTTTCAATAAAAATACAAGTAAAACCTCAAATTTTCAAATTAATACACGGAGAAAAAAAATCTATTTGGTCAAGTTAAACTTGAACTGATATTTCGAAAAATCCTTTTGTAGATAAAATGAGAATTTTGGTAAAATTTGATGTGCGGCAAAGTAATTTTTGCAAATTTTCCAAAAATGATTATTCCTTACAGTAAGTTTTGTCTTAATTCTCATATTCCGTGCAAAAAACATTTGAAGTTTTACTCGACAAAACAAATCCGTTTTCTCCGTTTACAAATTAATCAGATTTTTGATGATTTTCAAGAATTTGAATAATTCCATTTTTTTTAGAGCTCATTAAACAACATTGCAAACAGTTGAATATAATTCTAAAGTTTGTAAAATACGTTGATAAAGGAAAGAAGCGCAATATGCAAAACTATAGATAAAAAATAAAATAATAATCGAACCGTGCGAAATGATGATTACAAGAAAATGAGAGATAAGATTTAAAGTTCTGATAAAATGAGACGCAGCGATTTAGTGGAATCTTAGGAAAGCTCGGTTACTACTGATACTAAAAATGCAGCATTGACTGTTTCATTATATTCGATTTTTCTGTGCTCTGCTATTAATTTTTTTTTTTTTTTTTTATATTCTCGACGATTTTTTGTTTTGTAGCATTGCTGAAAACAATTTTAATTCCATTGCTTTGAATTACAGTCTGAATTACAATAAACGATTGAATATTCAAATTATTCAAAATTTTCCACATGAGAAAAATCTCAAATACACAGAACGGGGATAAAATCTCAGCGTAGAGAGATTGGAAATCAAAAATTGTCTACTTTTAACAAAAAAAAAACATTTTGACTGGCTGGTTTTTAAGAATATATATTTTTGATTTTTGATTTTCCAAAAATTTAAGTTTTTAAGATCAGCGAGTCTCTATATTTATTAAATTCTTTTTATTACCTAGCGTATTGTTTTTAGTGGAATTGTAGAAGTTTATTGACACATTAAAAAAAGTTAATCAATGAGGCAATATATTTTTCTTTTGTTGAAATAAAACATTTGTGTTTTACAGGTGGCTGGAAGCCATGTTGCTATTTACGAAGCCTACTACAACCAGGTATTTGGAAAAAAGTTGCAATATTTTGCCTTTTGGTATTAAAAGAATATAAAATATTTATAAAAATGTATAAATCAACTTATTTTAATGAACTAACGATAAATTAACAGGTCGATCCTCAAGGCTATGGCCAGGTTGGAGCATTGGCAGCAGCCCGGTTCCTTAAAAAATCTCAGCTGAGCGACGTTGTGCTAAGTAGAATATGGGACTTGTCGGATCCGCAGTCTCGTGGCTCTCTGGACAAGTCCGGAATGTTCGTAGCTCTTAAATTATGTGCCTTTGCACAATCGGGACGTGAACTAAATATGGCGAATCTCAGTCAAGACATCCCACCACCAAAAATGGTAAATTTTTACAACAATATAATTGTTCATTACTAATCCTTACTTGCCACACCTCTGTAGAATTACGTATTTGCCACCATGGCGTCGATTTGAACCCCAGTGACAAAAATTGTTATAAAAAATGAACTACTGAATATTTCTACTTGAAAATTGTTTTAGAACATATTTAAAGCTTTTTTAAAAAGATAGTTTACTTTATAAAGCCAAAAATTAAATTTAAGTACACTAGAAAAAATGCTAAAGCCAACAAAAGTGGAAAAATGAGAACATGGAAATATAGGCCTGGGGTAGTTTTGTATCCCAAGGTGGCAAGTAAGGGTTAACGATTATCAATTATTTGCAAATGATCAATGTCGAATTTTTTCACACCAAATTGATTGAAAATTGTCCAAAACTTTCGACTTTTTCAATAACTTTTCCAATAAGCTTTCTTTTCTTTAAATTTGGTTCATTTTTTATATCGTTATTTGGAGTTGAAAATCTTTAAACGACAAAAAAATCTCCGACTGCGTATTCTAATAAAGATTTATGACTAAATAGGGCGAATTGCCGAAAATAGTACCGAAACCACCGGTTGCTGCTCCACCGGTAATAACTTCGGTAAGCAGCGGCGATTGGTCGATGAAACCAAACGAGAGAGCAAAATACGATCAGCTTTTCGACAGCCTCCAACCGTCAAACGGTTATATTCCTGGCAATAAGGTCAAGGGTGTTCTTATGGACAGCAAATTACCTGTTGATACACTTGGCAAAATTTGGGATCTTGCTGATATGGACAAGGATGGAATGCTTGATAGACACGAATTTGTCGTTGTATGTATTAGTTTCGTCGTAGTTATCATTCATTCATTCATTCATTTATTATGCGAAAACAAAAAATCTCATTTTAAGGAGCTTCACGCGTTAGGCAAACGTTGCACGAATTCCAAGTTTAATTGTTTAAAATTCGTATGAACCTTCTCAACAATAATACTCAACTGTGGCTAAAATTTGAGAAAGTTTTACCGTCTGGAAATCGAGATTTTTGTTGTGAAAAATCGTCTTTTTTCGTAACTTCGCACAAGATCTCGTGTTAAAGTTGCCATTTTAAACACTCAATATCTCGATTACTGGACAGTGAAACCTTTCCAAATTTTTAACACATTATAATATGATGCCCAAGAAGATAAACGCAAAATTTCAAAAAATTATCTTGCAAAAAATTGCATCTGCTGATTTTCCCATTATATTTTTATACTATTATTATAATTATGGCGCGTGAACCTCGTTAATACAATTTACTTTGAAAAACGAATCTTAGAACTGTCAATTCTTAATTAAAATACAACTGTCTTCACTCTTCATAGTTATTTATTTTTATGAAAGTTATCATTCGCACAATTTCGTGTTGACCCTTTTAGCCATTATGGAATTTCCGTTCTCCCTTCTAACTGCAGTTTTTTGAATTTTTTAATATTTTTTATTATTAAAGTACTATTTTCTCAGCGAATACCAGGTTTTTTCGTTCTACATAGTTCCCGAGACACACATAATTGCAAAAAATGATATAAATTCATTGGTTGTTCAACGCCCAAAATATTACTTATAAATGAATAATTTAATTTCGTACTTTTTCATTTAAAAAATTCATTTTCTACTAAACTACCATAATAATCGCGATGGTAATTTTTTTTATAAACGCACTACAACACAAGGATTTTTACAGAATTTATTCAAAAAAATCCGTTCGGTCGTTATTGTGTAAAAGAATAAATAAAAAATTAATGTGGACTTGTAAAATTTCGAGCTCAGATTCGTAATCTTAAATTTCAAGTAAATTTTCACGTAAATGGAAATGTATAGCTTTAACCGTTTACGATTTCGTGTTAGAGTCCATTTTTTTTCTTCCTTCAATTCATGGTAAAAAGAATCAAAATTGTTTGATTTACTATCACGATTTTTCTGCTATTTCGAAAATCTTCGTACCACCAATTTTTTTCTTATAAATTAACATTTATTTTATAGGCCATGCACCTGGTGTACAAAGCATTAGAAAAATATGCGATACCAAGCGTTTTACCCCCGGAATTGATGCCACCCGGGAAAAGAAAACCAGCACCACCCATTGTTGGACAATCGCCAGGAGTTCAAATTCCTCCGATGGCAACTCCTCCACCACCTATTCCACCATTACCGAATGCATCGACCGTCACTACCAATAATCTTGTCGGTCTCGAGCCGGTTAAGGTAAAACTCAAAATATAAATGCTTTTAAAATGCAATATTTGAAAATCAAACTTAATCATAAAAAAATATAACCTTTTTAATTTTCAATAATATTCCATCACTTCGTTGCTGATAGTGAGGAAAAAGTTTCGAAAAATTTCCGTCCATGACATATACGACGCAATTGGGTTGTGCAAATGCATTTTTTTTTTTTTTTTTTTTTTTTTTTTTAAATAAATTGCGTTATATATCAACTAGATGTACCTACGCTAGCTTTTTTTTCTCGGAAGAGATTGTCGAAAATTTTGCTGTGAAAAGCAGCCAAACACAATTTTTCAGTTGAGTTTTATACATATAGAAATGAGCAATGACTAAAAAATTGAAATCTACAAAATTTAAAAATTTTAAAAAATTCACGAAAATTACTGTAACTTTTTTTCTATTCGAAGCTGTCACTCCAGCCACCGCTCATTCTCTTCATTGTGGAGTTATCTTAAAATTTGTAATCAGTGTTTTTCATTTATAGTATTTTTTAAATAACATGAGAAATTTTAAAGTAAAAAAAATGATGAAAAATTGAATTTTCCGCTTCGCCTTCCCTGAATAAATAATTTATCGGAATGTACTACAGCCTACAAGCTATTCTGATTCATGGGCTTTATTCCTGTGAAAGATTTATCAAAATTCGTTCAGTGGTTTTCGCGCGAAAAGCGGCCAAACACAATTTTGCAGTTGATTTTTTTTTTTTTTCGTATAGACATTATAATTATGACGCGTGAATCTCGTTAATACGCTACAAAATAAAGTATTCGTTGCATCATCTTTGTAGTTATAATTTTTATAAATATTATTGAATTTGTAACTAATGATGTTCGAACATCAGATAATTCCAGTTGGCCCTAAGTGGGTTGTTACCCCAGAAGATCAAGCAGCAGCTGATAAACTCTTCCTTCAAGCTGATATGGATATGGATGGTTTCGTTTCCGGTTCTGAGATTAAAGATGTATTTTTGCAAAGTCGATTGCCACAGAGCGTTCTCGCAAATATATGGTATTAATTCTTTTAAATTATTATTCAAATAATAAAATTATTGATAAATAATTATTGATTATTAAAATGAATTAATCTTTCGTGCATTAACAACAACAAAATTTCAACAAATTTTGAATGAAATTTATGGAGGAAATTTATTATGAAAATGATTAAAATCGGAAGTAACTTTCGTAATGAAATTATAGGAGCTTGTGCGACATATGTCAAAGCGGAAAATTGAACAAAGAACAATTTGCATTGTCGATGTGGCTGATAAAACAAACAATGAAAGGTATCGATCCACCGACGAGCCTTACACCGGAAATGGTCCCACCGTCTCTGAGGAAAATGTCGGACGCTGTTGTGGTAAGAAAAATGAATTATTTTACAATTTTACAATTTTATAAACATTTCAAAAAACGATATCACAACATTGTTAATTATTTGAAGAGCTAAAATGTTTCTTTCAAATGTGACAAAAACTCTCGTTAGAAAAAGTGAATAACAAGTGGGTTTAATTGTGTTGTTTTTAACACTTGCTTCGTGATGGTTTTTTTCGCACCTCTCGTCTGAAATGTGGGACTTTCATGTCCGGCCAATATTTCACCCCCTCAATGCTGTCAAAAAATTCTGAAAAAATTCATGCTATTGCTCGAAACATTAAACTTGCGATATCTATTGTAAAATTCTCGAAAATTTTATTTTTTCATCAATTTTTCGTTAAATAATTACCTCAAGAACGTTGTATGGCGAGGGTCAAATGTAAATTTTTCTTTTCAGTTTTTCTTACATACAAAATGCTTTGCCAGTCTAAGTTGATTGAAAAAAAGTTGTTACAAATTAACTAAAGAACAACATACTCTAAATTCAAGATTGTCCGAGCTTCTGTTTATTCTGTCGACATCCAACGCTCGTGTGCGATTGTGATAATGTCGATCGTGCAATTAGTTAGTGATATAAATTGCAACAATAAAAGACACAGACGAGTGAGAGCTCAAGTTCACGAGATGAAAAAAAAGGAAGCGAGAAAAAAAACTTCGTAAATGATGAAAAATAAAAGAAATTAAAAAAAAGAAAAAGAAATAGAGAAGAAAGTACAAAATGGAAAAGAATCAAATTATCAAATGGTCAAAATGTAGATGCGGTTCAACAATACTACAGCAATATCTATAAGTCGCACAAATTAATAAGAAATTCATAATAACATCATAAAGAAATAGAAATTTGCAGCAATTAAATCGTCGACTTTTGACTGAGCCCCAAAATAAGCTTTTAATCTCTTATCCGCCCACTTTGTTCCTTCATTTTAATGTGTTATACGACTTTCAATTCTATTGCTTTCTGGGTTCATTTTAGTAACTAGGATTGTTGTAGGATGAGATTGAGATTTATAATCCTTTTCTTCTTTGGCTATATTTGCTTTCAACTGTTGTATAAAATTTAATTGTTGGACAAATTCTTTTAATTTCTTTCACGGTTTGAGGATGTTTTGTATTTTTCGACCATTCTCCACGGTGATGTACCTCTCGGGTATTTAGACACATGGCAGCGTCTCGACGCCAGTAATTAAGGACGTTGTATGGCGACGGTCAAATGTAAATTTATCTTTTCAGTTTTTTTTACATACAAAATGCTTTGCGGGCCTAAGTTTATTGAAAAAAAGTTGTTACAAATTGACTAAAGAACAACGTACTCTAAATTCAAGATTTTCCGAGCTAATCTGTATTTGTTATATAATAACGAAAATTTCAAAAAAAATTTACGACCAATTTTTTTGAAAAATTAAATAAAGATTCTTCGATGTTACATAAAAGCGTATGCAAAGTTTTAAGAGGCTTCACCATTTAGAAATGGAAATATTTAATGTTGAAAATTGAAACTTTTAACACGCGCTCTTATGAGAAACTGCTGAAAATTGTGATTTTTATAAATAAATATCTCGACTTCTATATGGTGAAATCTCTTAAAATAGCGCGAGCTATTAGATATCACTGTTTTCTTTGTGTGGTGAAAATTTGAAGGAATTCTATCGCTAGAAAATTTTACATACAGCGTCCTTAAATAGAGACATAAACTTTTTTCCCCGGACACGAAATCTCCAGGTTTATAGACGAAGTGTTGCGTTCGATCTAATTTGCCAATGATGACTTTTGCATCAAAAATGTTTAGAACCTTTATTATTAAAATAAAGGCATTAATATTGTTTTCCAGTAATGAAAATTTGAATTTTATTCAGTAGATTTTATTTCGAACATGAAAACAATCGACAGTTCAATTAAATTCTCATAATTATAGTTAAAAAACGTATTAAAAAATTTGATTGAACAATATTTTTTGCTTCAATGAATAGTGTAACGTTTTCGTCCTCTAAAGGCTCTCCAAAAAATAATTAGCATAACAGAGACAATGATAATAGCACCGATCATGAATATTCGATGATCAACTTTGAACTCCAGCTCGTTCGTAACTTGTAATCTTATTGTTCCTGCAAGTTCGTCCCTTTGCCAACAGCTGTAAATATTTGCATCAACAAAACGTAATTTTTTGATTAATATTCGTTGCTGTGGATCGATCGTAATACGCCCTTTCGTCGTTTTCTCTATTTCCGAAGGAACGACAATTTTTGTCCCTATTTTCCAAACAACAGGAACGTCTTCGTTCAAATTTCTAAAAATTTTATCAATCAATAATTTTTTTTTTTTTTAATTATTTTTTACACTTTCGTGTTTTTTGTTTTATGAAAAATTGTTTTTACCCTGGACACACGAGTTCTGCAGATTTGTCGTGTCTGCGATACATCGTCGTACGTTCAACAGAAGGACGAGGTTCTGGCAATCCTTGCAACATTGAAAATATTCCAGCACTGTTGTTCGCACTTTCTATTATATTTCCAGATTTGTCTCTAATCTCGAAAACCTCTTCCTTTCGGCACTTAATCTGCAACAATAATTCCAGAAATGGACATTCAAAGAAACGATTTTCAAATGAACTTGATATGCTAAGCTTAATCTTTTCCATTATCGATAAAAATATTTTGAGAACGATGTAAAATGTCGCAACTGGACATCCTGTTAAATTTTCCTTTTTTTTTTTTTGTCTATTTCGTTGAAGCGATATTTCGATAAATATGAAAAATCACCGACCTTGCAAAGTCCTTTCATAATTTCTGTTTTTCTTGAACGAATTCGCTTGATTTTTTGTATATACTTGGGCGTTTGGGGCGATCTGCATGGAAGTAGATTCCGAAATACTGGCAATATACTTGTAGCCAGTTTTTTAATTTCATCTGGCGATTTTTGATCTTCCTCTTCATCTGATACGTCTGTGGTTTCTTCTAACTTTGTTGTTTCTTCATTTGAGTCTGTCATATTTGTCGACGTCTCTGTATCTTTCGTTTCTACAAAATTGTGCTATTATTTCAATGTAGAAATGTTCGAATTTTTTCAAATTATTATTTCTTCTTTTTCCAATTAACGAGGTTCAATTAACGAATTTTTTTCAACATCATTTTTTGAAATTTTTCATTTATCTTCTTGAGCATCGTATTATAATGTATTAAAAATTAAAATGGCAACTTTAACACGAAGTCTTGTGGGAAGTTACGAAAAAAGACAATTTTTCACAAGAAATAATTCGATTTCTAGACGATTAAACTTTCTCTAATTTTACCCACAGTTGAGTATTATTGTTACGGAGATTTCTACGAATTTTAAACAATTAAACTTGGAATTTGTCTAACGAATGCCTAACGCGTGAACCTCCTTAATATTTGTCAGGACTCGAATATTAATGAATTTTCATAAGCAAAAAAAAAAAACAAATTGGAGACAAAATAGAAAACAAAAAATGTCACTACATCCGAACGATACAAACTTTAACGTCATTTTTTATTTTATTGCAAGGAATTTAAATGTGTAATATTTGATAATCACTTTACTTTTTTTTTCACCTCGTTTAGCAATACGATGAGAAGATACTGATCGTTTTTCTTCACGTTTTTCGATCCCACTCTCTTCTTCGTTATCCATCTGATCGTTGTGATGTTTTTCCATCTCGATTTCTCGAGCTGGGCGTTCGTCGCTTTCATAATTCTGGTTATCGCCTTTGATTAACGAAATAGTGCAATATCCGTATCTAATTTTTTGGCCAACTTTGCCGCAGGTTGAACAAGGCGACCAGGGAGTCCACAACGAGAAAACCTTCAATCCATAATCGTGAAGATTTTCTGACGGTGTTGGATTTTCGTTGGGACTGTTGAAAGTTTCAGGACGAACGAGACGCGTTTTTTCTGTTTTTACGCTTGCTACGTGCAAGAAATAAGGCGCAGAAGCTGTATCTTCCAACTGACACCAATAAATCCCCGCGTCAACCAGCTGAAAGTTCAATGCTTACGTTTTTCGAATTTTTCTAAAATTCAGACGAATTTTATTGACTATTTCTTTTGATGTTGAGCAACGCTTAACACGTAAATTAATAAATCGACGTTGAATTCGTGTTGCAGGATGTCTTGTTAACTTAGAAAAATGTTGATAACTATAGATACGTTTAATCATCAATTGACAAATGCAAAATTCTACAAAGTCATATTTTTATCGATATTTTTGTAAGAATAATCCGTATTTTTTAAACGATTTTAACGCACGACCGCTTATTCCGTTGCTCAAGAAATTCTCTACAAATTCACTGTGTCGATTTTTTTTTAAACTTGTGCATTTTTTAATAAAAGCTGTTTGTTTATGACACAGTTTTCTTGTGGTCGACTGCAACATTGAAACGGTGAAGTTAAAAGAAAAATCGACACGGTGAATTTGTAGAGAATTTGTTGAGGAACAAAATAAGCGTTCATGCGTTACAATCGCTTGGAAAATACAAATTATTCTTCTAAAAATATCGATTAAAATATGAATTTGTGGAATTTTGCATTTATCAGTTAATGGTTGAGCACATCTAGAGTTATGAATATTTTTCTATGTTAACAAGACGTATATTGCAAGACGAATTAAAACGTCGATTAAAACTGTCGTGAAGAATTTATTTGTCAGAAAAATCGTAGAAAAAACAGCATTAGGACTTACCTGGACATCGTACAAGTGCAAATTTTGATCATCCGGTGTTACGAGCACGTGGTCGGAAGTTTCAATCGGTACATTTGTCATATTATCGCTACTGCTGCTTCTATACATCCATTCGATCGATTCACTTTCAGAAAACTCGTCGGGTGATAAGCATAATTTACATTTCAATCTATTTCAACATGAAAAATCATTTTATTCTTTTAGGCTCTTAGTTGAGTGGTTTATAAAAAAATTTATCGTCTAAGTTCAAAGTATTTAACACTTGATAACATTGTGTCGAATTTTACATGACGGAAGTTCCTTCAAGAGCAAAAAGGGCTATGGGATATGTGGTTTTATCGGGACCTGCATCCTTCATTTGGTTTTTCAAGCACTCGTAATACTCATTCCACTGTTTCCGATACGCGTTTCGTAAAGTTTCGTTCGTCTTTGGATATTCGAGGTCCATGATGTCCAGAAATAATTCGTTACCTTGTAAAAACAAAAAAAGGGAAAAAAAATCCTCATCGTTTCAAAACGTAGCTTAACCCTAGAATTTATGACGAATTTAGAAAAAATAAGATTCTTTGTTAAGGACGTTGTATGCAAAATTTTCTAGCGATAGAATTTCTTCAAATTTTAAGAGGTTTCACAATGTAGAAGTCGAAATATTTATTTATAAAAATCACAATTTTCAGTAATTTCTCATAAGAGCGTGTGTTAAAAGTTCCTATTTTCAACATTTAATATTTCCATTTCTAAATGGTGAAGCCTCTTAAAATTTTGCATACGCTTTTATGTTATATCGAAGAATCTTTATTTAGTTTTTCAAAAAAAATCGGTCGTAAATTTTTTTCAAAATTTTCGTTATTATAGAACAAATAAAGATTCACTCTGACAATCTTAAATTTCGAGTATTCTGTTCTTTAGTCAATTTGTAACAACTTTTTTTCAATCAACTTAGGCTCGCAAACCATTTTTTATGCCAGAAAAACTGAAAACAAAAATTTACATTAGACCCTTCTTTGTGTTTAAATTAATCTTTCGTCTACTAAACTTTTATGAAATTCAATTTTGTCCACACCATTTTATTTATTTATTTTTTTGAAAAAAAAAAAAAAAATCCATAGATTTCAAGTCTTTTTTATCAGTGTAATAATGATTTTTTAGCCGGAAATTAGAAAAAGGTAAAAAAATTGGAGAAAAAAAAATATCGTTGAAACAGTATATGAGAAAAAATAGATAAATGTAGTGAATAAACCTTTTTTGCCCTTAATAAGGTCGTTCATCTTTTTCTTGAGGGATTCAAATTTACTTTTAATTTTTCTCTGCAATCCCAAGCCCGAAATATTCTCCATAATAAAAAGGACATAAAAAACGTGTAATAATAACATTTTAGATTTTTTTCCTCGATGAATGTTGTTATGAAATAATTTTTACGACGTTAAAACAACAAGAAAATTAGTGAAAACTTGTAAACTCCATTAAATTGCTGAATCAAATTAAGAGTCAAGGTTAATTCTGACAAAATTGTCGTCGTTGATTTTCGTTTCGATGAATTTGCGTTTGTAAAAATTTCGCAATTTTTCTATATTCGAAGAATTCCAATTTGGGCCATAGAGCTCGGAGAATCTGAGGCATCTCGATTTTTCTTGAAGTTTCTTCACGCTCCGATAGTTATGAGCTCTTTGAACCTCAAGTGCAAGACTTCGTGGCGTATCTCGAATTAAAAACGGCTTTGTTACGTTCAAACAAGCCGATAGGTCAGTCGACTCTTTCGAAGACTGCACAACTCCTATTTTTTCTGTTTCCTTAACTCGTTTATTTCGTTTACTCATTTTTCTTTACCATGCAAATAATGTTTTAATCACAATAAGAAAAATGAAGGAAAAAAAAAAAAAACACCAAAAAAAACAAAATACGAACTATGGGATAGATAAAATTCTAAATTATGACGACTTCAGAGTCAATGTCATTGTTGGCCTAATAAAAAAATAAAAAAAAATTTAAAAAAATCCAGTAATTCTAATGACGTTGAACTTTGCATCGCTGGAATGCAACGAAAATCCTTTATAATTTATAAAACAATTGAAAATTGACATTCAGTGTTTTTCTACGATAATTGAACAACATTTTTCTACGACTCGAAAACTAAATCTGCTAGAAAAATTACGACGATTTTAAAAATTTAACAAAAAACAAAAAATGAAAGAATAACAAGAAATCATTGGGTTCCAACGATGCAGACTTCAATATCATGTAATTCTATCAATACATCGAAAGATTTGTTGTTTCGTTCTTAAGTCAATAATCAGGTTTATTTTATCGTGATTATTTTTTTTTTCAGCCACTTATATCGATGAAGTTACATAATATCTTCTTTTTTTTTTTAATACGACCGTCTCAATACGTTTCAAGAAACTTGACAGAATTTTTTCAATATTTTCAATACTGTAATTTTTATTTTAAAAATAAGGAATCGATTTAAAACTGCAAAGATTTTATTATTTTGAGCTTGGACTAATAGAAATTTTTCTTATTATCTTTATTCATTTGTTATTATATTTTTAAATGCAAAAAAAAATTTCGTATAAAATAATTCGACGATTAGATTTTATTGAATGAAAAAGAAAATGGAAAAAGAATAAAATGATTATTTGAGTAAAAATTTCGAATTATTTTCAGGAAAATAACAACATAACGGGCTATTCAAATCCTGAGCTTGACATGATAAGCAAAGACATAGCAGAATTGGCACGTGAGAGGCGAGCCATGGAACAGGATATTGCTCAAAAAGAAGCGGATATTAAAATCAAGAGTGGAGAAATAAAAAGTCTTCAAAGTGAACTAGACACGCTCGCTGCTACTCTGAAACAGTTGGAAAGTCAACGTGGCGAAGCACAGAAAAGACTCAACGATCTGAAAGCTCAGGTACGAAAAAAAAAAAAAAAAAAAAAAAACAAATTTTTTAATATTTCTTTGTTGATCCTGTGGACGTGATAAATGTTGAATGTACGCTGACAATTAGATGCATATATTACATCATATTTAAATTTCACTGTTGTGACAATTCATAAATTTAGAGACATAAATATTGAAATTTTATTTGGTATTATGGTAATTATTGGTATTGTGCGAGCCAATAATCATGATTAATGGTAGACGTAGAAATTATTTCAAGAATTTGCTCCTTAGTTGTCCCTTTAATTAGTCACTTTATTGAACAGTTAACCCTTACTTGCCACCTTCGGGTACAAAACTACCCCAGGCCTATATTTCCTTTTTCTCATTTTTCCACTTTTCTTGGCTTTAGCATTTTTTTTAGTGTACTTGAATTTAACTTTTGACCGTATAAATTAAACAATCTTTTAAAAAAAGCTTTCAATATGTTCTAAAACAATTTTCAAGTCGAAATATTCAGTAGTTCATTTTTTATAAAAAATTTTGTCACTCGGGTAGAAATCTACCCCAGGCCTATATTTCCTTTTTCTCATTTTTCCACTTTCCTTGGCTTTAGCATTTTTTTTAGTGTACTTCAATTTAATTTTTGACCGTATAAATTAAACAATCTTTTAAAAAAAGCTTTCAATATGTTCTAAAACAATTTTCAAGTCGAAATATTCAGTAGTTCATTTTTTATAAAAAATTTTGTCACTGGGGTAGAAATCTACTCCAGGCCTATATTTCCTTTTTCTCATTTTATCACTTTTCTTGGCTTTAGCATTTTTTTTAGTGTACTTAAATTTAATTTTTGGCTGTATAAAGTGAATAATCTTTTAAAAAAAGCTTTCAATATGTTCTAAAACAATTTTCAAGTCGAAATATTCAGTAGTTAATTTTTAATAAAAAATTTTGTCACTGGGTACTAGGCACTGTGGCAAGTAAGGGTTAATAAAGATCTGTAGAATCAAACATGGTTTTCAACAATCTAGTATTTTATTCCGTTTTTGTATGAACACGAGAATCCAAGTTGCATGTGATATTGAAGTTTGCGTCGTTGCAACGCATCAGACTTAATTTTTTATTTTATTTTTCCATAGTACAGCCCTAAATTTGTACATAATAGTGTGGCCACAATAATTGGATAATTTTTGTTTCGAGACGTCAAAACTAGATAAGCATAAAAAATTGGGTGGCAATAAAAAAAATTTTGAACTTATAAGTAAAAATTTCTTTTGTTCTTCGTTCCAACGACGCAAAATTAAATATCATAGTTGCATTCTGTGAAAAAACCTTTTACACTAATTCGAAGAAAAAAAAAATGAAACCTTATAGAATATCGAGAACGAATGGGAATAGTTTCTATACTGAAAATAATGTTTTAAATGCATTTTTAGCATGAATCATTAATCATATTTGCCCAAATTTAATTCTCCCAGATATATATAAAAAAAAAAAAAAAAAAATGTATAAAGGAATGGAGCACGTGCTATTTACGATTAATGGCTAGCGCATATAATTTATTGCTTTTCATGTTCATTGTCATATTTTTTTGTTAAATATGTAGTTTTGTTGTTCATTTGGTCTCGTGAAACATTTATATTCGTTATTTTTGGTGAAACTCATTATAGTTATTGTTAATTGGATAAATAATTTCGTGTTTAGACGTCGATGTAACGTTCCAGTAACATATTTTTGTATTTTGTCATTTCTTGAATTGAAGATTAATATTTAAAATAATTTCATTAAAAATTATTAGTAAAGCACTATTGCAAAAGTCTTGACACGAAATGGTAATATTTTCAAATTTCGTGGATTACGCACACGTTACAATGATTTTGTTTTTTCTTTAACTTTTGTTATTTTTTTGTTCCTTTTGTTTGTTTTCGTTCTTTTTTTTTTTTTGTCTTTTTTTTTCAATTTTGGTGTGTAGCGAGCCGATGTAGATAGAGAATTGACTGAAATCGAGAAGGAAACCCGCGAAGAACAGGAAAAGGTACAAACACACGAAATATTATTATTTTTTTTTTTTTTTAGAAATTGTTTCTCTTCTTTTGTATTTTTTATTTTCATCTGGATCTTGCCACTTTAACACATAAAACTTTTCTCGAATATCATCGAAAAATATAAATGACAGATTTTTGAGTAAACATTAAAAATTATTAGTCACGACTCAAAACTCAAGACCAATTGTAATGCACTTTTATTTTTTACGTATCGTTTTTTATGATATTTAAAAAAATATGTAAAGAAAAACACTTCAATCCCATGTCGAAGGATTTACATTGCAGTACGTAAAGGTATGAGATGAAAAATTAAATAAATTGCTTCCGTTAATCATTGCGTTTTTCTCTCACAGTGTCATTTTTTTTCATCGTAGACTTATTTTCATTGAAAAATATTTGACAATTTACCAATTTCATTAACCACCTCGATCTTGGTCGCATTTTTTTAACAAAAAATCTTATTTTTCGAAATTAGAATTTATAATCCATTTTTTTTACGTTTTAACGAGAGCTTGTAATAATTTTTATTATATTATCACTTTCATATGATGTTTTTTTTCATAACGAACATAATTAAATACGAACAATTTGATTTTATTAGCATTAAATTGACGAAAATGTCATTTAAAAACTAAAAGATTCAGATCATCAACAAAAACAGATTTTTTTCGACACTTTTTGATCGTTAAGATTGCTCGACTACTTGAAATATTCATTTTATAACAATGCAATGTATGAATGCATGAATACTCAATTAAATTACTTTGATTAAATATTGATAACGAAATTGGTGAAAAAAACAAATTATTGTTTAGTTTTTTTTTAATGATTGCTTAGCTAATGGTTCTGCATAAGAAATTGCCTATGAAAAAATGTGCATGTGCATCGTGCATCGTGCACTCTGACATCATTAATTCTTAATGCTCATTCTTCGTTAAGGACGTTGTGTACAAAATTTTCTAACGATAGAATTCCTTCAAATTTCCACCAATCAAAAAAAATAGTGATTTCCAATAGCTCGTGCAATTTTAAGAGATTTCACCATGTAGAAGACGAGATATTTATTTATAAAAATCACAATTTTCAGTAATTTCTCATAAGAGGGCGTGTTAAAAGTTCCTATTTTCAACATTAAATATTTCCATTTCTAAATGGCAAAGCCTCTTAAAACTTTGCATACGCTTTTATGTAACATCGAAGAATCTTTATTTATTTTTTCAAAAAAATCGGTCGTAAATTTTTTTCGAAATTTTCATTATTATATAACAAATACAGATTAGCTCGGAAAATCTTGAATTTAGAGTATGTTGTTCTTTAGTTAATTTGTAACAACTTTTTTTCAATCAACTTAGGCTCACAAATCATTTTGTATGTAAGAAAAATTGTAAAGAAAAAATTACATTTGACCGTCGCCATACAACGTCCTTAAAACTCATACATTGTGTTCCAACCTGGAAATCGACATTTCTTTTCAATGAATATTCCTAAAATTAAATATTGGGATTTGAAGAAAGATTTATAAATTAATATTCAAAACAGTAGTAACAATATTTTAGTAAATTGATAAAATCGTCATTAATTAGTTCCCCATAACAATAGCAGCAAAAATTGATCAAACTACGGATATAAATAATTATTGTTTTAATGGATAATATAATAATTATTAAACCCAAACATTTATCCCTAATTTTGTGCACATTCTTTAATTCGATAAAAAAAATTCACATAATTCTGCATTCTCATTCAAATATAAATATAAAAACAATCTTCACTTATTTTTCACTCAATAAACCAGAGAAAATATCTCATACCTGGAAAGTAATACAAAAAAAAAAATTAATATTTTTAACAATGAGGAACATTTAAATCGATATAAATGAAAAATATACAAGTTCATAATCATTTATTTTCAATTCTCGAATTGAAAACTTTTATTAAAGTATATCTTCGTTTTTGTTTTTTTTTTTTTCTCGAAAAAATTCTTCACAGGTGGACAAATTGCGTCAACAAGCAGAAGAGCAAGAATCAGTTTTGCGCACTCAAGAAGACGAACTTAATTCAAAGAGACAAGAGTTGGAAGGTCTTCGTCAGGAAGAACAACAGCTTGAGAAACAACAAAATCAGAGCAGAGAACAACTCAACGAGTTAACAAAAAATCTGCAAAATACTCAACTTCAAATAAGTCAAGCAAAAGCAAAAATAACGCATCTTGAGGAACAGCAACGACAAATGACCGATGCGATCGCTATTTATGACTCGGCACTGGCCGCTGGCGATCCGAGACTCGTTCCGGACACGAGCCTCAACTTTAATCCAGAAATAGAGGACGTTGAGTGAGTATTTAGCAATTGGCATTATTTATGGGCTATTAATATTTGTCAAAAGCCAAAGTACTTTTTTTTTCGTTTTTTCATTCTTATTTTACTCGATTCTTAAAAATTTTGCGATTAAGAAAATCGTTTAATTTACGCAATGAAATTAAATGTGGCAGAATATGAATACGTTTTTTTACAACTTTTTGCTCGAATTAATTTATAAATTTGCATTTTTCTCGTATCGCGATATTGGATTAGTGGAAGTTTTATTTTTATTTTTTCACTCTTATTTTACTCGATTCTTAAAAATTTTGCGATTAAGAAAATCGTTCAATTTCTGCAATGAAATTAAATGTGGCAGAAGACGAATACGTTTTTTTACAACTTTTTGCTCGAATTAATTTGTAAATTTGCATTTTTCTCGTATCGCGATATTGGATTAGTGGAAGTGTTATTTTATTTTTTCATTCTTATTTTACTCGATTCTTAAAAATTTTGCGATTAAAAAAATCGTTTAATTTCTGCAATGAAATTAAATTCGGCAGAAGACGAATGCGTTTTTTTAAAACTTTTTGCTCGAATTAATTTGTAAATTTGCATTTTTCTCGTATGGCGATATTGGATTAGTTAAAATTAGAAAATAGTTTAGTACTCATTTTTAATGGAATAAATGTTTACAGCCAGGAGGAACAAAATTCAAAAAGAATAAACAGTGTGGGGGATGCGAGTGATGGATTCTCAAACGGTACGATGGCAAATACAGGTTTTGGTATGCAAGGAGATCCGTTTTCATCGAGCAAAGCGAAAGAAGCATTTGGTGCTACGAACGAGGCAGATCCGTTCGCAAGTGCATTCGATGCACAACCATCGAACGTTGTAAGTCAAAGTAGAAAAAAAAAAGAAAAAAAATTAGATTGTCTGTAGTAATCGCTAGTGCTTAGCAATTTTTTTTTTATTTTTTTTTTTATTAAATCATTTCTTGCATCAACAATGAATCATCGACCGACAGAATTCTGCAACAAATCCTGGCGGTTTCTCGAGTGATCCCTTCGCATCGACTAAACAAGATCCATTCGATCCGTTCGGTGATGGAAAGAAAAAACAGGAAATATCAACCTTAGAGGATGCACCGGTTTGTAGTCTCATTCACACCATTTTTTATCTTTATATTCAATCATTAACTTATTATTTTGTATCACTATCAATCATTCTACCTTTTAAATGCCAGACTATTCGGAGCACTTTTGTAATTTTTTTTCTATCAGTACAACAATCATTTGCTCGATTTTTAGTCTTGGATCTTTGCTTCTGCATCGTTATTCGTAGCAGTATTTTATCGAATTTAATTAACTATTTAATTTAGTGTTCATTATATTAAATTGTTTTTAATTTATAAGTAGAAAAATATTACGAAATAGTGAAAAAAAATGTACAGATTGTCACAACTAATGCAGCTACGTTATTTTTTTTGCTAAAAAATCACAATTTGTTCTTATTTCAATAGATTTTTTTATGTTTGCTTATTTAACGTGACTTTTGGAAACGTAGAAAATTTTTATATGATACACGATTATATTGTTATTGCACCGATACAATTTATAGGATACAATCTTTAAGTTTTCATCGGTGAAAGTTCATTGTCAATATAATTGATAATAATAACATTTGGGAACGTGGAAATTGATCAAATCTACTTTGAGGACGTTGTATGGCGATGGTCAAATGTAAATTTTTCTTTTCAGTTTTTCTTACATACAAAATGCTTTGCGAGCCTAAGTTGATTGAAAAAAAGTTGTTACTAATTGACTAAAGAACAGAATACTCGAAATTCAAGATTGTCACAGTTAATCTTTATTTGTTCTATAATAATGAAAATTTCGAAAAAAATTTACGACCGATTTTTTTTGAAAAACTAAATAAAGATTCTTCGATGTCACATAAAAGCGTATGCAAAGTTTTAAGAGGCTTCACCATCCAGAAATGGAAATATTTAATGTTGAAAATTGCAATTTTCAACACGCGCTCTTATGAGAAACTGCTGAAAATTGTGATTTTTATAAATAAATATCTCGTCTTCTACATGGTAAAACCTCTTAAAATTGCACGAGCTATTGGAAATCACTATTTTCTTTGAGTGGTGAAAATTTGAAGGAATTTTATCGCTAGAAAAATTTGCATACAACGTCCTTAAACCAGAGTCACAGCGTAGCAGGACGAGCCCCTGAGCCATTTCAATATTTTTGTCAGAACTGTTGATCAAGTTTTCGTTTTATCAAACACTCGACTGTTTATGAGAACGCTAAGAAATGAGTGACAATGAGTTTCAGAACATAAACACCGTTCTGTTTACTATTAGTTACGAAAAAATTGTTCGTCTGTCGTTTTAAACTTTCGATTTTAATTCTTTTTTTTTTTTTGTTTAAAGGATGGACTGTTATACATTTTCGAAACTTGATGAAAATTTGATAAATTTTTTTCAAGTTCAACAAGAAATTTGTCGGCAAATTACAATTTTTTATACATTTTTAAGTGATAAATTATTGTTCACTGATTATTATTGAATCACTGTCTCGTCTGCATGACAAATTCTTGAAACCTACTTTTTCTTTCGGATTTATTGATCCTAAGAAAAAGAAACTGTCGCTTTAAAAGACAGCTTTCCTTTATGAAAATGAGATTTATTTCAATGTTTTTCATTTCTTTTCAAATGATTTGACAAGTTGCACCACTGTTTCTCCTTCAGGACATTTACTCTTTTTCTTCATAAGCTTTTTACAAGCTCACATTCTTTTTTAATTTCACCTATACCACTAATATCGTGCACACACCAGAGAATGCATTTTCAATTTAAATTCTCGATATTAAAAATATATATATATCTGTCTCGTCGAGTTTCAACGTAAATGGTTTTTTTCTTTTTTTTTTTTTTTTTACAAATTTTAAAATCTACCAATTAATCAATATTTTTTCATTGTTTCTTCGTGATTGTCTACAGAAAACCCAAAAACGTTCAACATATTTTTACCTCATGTTTGCATAAAGATTTTGGACATTATTAAAAAAAAAAGAAGTATTTCGTTAAGAAAATTTTTCAAAATCGTAATACGGAATTGAACAAAAATATTTTGTTAAAGAAAAAAAAAATGTCTTTATATCATTTAAAATTGTACACTTATTTAAATTTTATAAGTTAATTCGTGTTTTTTGATGAATTTTAAAACAGGCGATAAAAGATCCATTTGGTGAGGATCCATTTGCAAATTTGCATGCACCGACTCGTGCAGAAAGTCCGAGTCCGGCATTGCCACCGAAAAAAGCAAAACAGCCACCACCGCGACCTGCGCCACCGAGACCAGCAAGCGCACCAGGAGGCCCGGGCGGACCTTTACGAGCGGCACCAGCCCCACCAACGCCCTCGCCGACACCAGATCCATTTGGAAATGCAAATTCTGATCCATTCGCCGCTCAAATACCATCGATCGACAATGCAAACGGAAATACATTTATGACTGGCAGCACAACGAGCTTCGCTGATTTTGCAAACTTTGATTCCAAGGTACCAAATCTAAAGAAATATATTTTTTTTTTTATCACCATTTTTAGTTTATTCGTTGATTGCCATTTTTGTTGCTTTTACTGTGTACGTTGTTTATTGCCAGTATTTAATTTATATTTATTTATTTATATATTTATTTATTTATTTATTATTATTTTACAGATTTTTTTACGGTTTTCAGTTCGCCGCGTTTCCTTATGTTCTCATACGATCTCCCCTTTTTTCCATTTGAAATAATTTTCATCAATGTTACTCCTTTTTCATCATCACTTTTCTCCTCACCTTTCGGATTCTCACTTTTCGTTAACTTCCACATGTTTACGGGAAGATTTATTATTGATATAATAATTATTTATAAAGATAAATTGGTCATATTATGAGATAAAGTGCGGAAAGATACGAATATTAGATAAAATTACGTTTTTTTTTCCCAAAAGTATTTTTATTTTTAGCGATACATAAAACTGGATCAACTGATCAATCATCAAATCATAAAGTAATAAACTGTCATCGGAACAAACGAAGTGTTTTTCTTTTTTGTTCTTAATTTTGAAGTCAAATTTTGATACAACTATGAGATTCCAAATTTTCACACACTTACGACGCTCCCAGCTGTCAAAGTGTTGAATCAGAGTCTCATCTCTGATGGGATCATTTTTTTTTTCTTATTTATCCTCATCCAATAATCCCTCATTTGCCTATTCCGATGTTGCATAAATTTTGGTTGCATTAATTTAATTTTTCAAGTATGACCGTCTGTTTATATCCACGAGCAAAATAGTTTTTTAGTATTATAACGATGCAGTTATCACTTTTTTTCTACACGATATTTTTTTGAGGTTTTATGGCAGTGACCACCTTAGTCAACGCTGTGTTGAATTTTTTAAAGAGTTGTGTGCAACGTTTTACACATAAATTAATAAATTAATTGAATTAAATTAAATTGAATTAATTTAATTGAATTAGTAAATCGACGGTGAATTAGTCTTGCAGGATGTTTTGTTAACTTAGGAAAATGTCGATAACTATAAATATGTTTAATCATCAACTGATAAATGGTAAATTCTACAAAGTCATATTTTCATCGATATTTTTGGAAGAATAATCCGTATTTTTTAAACGATTTTAACGCACGAACGCTTGTTCCGTTGCTCGAGAAATTCTCTACAAATTCATTGTGTCGATTTTTTTTTAAACTTGCCCATTTTTTTATAAAAGCTATTCGTTTATGACATAGCTTTTTTGGGATCGACTGCAACATTGAAACGGTGAAGTTAAAAAAAAAATCGACACAGTAAATTTGTAGAGAATTTCTTGAGGAACAGAATAAGCGTTCGTGCGTTAAAATCGCTTGGAAGATACAAATTATTCTTCTAAAAATATCGATTAAAACATAACTTAGTGGAATTTTGCATTTATCAGTTAACGGTTAAGCAAATTTATAGTTTTGAATATTTTTCTATGTTAACAAGACATACCGCAAGACGAATCCATCGTCGATTAATGAAATTATGTGTTGAACGTTGCAAACAACTGTTGGCAAATGTCAACATCCATTTGACTAGGAAAGTCACTGCTGTGAGTCCTTAAATGAGCTTTCGAATAAGTTCGAGTAATTTGTCAGCTTTGTTGCACGGAATCGGCTCACATTAGTTTACGAAATGCGGATTAGCTTTGTCAAATAATTCACTGTAAGGTTTTAAACAAAAACCGTTATATTAAGAATTATTTTCAATAATAATTATCCGATTTTAAGTCGTAAATGATGAATTTTTTCAATTTTATTTCAGAAACTAAATCGTTTTATTAAAATCGTCTTTAACGTATAATCAAGAGGTATATAATATTTGAAAAAAAATAAAATAAAATAAAAAATAATAAATTTATGCAACATTCGTCCCTGCCACAGTCAACCAATTATGTTTATTTGTTAAAAATATCATATAGAATTTATTTGTTGAAAAAATGATCGTTTCCCATTTAGGTAGATGCCGAAATGATTTTCAGTTATTGCACCGAATCCCGAGAATTCCTGGAGCATGAAGTCGTTCGACGTAACCTGATTTCGACCGTATTTACAATTTGATTAAATATATTTTTTTCATATTATTTAATTTCGTTATTCTTGTTTTTCCTTAATTTTTCGTTTTTCGTTGATTTTTCGTTGATTTTAAAAAAAATGTATTATAGTAGGAAAAAAAAAAAGAAAACACAGAGTATGCAGATCGGAGGTGGTGAATGGGCAGCAGACGATAACGCAGCGCAATCCGCGCGCATATGTTTTTTTGAATTTTCAGTAATAAAGCGCATCGAAAAAAATGATGAAAAAAAAAACGAAAAACGAAAAAAAAAAACGAAAAAACCAAACCAAAAACAAACCGAATGCTTCAGCCGGAACTTTTACCATGCCGTTCGTCATCGGTACCGCCGAAGCCGGTAACAGGAAGGCCCCGAGTCGCGCCCTCATCGACGCCCACGCCAACGTCCAAATTGCCGGATTTTACGGAGGATCCATTTCGGGATTATCGTTACGAGGATCCTTTCAACATTGCAGATCCATTTGCCGAAGAAACTTTTGCGATGGACGATACGATAAACGCAAATACAAAAAACAATCCTTCAAAAAATCTCGATCCGTTTGGAATGGAAACTCCAAACAATCGCAAAGATAACAACGATACGTTCGCACGCGGTGGATTTGAATCGGACTTTGGATCAAGTACGGTGCCGCGTAATCACAAAATCAATTCGAACGTGATTGCTAATGCATTCGGCGATACGAATAGCAACGTCAAATATGATCGAGACTTTGCAGACGTGTTCGCCGTTAAAAAATCAACGAAAACCATTAATTTTGACGAAGCATTTTCGATAAAACCGGAAAAAGCGAGTAAAAAAACGGGCCTCGATTTCACCGAAGAATTCAAGAACAAATTGAGTTTAGGCCAAAAGAAAAATCAAACGAATGCTTGGAAGAACAGCACCGGAGGCGGAGGGGGAAGCTTCACTTTGTCGGAGGAACAACAGCTCGCTTGGGCATCGAAGCAGAGTATAAAAGCTGAGGACGAACGTCGCAGGTTAAAAGAGCAGGAGGAAGCCGATTTCGCGCTTGCCCTCGAGCTCAGCAAGCAAGAAAAAAACGGCAAATTTTAAGTGCAACAACCAAGAAAAAATAATATTAAAGAAAAAAAAAAACGTTTCAAGCATTGAAAAAAAAAAAAAATCCTCATAAACGTCATTTAGAATCAACGAGAATGAATTTTTCTTCTTTTTTAAAATCGCTCGAATTTTCGATTAATTTAGTAAAACTGACGGAATATTAGGCAATTGCGGAATTGATTTGATGGTTGGATCCAAATTGTTGTTCGTTTTATTTAGACATTATGTTATTTCCTCGTTTAACTTCAATAATATTCTCATGATAATAAATATGTATCAGTTGACCGGTCAATTAATTAATATTTCACTCGAATGACTAGTCAGTAAGTGTTTACGAATTAATCATAATGTTTTAGTACTTTTAGGAGTCATATAGTTCATTGGCTGATATATAAATACATTGAGTCATTTAACAGTGAATTAATTATTCGATCGGTTAGCTTATGAGCGTTAATAATCTTAAACGATTTACCTGATGATATTACGCTTTGCGTTTATTATTGATATTATTGATAAGTAGTTAACTACTTGACCAATGTTCCCTTAAGGTACTAGTACCTATTAGAACGCAAAAAAAAAACAAAAAACAACAAATGTTCAAATTAGATTATCTCAGCTTCTTAATTACTTATCACAATTTTCTTTTTTTTTTTTTTTTTTTAACACTAGGCATTTTATGGAGAATAAAGAAAAACCCGAATCGTTGACTTGTAATTTTGTCTGAAATTGGTAGAGAGTGCCAAAGTCCGGTCCTGCGAAAAAAAAAAGTAGTTCCATGGCGGACAGATAATCTCCGGATTGGGAGGTCTGAAACAAAATCGTGAAAAACCACGTTAAAGAGGAATGTTTTTAGCCCACGAATCCACCACTTTTTTACAATAAAAAAGCTATCAACAAAAAATTTGGCAACACAGAAGAGATAAGAAAAAGAATTGTTTTCTTTGCACTTTTTTTTCAAGCATGAGCCATTTTTTCAATTTTTCTACTTTTTTGCGTTTCGCTGATAAATTCCTGTGTAAAAAACCTTCCTCTTTGACGTCCTTGTTCATGATTTTAGGTCAGACCTCCCATTCCGGAGATTATCTGTCCGCCATGGGACTACTTTTTTTTTTCGAGGGCCGTATTTTGTCGCTCTCTACTAATCACGGACAAAATTACAAGTCAATGACTCGGGTTTTCCTTTATTCTCCATGAAATGCCCAGTATTAAAAAAAAAAAAAAAAAAAAAAAACGGTGACAACTGCAAAAGAAGCTGAAATAATCTAATTCGAACATTTGTTATTTTTTTTTTTTGCGTTCTAATAGTTATTTGTACCTTAAATTTCATTCTTTAAGTACCTACGAGTTAATGACGACGAAGGAAATAAAAAAAAAAAAGCCCCAAAATTTCTGCTGAAACAATTGAAAATTGTGAGTCAACCGAATCCTCGATTCTTCAATAACCTAATTAATTTCTTTTGCTGCATCACCATATTCATTCGTCAAATCTTTCTTGTCACGTGTTGAAAAATTGACCGTGATTATTAAATCATAATAATGACTTTTTATTTATTTATAAATGACTAATCATCAAGAAATATTCAATTGTGCGAATAAAATTTGAGAGTCTTCGTACTTTTGTCGAAAGAGAGCGATGAAAAAAAAATAAAAAAGGGACAGAGAGTATTTTGTAGCTTGACAAGAACAATAATATTATTATTATCAATAATAATAATAATAATAATAATAATAAATAATATTAAACGAACAAATGAAATAAGCAGTAATTCAGTCCCCTGATTCAAACGGCACATAACAATTACGATAATATTATCCTGTTATGCCTTCCTAAAAAGCTAAACTCAACACTGCGACTACGCTCTTATGTAATATTGAAAAAAAAAAAAAAAACAAAAAAAAACGAATCACGAAACGAAGTATGCCTTTCAATTCAAACAAGTAGTTTATGAGAGATCGTTGCAAAAATAAAAGTAACGCATGGTGTATCCGAGAAAGAAGGAAAAAAAAAAAAACCGATAAAATGAGAAGAAAAACGAAAGAAATGCATTAAAATTGTATGTAATCGTTAAGTAAATAATTATATATAAATATTATTGTAACAATGAGTAAAATTTAAGTTGTCAGTGTGTCGTGTACGAGTGAAAAATGCGAGCGTCATATCACACAGTGTATTACCTGCGATTTTATTATAACTTTCGTTGCAAACATCATAAAAAAAAAACAAAACAAAAAAACAAAAGTGCACATTAAATAGAGATTTGAGAAACGAAACAGACGCAATGAAAGGGACGAGACTCAATTTTTATTTTATTTTTAATTTTTAATTTGTTTTCACGTCCATTAGCCAATCGACTATCGCGCGTTTCTTAAACGTCAGATTAGCCACTCCGAACAACTTTATTTTTGTTCACATTCAAATAACAATAAATTATTATAAACACGTACCTATAAATATATAAATATTACATAAATATATGAAAAAAAAAAAAAAATTAATAAATAAATTAAAAATTTAAGCTTCGTTCATTCCGAACGTGGTGAACAATTTTTCCAAAGAGTATTCATATTGATCGCAACGACGAATCACTCTAATGCGATATACAATTTTATGTCTTTTTTTTTTTTTTTTTTTTAATAATAATTTTTTTTTTTTCTCAAGACTTTTAAATAATTTTTCGTTTAACGACGATCTCGGTGTCCACGCATCGCTTGATGTATATATCATTATTCTACACATCGATTATCCCGTCATTGTGTTCATTTTCAAGTTTTTTTTTTTCGCATTTCTCATGCGTTTCTATTTTTCTCCTATTTTTTTTTCTCGTCTGTCACATTTTGTTAAACTATAATATAATTTTTTTTTTCCTCACTAGTTTATAACGCGATCATCAACTTATACGAACATTTGTAGTTGTAATTATATTCTGTATAAACAGAAATCACGGTGGAGAAAAAAAAATAGCCTGTGCATAATAAAATATATATATGAAAAAAAAAAAAAAAAATCACTAGGATTTCTCTTTTCTCCGAAGGAGAAAATTTCGTAAATATTCTTTGACTCGTTCATCGTATTAATTGTTTAAAGTTGTCTCACGAATCGTCAAGTTTATGAAAAATATGTGAAAAATTTTGACGAAATACCAAAATCTTGTAAAGTACAGCTGTTGGTCAAAAAAAAAATGTTTATTTTTTGCTTTTTTCTTTTTTTCGCCTTTCCCACGGAGATTCTTGTACTTTTTCATAGTAAATAACTCGCGCATTTTTTGAGGACGTTGTATGGCGAGGGTCAAATGTAAATTTTTCTTTTCACTTTTTCTCACATACAAAATGCTTTGCGAGCCTAAGTTTATTGAAAGAAACATTGTTACAAATTGACTAAAGAACAACATACTCTAAATTCAAGATTGTCCGAGCTAATCTGTATTTGTTATATAATAACGAAAATTTCGAAAAAATTTTACGATCGATTTTTTTGAAAAATTAAATAAAGATTCTTCGATGTTACACAAAAGCGTATGCAAAGTTTTAAGAGGCTTCACCATTTAGAAATGGAAATATTTAATGTTGAAAATTGGAACTTTTAACACGCCCTCTCATGAGAAATTACTGAAAATTGTGATTTTTATAAATGAATATCTCGACTTCTACATTGTGAAACCTCTTAAAATTGCTCGAGCTATTAGATGTCACTATTTTTTTGTGTCGTGGAAATTTAAAGGAATTCTATCGCTAGAAAATTTTGCATACAACGTCCTTAAGGCGATCTATCAGTTGCGTGAGTGCAAGATAAATAACTGAAAAAATAGACACACAATTTCTCGTGGACATCCTTGATATTTCGAAATAAATTAAAGTAACTCATTGTTTCTTGGCGAAAGTAAAACATCGTGAAATTTTTTCTTTTTTTTCCTCTAAATATTGATGTTTTCCAATAGGAAAAAAAAAAAAAAAATTTCTAAACTGTCCAGTAGAATTTTTACCGACTGAACGACTGATAGATCGTCGTAACTTTTAAGAAATGGTTGCTTCAAACACTTGCAACGTTCATAGACAAACTTTTATGTAAAAAAAAAACGCTTTTGACCTCGAATTTTTAATTTTTTACAACAAATAGTAGAATCGTCAAAAAACATTTTTTTTTTTTGTGAAGAGTTAAAAATAAATATTTCACTATAAAAGTTTTGCAACAGGGTTAGCAGTATTTTTTTTTTTTTTCTTAGTAATTTTTTCACGTGGTTTACGTGACAGGATCTTTCTAAAGTTTCGCATTTGTATCGCCTAGTGTGAAAAGAAAAAAAAACAAGGAAAAAGTTACCAAAACTGTATTATTGAAACTAAGAACAAAATGAGATTGCAAAGATATCAATAATTGTAATAATAATAATAATAATAATAATAATAATAACAATAATAACGATAATAAATATAATATTGAATGATATTGAAATGTTACAATAAATTCACACATCGGAATGTTGGGCGACTTCGGAATTGTTGAATGTTGATAAACTTTTTTCGGAGTTTGACGCAGCTTCGGTGAAAAGAACTTGTGAGTGGTATTTCCTAAAGAAACGGTACTAGGATCTCAATTGAAGAAAAAAAAAAAAAGTGCATTGTTCAATTTTTATTTCAACATATTTGCATGATGTTGATGTCCTATAAATTTTGATTAATTAATACGTCGTCAAATTGTTAATTATTTCATTAATTAATTAAACATGATGAATTAATTAATTTATTTATTTATTAAATTAATTAATTAATTACTCAATTAATTTATTGTTATTAATTATTTAATTAATTATTATCCATTGATTAATTGATCATTATTAATTACCTAATTGATAATTGGTTGATAATAAATAAGTAAATTAATGAATTAATTATTAATATTATTATTAATAATAATTTATTAATCAATTGATAATAATTAGTAATTAATGAATTTATTATTATTATTAATAATGAATTAATTAATTACAAAAGAATATTAATAAGTAATTAATAAATAAATTAATCAATACATTAATTCGTGAAATGCAATGGGTCCATTTTTCATCGGTAAATTTATGTAATTTTTATGAGGCTATTTTTTTTTGTTTTGTTTTCCAAAAAAAAAAAAATTCGAGCCGATTGATTAGAAACATAAAATAGTGAACGACTTAAATTTCCTCGAATATTATTATAACGTTTAAATTTGAAGTTTCGTTGGGATTTACGGATAATTGTTGACACAGCTCTGTCTCTCTTGTTCCAGCAGTTTATCGACGTTATCTCCCAGACGTATTTTACGTTAAAAAGAAAATAAAAAATAAAAATCACATAGTCAAGTGATAAACGTAAGAGATAAATCGCAAAACAAAACAAAAAAAAAATAAACAAAAAAAGAACAAAAAAAATGTCGTCTCGAAAAAAAAAATAAAAAAAAAAACGTACACCCGAGAACAGAGACACATTCTACTATGTACAATGTCGTCGTCCATCTTTATCCGCTGAATCATTCGCTTAGTGCGTTAGATGTATGATACAGGACCCGTTATAATTATGTAAAACTGCGTTATCTATGGGCTAAGAAGAATAACACGAAAAAAAAAAAAAAAAAAACTCTTATATGTTATTGAGTTGTAAGAATAATAATAAACATGAAAAAAAAATAAAAAATAATTAAAAAAATCAACACACTCAATGTGTAATATTAGTTAAACTGGTATTACAAATAATAATTAGAAAAAAAAAAAAATTAGAAAAAAAAAAAACATTACTTCAGCATACGACGATGCAGGGAATAATAATGAAAACACGAATGTCTAATATTATCGAAATTCCCATCACACGTCAAACCAATGTTTAATTTCGTTGAAGGAGAGAAAAATTTATTCCCACAACGTTCAACCCTACACATTCAACTTTAATTTTTTTTTTTTTTTTTTTTTTTTTTAACATTCTGATTCAACTCGTGCTATAAAAAATTCGAATAAAATTTAATGTAAGGCAAACGTTCGCCAACTTTGCTACCAAGCAAATTTTCAAGAATATGAAAAAAAAAAAAATTCTTTGATTTTCAAACAACATCGTAAGTATCTTGATGAACATTCAATTATTATTTTTTCACTTTTTATAATAAATTGTGAGCACAAATGCATTTTTAAGCCTACTAACGAATAATGTGTTATTTTTTCAAATTATTATTTTATAATTTGTTGAATTTATACGAATGTCTAGAAAATCATTCTAAAACATCAATTTTTATTTAAACATTGGTAACGAAAACGTCAGAAGAAAAACGTTTAGCTTTGCACGAATGCTAAAAGAAAAAAAAACACTAGTCTCGTAAACTTAAATTAAAATTTAGAAAAAAAAAACTTTTTTTTTTTTCGTCTGATTTTCATAGGATTGCTCACATCGCTGGTGATGGTATGTTTGGTTTTTTTTTTTTATAATTTTTTTATTTATTTTTTTATTTCGAATTTGTATGTAAAACGTCCGGAACTCTGGTCGATAATGAAAAGTTTTTTTTTCGCGCACATTTTTACAAAATCATACAAAATTATGATATAAAATTTATTCATTTATTACACAAACATTCGTATGTGTTTGTTTAAACAAATTATAACCACATGTGCAATTCCAAACACCAAAACAACACGAAAAATTTGTAATTTATTTTATGCAGAAAATCATCTGTTAAAATAACATTTTATTATACAAGAATACGACCATAATTGAGCAAAAATTGAATAATAGTTGATTTTTTTCATGTTTATACGATGAAAGATCGGTAAAATCGATAGAATTTCTTCAAGTTTGCACCACACAAGAATAATAGTGATAACTAATAGGTCGTGCAATTTTAAGAGTTTTCACCATGTACAAGTCGAGATATTTATTTATAAAAGTCACAATTTTCAGAAGTTTCTCATAAGAGGGCGTGTTAAAAGTTCCAATTTTCAACATTAAATATTTCCATTTCTAAATGGTGAAGCTTTTTAAAACATTGCATACGCTTTTATGTAACATCGAAGAGTCTTTATTAATTTTTTCAAAAAAATCGGTCATAAAATTTTTTCCGAAATTTTCGTTATTATATAAAAAATACAGATTACCTCGGAAAATCTTGAATTTAGAGTATGTCGTTCTTTAGTCAATTTTTAACAACGTTTTTTTATTCAATAAACTTAGGCTCGCAAAGCATTTTGTATGTAAGAAAAATTGAAAACAAAAATTTACATTTGACCCTCGCCATACAACGTCCTTAAACGTGCATTTTCGATACAATTATACATTAGAAAATGAATGTCTGCCAAGTATCGGTGGCGACGAACTATTTGCAAAAGGCCTCAAGCAATAAAGTGGAAAAATGGAACAGTGTGGGGAAGGAAAGTAAAAAAAAAAAAAAAAAAAACTATACAAGTGCATACTAATAGCATTACACGCGTTTGCTTACGTGCTATGTTTTTAATAAGTTCGACGCGATATATATGCACAAACTTATAGACAGGCATTTAAAAAAAAAAAAAAAAAAAAAAAAAAAAAAAAAAAAAAAAAAAAAAAAAGTATGACTAAGTGTTTTTTTATTTTGCTGGCAGAAAACGATCAACAACAATCGTATAAATATTTATTTTCTTCATCCAGGATCACTGACACAATCTATGGATAAGATTTTCAAGGCTACAAATTGCAACTAAAGGTAAATAACGAAAATTTTATACAACGATATATATATGCTAATTACAAACAGGAGGCTGCGAGTGGACATTTAATTAGCTCTCATTTTCAATATTTGAATGAAATTTATGACTGGGAAGCTACTAGAAATTTCCTATACTTTTTTTTTTTTTTTTTTTTTTCAAAATTAATAAATTCAACGATCGAGACGTGTTTCCAGAAAGATTTGAGATCTTGTAACACACAAATTCGATGTCCAAATACGCGATCCGAAAAAAAATTAAAAATTGCAATTTTGAAGAAAAAAAAAAAAAAACTGATTTTAGAGAAAAAAATGTGTTTTAAAAAAACCGAAAGATTTCCAGAAAGATTTGAGATCTTGTAACACACAAACTCGATGTCCAAATACGCGATCCGAAAAAAAAATTAAAGATTGCAATTTTGAAGAAGAAAAAAAAACTGATTTTAGAGAAAAAAATGTGTTTTAAAAAAACGAAAAAAAAAAAAAAAACTTCCGACTACGTAGTATCCTGGACAAAGCAAGAGACCGAAAAAAAATACAACGACATAAAATAGTTTTCGCGAACAAAAGAATTTCGAACGTATGTGATTTTATTATTAGAAAGAAGTTAAAAACTAATAAATAATTATCGAATAAAAATAAAAATAAAAATAGAAATAAAAATGATAAAAAAATATTAGAAAGAAGTAGGAAAAGACATATAAGTGCAAATAAAAATGAACATAAAATAAATATGGGAAAATTAAAAAAAAATAAAAAATAAAAACATCCTTTTCGACTATAAATTTTAGTATAAATACGAAAAAATTTCAACGAAAAATTATACTCGAAGTTCAACTACTGTGCAACGTACAATAACAACGAATTGAAAAAAATAAACATGAAGTTTGATTTTGCAATTTTATTTTTCATCGTCGCTTTGGTGCTCTCCATTGGTCAAGTCAATTCCAAGGAAGCTGATGATGGAACGATGGTTCGTCGAGAAGCAAAAAAAATGACAAAGGCAGAGTTTATGAAGATTTTAAGGGGGTAAGAATAATTGTGAATTTTTTTATCAACGAAAACAAGTAACTTTGATGAACAAAATATCAAAAAACTATAATTACTATCGAATTAACTAACTTTTTAAAATGTTATTTTCAAAATAATTCACTTGTCATTAATTATTAATTATTCTATCAATTAATTGAGAAATGTGTTTTAATGACAACATTATTTCTTACCAATTCGCTATAATTTCGAGTCGTCAAAAAAAAAAAAAAAAAAAAAAAAAAAATTATCGAAACTGACAAATTATATTATTTCGTCGTTTCCGATGCTAAAGTCGTAGAAATCCCGATCCAAGTATTTTGGATGTCATCACTGATCTTGTCAACAAAGCAATGGATGCTACAGGTTAAGCGAAAAAATCACGTGAGTTTACAAAAAATTATTGTATGATAATAAATATTTTATTGTTAATACAAATATTTATCATTAACGTCAATAATATAAAATGCAAAGATGCAAAAGTCAATAATAAAATGAAAAAAAAATATAAATATATATAACATAAAATTAAAAAAAAAAACGTCATAATATTTTTTAAATTCAATATTAAATCTATTTTTTAATTAAAAAATTCCAAAATATGTTACAATTTTTTTTTACAAAATTTTCAAAAACTTGCATCAAACACGTGCACAGTCAAAATTTGAACGAAAGTCTGATACAGAATTTATATTTTGACATTAATGAAAATTCGATTAATAAAGAAACAGAAGCTGATTAAAAAAAAAAAAAAAATAGACATGTAATGAGAAAATTAATGTAAACTTGAACAACAAAATGACAGTGCATCACTTTTTCATTGCAGTGCAACATGAAGACGAAGAGACAAAATCACAAAATGCAGACATCGATAACTCCCACGTGTACTTTTACTGAATAAAAAATATAAAAAAATGCAAACATTATAACATTTGTTTTATTATTTGTTTATCGTCTTGTCCCATCGTTCGAAAGAATTTTAAATCGACTTATATCACAATAAATAAATCTAATAAAGAATCAACGTTAAAATTTGATAAAAATTAGTTACAAAATAATAACCTAAAACTTAAACGAGCCAAAAAAATTTTATTTTCTTTTATAACGTTTCTAAATAATATTTAATTCAATTGTAAACTTCATTACGAGTAAATGAAAGTTCATATCTTATAGTTTCTCGATTGTTTGCTCCAAACAATTTTTCCCGCGCTTCGGGGACCCTGCTCGGTCGGTAACAAAGTTACAAAACTGACAGCTAAAGTATAACTTCAACGGTACAATATACTCCATTATTTAAGCTGGTTGGCTACATACAAAAATATGATAAGAATTTAATAAAAATTTCGTGATAAAATTCTTTAGCATCGAATACGATGACACAAATTTTTTCCAATTTTTTCGTCTCCATAGTTGTCGAATAATTGGAATTAACAATATGCTAAATATATACCTATATATATATATATATATATCTAAATCCAATGCTTATGCATGTTAACGCTTTTGTTCAATTACCTGAAAAAAAAAAAATTGAAAAAAATTTGAAATTTTGAAAAATTTGAAAAAATTGATTTCTTCAATCAACAAATAATAAAACTCTTCATTTTTTTTTTTTCGTTGTTGTTTACAATTGTGAATGTCAACGTGGATTCACGCTGGCCACTTCACAAATATTACCAAATATAATATAAATAATAAATAAAAATATTCGATGTCAATGATTTTTCATAAAATTAGTTACATATATTTAATGTATTTTTAAACACTTTTAACGAGGATGAGGACAACGATGAGGAAGAAGATGACGATGGGAACAAGGACAAGAAGGAGCACGAAGATGAGGACGAGGACAAGGACAAAGACGAAAACGAGGACGACGACTTGAACAAGAGCGAGGAGGAATACGACGACAAGGACGTGAGCGATTATTAGACAACGTTTAAATAATAAATCACATTTAATTTAAAACAAAAATCTTTTCTTTTTTTTTTTTTCCTACAATACAATATTTTACGACCAATTGATAAATAATAAATGACAAAAATCACATATTTCATTCATTCGTTTCAACAACATTTTATCAATGATTTGAATTACGATTAATTATTGATATAAAGTTTACAAATTTTTCAAAAAACTGACCAACTGATATGCCTGATCAAGATTTTGAAATATTGTTTCAAAAATCCTTTCCCATTAAGACCCACAATTTTATTTTTCTACGATGGCAGCATTATTATGAAAAAAAAAAAAAAAAAAAAAAAAAAAAAAAAAAAAAAAAAAAAAAAAAAAAATCCCTATTAATTTTTTGTTAAATTAAATTTTTGTTTTCAGTTTTTCTTACATACAAAATGATTTGCGAGTCCAAGTTGATTGAAAAAAAATTTGTTACAAATTCACTAAATAACAAAATACTCTAAATTCAAGATTTTCCGAAATAATTTGTATTTGTTATAAAATAACGAAAATTTCGTAAAAATTTTACGAGAAGATCTCATAATAAATATGAGATAAAAAAATTAGTTTGAGTTTATTGAATTTTGAAAAAAAAAAAAAAAAAAAAAAACATTATTATTAATGGAAATATTACAAAATGTTAAGTGACGCAAGTATACTGTTGAAAAAATATGAAATGAATAGAAATAATGTTTTTTTATTGAATTTTGGAACATTATTTAAATATATAATATTATTTGGAACGATTGGAACTGTGTGCTCTGTCACTTAACCGCCTTTCAGCAATGATGAATATGTATATATATAGTTGGTGAGTTACATGCGAATACTTTGGAGAGTAAAACTTGAATGATACCTTTCAGTTCTCATTGGAAGTAATTAATCGTTGTCCCTGATTATATAGACTATTGGGAGCCTCTGTCTTGTAATATGGTCATGGTCATCTTGGCGAATCACCTGAGGGGCCTCGCACGGTCCTTATTGTTAAGTTCTCCTTGTATCTGACTCATCGTACAGTGGTTCTCACAGTTTCATTTGGACCTATTGGTTACGATTGCACTGTTTTTTTTTTCTTTTTTCTTTTTTTTTCTTTTTTTTTTCTTGACATGAGACATCAATAGTAACATTTACTTTTCAATATAAATATATTATCTATCAACTTATTAATATATTAAATTTATCATTTTTATATTTCATTCAAAAGTATATGCAACTGTTTAATTTTTATTAAAGACGTTGTATGCAAAATTTTTTAGCAATAGAATTCCTTCAAATTTTCACGACACAAAGAAAATAGTGACATCTAATAGCTCGAGCAATTTTAAGAGGTTTCACAATGTAGAAGTCGAGATATTTATTTATAAAAATCACAATTTTCAGCAGTTTCTCATAAGAGCACGTGTTAAAAGTTCCAATTTTCAACATTAAATATTTCCATTTCTGAATGGTGAAGCCTCTTAAAATTTTGCATACGCTTTTATGTGACATCGAAGAATCTTTATTTATTTTTTCAAAAAAATCGGTCGTAAAATTTTTTCGAAATTTTGGTTATTATATAAAAAATACAGATTAGCTCGGACAATCTTGAATTTAGTGTATTTTGTTCTTTAGTCAATTTGTAACAACTTTTTTTCAATCAACTTAGGCTCGCAAAGCATTTTGTATGTAAAAAAAACTGAAAACAAAAATTTACATTCGACCCTCGCCATACAACGTCCTTAAATCTTCGTGATAATCAACATCAGTTAAAAAACGTTGTCCAAACTGTTTTAGATATTAGCACTATTCAAAAAATAAAAGTCGTGGGGCAATTTTTTTTTTTTCACATTTTTAAACAATTGTTGAACAATTGGATATCATTAAATCTGATGAAAAAAGCAGAAATGGAAAAAAATACCGTTAAAACCTATCCATTACGAATAAAATAGTCGGACGTGCTTCCCTCTCCATATACGTCTGTTCGGATTCGTTGCTATTTACTAATTAATTAATGCCTCATTAAGCATACGCGTGAAAAAAAAAAAAAAAAAAAACATGAATTAAGACTATTTATCTCTTTATAGCCATAAAGTTTGAACACTTTCAATTATTTTAATCTCTCATTGTGAAATCAATATTGATTGAACTCATAACAAAAATCATTATTTTTTTGTCCCAAAAATAGCAAAAAAAAAAAACATTAAGCAAAAGAATGATTTTTGCAAAACAAATCAACTGCAAGTTTTTTTTTTTCTAAAATAAATGCATTTTATTTTTCTACATCGAAGTAACTCATGAGTCAATAGAATCCGAGAAATTTCATTCCGCGTATAAATGATATCGAGAAATATATGCTTCTATTTTTTATTTTTTTTATTTTCTGAATACAAAATATTCAAAAAAATATTTAGAAAAAAAAAAAACAAAAAATCTTTAAATTCTTTGAATTCTATGTGTGAAAGGCAATACACACTGAAAAGTTGTATGGCGGTGACGAATCGAAAACAAATTTGATTCGCGCATTTGGTGGGCTGCCCTGACCCAGATCGACGTGAACACGACTATCGTTCCACCGTCATCCTCGCTCGCTTGGGTTTTTTTTATATTTATTTTTGTTTTTATTTTTACTTTTATTTATTTTTTCCCCTAGGACATTACCACCAAAGATACACGAGAGTCAAGAGTCAAGATTGCTACGGGTTACCATCAATTTTTTTTTTATTTATTTATTTTTTTATTTTTTTTATTTTCATAGCAAAGAAATGGCGGGCAAACATATATTTTTCGACGCGCAATCAATACATTTTTTCCAGACTTATTCATCAATGATCAGAATCTATTAGAATCTTCGAGTTATTAAATTTTTTATTAACACACAAGTCTAGAGCAGTGGAATTTTTAGAGAAAAAAAAAAAAAAAAATTTTATAAATATTCTAATTTAATGGAATTGTCGCACTTTTTAAATAAAATCAAAATTTTTTAAATACTGCTAATAATAATTTTTGAGTTATCATCAAAGTCGTGATGAGTGTCTTTACAATTACTTCTTGAAATATTGACCAACAATAGTTTTTGTTTTAATTTAAAAAAAAAAATTTCTTTATTTTTAATTTTTTTTTAATTTTTTTTTTTTTTTTTACTGGCTTATAGAAAAAATTCATTAATTGTGCATTTTTTACGTATGGAAGCTTGAAACTCTTTGCAATGTTGAAAAATCTTACTTTCTGTCAGATTTTCCTGACTCTTCGCGCTTTGACTTTCACTGAATACTGGTTGGCATTGAATTTCATGAAAATGCATTAAAGGTTACACGGGGAAGGTATTAAATTTTTAAAACAATATCGCTGCGTTCAATTTGGAAGCTCGTCATATACCGGAACTGAAACTCACGTTCCAATCATTTTTTTACAATCACGACATTTGTCAAGTTTTTTTAAATTCGAACACAATGGAATGCCAAGTTGCAAAAAAAAAAAAAATTCAAAATCACGTTTTTTGTAAATGTGTCAAAGCAATTTTCATTTTTGACACTTTTTTAAATACAAATAAAGACTTTTTTTAATTTCCAGTGGGCTCTTAAAGTTTTAAAAAAAATTTTAATTTAAAATTTTCAAAAAAAAAAAACGCAACGTGACAATCTACAATTAACATCTACAATTAACAATACAATTAACAAATGACAATCGCAATTAACAAATGGCTGCCATTTTGTTAATGTCGATTAAAAAAAAAATTAAAAAAAAAAAAAAATCGCCATAGCCCTCAAATTTTTTTTCTCATACTGGTCAATAATCGTATTAGATTTTTTTTTCATTTCAGACGATTTTTAGACCAGTAAAAACGTCCACCATCACACAGAATTTTTTTAAACACCATTTGTTGAGTAATTTGGTGAGATTGTTGAAATTTTTTCACTTTTCATTCTATCTTTACTCAGAAATATTGCAATTTAGGAATTTCAGGAAAAAAATCTGTGGATGAAGATATGGATAAATTTAATTTAATTAATTAACTAATTTATAATTTATCTATTATTTTTAATATTAATTTTAATTTTTTTTTTTTTTTTTTTCATATAAAGCGATGTATACAGATCGTAAAAGTATGGATCATTGATCGGACTTTACAACGAGTACACGTGAGCTATAGCCGTCTATAATATTACTTGAGAATCATTAAAAATCGACAGTTTCTCAGCAACAATCTGTTTGCGATCTTTGCCGTTGTTGTTGTTGTTTTTTATTTATTTTATTTTTTCATCAAAATTCATCAGTGATTACTGTTTATAAGATGCGAGAATAAGAGAAGGGTTGATGATAGAGAGAGTGCGATATAGGAAGAATGAGATTCGAAGGCTACCGGAGCCTCGATAGATCCTGGTGTATACTATTTCTGTATGATAAATCTTTAAATTAGAAATGCATTTATAAGCTTAAACGTAAGAAACTGTGTAATAACACATTGTTTTTTTTTTTTTTTTTTTTTTTTTTTAGCAATATTTATTTCGCTCACAAATCTCCCTCTGTATGAATAAGTTGCGGGTTTTTCCTCTCTGGTTTCCTCATTCATAGAGTTTTGCGGGTGGAATTGCTGACTTTCGTTTTTTTTTTTTTTTTTTTTTTTTTTTTTTAATTAAAAAAAAGACGATTCTTTCATATCCTAACTCCTAGGTCTTTTTTTTTTTTTTTTTTAAACCTGTAACTTAATTATATTGATAGGTCATATATTCGAAAACTGTAATCACTAAAGTGACGATGGGACACGGGCACACGCGTCTTGCTCACTAAACTGACAATCTATAGAAAAAGGTGCACGTAACACTAAAAAAAAAAAAAAACAGAAAATTTTTACCGGGTATAAGTTTAGTGTGAACTGCGTGTTATGCAAGCGTACGAAACCGTAAAAGTGTCTCATCGAATGTTAAGAATCGGGCGATCCACATAAGAGTATACATTGTTCCAATGACTTGTATTTCTTTTACGTAAAACTTAATTCCATTATCTCGGCACTGTACCCTTTGACCTTTTTCTCCAGTTGTTTATATTTGCACGACTTAAAGATTCATGTTACGTGAAAAATCTCCTTTTGTTAAGGAGTTTCAAGCGTTAGGCATCATCCGCTAGACGAATTCTAGACAAGACAATTGTTTAAAGTTCGTACGAAACTTCTTAACAATAATATACTCAATTGTGGATAAAATTTGAAAAAATTTTACCGTCTAGAAATCGAGCTATTTGTTATGAAAAATCGTCTTTTCGCGTAACTTCCCACAAGACCTCGTGTTATAAGTTGCCATTTTTAACACTCAATATCTCGATTACTAGACGGTGAAACCTTCTCAAATTTTTAACACATTATAATACCGATGCTCAAGAAGATTTACACAAAATTTTGAAAAATAATTTTGCAAAAAATTGTATCTGATGATTTTGCCGTTACTTTTCATATACTATTATGATAATTATGGCGCGTGAACCTCGTTAATGTAAAATTCATCAAAGATTATCAAATGAAAAAAAAAAAAAAAAAAATGAATCATTGTAATCATCGCGTGTTGTAAAACCTTTTCTCAGATCTTCTTGAATGTTACAGTTTGTTTTTCATACACGTTTACAATTAATTCAATTGTTTTTAAAAGCCATCTCTGTGGCTCGCGTGATATATATCGTTGAAATGTCCATGAGATATAAATTATTAACATACCAGGATATACACGAGACTGGGATAAAAAAAATTCTCCAATTTCCAGGCTTTTGAAAACAAAAGAAACAAAAAACTGGAATAATATTTTCTCATGTATTTTTCCTTTTTTTTTTTTCATTTCTAATGCATAGTTTCGGAAAAATCTTTAATTAGCAGGAAATCAAGTTGAACGAGTTATAGGAACTACGGATATATAGTTAAAAGCCTTGGCCTGATCCTAAAGTAGTTTCAGAAGTACAAAATCCATCGAAAATTTCTTGCATTCCAGATTTAACGTAATAGTCTTACGGAAATTAATTTAAAAAGTAAATTCTCCAGTTAATTTAACAAAACTTGGATATAACTTGAGGAATATACTGAAAAAATAAATTTGTTGAATCATTGAGAATTTTGTTGAGTCGACTAAATCCAGCGTACAGGAGCTGTCAAGAGAGCGTGCAGTAGAATGAACTGAATGGAATAGAATCAACCAATTAATTAGTACACCGAATTATTTTTTTTATAAATTCTAAAAATATATTTAGCTGCTCGGACTATATCAGGGTTGAATCAACCAATTTGAAGTCAACTGAATTTATTTATTTGATTTGACCATTTTTTTTTCTCAGTGTAATCTAGTCCAGATAAGCTCGGACAATCTTGAATTCAGAGTTTGTTGTTCTTTAGTCAATAAGTAACAACTTTTTTTTGTCCAACTTAAGCTCACACACTATTTTGTATGAAAAAAAAACTAAAAACAAAAATTAACATTTGACCGTCGCCATCATACAACGTCGTCCTTAAGAGTTCGTTAATCAAGTCGCAATGAAACTAAAAATGAGAACCTATAAGACAAGATTTAATCAACATAAAGTTGTTAGTTGAGATTTTGCAGTTCCTCGAAGTGATTCGCGGAATGATTGTCGAAAAAGTGAGTAGTTGTGGGGCGGGTCGGAAAGTGGAGGGAGGTAAAGGGAGGATATCACATACAAAGAGTACATAGAGACTCGTTTGCGTGTAAGTATTTATTAGAAGGTGAGGGACGCGAGGCGATATACATAAATGTGAGGAAGGGGAGAGAGAGGATCGTCGTCGATACACAGGAAAGTCCTTCCTTTCCCTCGTTGTAAAACAAGTCGCTCACGCACACATTGATGCAATAATATAACGAGAGGGGACGCGGCTCCTTATACTCAATACCAGCCGCACTTGACCCATATCTTATTATGCTTGCGGCGTCCGGATGCGCGACACAAAACGCCGAGGGACGACGACGACGACAACACCGCGACAGCGAAAAGATATCGAAAGTCTTGGACACATTCAGTATCGAATCAGATAGCAATCATTTTAGAGGTCACGTATACATTTTGTCGGGAAGATCATTAGTTCGAGTGCGAAAGCATGGCAAGAAAATTAAAAAGACAAGTTCAACGTATGCTTCAATGAGTGAATATGAAGTGGTTCGGAACCCACGTAAAAATGTAGGTCCGGGTAGAGGCAAAAAATAGTCCAGAGTGGAAAAGCAAGAAAGAGCGAATAATAGAAATATGTAAAAACCCGAGAAGGGTGTGCATCTAAAACTCCTACCTACCTAATAACACGAAATCCTGCAGGCAATTATATAAATTTCTTTCGATCAATTCGTCATATTCAAAATCCTTTGATTTGTTATTAAAATTCTTTTAATCCTGCAATCTTGACGATTTACTATTCAATGATTATAATTAAATCGACAATATCAACATTTATATATCATTCATCGCGTTACATCGGTTTAGGGTTTACTCAATTTAGATAAATCCCCACCAAATTGCAAATACCAATCTCTACATTTTGTATGGTGGTGAAAAAGCTGGACCAGTAGTAACACCCAACTACAAGGTCACCAGCGCAGCACACACTGCGCGACGTTGATTTGAACATGTGCCCGAGAGCCAGAGTATGGAACCGGTCTCTTTCGCCGGTCCCTAAATCAAGTAACACTTCAAATCTGTAACCCACAATTCTGCCGATTGTTGATCTTTACCGTACAAAATCATTCTAGAGATAGCTTTTTAATGTTTCATTAATTTCAGCGTATGTTTCATTTAATAACATAATGTAATGAGATCGCAGGTAACATAAGAAATTGGCTCGTCATCATTTCTGTTTCTTCTGGACTTCCAATTCATCCGTATCCGCGAGATAAGGAAGTTTCCATAGAAAAACATTAGCACATTCGATAATTTACCCAAAAGAAATCAATCAGAACAATGACATCTAATCAGATTCTGCGAAATCTGAATTATTTGAAAAAATTCGAGACATCGTTTTATGCTATAATTAGATCCATTGAATTGATGCGATGAAAATTTCTAATACAAAATTCCCTATATGCACGCCATAGGGTAAAGTGAAAAAGGATTATAGATTTAATGTTGATCGATAGGGTAATTTAACGACTGTTGAATACTGGAATTTTTATGTCCTCCATCATCAACGCGCTTCTTAAGCAACTTTTGCTCACAAGTACTTAAAGTCGCATATACTATATGACCCACATACTAAATTTACCCCTAGGCGATTAACACTTTGTACCAACGTTAAAAAATCATTTCTTTGTTTTCTATTGGATCAAGGTGTGTTTTTTTTTTCTCGGAATGGCATTCTTCAGAGAACGAAACACTTCAAAATGCGAAAAGAAGTATCTCTTGGTACCAATAGCAGCTCAATTGATTCGTTGATTTTGCACTTAATTGCAGAAACAAATGTGCATATGAATGGAAAACTTAATATCTGGAGCTAAAATGACACAAATGGCGAAAGTAAATAATGCCAATAAGTTAGAATGAGGATAAAAGAGGTCGATGGGTGAGAATAAGCAGCCCCATTATTGGCCGGTATTTTTGAAGGTCATGACCCCCGGCGAGGTTACAGGCGTTTGCTGAAGAGATGCCCTCGAGGTAGCGTATTGTTGGTAATCGTGAATCGAGCGAGACTTCGTGGCGTTATATGAGGCAAAAATGGTGACGCCGGTAGTTATGTAGCGATAATATGAGGGAGAAAGAAAATTTGCCGCTTGGTTCTCTCTCAACATATTCGCCCGGTGTATGAATGTGTTGATGTTTGGTTACGTTTACGCGGTCTATCGAACGCGCAAGCGCAAATTATTCCGGTTTCGCTGTAACTCGAAGTCGGGGAGAAAGTACTTAAAGACGTCCACATATCAGACTCAAAAGGCCACTGTTCGTCGGACTCCCATGACACGCGCTACTTCATCAATTCTTTAAATGATACTTTCCTTCCGTTAATTTAATACATTGTAATTTGATAACACGATTTATTACCGTCAGTAATAATTTTTTTTTTTTATTTCGTTTTCAAACGTGAACGTTGATACTACCACCGGAAGTTGCTTAATCGTTTCGCATCTACAAATCAATTACAAACCGGCGTTTAGTGAATAAAGAGATCGATATCGACGGACTGATCAAATATTTTTAGGAATCATTAACTTCCGGGAATTGGACTTTTTCAAAATTAAAGAAAAAAAATCAGTGTGACAAACATCTAAGGAAATATAGTTTTAGAGATGAGTGCGGCGTGAAATTTTCCGTCATCAAGAAAAATCGGTTAAGCTTAAATGGCACGAAACAACAAACTGCCATAAAGCAAACGAAAGTTTAAAGAAATATACTAATGCGATGGAAGATCCTGAGGTCCAGGAAGGTGAACTCAGAGATGAGGTTGGATGTCTAAAATTTTCACCACCACCAATGAAGAAATCCGACACTAGAGACAGCATTTCTTCGATCGATAGTGATGTCAGTCTTTCGTTTGATCGGCGGGGCTCAAAGGGCGAAGAAGCCGATGCCGATTTCTCCGACAGTGGAAGTTCCGAATTGGAAAACACGGAAACTACTCTTATAGCTTCCATGCAACGGATAGCTTCTCAAGGGAAACTTCAACAACGGCACAAGACAAAGAGCAATTCAAACAACATTAAAAAAGACTCTGAAATCAACGAAACGTTGGTCGACACTTCCGAAATACGGAAAAACGATGCAACGCATAACAGTGATAAAAATAATGCAGACGACAAGGAATCAACGGTGACAAATGAAAACACATTGAACCGAAAAACTACCGATGAAGATGATGACGAAGAAATACCAGAGTGTAGTGAGGAATTAGCTGAAAAAATAGCCGCTCAAGTGGAATTTTACTTTAGCGATGAAAACATTTTGAAGGATGCCTTTCTTCTCAAACATGTCAAACGAAATAAAGAGGGGTACGTACAGTTGTTTCAAATTAAAAATTGTGGTTCTTTTTCAATGTTAATGTTTCCCTGAATCGGTAACAGAGCCTGAAATCATTTCTTCTGAAAGTTAGTCTGTCGAAGATAGTTGCTCCGATCATTTTTATGTCTGCTTGAAATATTTTGTTCTTAAAAAAATGAATGGATTTTTTTGAAAATCTAGAATCATTTTACGTGGGATTTGGAATATGGGAAAAAAATACAAATTGACAATATGACCTCATCTCCAACAGTATAGACATTCCAGAATTAAAAATTGTATCACCGGATCAACCATTTGTCAATATTAATTCAGTTTTACTAATAGCCTACTGATCTCTAGAGTTCGTTATACGCAATGACGAAGATCATAATAGAATTTTTATTAACAAAAACTAGATACGTATCGCTGAAGCTAATTTCAAGCTTTAAACGAGTAAAGCATCTTAGTCGTGACTGGAGAATAGTGGGAAATGCCCTAAGAACTAAATCAACGAAACTCGAGGTCAACGAACAGGGGACCAAACTAAGAAGACGCAACCCGCTACCGCCTTACGATCAAACAATGCCATCGAGAACCATACTTGCTGCTAAATTACCACTCGAAAAATTATCGATCGAATCAGTTGCCGAATTGTTCGGTCAATGTGGTGAGATAGTCCTCATTAGAGTTCTACGACCAGGAAATCCTATGCCTACTGAGGTGAGATCTGTACATTTGATATGTAGAATTTCAAAGAATTTTTCTTACTTATAAATGAATAAAAGATCTCATTGCCTCCCAGTATCCGCGATGCAAAATTTAATCTGAAGCTACAAGTAATCAGAATTGAATGTGCAATTTCTTCACGAATGCATCACTTTCGAGAAAGTACAACGAAATTTTGAAACCACAGACAAATCTCACTTTCGGACTGCGGAGTGAAATTTTTTCAAATACTAATTCTTATCTAAGAGCTATTTTGATTTTGATGGAACTTAATTATACTCCAGTATAACGGTTCTCCAAGTGTTATTCGATTGTGAATGAATGACAGGACTTAATAAAACAACATATTTCACACTTTTTGTATCAGGTACGCCAAGCAATTGCTAAACGGTCGGAACTCGCAGGGAGCGAAGAATGTGCTCTTGTAGAATTCACTGATTCTGCAGCTGCACGAGCTGCGATGCGGCTCTCTCTGGGCGATGCGCAAGTCTATGAATTGCAGCAATCACCAGGTACTGATAAGAAAAGAAAACAGGTAACTCAGCGGCAAGCAGCTCAGCATCCACCTCTACCAGCCGCGAAAAAAACTGTTCATACAACTGTTCCAAGAGAAAATCCGTACAACTCTTCGAGCTGTGCAAGTGGCTCCGAAGCAGAGGACACCAGAATCATGAGAAATGGAAAGCATCCGAAATCGTATTCAGCATGCCATCATTTAGCTTTTGCACCTACCAATGGCCACAATTTTAGAGGTACGTTTAAGAAAGACTTTTTTCGCAAAAGTGAGAAGACATGCATTTGGAAAATTCTGTCGGAAAGTAATTACCAACAATGGAATAGCAAAAGATAATATTAATGTTGTATCTTGTTCCTAAAAAGAACAGTAACATTTGCTCAGCTATTTAAATGGAGGTTGATGCTGCATTAGAAGCTATTTAAAAGCTAAAGAAGTTAATGAAACTCAAGTTTGTACCGTTCGGATGATTGCCATGCAGATTTCCAGAGCATTGCCGAAGGAAGCTACAAACTCTAAAACAATAATGCTCGCGGAAACCTCAAAACTAGCACTAGTTGGGAGTTTATAAAAACAAATTTCATATTCCATGTAGCAGCTATATTAAAACGCTAAACTCATTATACAGGTCTGCCTACTACGGAAGCGTGGCTAACTCGTCGACTTTCCTCCTGTGCTGTAACAGGTGTCGAGAACGCGGCTAACGGTGTGATCCTAAGGAGACTTTCATCATGTTCCGGATCTGGTTCGAGTTCGGATACTGGTAGTTATTCGGGTAGACGTTTCTCATCATGTTCCTCTGGCATGGAAAATGGATGCGTTCCTCCAGGAATTTATGATCCGTACATATCCCACCCGGGATCCCATAACCCTTCCCAAGTGTATCCAACGGTCGGTTATTACACCCAAGGGAGGAGATTCTCCTGTTGTTCTGCATCAGGTTCCGTTCCTGGTTCACCGACACCTGGATACGGTTACGGCTACGAGTACACGAACTCGAACAATTTTTACGGTCAAACGGGACGTCGCGGTTCGGCTGATTGTGGTCCATTTTTACGAAGACTTTCTTCGTGCAGTAGAGACTCGGGTTTTTTCGATCAAAACAATCGAAGATTGTCCTCCTGTTCCTCTAGCTCGGATTCTTGTTCAGGACCCTTCCGACCTCGCAGCAACAGCAGTTTTCTAATGATGGCTCATCTCCCTGAGAACGTCACTAGAATGCCATCTGGACCAGATGGCACACGTGGCTTTGGTCGACCCGCTTCGAACCTTAACAACGATCATCGTAGTGCCACGCAATGTGCACCTGCTATTGATGCGTCATGCCAATGATCTCGGCACTTATTACGCTCGTTAAGTGTAAAATCAACACGTTAAGACTGATGCAGAGACAATAATTATGTGAACACCAAGTTCGTGTCATCCGTCCTAGTAAATGTACCGGTTACATAATTAAGGCTTAGTGTAAATAGCTATTAGCCAGAATGGCTACTGAAAATTATTATTTATATAAATCCCGCGACTACACCCAATTAAATAATCAATCACATATGGTATAAGAAGAAGGAGGCTCCTGTATCATCAATAAAATCAACTTGAATTCGCTGATGATTTCATTCATCAATCCTACGACCAACGGACTAAAATTAAGGCGTAATTAAAATGGAAGATTTCACATGTCTTGAATGAGGCACATTTAAAAATCAAAATTCTGGTTTTTTTTTAAAGGGTTAGGATTCAACCTACACCCAAAACATTAGCTAATATTATATTGTACTTATACTAGATATTTGATGTGCCTTTCATAACAGCTATGTTTTTAAAATATTGCCATTCGCCTAATTTTCAATCTCAAGTAATCAACTTTTTTTTTTAATTTTCTCATATTGGAAAAAAATGTATTAAAATATCATGAGACTAGAGAATATTTTCGAATAAACTGAAATTTTGCTATGTGTTGTACGACAAGCCCGCCCCATGGCGAGTGAAAAATATCATCTTCAAAATCATGCAATGTCGTCTTTAAATGATTTCTTGTAATTGTTGGAAACAAAAAACTTCCACCTCTGTTTTTTTTTTAACAAAATGAATGGAAATTTGTTCTGCTGCCGCTGGAAGAGTTGAATCTGTAGGATTCCACAATGTTCCATAAAATTCATTCGTTTCTAAAAATGAATCTAAGAACATTTCTTGAATTGACGCTACATATATCTATAAAATTTAGATTTTTCTTATGAATATTCGTTCTCCTGTAAAAGATTCTGCTACAATCTAAAAAGCTATTTCTTTAGATTCTTTAGATTCGTCATAGAAGAAACGATCTTGCTCGAACCTCGTCATTGAAAACGAGAGGCGACTATAAGTACTACGAGTTCATCATTTTGCTTTACCAATATTACATTCTATTGCCAATCCCGGTTTCTAAGTCTTAAATTTTAGGCGAAATCGAAGCCAAGGCCACCAGAGAACATCTCTACCAAAAAATACAGCGATGGATCCTACCACAATAAATCTCTTCCAAGTTATCTCAACCAGCATCCTACCCTACCGACGAAAACTTTACCAGACGAATCTCTACCAGAGTAATTTTCTACTGTCAGGGCACTCTACTATATAAGCGCAATGTCTACCATTCGTGAAGATTAATCTCTATTGTCGATAAGAAGTATACACTGGACATATTGCAACAAAAACGCTGCAGGTGGCAGCATGAGTCAATACATTAATCAAATATTCAATCTGGTTGCATGATAGGAATGCAATAACGAATTGATAATTGTTAGCATGTATGTGATGTTTATAGAATTACTTAATTTCTTAGCTATAAGGGTAGGATGTAAAACCGTTTTCAGGGCGTAAACAAATGACTGTAGATACAAAATTATTATTAGATGTGAAAGTTTGAACATTGTGCGGGTGGAAGAACAGAGATCTATTAAAACTTGGCCTTCAACTTCCACTTTTTCATTTCGTTCCAACGCTATTCGTTTTCGTATGCCAGTGATTGTTTGACTACTTTAAATGGTTGTTGGATAAGATTAATTTTAGAAATTAACATTGACAATACCTTAAAGTTTGTTCCGAATTTTTTTAATTTTCATGCTAGCAGAAAAAGTAACGAAATTGAAATGTTTGATTTACTCACTTTTGGATGTTTTGTTTCACCTCTAAGAGACTTGTCATCCAGTAGCCATGTGTCGAAAAACCTCTCAAGTGTAGCATAGTTGAGATCCATTGTGCAAGACCGCCAATTAATGATGTTTCACTTGTTTCCTTCCGTTCGATGAAGTTACATTCCATTTTAACGATCGTTCAATATTTATCAATGTCAATCCCGCACAAATGATTTAATTCATCCCGTACATTTGTTTGTGGCTCATTCGGCTAATTAACACTTAAATTTTTCACAATCCACACCATAAACTTTACTTTCGGAAATGTTCGTAGCTAATATTTGTGTTTATAATGCACAAAAGTAGATTTGAATCAAAACAATTTCTATGCACACTTTCAATTATTAGCGAAAGATTTTCATCATTATTGGTTCCTTTTTTATCAAGAAAAATCTAGGAAGATTCATCCTTGGAAAATTGAGCGCGATTATTTTTGTAATCGTAATTCTTTGTAAGTATCCACTGTGTACCATTTATTAAAAGAATAATATGAATACTATCATGGATGATCGTTGTGTATTATTTATAAAGATAGAAATGTAATTCATTGTTTTTAAATTTCATTCTCAAAAAATTTTAATTATTTTTTATTTTGTTTTATTTTCACAGAAAAACCCTAGGGTTGTATAGTTATTTTTAATCACTGAGGATAAAAAAGAATTCTACTTGTACTATGAGATATTTCGTTTCGTAAAATTTATCAGCATCGACGAACGATGAAGCGTAGCGTTGACTTGTTCGACCGACGCTCAGACCGCGCTCTCCGTGTATCATCGGCAAGCGCCCGATTCAGACTGATAGCCTTATCGCGCTCTCCCGCTCATCCTATCGTCCCGCGCCCGCCCCACTAGTTATTGCCCTTCCCGCTTCACCCCTTGCGTCGCGCCGCCACGGCGAACGTTCCCCCCACTGTGCAGCACGCGCAACAGCAGCAAGCACACGGGACTCACGCGGAGCGTGTAGAACGTAAACAAACCAAAGGCATACCACACGAGTGTTTACTTCGAACTCTTTAATTTAATTCAATATACCGAAAAATATTTCGTCAAGTAATAATTTTCGTTGCGTTTCGTACAATTTACTTTTTATTAGAGTTTGTCTTGTAGAATGTCGTCTGGGTAGGCTTTTTTCGTGGTAATTTTGTATGGGTGCCAAATTTTGCTCCGTAGAGTTTTCTTGCGGCAAGAAATTACTCTCGTAGAGATCCGCCTGTAGAGTGAAATCCAGTTTAGTTGTTGAGGTCCCTAGTGAGGTGTTGGGGGATTTCGTAGGGAACCTAAAATTTCCCACCAGAGCCCTAGGGAAAGCAAAGGCAGCAAACGTGGCAACACTGTGTGAGTGAGAAACGTGCGAAACAAATGAGTCGTCACGTCAGTCCGGCACCACGCTAAATTTCTTGAAAAATACAACAATAAAATAGCGACTTAAAAATGGTGCGAAAATTAAAACATCACGAAAAGAAATTGCTGAAAAAAGTTGATTTTATATCGTGGCAAGCTGACAATAATTTACACGAGGTTAAAATTCTCAAACGTTATCGCATACTCAAGCGAGAGGATTACACGAAGTGAGTACCTGCATTTCTAAAACAATTCATTTTTTTTTTTTTTTAACTTTTTTGATAAAATCAATTATAACACGATGACTAATAAATATTGAAAATTATTATTTTTTAATTTCCAAAGATACAACAAACTTGCACGTGAAATTCGTGATGTTGGACAAAAAATCAAAGAGCTCGATCCTGAACATCCAATGAGAATTGAACGAAGCGCTATGTTTTTGGAAAAATTGTACATGATGGGCTTAATTGCCACAAAGTGGGATTTATCTTTGTCTCAAAAAGTCACAGCCAGTTGTTTCTGTAGAAGACGATTACCTATTGTTATGGTACGAAACAAAATGAGTCAGGATGTTAAAATGGCTACGCAACTCATCGAACAAGGTCACGTGAGAGTCGGAACCGAAGTCGTCAAAGATCCTGCTTTTCTCGTCACAAGGTAAACTTTTTCGAACAATCTCATCATAACCTCGCAGATCGGGCAAAAATTTGACAAAATTTGACTCAATTTGAGATTTTGACGAATTTTGAAATTTTGATCTAATGAAAATTGTCAATTCAGAGATAATATTTGTGACTAAAATATTTTAATTCTTCAAAAAACCATAAACACCACGATAATTTATATGAAAAAGAAAATCTTGAATCTTCTGATCATACAGAAAAATAAATGTGAAGTAAACGGTAAAAGATTGAGAAGTTAATGCCATTTGAAATTTTAATCGAATTCATCAGTTTAATCGAAGAATGAAAAAAGTCTTCTGATATAATCACTGACTTAATAATTATTTATTTCGTGATAACTGTTTTTTGCAAGCAAAAAAATGAGATTTCAATAAAAAGCGATTACCAGGGAGAAGTTAGCAGAAATTTCAATCTGTGTAAAAATCTGTGAAAATTATATTTCGACTGTTAAAATATCCGTGGATGGATAATCCAGAAAATTTCTATGATGAATGACATTCAAACACACAAAGAAGTGAACTTAAAAAATGTAAATCTGAGCACAACCAATTTTTCCATCGAAACAATTTAGATTTTGATTATTGGAACATGAGCCAATTTGGAAAGCTTTGAAAACATGTCAAATAACAGCTGATATTATATATTTCTTCCTGATAATTAAGGACGTTGTATGCAAAATTTTCCAGCGATAGAATTCCTTCAAATTTGCACCATACAAAGAGAATAGTGATATCTAATTTTCAGTAGTTTCTCATAAGAGTGTGTGATAAAAGTTCCAATTTTCAACATTAAATATTTCCATTTCTAAATGGTCAAGCCCCTTAAAACTTTGCATATCCTTTTATGTAACATCGAAGAAGCTTTATTTAGTTTTTCAAAAAAATCGGTCGTAAATTTTTTTCAAAATTTTCCTTATTATATAACAAATACAGATTAGCTCGAACAATCTCGAATTTAGAGTATGTTGTTCTTTAGTCAATTTGTAACAACTTTTTTCCAATAAACTTAGGCTCGCAACCCATTTTGTATGTAAAAAAAACTGAAAACGAAAATTTACAGTTGACTGTCGCCATACAACGTCCTCAATCATTTGATTAAATAAATTTCATAGTGAAAATGTAAATGCAAATTGAATCGAATAGTCATTAATTTTTGAACTTAATTTATACCCTAGAAATTTAGAAGATTTCATCACATGGACGGATACGTCAGCGATTAAAAAACACGTTTTAGAGTACAATGGATCGGTGAGTTATCAAAAAATGCCATAATATCAAAATCTTTTCATATTTCTTCAAAATCTAAAAAAAAATACAATCATTTTGTCTTTCAGCGTGACGATTATGATATGCTGTGAATAATGAGTTTATGAGTCGAACGAGACCACGTGGTACAAACTAATGAACGAGTCATGCGCGAAAAATAATTGTTAAATTATTTATAAAAAGTGTATTTAAAGTCAAAAGTAAAAAAAAGATTTATCAGAAAAACGTGTTACATCGCGTGTCTGTAAAACCTGATAATATTTTTATACATATTGCAAAAACTCATTGTTAACAAATAGTAATAATAATAATAATAATAATAATAATAATAATAATAAAAATTATTATTATAAAAACGGGACGAATAATTAATAAACTCCTGCGCACGATATCCTCGTTCTCCTTGCCCCTGGCGGTAAAAAATTGAAGTTACAAAGATTTTAGCCCAGTTGACATTCCGTGTCACGATTATTTACAGCGTTAAATATTTCGATTAATAATTTAACGGTAAAAAAAAAAAAAATTGAATTCGATGAATTTATCGTAATTTTTTGGAAAATTTTCAAGTTAAATAAAAATTGTATTTACGCAAACTGTACGTTAAAGCGGGTGATCCGGTGAGATTCACGCAAGCGCAGTCATGAAAAAAGTAAGAGAGGCTAAATGTTGTCCGTCTTTGTCTCGCTTTCCGTATATGGGCCCAGCGAGTGTGGACTCGTTGTGTATATCTATATATTTTGATTAAAACGCGCGAACGCGCGTAAAATCGACGATAACAGCGCTTGAGAGAGTAAACGGTAGTGACGGGTACTCGAAAGGTGGCTGGATTGATGGCGCTGTTTGTAACTCTCGAGAGCGGAGACGCCGCGAAGCTCCGGCGCTTTACCAACGGTTGAGGGCGACTCTACTACCCGAGCAGCCGCCGCTTTGTCGGCTTTGTCCGGATAACGCGCGCACACGTCGCACACATCGTACTGCATCGCACCACGCACCGGTTCCTCAAAGGCCAGCGCAGGACAGCCAGACAGAAAGAAACCTCTGAGCGAGGATCGTAACATCGTATTCGGCGTTCACGAGAACTGCAATAGGTGAGTACTTCTCTATTGACAACGTGAATTACGATTATTCAACGGGAATGGCCGTTGAGCCATTTCTCTTTACGCTTTTTCCCGCTCTTCCCTATATTTCGTCGCCCATATTATTTATGTTTACACTTTTCCATCCGTTTTTTTATCTTTGCTTCGCTTTATTCAATCATACGAATAAATTAATTAACGCCAGTACGAAGCTACTACGAGTGCGCGAGTGTTTTTTCGAGCGAGTAACACGCGACGAGTGTATATTTGCCTACATATATATATGCACGCGGGATTTTTCTTTAGCATTAAAAAATAAGATTTTTCAATCAAAATTTTGTCCTCTACGCGAAATATTAACAACAGTGATATCGAGCTTTTTTTCAACTACTAAACCTCCGATATTACGCGTTTTGGTACGTTACTATCAGAAATTATTGCGGCTACACAACGTCACGATATACATGTATACATTTTGTCCGGTTCGCTCCGTGTATCCATGGAACGTACGTACGTGCGCCCGCGTCTTTCACGACGGTTTTTCGTTAATTCGACGCCGCTGTGAAAGATCGCGCGGGCAAGCCAAGTGTGTTCGCGGAGTCTACGTTCCGTACTTATTTGTTTTCTGTGATTTATACATCGTGATTGTTGGCTATTTTTTTTATCAGTAAGCCTAAATATTTATTGAATTTTCTTTAACTTGTTATTTAATATTGTTTTTATTAAGTCGCTAACACGAAACGTATGTCGGTTACGTCGATTTTGTTGCTTGCACGATCATGGCGTCGTGACGCTCAGTGAATCCCCTCCCCCCCCCAGCGAATGCGAATTTTGCCAAAAAATTGTCGAATCTGATAGTCGTTTTTATTTCTTTTTATTATTAAATTTATACACAAATCTGCGCTTTTTTTTCTCTACCTTTCTATTTATTTGAGGTTAATTAATCTTTCGTAGTTTTTTTTAACGAAAATTTAACGATATATATATTGACACGGTGGGTGTTGTATCAGGCGTCGTATTTATTCGGGCATATTCGTCAGTGGCGTCGTTGACGGGCCACGATTCCGACGACACCCATGTTTTTTACTCCAAAAACTCCGCGTACCAATGAGATTTTTTTTTTTACCAACGAAAATTGAACTCTCAATCGTTAGCGATTTTATTTGTTGCGTTTGCAAATCTCGCCAATGAAACGATCGTAAATTTTCAGTTATTTTTTATGGACTTGAAACGCGGTTCGTGCAGCGAAAGTGGGTAATAGCGTTGGAATGGCGACGCCACTGTAGCCGGCTCGTCCGCACCGGCCAAACGTGTCAGTTGACTTTGAAAATGGCGGGTTTTTTTCCCACCCGTTATTGGAGTAAATTACGATTTTTCTTCATATAAATTATCAGTTACAATCAAATAATTCTTTCTTTCTATCAGTGTGACCAATTATTTTTCTCTCCAAGTTTTTTTACGTCAAATATTTCATTAAAATTGTTTCCTCGTGAATTTTTACGATTCGCATTAATGGCGGGACTTTCGGGACCCTTATTTTTCTCCTTTCTATTTTTTTTCATTATTATTTCTTTCGTGACAGTTACGATAGGAACAATAATTCTCAATCGCGTTGCCACATTTTTTTTTTCTGCCACACCGACTGAATTAATTATAGTGAATTTTTTATGCAGCTTCTCATCACAAAGATGGCAAAGTCTGTTAATAAAGAATATTGTCATGGCGCGCTACGCAAGCGGTTGCGAATTTTTCTCTTGCGGTAAAATTCCAAAAATAAAAACAGCTCTTTTTAACGGTTAATTTTTTTTTTCTCAATTTATCCCAGAAAAATATTTCAATCTAATAAAATGTCTTATAAAAAAAATGACAAAGCGTACGAAAAAAAACGATGTTTTTGGGAACCACGAGACATTCCCGAATAATTTTATTCCACGGTTTCGATCGTATTTTTCGTTACTCGATGTTTTTTTCATCTTCATGTGTTTTTCCTGTCAATTTAATAAATAAAACTGCGTTTTTTTTGCCCTTTTGAAACGATATTTCCTCGATGTAAACAAAAGAGAAATAATTTTTCGTTAGTCTTTCTTTGGGGATAAATAAGCGCGTATATATCGTTGTCTCGCTCATAATGGCGGGAAGCGAGCTCCGTCCAACGGTCGCAATCAGTTCTCCTGGAGAGCAGCGTGGTAAGAGGGGAAAGCGTCCCACATCACCCCTGTGAACTCTCGCCCCTCTATCACCTGCTCTGCGCGGCTTGTCGGCCGGCGAAACGGAATGAATTGATTGGTCGGTCGCAATGGGAGAGAATAAAGGAGGGGAGCGGGTTCGCAATTGCGAAGTCGTGGTAGTGGGCCACAGCGACGACGACGTTATGAAAGCGTCAGGACGCGTAAATTTGGGCAATACTACGATAATCCGAATGAAATAAATTTTTTTTTCCCGCCTCGTTCATTCACCCACCAAAATATGTCATGAATTATTATTATTATTATTTTTTTTTCTTTTAAAAATATTAATCATCACGAAGTTAATGAATAAGTAGCAAAAAATGTAAATTTCGTATTCGTACGAAAATCGATAACGGTATCTGGTGTCGTTCTAGCGGACTTGTGAGATCTCTCGTGTATATATTTCGACGATCAGAATTCTTTGGTCCAGTAGTGGGAGGGCAAGAAGGGTGGGGGGGGGAGGGGAGGGTGAGAAGAAATAAAACGGCGCGCGTTCTTCCGCCAACCAACCCAAATAAATATGCCCAGGCTTTCGGGTACTTAATTACAACAAAAACTAATTACAACTGATTTCATTAAAATATACATTTTAATTGAATCATCAGAAAAAATGGAAAATAAAAAATCATTTTTTTTTCTTTGATTAGAATTTTTGTGACTTCTTTTATCTCGTTTGCACGTTGGTTTTACTTTTTTTTCTTCTTTTATTTCCATACAAACGTCACGAAATTGACGTTTTGAGGGGGAAAAAAATAATAATAATGCCATTTGGAAAAAAAAAAAAAAAACAATGACATAAAAAAGCAATTATTTGGATTTTTTTCAGTTGAAACAAGATTTTAGGCGTGTTGCACATTTGATTAATCAAACATGTCGGACGACGGTTCACCTGTGGTCGAAGAACAGAAGAAGAAACGCGGTCGACCAGCGAAGAACGCTGAAAAAAATGCTGATAAGGTAGTTAAGGAAAAAGATTCACCCGTCGTTAAGGAACCTAAGAAACGAGGGAGGCAACCGGCTGAAAAAAATAACAGTGTCTCACGTCCACCCAAATCTGATGACGACGAAGCACCAGCGCCTGTCAAACGAGGTCGAGGAAGGCCTAAAGGTTCGCACAAAAAAAAGGTACGCCATCCATTTAATATTTTATATTTATTTCAAAATCACTTCCATCGGTTTTTGCTGCGGCACTTTTACTTTCATCGCAGCATTAAAATTTCTTGTTAGAAAGAAAAAATTAATAACACACTAAATGAGACATTTTAATTGAATATTATTCAATGTGCTAATTAATCCAACAATCTCATATTTGTTAATTTTTCAAAAAATTATTAACCCTTCATTTTTTTATATATCTCTTCGTTGACACACTGGGTCATATTGACCCAAACCCATTTTTTCCACTTAATATTTTACATTTATTTTTAAATCATTTTCATTGGTTTTACGCAGCACTAAAATCTCATATCGGAATGAGAAAAATTAATATCACACAAAATGAGACATTTTAATTGAATGTTTTTCAATCTACTAAATAATCCAACAATCTCATATTTGCTAATTTTTCAAAAAATTATGAATCATTCATTTTTTTATATACCTCTTCGTTGACACTCTGGGTCATATTGACCCGAACTCATTTTTTTTTATGTTGATTACCTCAGAAATATTCACTTAGACTGCTATCAAATAAAAGTTAAAGTTTTTTTTTTAATTTAGAAGCAATTCTCGTCGTTACATTGCGAGTTATTCGTTTGAAACATTAAAATATGAAGAAATTATGATTTTTCCAATGAAATGTTCACATTTACCAAAATTTAAATTTTCAATGATTTTTTTTTTTTTCTTTTTTTTTTAACTCAAAGATATTTCGAATTTTTGCAACCGACACAGATTGGGGAATGTTCAAAGTGTATTCCTGATTTGTACCTGAGTCAAATTGACCCAGGGTGTGAATTCATTAGGAAAATTAAAGTGTGTCAACAAAGTCTTAAAAAATCATGACGCGATATGTAAACAAACCTATAGTTTAGTTGAATTCTAAACACCCAACGACTTTTGACAAACATAAAAGAAATTTTATTAATTTGGCTCTTTTTTCGGTATTGCAAGTTTAACCCTTACTTGCCACACCCGTGACAAAAATTTTTATAAAAAATCCACTACTGAATATTTCGACTTAAAAATTGTTTTAGAACACATTGAAAGCTTTTTTTAAAAGATTTTTTACTTTATATAACCAAAAATTGAATTTAAGTACACTTAAAAAAATGCTAAAGCCCACAAAAGTGGAAAAATGAGAAAAAGGAAATATAGGCCTGGAGAAGATTTGTACCCCAGTCACAAAATTTTTTATAAAAAATCAACTACTGAATATTTGGACTTGAAACTTGTTTTAGAACATATTGAAAGCTTTTTTTAAAAGATTGTTTACTTTATATAGCCAAAAAATTACATTTAAGTAGACATTTAAAAAAAATGCTAAAGCCAACAAATTTGGAAAAATAAAAAAAAGGAAATATAGGCCTGGGGTAGTTTTGTACCCGAAAGTGGCAAGTGAGAGTTAATATTGTTTAATTCATTAATTCGTTAATCAAGAAAAATTCATCTCTACAGTATTTTCATGATTTGTATGTATTATTATTAAATAAATTTGTCCAGGCTGCACAAAAAGGCAGCTCAGTACCGGGTCGTGGACGTGGCCGACCAAAGAAGGTTGAAGAGAAGCCAGAAAGCGCTGGTGAGGACGAAGACGAACAGGACGAGGATGAAGAAGAAGACGAGAATTGAGAAAAAAAAAATTTGAATAAAAGTAATAACAATAATTGGGAAGAAGAAGAAGAAGAAGAAGAGGCGCGCATCGACGATGAAAACGAAATAACGATTGAAAAATGATGAAGAAAAAATACGAAAAACAAATTGAATTCATACAAAAAGATGAAAAATAAAAAAAAAAGTAATTAAAAAAAAAAGAAAAAAGAATAATATCAATAAAGCCAGACATTTGCGAGAAATCGCTGCGCGGCTAAAAACTGCGTCGTCCCCCTCTAACGTCGTACATCATAAAGTTACGGTTAATTTTTATATTATAATAATATAATAATAAGTCGCGTCGTCAACCGTCACATTCTCATCGTCATCGCGTAAAATTTGCTCGTCAATCGCATTATCTTCGTATCTCGACGTTATTTCCTGCGGGATCGAAAGATATTGTGTGTGTGTGTTTTATTTCTTCGTCGATGTCGCGATTAACTATTGTGCGCAATAAGTGACGAATCGAATCCTGTAAGAATATTAGGCAAAAAACAGAAACTACCATTTTTGTAATAAATCTCATGTGAAAAGGTATTTTTATTTTTTTAATTCTCTAACTATACACCAACATATTCAAGTTTTCAAACTTTAAATTTTCTTGCTTATCGTTGGAATGAATTTAAACGAAAAAGGATTTACGAACTGTGTCTATGACCAAATGCCAAGATTCCTTTTTTTTTTTTTTAATATAAATTTTTAGAAATCGCAAATTTTCTTCGTTTCAAATTTCGCCCGATGTCCCATTTTTATTTTAACACTCAATTCTTTTATCTTATTTACACCGATATAATTATTCAATTTTTTCATCACCTTTGATTTTTATCAGTTAATACGAAATTCTATTTCCCGCGCGGTTTCCTTGTCACGGTCGAAACACAAATGTAACAATTGAGCAAATAACTGCGAAAAATCAAAGAGATAATGAAAGAAAATAGAAAAATAGATCGAACAAGGATTTCGACAATCGAAAGAACCGACAAGAACTACTAAAAAAATTAAAAAATAAAGAAAAAAAACTGTAATTACGCATGTATATTCGTTCAACGACGAAAATTCGTTTAGCGAATGTGACAAAAAAAATATTAACGAATTCAAAGGGAAAAAAATGAAAAAAAAAAAAAAAATCATTCGAGAAAGAAAAAATAAAATATTAAAATTAAATAATAAGTAGGCTACTTGTCTTGTACGTTACGAGCGTGTGGAACACATTAACTACTTCGTATTGTACGAATTTTCGTAAGATAAATGAGGAAAAAATTGGTATGAATTACAAACAAAAAATTCGAAACGTAAGAAAAGCGATTAAAATAATGATTATTGAGGAAAAAAAAGAATGAAAAGAACAAAAAAAATGAATTTAAAAAAAAAAAAAACAGAATAGGGTGGAATGTAACGAAAACCTGATAACGGGCCAGAGATTAATAAATCTGGCGTCCCGAATACGCGAAATGCATACAAAACAGTGTGAATGTAAAATTTGTATCAAAGTAAATAAATTCACGAAATACTCTTATTTCTGTACTTTTCTCTACTCTCGTATCTGATACTATCACTTTTTATTTATTTTACTATAGAATTTACGATTTATTTATTAATCGCTCCAAGTACATGAGCAATTACTAAGAAATTGAAATCTACAAAATTTTAAATTTTCAACAAATTCACGAAAATTACTGTCACTTTTTTTCCATTCGAAGCTGCCACCCCAGCCACCGCTCATTCTCTTCATTGTGGAGTTATCTTCAAATTTGTCATTAGTATTTTTCATTTAAAGTCTTTTTTTAATAACATGAGAGATTTTAAAGTAAAAAAAAAAAAAAAGAAAAATTGAATTTAATAGAAATTACTTTTATTTTTAAGTCAAACGAAGTTCCAACATTATTTTTTTTTTTTTTTTTTTAGAATATTGTGTAAGTTTACAAAAAGTCTGACTAAATGGGAAATATTCTTGACTGCCCATATCGAAATTTTAGTACGTGGCAATTCAACAAATATTGAATACAATTCCGTTTACGAAAAATATTTTCAGGATACAATCGATTTGAAACCGTTCAAATTATTTTTTTTTTTCTTCAAAATTTTGTACACGTACAACTTTTTGTCAATTTTTTAAAATATTTTTTAAATAATTTTTTGTTTTGTTTTTTAATCAAAAGAGGAGTTTCAGAACGAATTTTTCTAAAAAAAAATACATGTCTAATATATAAACTTTATATTAGACATGTTTACAGAAAGTTTAGATCTTTTCACATTCCTGTATTAACATTATTAGATTATTTCTCAAGTTATATTCAAGTTTTCAAAAAATAACTGGAGAATTACCTTTTTAACTCGATTGTCGTGAGACTATTACGTTAAATCTGGAAAGCAAGAAATTTTCAATGGATTTTGTACTTCTGAAAACATTAGGATCAAGCCAAGGCTTTTAACGATATATCCGTAGTTCCTATACCTCGTTCAACTTGATTTCCCGCTAATTAAAGATTTTTCCAGAACTATGCATTAGAAGTGGAAAAAAAAAAAAAAAAAAACAAAATTGGAAAAATACATGAGAAAATATTATTCCTGTTTTTTCTTTCTTTTGTTTTCAAAAGCATGGAAATTGGAGAATTCTTTTATCCCAGTCTCGTGTATATCCTGGTATGTTAATAATTATATATCTCATAGACATTGTAACGATATATCACGCGAGTCACAGAGATGACTTTTAAAAACAATTGAATTAATGGTTAACATATTTTGAGAAACAAACTGTAACATTCAAGAAAATCCGAGAAAAGGTTCCACGACACGCGAGGATTACAATGATTCTTTTTTTTTTTTTTTTTCTTCATTTAATAATCTTTAATGAATTTCACATTGACGAGGTTCACGCGCCATAATTATAATAATAGTATATAAAAAGTAACCGCAAAATCATCAGATACAATTTTTTGGAATTTTGCGTTAATTTTCTTGAGCATCGTACTATAATGTGTTAAAAATTTGAGAAGGTTTCACCGTCTAGTAATCAAGATATTGAGTGCTTAAAATGGCAACTTTAACACGAGGTCTTGTGGGAAGTTACGAAAAAAGACGATTTTTCACAACAAATATCTCGATTTCTAAACGATTAAATTTTCTCAAATTTTATCCACAGTTAAGTATTATTGTTAAGAAGGTTTATACGAATTTTAAACAATTAAACTTGCAATTCTCCTAACGCATGCCTAACGCGTGAACCTCCTTAAGTTTTCAGTACTTACCGATTTTTTTGGTTTTTATATACGCCCCATCAAGACGATGATATCTATCCTGATGAATCATGTACATAAATATCGTTTTAGACGTTACAAATTAAATGACAGAACGGCGACTTTGAAACCACACACTTACGGACGTATTGTATGACAAAAGTTCAGATTGTTATCGAACCTTGCCATGGAGTTGAGAAAATAGAGATATCTAATCGATCCCCAAATTTTATGGTTATCTATCGTTTAGAACGTATCGTTCGGGGATACGATCACTCAAAATAATTATTTTTTAGTCATATTATGGTCCAGATCCTATTCCAGGAACAATACACAATTCATCAAATAATCGTTAGAAATCGTTAGATAAATTTTCGAAATTACCGAAAACGCGATTGAAACACACATAATTCGATATGTGATGCATTTTTTGGTTTCGTTATTTTTTAACAAATAATCGACAAATTTTTATGTCGAATCACATAGTAGCGATTGAACGACTTGGAACAGCGTGTTATTTCGAGTCAACTAAATATCCGTGAAATCTGTCAAAACATTTATTTACTTGTTTCTATATTTTTGTTTTTTCTCAGTATTGCAATAAATTAAATCATTTCTACAGCTAAACAGTTTTTCGAATAAACGAAATATTATTTAACGTTCGAAGTATTTTACGGAGCTTTGGTGGGCTCAGCTAAATTCTTTTCTCAATCGAAAAATTATTGGACCTTTCTGTTGAAATGTCGGAATGCAAAATAGTAAAATAACATCTCCAGGAAAAAAAAAAAATTAAATTTAAAATATAAATAATGCTGAATGAATCTAACGAGCGTAGCATCAAGAAATAAAAGAAAAATGTCCACAAGTTTGCATTCACAGAATTTTCATATCATTATTTCACAATAAAAAAAATAAAAATAAAAAAAAAACAGAAAAAAATCTGTAGAATATTGCTTTCGCGAAAGTACCCCCTTAAGTTGGGAATCTGCTGAGCGGTGCGAGGGTCGAAAAAAACAAAAAAAAAAAAAAACGTTACTGATGCAAAAAAAAGGTCTATGCACGAATGAAACGCCGTTGCTGATATTGTATAGAATAATTATTTGTAAGAATATGAAAACTCTGGTTCAAAATCCAAAAGATATTGAGCCTTAGATCTACGTTTGCTTACAAATACTTGCCATCGAATACTAAAAGTAAATAATTTCATAAAAAGCCGTTAATTTTTTTTATATTCGTAAAATCATAGAACGAATATGTTCATGCTACGAAACGGTAATGAAAAAAAAAAAGTTTCATGAGAAATGGTCTGTTTTTTGGGAATGATAGAGACGCCGTTCCAACTTTCTATTATTCAGGGATTCTTAAGTTAAACTGAGCTTTGAAAAAATATAATTTCAAGATATTTTGCCTCTCTATAATTTTGACCAAAAGCATGAATTCGGAAATTCAGATTTTTCGGTAATTTTGAGGCAATGATTTCAAAGGATTTGAAACTTGAGCCCGTGTGCGATTCTTTACAGCGCGTTCGAACCAACAAACAGAGGTATTGATAAGGAGGCACGAGTGTGCAGTATAAGTTGATCGCAAATATGATTTTTTACAATGGTCGAATATGAATTTATTACTTTTTAGCGAAAGATATTTTCATAGCGTGGGACGGGGTTATTTTGAAACCTTGAAGAGCGTCCTTTGCGGCACCAGATTGTACTTCGTTCTCGAACTCGACGAAAGCTATGTCGTGACGATTTGGTACGAGACGCACTTCTTTGAAGCCGGGGAATTGATTGAACAACATCGAGAGCATCATTTCGCTTGTTTCGTCCGGTAAATTCGTTAGGAAGAGAATTTGATTTGGCGGCTGTTCCGGTACGGCGGTGTTTATTATTGCAGCGTGTGGCGTTACGCTGCTTGGATGATAACCAACCGCTTGTGCATTTTTCGACTGATCCTTGGATCGCTTTTTCGCTCGTTTTGGCTCCTCTTCTTGCAACGCAGGCACACGCTTTGGCTTCTTTGGTCTTTCTGCGAATGTTCCCTTCATCTTTGCTATAACATCACTGTCTGATTTCGAATACTGTATCCTCTGCAAAAACGATCAATAAATTTTAGCATATAAGTATAAGAAGAATTCATACTGCCATTTTTAAGATTTAATCACACAATACTTTTTCGTCCTTTGTGTGAACGATTTTTTAGCCAAAAAAGTTGTTTGTGTTTGGCAAAAATGTATTTGCTAAAAATTTCATTATCAAGACTCTAAAATATAAAAGAATATTCATCTAATCGCAACTCCACTGATACAATTAATACAAATTACTAGATTCTCCTAGACTACAGCAAAAACTTTCAGAAATGGAAAAAGAAAAAATCAATGTCAATTATTTCGACTTGAAGTTTCGTGAATATTCGAAATATAGAAAATGGATTTCCATCGCTTTTTCCTGTTTTTTCTCCGCCTTTCAAACATTGTTTCTCTTCACCACAATATTCCAATTAAAATTTCATACGAATGATTACCACTCTTTTAAATGTTTCGAGAAAAAATTCAATTCAGAGAAAAAAAAATACAATTTTATCTAAAAGCAAATCACAAACATCGCTAATCCGACAAAATTCAAAAAAATACAAATTTAAAAAAATACAAATAAAAAATGTTTTCACCGATGTGCAGCTAAAAGCATAACGTCATGTCGCTTCTGTGTGAATTTTGAATTATAATTGAAATATATATTAAAACTTTTTATATTCGAGTAGAAGAAAAATGAAAATTTCAAGAGACGCGGCAGCGGCTCGCCAAGTACTTAAAACAGTAAAATAGGCGTTTATGACGTCACAGAAATTTTTAATCGTCAATATATAAGAGAATAAAAAAAACTTGCCATTGGTTTGTCGTAAAATGGAAATCCTTGCATGGATCTTAGGGCGTTAGTAGCGCTGGCGATTTCTTTAAAAATCACAAATGCTTGACCTCGCATTTTGAGTGTTTTGAGGGCGACGATGTCGAGTATTTGACCAAATTGTGAAAATATGGCATATAGCGATTTCTTCAATTCTTCTTTTTTAATCTTCTCATTGAGATTGTTTATGTATATCGTATTATTTGGACGAATATCCATTGCGTCTATAATTAAAAAAAAAAAAAAGTATAATTTTATTTCAGAATTATGAAAAATGCGATTTGTGAGTAATAAAAACACTTTTCGAATAATTTACGTTTGCTTGTAAAAAATATTAATGAATATGTGAAGAATGAAACACGTGGAGATGATAAATATGAAAATAATTAATAATTAATGTATGGCAAAAATCTTGGAATACGACAATCGGCGAAAATGTGGTCCAAAGGAATAAACAAGAGAATAGAAAATTAACGTTGACGGTACGCGATTTCATGTACTAAATGCTTTTACGATAAATGCTCGATGTATTTGAAGAAATGCAAAATTTTGAAAATCTTAAGAAATTCGGCGATAAATAATTACTTTGTTAATATTTGAATACTCCAATATGAGGTAGATTTATTAAGAAAGATATGCAATTGTGTTTACAAACGCGAAACTTGGTTAGATTCAATTAATTTTTAGGTTATGCATAATAACGCCGGCGGCTTTTATTACGTCGCGGAATAAACTAATGAACAAGAAGTGTAAATCGTGGTTTTGTCGAAATAGTCATCGGAACAGCCGATAGAGGGACAACTCACGTGCCGTTCCGAACCATTCGATGGTACGATAGAAAACTGTTTGTTATCGAATGAAAAAAAAATGCGGTATGTTGAATTTCTATCGAAATTATTTCAAAATTCATCTCTGACATAATATTTTTCTCTCGTTCGAGCAGGGTCGAAAATTCTTGTCGTTTGCTCATAATGTTGACGGTCGGGAGAAGACTTGGCCTTGAGATCTTATCGGTCGAGTAATTTTTCATTCCAACCAATCAGATTCCTCTTTTTCCGTTATTTCTCCATTGAAAACCGAGCGCAACGATTGATCGAAATCCTGTGATTATCGTCGTTCGGTAATACTTTGTAAAAAAAACATATGTCGTCCGTGACCAGCCCGAAGATTCTTCAACGATTTTGAAGAATTTTGAGAAATTTCAGCATTGTTTGAAATGTCGGTAATTTTGTTCTCGCATTTGGTCACGTGACTGACGAACAGTGTCAAAATCAGCTGTGAAATCACGCATATTTCCACTCAAATAGACGCATTATGACAATTTTTGATAATTCACAATCCGCAATTCATTAAATCATTTATTCAAATGGATAAAATCATCATTCATTGAAATAAAAAAAAAACTTTGATACATTTTCCATAACCTGATCGTTAGTACGGCATTATCGAAATTCATCGAAGATGGCTGACTTTACAGGATATAAAGCGATGAAGGGGAAAAGGGAAGGGAAGTATCAATGGCATACCAAAAATTCTGCTGCACTTCATCATTTTTAACAACATCGATGAACTATTTCGTTCATCAAAGTAGAAACGATTTTTTAGTTTATTTGTAAAAAAAAAAAAAAAAATTACCCATAACCGGATTTTGAGAACTGTGGAATCTCGGCCAAAAAATCTAGAATCTATCAATTATTTTTTTATGTTTGACGATAGCTGAAAACATAAAGGTATAGGGAAAAGGTGACCTGAAAGAAAAAAAAGTCATCGATTTATGCATATTGAACACGAAAAACTTCTTCCGAGAGCAGAAGAAAAGGAAGCCTAAAAATGTCGCTCTCGATTTGTGAAAGCGCGTACACGAGAAAAAAGGAATGAGAACGGAGCGAAAAGTACGAGCACGAGGGGTTCATGATGTTTTTTTCTTTCTCTCTCGCTCTCATTCTGTCTTTTTTCCTCGTCGTTCGAATTTGGTCGCTGCTGCTGCCGTTGTCGGTGTGTCTAGACACGAAGTTACGAGTCTAAAAACGCGATATTGTGGCGTTTCTCAACGTGCTGAACGGCAGGCGCGCTTTACTGGCTTTACTTCGTCGCTGCCTACGGTGAAGGCTAGAATAGCGAGTCACGCGTCACAAGCCCCTTCGCTCCCCCCACTGCGAGTAGCTTTTAGCGAGCGACGTTTGCTTTTACACGTAGATCTCAACAGTTCGTGTATTTCCGTGAGTATTCGGTGTTTTTCGGACTGACTCGAGAGATTCGCACAGATTGGTTGGTCATATTTGACAGGGTGGGGGTTGGATGGCTGGTCGTCTATGAAATTTGTCATTTTCAATGGCGATAGGGGAAGAAGAAAGAGAGAAAAGAAAAACGAGTGGTGGGGGGTGTGTGATGGGAGTATCGTCCAACCGGGTGACTGCAATGGGTTGTAGAGCGCGTCGTTCGTTCGTCGGAGTCGAAAGAGACTCCGAAACATATACGGAGAGAGACGACGAGAGAACGAGAGTCGCCCGAATGTTGCGAGTTGCAAGTAAGTGCCGCAAGTGGCGCGGCGTTCGAGAGAGAGCCGCCGCCACAGCGGCGCGCGCGGCACGTTGGTAGGGCCGCGCACTTACTCGAAGAGGCAGGGAGGGCACGCGCGACCGAAGAGAGAACTTACGGAGGAGCCGTCGAGCCACACACAGTTCAGTCGTCGTCGCCATTGCCAGGCTGGCCTGCCGCCGCGCTTCTCGCATTCGTGACACTATCCTCGGGTGCGCGGATACGATAGACGACCATTCATATAAAAACAATAAAAAAGAAAAAAAAACAAACAAACAAACAGACAAACAAATAATAACAAATATAATTATCATTTTGTCAAATCCCATTTTCACTTTATTCGTAAACGGATTATAAAAAAAAAAATTAAAAAAAAAAGCGATAAATGAAATAATTCGAAGCTACGTTGGTTGCATTTGAAGAAAAATAATTTTTTAAAAGTCCGGTATATACGAAGACGTTATTAATATACACTGCTAGACGGAGACTGAAGAGAAGGAGGTGCAGGATATAAAGAGAGGGAAAAAAAAACCGAAGCGGATATCGCGATCCGCGATTTGTTTCGCGAAAGAAAGAAAAAAAAAACACCTTTTTTCGGAGCGAGGAATAATCGCACGAGAAAAAAACAGATAGAAAAAAATCCAGAGATCGAGGAAGACCCAGGAAAAAGGCCCGTGTGTGGTGGGCCTTAGGAGGTTAGGAGGTCCCACCGATGCAGAGATATTGCACCGAGCTCACCGAAAGATTGTTGAAATCCCTTGACAAGGAGTACAATGTAAGTAGTAGAGGCGGGCGGCGCGTGTTGGAAACTCGTCGATGGATTAAAAAAAAAAAAAAAAAAAAATACCAAGTCGTAAATTGAACGATAACCGAGCAAGAGAGAGAGAGAGCGAGAAAAACGACAAAGCAATAGCAGAGAAAACATTGCGGAACGCGTTAACGAGGAGAATAAAGCAACGGCAGCGGGAGGACCGAACTCCTCGTCACCGTCGTGCCCACTGCTGCTTACTTGGCTCTCCTAGCCAACCCCCCCTCACCCCCTCGGCCCCTTCGCCCCTTTTTCCCTCCCGTTCCGAAGCCCCCCTCGGCCCCTTGATTTTCTCACCAACCGCGAAACCGTCTACATCGCACTGCCATTAATCCTTGCTCTCTCTAAACCTTATGAAAATACACTTTTCATTGATTAATATCCTTTTTTTAATACTTCTCCATAATCAAATACTCATTTACTCATTTATTATCGCGTTTACGTATCGTTACACAGTGTTCTCGTTTTACTTTTTACCCTCCCCCTTCGCGCTCCCCTCGTCTTCGCCCTCTGTCGATCAAAATACGTAGTTCCGCGCTGCCACGATCGACGAAGACGAGGATGAGGATGATGACTCTCCACCGAGAACTGAACGCACTAAAGGCTATCGTGACACTCGCGAAACTCTGCGCGCGTTGTCCAAACCCCCCTCACCCCCTCCCCCACCCCTCGCGCAACCCTGCTTCTTCTAGATACACTTGAAAAACAAAAAGAAAAAAAAATTCACTTCGTCTACGAAACTTGCAGATTTTCTTTTTACTCTAAATTACGCGACATCATTTTTTTTTTTCACACACACTACTTACGCAAGTCTCTTTTTTCGTGACACCTTTATTAGTTCGGACTGTGGCGATGAAAAAACAAAAAACGAGTACGCCATTAAAGAATTTTCTCGAACCCACCGCGCATCCTGTGTGTGAGTGCAATTCACACGCACACACATCGTTTTTCTCTTATTCATAACGGTCAAACGAAAATATGTATGGCTTTTTTTTTATTGTTTTCATTCCAGATTTTCCAGAATCTTAATAAGAAATGTGAAAAAAAAATCACGATATCATACACATAGTCGTACAATTTACAGAGTTGTCGATACAAACGCCAATATTATTCAGTTTCGAACGTACTTATTTTTTTTTTTTTCACGTGAAATTTCGCGTTTCCTTTTTATCTCCTCGATTCCCTTGCCATTCTTTTCAATATAACCTTCAAATACTTCGTAAAATACTGTTTTTCTCAACGTCCACGTTTTATTCAATCTCTGATGAGAGACATGAGAAAAATGATAAGTTTTCAGCCAAATAGCCCGATTAATGCTACTCTTCATGCCTTTTTTTCTTTTTATTCATCGACCCAAAGTTCAATTTTTCAGCTATAGAGAAAGAAATCGTCGTACTTGGGAATTATTTATTGAAATGATCAATCGAATCGTTGCCCACATGCATTATTTCGCCTTTGACACGAGGCTAGATCAATTTTTCGATCTCGAAAATGCTCACTAGTTTTTTAAAATGGTCGTCAATAGCTTATTTTACATTATTTTCTTCTATTTTTTTATATCTTTTTCTTTTTTAGTCCCAGAATTTATGCATTTTGCTGATTTCGTGCAAGATTCCATATCACGTTATGAGCGAAATAATCGTATTTTTTTTTCCCCATTCCACTACGATTGTCACGATATCGTTCATCTTTTTAGAGTCAAAATCAGTCACTATGCAATTTTTTCTCTTTATCTTTGCTCATCAAAAAACGAAAAAACGTAAAAATATTCGATTCTGTGAAAAGATAGAAATTTTCAACGCCCATTTATCGTCTTTCTAGTTTTCGTGATTTCTTAACTTTTTGTGCAATTCACGTGCCATCTGGAACGCATTTTATTCGGCCACACAAAGTTATCTTTTTATTCTCATTTTTTTAATAGCATTTTTCATTCGTATCCATAGGGGGGGGGGGGGTTTGCGAAAACTAAAAAAATTTTCGTATATTTCGAAAAAAATGAAAATTCACCAGTTTTATCAACATATGAAAAATCTCGTTTTGTACAAAAGCATTTTTCGTCATTGATGCACATGAAAAATTTCTTTTTTTTTTCTTTAAATTGTTCGATTTTTTGGACGAAAAAAAAACGTTAAGTTAAGAATATTTGCTGAAAATTGAACAGTAAAAATTAATTAGTTTTTGCACGTCGAATGAATTTTAACGTCAACAAATTTTTCTTTGACGCCTCCCTTGCCTTCGATCTCCAAATCCATGCGACAGAATTTTCATCTTTTTTACAAAGCGGAAAGTCTGCTGCGCATATTTTAATGCACGGAGCACATTATTAATGTTTTTTTTTAATTTGATTGTCAGGTTGTTGACATGGGAGCTGTTGTGGATGTCATCACGGCCCTGGAGAAGACGACGATCACCAAAGAGGTGCTTGAGGTAATAATCAACTTGATTCACAAAATGTAAAAATAACAATATAATTGATGAGCTTGGATAAAGTTGCGTATTGCAAAATTGGAACGTGACTAAACTTCTCTTCTTTGTAGAGTTCAAAGTTCATTTTCGGTGCTTCAATAATTAGAGAATCTTTATTTAGCGCTTGAAAAATCAAATTTGCGGAGAAAAATGTGGACAATTACAAATATTGGAAAAGTAATAATTTTATAAAACATAAATTTGGTCGGAGATGATTTAATGTTGCAAAAAATTAGAAACAATTGTGTTCCGTTGCAATAAATTTTTTTTTTTTTAATTTTTACCACGGAGGAAAAATCTTTAATAGAATAAAATCTTTTCAATTGCAATTTTTAAAAGAATTTTATGCCCACAAGAGGTTATTATCTATTTTTGTAATTCAAAATACCTCTTTCTTATTTCTCTATTTATTTCTTCTTATTTCTATTATTATTCATCTATTTATTTGTTATTTTTTCTTTCTATATATTTTATATAGATATTTTAAATAATTTTTTCTTAAACAGGTCACAAGACTTGGCAAATATATCAACGAGCTTCGTCGAAAAACAAACAACGATGCATTGGCTAAACGAGCTAAGGACCTTGTGCGCCGATGGAGAGATATGGTATTGCCTTCGTCTCATCCAACGCCACAACCAACACCGGCCGACACAGCTCCCCAGGCCCTCAACGGAACAAAACCTCAGAGCCCAGCTTTACGGGGTCTCAAACCTCACAGTCCTGCCACAATTCGTGCTCTCAAGCCTCACAGTCCGGCTCTCAGAGCTTCTTTCAAGCCTCAAAGTCCCTTGTTACGGGATTCAACACCCCTCAAAGTGAGTTTCAATATTATTTTTATATTTTTATACATTGTTGCTTCCTTACGGATATTTTCTATGATATTGAATTTTGCATCGTTGGAATGATTTTGTTTTTCTTATTTTTTAAATTTATTTTATTTTTATTTTTGTAATCGTGATTATTTTTCTAGTACATTTAATTTTCAAGTGATAGAAAAAAAAATATTGTCCAATTATCGCAGACAAACTCTGAATGTGTAAATTTTCCGTTTTGTTAAAAACTATGAAGAATTTCCATGTTACATTACAACGATGCAACCTTCAAAATCACCTTTTTTATTACACACTTTTTTTTATTTAATCAAGTTTTTAAATTTATTTAAAAAATCAATAATTAAACTTGTTCTATGTAAAAAAAAAAAAAAAAAAAACATTTTTTCCTTTCAAAATATTCGAAAAAAAATACCGAATCGTTTACTTTCATGTTTAACAATGTGACAAAAATAAATGAGGTGAAAATTTTTCGTCAAACGCAACTCAATAATTTTTTATTCGTACGCAGAAATAATGAAAACTGAATTTTTAGTATTTTTTACTACTAAAAATATAAATTTTCATGAAAACAAAATTTTCCCATAAAAATTCATAAAAATCTATATTTTGGTTCAAAAAAATTACCCAAAACAGAAGGTAGTCGTCGGTTTCTATTTGGAAAACGACAATTTTTCAGTTTTAATTTTTTTCACGTTTTACTAAATTTATGGCATTGATGTTTACATGGTTGGAATGCAATGAAACTTTGAATTAATTTTCAATATCGAGATTCACAAATTAGCCACAATTTTTTCTGTTAACTTGACCTCAGAATCATTTAAAAAAAAAAAAAAACATTGTATTCGACCGATGCAAATTTCATCGTCATAAAAATCCTCATAAGAAACTTAGAAACATAGACTAACATAAAAAATTGTGTTTGAAAAAAAAAAAACCAAAAAAAAAAACAAAAAAAAAATTGTAGCAGGTGCTGAGTCCGGCGTTATCGTTGCACAGTGAAAAGTCACGTTCACCGAATGCGGCGTCAACGAAGTATAATCAGCAGGGTTCCTTGTCGAACGTGGCACTGACGACGACAACGGCGAGCACGACGAACAATCGTTTGAACACGGACGTAACGTCAAAGCTCAGTTCAATATCGACGCATAATCACAGTTTCGATGCGGTTCCCCGTACTCACAGTTCGAACAAGCGTTTGCGAAAAGAGGATTCGAGCGGAACGAGTTCACCGATATCACCGCCGTTGGGAGGAAGTGCCGTGACGTCGTCATCGTGTTCGATGACATCGGCGTCGCTCAACAGATCACAATCGTCAACGAACGAAAGTAATTTGTCCGGGCGTTTCGAGCCACCGCTAAAACGAGCGCGTTTGAACGGTGAAAATTCGAATTATGCAAATTTTCCTTATACGACAGATACGAGCAACAACAATGTCTTATTATCTCGAAATACGACAAACAACAGTAGTAACGCGAACGTAGCGTCAACGCCAAATCAGAAAGTGCCTAGTCCTCGTGAAACGGAAAAAACAAATGAACGTTTGTCCGACGTGATATCGTGCAAGGTTGAAACTGCTCCACGAGACACGACGAACAACGCGTTGGAGAACGCGTCGACAACGTCGCAACAACAGCTGCCACCAGGACCGAAAAAACGTGGTCGTAAGAAAGGTAGCAAATCGGTTAAAAATCAGGCATTACCGGAGGACAGAGTGAAAGAAAAACTTGCCTCGATATCCCGTAATCCGAAGCTCAAAACGACACAGGAATTACTCGCTGATTTACAAGCGCGAGGCTCGACAACGAGCGGCAGCAGTAATTTCACAACGGGAAATACGACGATCGGTGTTAACGAAACAACAACCGCCACAACAACAACAACCGCAATTTCCAATATTTCTAATCGCAAAAACGACACTTCCAATGCCGCCGACGATTTACTTCGTAGCTCAACAAACGACGAACGTTCCTTATCCTCGCGTTTTAATCGCTCTAAACGCGAAAAAACGAATCTCAGTGGCGAGGAGAAGAGAAAATATCGAGAAAATAAAAACAGTGCGAATAATAAACGCACGTGGGACTCTTCGAAAAAGTCTGACGACGAGGAGGACGACGAGGACCCCGATGATGAGGAACGCGAAGATCATTTCGTCGATTCTAATCGAACGAGGCATTTAACCGTCGAAGAAATACTCGCCAAACTTCCTCCTATCGATCGCGATGCCATTATTTGGAGCGATTGCGATGACGACGGTCAAACGAGGAATCAGCTCGACGACGAATTCGATGAGCAAACGAAGAATAAAATTGAAATCACCGACGAACACGTCGACCGATTACACGATCAATGCGTCGAAGGCTTGAACGGCAATTTTCAAACGAAAATCCACGATACCAACGCGCAAGATACACCGCTGGTGGTCACTTGTGTCAGAACCAACGCCGAGATTATCGATGAGATCAAAAACAAATCCGTTTACAGGAGGATAGGGGGAAAAGAAAACGATCGAGAGTTTCGCGAGTGGCATGAAATGCTCGCTAAACCGAGCTACGAAGGACAAACTCTCCACATATTGCCTTACGTTATCATCGATTAACAAAAATTACGCGATTCTCTCATTTTTTTCACTTTATCTCTCTCTATTTCACTGTTTTTTTCTTTCATTTTCTCTTACGCAACTTTTATTTCCTCATTTTCTTTTCGACAAACTCGCCAAGTGGAATGGTTTTTTTTTTTTTCGTTACTCTCGCTCGCCCCCTCTCTGGTTTTCTCACCCAGATCGATTAATCTCGGTGACAAGATTGCCTGAAAACAACAACAAAAAAAGTTAAAAAAACACATATTTTTTAGTATATTAGGAATAATTATTCGTACCGAAGAATGGATTTCACGGTCATAAAGGAGCGAAAGATCTTTTGACCTCGCGACTGAGAAAATGAGATGAAAATTCAAAAACGGCATAATCATTGGGCCTCGTTTAAGAATATTTCAAATGAATAAACAAAAGCACAAACAAAAAATATAACATTGGCCACGAAAATAACGAGAAATATCGAGAGAACGGTGAACATAGAAATTGATCATTCGCGGCGAATGAAAACTTTATTTTCTCCGTTCAATTTTGTCCGAAAGTGGCTGAAAATAGCAATCGAAATGTTATTTTTTTTTCTTGTTGTTTAATAACATGCCAAAATGGCGCGAAATTTGTGGCAATAATAAGTAAAAAAAAAAAAAGAAAAAAAATAGCTGGGCTTAGTCAAAAGAAAAAATCTGTACGCACTGGAAATTCTCCATGGATGTTGTACTCGTAACGAGAAAAAAAATGAAAAAAAAAAAAATAGAGAGAAGAAGGGCCAATGGCACGTCCGCCCAGCAAATTCTTCTTACATTTGATTTTTCTTTTTTTTTTCTTTTTCGTACCTTTCGTTAACTTTTGAATTAGAGCTGCGCATGTAAATAATAGTTAAAGCGCAGGGCACACGAATTAAAACTCTTTCCGTTGTTGTTCCAACGACTGGCAAATGGAAATTCAACGCGTGATGAAATTGGAAAAATGAGAAAAAAAAATAAAAATAATTTAAAAAAAAAACAAAAACAAAAAAAGAGAATAAGAGAGGGGAACAGAGCGAGTCTGACGATAACACGTTAGTATAAATTTATTTGTCAAAATATGTTCGAATTTTTTTATTTTTCTTTCGTTTGTTTTTTTTTTTCAAATACAAAGAGAAAACGAGAAGAAGGAGAAAAAAAAGAGATGTAAAAATACCGCGGAGAATAGTTGACAGCTTCGTTCGATGAAATTTCATTTTTTTTTCTCTCTTTTTTATTTTACGAAACTGAGAAGAAAAAAGGGTTCCGTGATGCTGCCTTTTTTTTGATACTTGTGGTGCCTTCAAGATTTGTTTTTCACGATTAATTAAACGTCAATCAATCGCTCGTCGATTATTCAAGCACGAGATTAAAACGCGTGTACGATAATTTTTTTTTTCGTCGTTAACAACGATTTTCCCTCGACTTTCTATTTTCAATGAAATTTTCATTCTGTTATTTTATTAAATTTGTGACATGATATATATATATATATGTGGCGTTTATCGCGTTCGTCCATACCGTGGCCCGATTACTGCCATTTTTTTCTCAAAAAAAATAAAATAAAATAAAAAAAAAACAAATTGTTTACAGGGCACGATTTTTCTCGAGTTGCCAAAAACCAGACCGACCAATCTCAAAATAATTTTTTCTCCATTCGCATAATCTCTCACGCAAAAGGATTTAAAAAATATCAAAACTCATTTCCGAATTAACCGAAGACTGAAATAATGAACAGAAGAGACTCTTGAATTTCCTACGATTTAAAAGTTTACAAGAAAACAACAATGGAAACATCCATTTTTCTCACCAATTCCCAAATTTGTATACAACAATGTTTATTTTCATTTTTTTTCTCCTTCACTTTTTTTCGTATCGTTAAAAAAATGATATTAAAAAAAAAAATCTATTACCGTTCACGCACGGTCTATGTCAGACCCTGAAATTCAGTAGAAACCCGAAAAAAAAAAAAACGTTTCCATATAACCTATTTTCAATCTTGTAGACAAATATTAAACGAAAGAAAACGTTGATATCGAAAAAAAAAGAAAAAAAAGTTGTGCATGAAGCCTGAATGAATATTCTCCGCGGTTGTTGTTTTCTTTTTGCCAAACAGCCGAAAGTGTATTAAAAACGTTGCGTTGATTTATTATTATTATTATTATTATTATTATTATTATTATTATTATTATTATTAGTTTATTATTATTATTATTATTAGTTTATTATTATTATTATTATTATTATTATGTTGATAATTGGTACGATTAAAAACTGTGTGTATCGTGTTTTTTTTCCTCTCCAAAGAAACACGATGAAACGAAGGACGCGTATGTAAACTCTCCGATCTGCATTCGAATTGTACTCGAAGACTCGTAAATAAAGAGAGAGAGAGAGAGAAAAAAAGAGAAGAAAAACATATGGTTTTCTCTCGTTCGAGGTGGTTATTTGTATATGTAAACCGAGAAACTCTCGATCTCGGAAAAAAAACCCGTGCCTTTTGTGCCTCTAAACATTTAATTACGATTTTGGCATCAAAGGAGAGATATAAAAGGGTGTATGTGTGCGTGATCGAGTGTGCATGCGTGCCTGAGAATATGTGTGTGTGTGTGTATTGTGCTGAGAACGAAAAACAAAGACCAAATTAGTTGAAGAGAGAGCGAGAAAAAAAAAAGGATTGTAAAAGGAAATGCTCGAAATATTAAGGAACACATAATAAATAAAAAATATAAGAAGGAGAAAATAAATGAGTGCGCGATGCCGGAGAGAATGAGATTATCATGTGTGACAGGAAAAATAATAAAAGAACTGCTGCAACATCAACTGTAAGAAAAACAAACAAACGAAAAGATAAATGCTAGGTTGAAAGAAAATCGTAAACTTTGTAGTTGTACTTTTTTTTTGTTTCACAAATCGTCTCGCGGGACAAACAATTCCATTCAATAAATGGATCATCGCTCGATCAAGCAATATCCTGATTTTTTATTTTTATCCTCTCTTTTTTTTTTATTCCCAACGACGGTTTAAGAATTTCGGAGTTACATTGAAAATATCGTCCTTCGAGAAAGAAGCACGTGGAAAAACGGGAGTGCATCGAACAGGAAAAGGTTTTTTCAAATTTTAAAGCCATCCATGGAGCCATCCAAATCAGAATATCTCAAAAATATGTTCAAGGTAGTTCTATCGTTATATCGTTTTCTTAAGATTTTGTTGAAAATTTGGATAAATTTTCTTTAATGTCATGTGCACGAGTGTAATGAATTTTAAAAGGTTTCATCAAGCGGAAATTTAGATATTTATTGGTAAAAATCACCATTTTCGGTAGTCTCTCATAAGAGCTCGTGTTAAAAGTTACATTTTCATCAATAAATATTTTGGCTCGTACATGGTAAGCCTTCTAACACTTTGCATGCATTTTTATGCAACATCAAAGAAGCTACATTTAGTTTTAAAAAAAATCTAAAGAAAAAAATGTTCGCAATTTTAGTAATTATACAGCAAGTACTCATTACCTTGGATGACCTTGAATTTGGAGTATGTTGTTCTTTAGTCAATTTACAACAACTTTTCTTTATTAACTTATGCCCGCAAACCTTTTTGTATGTGAGAAAAACTGAAAAACAATTTTTCGATATGAATGTCACGATAGAACTACCTTAAAAGATAACGCTCAACTACTAAAAAAAAAAAAATGATCCGAGAAATCGTTTGAAAGTATTTCCTTAGGATGTGCAGTCTGTGGACTATAAGTCGAAAAAATTCACCACAGATAGCGCAACGCATCTCGTCGCTTCTTTCGGCTTTTTATAGCACGTACATAACCCTTTTACGAAAACAAAATTTCTAACCTCATTTTTTGCAGAATTGTATTAAGTTTTAAGTATGAATGATTTAGCATGGACGAAGGATGATATCGTTAAGGAAATTCCAAAAGGATCATCGAAAATAGGACTTTTTCTTATCGGTGTAACAGGTTTGTTGTGTCAAATGTCCTTTAAAACAGTAGACGTCAAAATTTTCATCGACCCCCATTGCGTTAATCGTACTTTTGTAAACAAAGTAGATACGTAAAAGCCCGAACATTTTTTTTGTTTTTCTTTGCAAATCTTTAGAGCATAATTAATGTCATGAATTGATATCGCTACGGCTGTCAAAGAGTGGTTAGGAAAAAGAAAAACTTGTCGCTGTCACAACTGTCATCACACGTCTTTGTTCCATTTTTTAGAACATCAAAATTTTTTTTTTTATTCAATTTCTTTTTCAACGTAATTTTTTTTTTCTAAAACTCTAAATGGATTCATATCTCTGATTAATGGTAAATTTTCATGGCAAATGTCTTGAAACATTTAATGCCAAAAATGTTTGTTTATTCATACGATTTATACATTTTTCCAAGGCCCTTACATTTTTTTCTACAATTTAAATGTATGGTGATTTTATTTAAATGGAATATTACGAAATGGAATGATTTTGCAGTTTTCACTGATTATAATATTACTGTTAATCCTTTAGAGACTCGATGGGTTATTTGAAACTAAACTTATTTTTCAACGTTGATTACCTTAACCCCAAAAATATTATCGGGAACTATGCGAGTGTTTTTTTTATCAGAATTGACGATTTCTTTTAATTTTTTAAATAAAAGCCAATTTCACTCGTTCAAATAAATACTTTATTTGTCAATCTTGTTATCGTACTATTTCATTTAAAAAAAAAATAGCTTTTTTATGAGTAAAAACTTGATCGTAAATCTAAAAAATATTAAAAATTGGAATAATTATGTTTCGTTTGATTTTTTAATTCTTGCTCCAACGGAAGGTAAAGTTTTCAATAATTTTTTTGAACATTTGAATATTACATTTCCTGAATTTTCTTGATGCAAAGGTTGCTCATGCGATGGGCAGACAAAATACGCTTTGGGTCAAATTGACCCTGTGACTCGAAAAACAGATAAAAACAGTTGATTATTGTCTCAGGTGGTGTGGGAGCAGTGCTTAGCGTTGTTTGCATTCCATTCGTCAGTCCGGCGTTACGAAGAATCTGTTTACCTTACGTTCCTGCAACTACGCAGCAAATAGAAAATGTATTAGTGGCTTTGCAAGGTCGTACCGGTTCGCTAATAGATTTGGGCAGCGGTGATGGTCGACTGGTCAGTTTTTCACTTTGTAACACTGCGATCGTGTCGTTCCACAAAAAACATGAGTTTTCTGAATTTCAGGACGTTAAAAAAATAAATTGAATATTTCAACAAGAATCTATTAATGAGACATTACAAGAAAGATTTGAATACACTTAAAAGAACTTGCAATTTGGACAATTTTACGAATATTTACAGAATTAACAGTAGAGAATTTAATTCGATGAGAGAGATTGATTGATTGATTGATTCATTGACACATTTTGTGCCTTGAACAAGTCTTTAAGGAAGGAACAAAGTAATGAATAATTTTAGTCAATTAATGAATGCATAATTTTTCATTAGGTGTTTGCAGCAGCAAAAAAAGGTTTCATTGCCAGTGGAGTTGAATTGAATGCGTGGCTTGTTCTGTACTCGAAATTTTCATCCGTAATCCAAGGTTTGTCTTCAAAAACATCTTTCCACAGAAGAGACCTTTGGAAATGTGATTTAAGCTGTTATGACAATGTAATCATATTTGGAGTCGAGCAAATGGTACGCATTGTTTATCGAAATCCATAAAAATTGATTTTCTTACAATAGAATTTCTATAATCTCGAGATTTCTCTACAGAAGAAAAAAATAAAAATAAATAAAAATTGATTTTATTACAATAGAATTTCTATAATCTAGAGATTTCTCTACAGAAGAAAAAAATAAAAATAAATAAAAATTTATTTTATTACAATAGAATTTCTATAATCTCGAGATTTCTCTACAGAAGAAAAAAATAAAAATTGATGTTCTTACAATAAAATTTCTATAATCTTGAGATGTCTCTACAGAAGAAAAAAATAAAAATTTATTTTATTACAATAGAATTTCTATAATCTCGAGATTTCTCAACAGAAGAAAATCAAATTTTGACAATTTTCCAGATGGAAGAACTCGAACGAAAGTTCATAAATGAGCTCAAGAGAGACTGCAGAATCGTGGCATGTCGATTCCCCCTGCCACACTTGAGACCTGTAAGAACAATTGGCCACGGTGTCGACACAGTTTGGGTCTATGCGATGACATCCAAGGATTCCTAATAGTCGTGAAAGCTCGAAAAAATGTACATAATCAAAATAGGACCCGATGTCATCAAATTTTGAATTAAAAATAAATTCAGAAAGATTTATTTATTTATTGATATATCGATGCGTAACTCAGAAATTTATCATAAAGTATAAGTCATTAAAAATAAAATCTTATTTCTAAATAACAGAAAGTAAATATTTACGACGTTAACGTCGAACTGTACAAATGTGTTCGTTTTAAAATAATCGAATTACAGTATATTGAGAAAAAAAAAAACGTCGATTCAATAACATTTGATGTTATCGGAAACATTTCGTTGATTCAATGGCGGAGTGTTCCGTTAATATAAATGTGTGATCAGTTGAAAAACGAGTGTATTTTAAAAATACTTTATAATGTTGCTACGATTATATAATTTTACTAGCTAAGTGGAACGCTAGTTTTTTTTTTTCTCGGAAGGGATTGTTGAAAATGTTGTCGTGAAGAGCGGCCAAACACAATTTTGCAGTTAAGTTTTATATATATAGAGATGAGCAATGACTGAAAAATTGAAATCTACAAAATTAAAAAATTTTAACAAATTCACGAAAATTACTGTAACTTTTTATCCATTCGAAGCTGGCACTCCAGCCACCGCTCATTCTCTTCATTGTGGAGTTATCTTCAAATTTGTAATTAGTGTTTTTCATTCATAGTCTTTTTTTAATAACATGAGAAATTTTAAAGTAAAAAAAAATGATGAAAAATTGAATTTTTCGCTTGGCCTTCCCTGAATAAATAATTTATCGGAACGTAATACGGCCTACAACCTGTTCTGATTCATGGGCTTCATTCCTGAGGAAGATTTATCGAAATTGGTTCAGTGGTTTTCGCGTGAAAAGCGGCCAAACACAATTTTGCAGTTGAGTTTTATATATATAGAGATTTTCACCTCGTAATGAGATATTTGATTGATCCAACAATTTTTTCTCTCAGTTTCTATCGATAAATATGACTCTTTTTTCATTTTTTCAATTAAACGATCAATTTTATTAAGTTTTTATTTGTCATCGTAATTTCATTAATGCGATCGTGTCTCCAGATATATATTAACGAAGTCTTGTTATTATTGTTTTTTTTTCTTTTTTTTTTCAGTTGAAACTTACGAATAATTGACCAACGAAATTAGCTGCGCCAATAATCGGTATACTGAGATGAAGAATTACGGATTGAATGGTAGCTTCACCTTTTTTGCAAAGTATCGCGAGATGCAATATACTTGGCAAGGTAAAAATGTATATCATTCCGCTTATAGCACCAGTGTATCTTATAACAGTTCCTATGTGCGGCAGATATCTCGCGAATAATATGCAAATCGTAACAACAAATAAATTCACGATTATGACGTTACATTTGGTTGATTTAACGAACGACGATATTACCGAGAGCAAACGAATTCGAAGCATGTAATTAATTAATGGAAATACAGTCAATAATTGAAACAGCAAAAGCACCCGAGCTCCAACTGTCAATGGGTCCCATTTTTGAAAATTATTCAAAAAATTCTGCAACACAAAATTTCTTCAATTTTACAACAACAACAAAAACGTCATTACACATTTTTTTTCCTTTTCTCCTTTGACACATTGGGCCATTTTGACTAAATCTCGTCAAAATTTTTTTTTTTCTGTTGAAAAATCGTAATAAATATGAAAAATATTGAAAGTTAAAAAAACTGTCAATTTTTGGAGAATAAAATTTTCCAAATTATATTCCAATTATTTACAATAATGTTTGAAAGAAAAATTTTTTTACAAATATTTCCAATAATTTTAAAATAATTTTTTTTACAAATATTTCCAATAATTTTGAAATAATTTTTTTTTTTCAAATATTGTCCAAATTTTTACAATGCACACATGTCAATGAATGTTTAAAATATACTTTTGATTTTTTCTTATAAACCGATCGAAGGGCTGCTCATAATAGGCGGTAAAAATAAACTCTGGGTCAAATTGACCCAGTGTGTCAAAGGAGTGTTCAAATTTGAGTGCTATAAACTGTAAACGCTATAAATCAACAATTTAATATCTATTCGAAAGCTTTGTTTAAAGAATTAAATTAAAAAGGTTACTAAACAAGAAAAAAAAAGTTATTTGTTTGAATTCGATGATTTTAACTCACATCTTGAATGCAATACTTGGCCAGAGGAAAGGTCATGAAAAACATGGGTCCAACAGCGATATAAGTCAGTGTTACGAGAATGTACGAAATTGACAAATCTCTTGTCTGTAAACAAAAAACAAAAAAAAAAACAAAATTGACGAATAATTCATAAGTTTTGTGTCTGTTAACGAAGTTCACTAAATTCCAATCATTTCGAATTTTCCTTTTTTTTTCAACACGGCAACATTGTTGTGTATAGCCAAACTCCTTAAATTCAACGTTTTTATTTTGTAAAAAAAATGAAGGAAAGATTCGAATACTTACATTTTTACTCTGGTCACGATTGTGCTGCATTATTGTGATAATAATATTGTGAATAAAAAATGACATTGTTAAAGTTCCAGTAAGAGCAGGAAAAGTCGATTCGAGTCTCCAGGAATTATCCCAAGCTGCTGGCGACATATTAATCCCCCAACTGGACGATTTAATGACCACGAAACCGATCAAATACATTATAGCTATCGTTCCTATAATTAATCAACAAATCAAAAACTTTCATTTACTTTACTTTCAAAATGATTTTCTATCAACAACAGTTTTAATATTTATCTTATTTATAATAATCTTATAAATAAATCATCCAAACGTACCGAGTGATGTGAATTTCGTAAAGAACGTCGTTGTGTTAAAATTCAAAAGAGGAAATATCAAAACGGCGAGAAAAAGTGGCACAGTTTTGTAAAGATCCCAAGCAGGCCCGAGATTGTCGTAAGAACGAACAATTGGTCTTGCATCACTGCTGTGATTAAATACTTCTTGCTTTGGACAAATAACTTATTGGAAAATAGTAAATTTCATAAATTATTTTAGATTAATAACAATAATAATAATAATAATAATAAGTAAATGGATAGGGAAACAGTGGCAGGATTATAGTATTTTCTCTTTTTTATTGAAAAATATTAATTGTCTAAAATAATTTGTTATCTTTTGAATTACAAAAAAAAATTCTTCTTAGTCTCTGAATTTTAATTCATATTTTTTACAACAGATTCTTTATTCCGAATAAATTTCCTAATCACAACACTCTCGTTTCAAATAAATAATCGTAAAAGGTCAACTTTACGCAATAACATTGAGCTGAATTGAATAATTTAACAACGTCAAATTTTAACGAGTGTTTTTTCTTAAGGACGTTGTATGCAAAATTTTCTAGCTATAGAATTCCTTCAAATTTTCACTACATAAAGAGAATAGTGATATCTAATAGCTCGCGCTATTTTAAGACGTTTCACCATGTAGAAGTCGAGATATTTATTTATAAAAATCACAATTTTCAGTACTTTCTCATAAGAGCGCGTGCTAAAAGTTCCAATTTTCAACATTAAATATTTCCATTTCTAAATGGTGAAGCCTCTCAAAACTTTGCATACGCTTTTATGTAACATCGAAGAATCTTTATTTATTTTTTCAAAAAAATCGGTTGTAAAATTTTTTCGAAATTTTCGTTATTATATAACAAATACAGATTAGCTCGGAAAATCTTGAATTTAGAGTACGTTGTTCTTTAGTCAATTTGTAACAACTTTTTTTAAATCAACTTAGACTCGCAAAGCATTTTGTATGTAAAAAAAACTGAAAAGAAAAATTTACATTTGACCCTCGCCATACAACGTCCTTAATGTTTTGTCAAAAAGTATATTTTTGAATTGATGAAAATTAACGTTGGACTCTTAACGAAAAGAAGAAAAAAAAACATTGAAAAAAAAAACGAAAAACAATATCAAAATTGATTAAAATTTCGTTGACACACTGGGTCAATTTGACCCGGAGTGTAATTTTTCACGTTTTTATTAAAATGAATCAGCAGTACACCTCGATATTTCTTCATCGTAAGGTTTCGGAAAGGATGAAATGTAATTACTTTTAAAATTGAAGGAAATTTTGCCCTTTCGATAAATACCGGATTATTTTTTCTGCCCAAATGACCCAGTGTGTCAAGGATTAAGCATTGTAAAATGTGGGAACAAATGTACAAAAGAAAAGTTACCAACCTTCTAGAATCCGTGTTGAATTATCAACTATTTGTTTCTCCGAATATCCGGCAATATAATCTATAATTAAAAATTTGTTAAATAATTTTTAAAAATAATTAAAAAAAAAAAAAAAACGTTGAAAACTTATTTTTAATGTTTAAAATAATTTTTCATATAAATATATACCATAGAAAAAATTAACTGAATTGTAGAGGACATTTGACATTAGGATCCAGTAAGCAATGTTAGCACCGAGAAGAACAGTGATGCTAAATGCTCGAGCGACATGATCGGCAAAGGGGCCAAGATATATTCTGCATAATTCAGGAACTTCGATTCGTTCGTCACCGCCTATAGACATTTTAGAATTAAAAAAAAAAAAAAAAAAATTAATCATATATCGATTGTTTTCAACAAACATGTAAAAAAGAACGACACGATTTTTTCTATAATAATAGAAATAAAAATGAAAAAAACAACACATAACGATAAGCATTAATTTCTAGTAATAAAAATAAAAATTAAAAAACAAAAAAACGATCAGGATTAAGGAGGTTCACGCGTCAGGCATGCGTTAGACGAATTCCAAGTTTATATTGTTTAAAATTCGTATGAAGCTTCTTAACAATAATACTCAACTGTGGATAAAATTCGAGAAAATTTTAATGTCTAGAAATCGAGTTTTTTTTTTCGTAACTTCCCACAAGACCTCGTGTTAAAGTTGCCATTTTAAATACTCAGTATCTCGATTACCAGACGTTGAAACCTTCTCAAATTTTTAACACATTATAATACGATGCTCAAGAAGATTAATGCAAAATTTCAAAAAATTATCTTGCAAAAAATTGTATCTGATGATTTTTTTCGTTACTTTGTATATATTATTATTATTATTATGGCGCGTTAACCACGTTAATATAAACTTTCTATTTTATCTCATTTGCGATATTTTTATAAAATAGCAGGTAAAAATACTGAGTTCGATATAATCCATTATGGCACAGAGTTTTAATGAAAATTTTTCTTATTTTTTTTTTTCTTTTTCTTTAGGTATTACTAACCGTGATATTTGTGTATTCTTAGAAGACGATGAGCCGTGTAAAGACAAAGACCACTCATCACTAGCAACATAAAGAATCCTGGAACGAGTCCGGCCATTAGAAATCCCCAGGGCATTGTTAACAAAGAAGATCCTAATATTGTGTTCCATATCGAGAATCTACAATTTTTATAAACAAAAAGTGTATTAAGAAAAATATTAATTTCTAACTAATAATATAGAAAAATTGAGATAAAAGAATTATTATTATTTTGTAAATATTTTGTAAACTTTGTAAATTGGCAATGTTTGTTATTCGACAAAAAAAAAAGTTTGGAGTAATTTTTAAATATTTCAAAATTCCATGAAATCTCAGTCTGAACTAAAAATAATTCAAAAGTGAAACATAAAAATGGGATCTTGTGATATAATTTGAAAAAAAAAAAAAAAAAAAAAAAAATACTTTGATTACGCGAACTGTATCCGAGGCACGCTGAGTGTTACAAAATAATTTATTGACGAAGAAAAAAACAAAGTGACAAAACGAGACGAGCAAAATGCTTTGCTGATAAGAGCTAAGTGTTGGATGAAAAATAATACTATTCATCTTTTCATCATACGTAATTCACTGAGAATATGTGACACGTGTCTTGAATTTTTTTTTTATTAAATTTCCAGTCACATACAACACTGAACAGCAAAGTTATAAAACAAAATTCCACGCCGACAATAAGACATTTCATTGTATTCTATGTGCTATTTATTTATTTTTTTCCTTTAAAATTCAAATTATTAACTCCATTAGGAAATACAATGACTTTGGGAAAAAGATTTTTAAAAAAATCTATCAAGACATCAGAATTTTTTTTTCCTATTCTTAAGGAAAAATAAAAATTTTAAAATTAAAAAAAGAAAATAATAAAAAACGCATGATAGCAACATTGAAATCGAACAGAAAAACCAGCAACGAATAAATTAATCAAAAGCGGGTGCGTCGTTGCTAGTTGACCTAAAAAATCCATAAATATAGAATTGAAATTGTCTTATGAAACTTCTGTTTATTCTGTCGACATCCAACGCTCGTGTACGATTGTGATAATGTCGATCGTGCAATTAGTTAGTGATATAAATTGCAACAATAGAAGACACAGACGAGTGGGAGCTCAAGTTCACGAGATGAAAAAAAAGGAAGCGAGAAAAAAAAATTCGTAAATGATGAAAAATGAAAAAATTAAAAAAAATAAATAAAAAAATAGAGAAGAAAGTACAAAATGGAAAAGAATCAAATTGTCAAATGGTCAAAATGTAGATGCGGTTCAACAATACTACAGCAATATCTATAAGTCGCACAAATGAATAAGAAATTCATAAGGAAATCATAAAGAAATAGAAATTTGCAGCAATTAAATCGCCAACTTTTGACTGAGCCCCAAAATAAGCTTTTAATCTCTTATCCGCCCACTTTGTTCCTTCATTTTAATGTGTTATACGAATTTCAATTCTATTGCTTTCTGGGTTCATTTTAGTAACTAGGATTGTTGTAGGATGAGATTGAGATTTATAATCCTTTTCTTCTTTGGCTATAATTGCTTTCTACTATTGTATAAAATTTAATTGTTCGAGAAATTCTTTAAATTTCTTTCAAGGCTTAAGGATATTTTGTATTTTTCGACCATTCCACACGCTAATGTACCTCTCGGGTATTTAGACACATGGCAGCGTCTTGACGCCAGTAATTAAGGATGTTGTATGGCGACGGTCAAAAGTAAATTTTTCTTTTCAGTTTTTTTTACATACAAAATGCTTTGCGGGCCTAAGTTTATTGAAAAAAAATTGTTACAAATTGACTAAAGAACAACGTACTCTAAATTCAAGATTTTCCGAGCTAATCTGTATTTGTTATATAATAACGAAAATTTCAAAAAAATTTTACGACAATAACGACAATTCATTGCATTCAGAATCACTTACATTTTTTTTCGCAGGCAAATAATAAACTATAAAAAATTAAAAAATGAATAAACTAGATTCAATAATTAATTGTCAATAAATCTTTACAATGTTTGAAACTAATGATTATTATGAAATAATTTATCCATAAAATGTACTTACATGGTTACGAGGGAACTTTGTTTCGGTCTAGAATCGATTCCTAAACTTGTGCCAATCTCGAGATTGCTCGCCAAATGAATTCTATTGCATTCCCTACGAGACATTTCTCTCGTTCCATGCAGATGATCATTGTCATCGTATTTTTCGCTAGACAAAAGCTTAAACAGACAATGAAAAGATCATTTTGTTTTTTTTTTTTTTTTTTTTTTTTTGAATGTTTATAGAAAAAAGGAAGTTAAGTATTTAAATTTCATGTCATAAAACGACTTCAGCTATTTCTTTGGATTACCATTTCAACGTCTCGTACGTCATAAAATTGGTGCTGCAAATAGTGAAGACCGGCTGTGGGATTTCCCAGATCTGGTATAACTGTAGGATTTAATTGTACCAGTGGTGGCAATCTTTTTGGCAATACCGATACAACTGAATTCAAACTTGCAGCTCCGATACTTCCGTATCTGCACCAAAATGTGTTAAAACATTTTTTAATATGCAAATTACAAATACGTGCTTATAGATTTTTATTTTATATATTTTTATATATTTTTTATTATATATATTTTTTTTTGTTGAGGTAGTTCTATCGTGACATTCATATCGAAAAATTGTTTTTCAGTTTTTCTCACATACAAAATGGTTTGCGGGCATAAGTTAAAATAGAAAAGTTGTTGTAAATTGACTAAAGAACAACATACTCCAAATTCAAGGTCATCCAAGGTAATAAGTACTTGCTGTATAATTACATAAATTGCAAACATTTTTTTCTTTAGATTTTTTTGAAAAACTAAACGTAGCTTCTTTGATGTTGCATTAAAATGTATACAAAGTTTTAAAAGGCTTCACCATGTAGGAGCCGAAATATTAATTGATGAAAATGTAACTTTTAACACGAGCTCTTATGAGAGACTAACGAAAATTGTAATTTTTACCAATAAATATCTGAATTTCCGCTTCGTAAAACCTTCTATAATTTATTACACACGTGCATATGACATTAAAGAAGATTTGTCCAAATTCTCAAAAAAATCTTAAGGTAACACTATAACGATAGAACTACCTCAAAAGCTTAGAATTTAATCAAATTTGGTAAGCATATTCTTTAGTATCATCAACTTAATTAACAGATAGAAAAGAAAAAAAAAATTCTATCACCATTTTTCGGAAATGTTGCACTTCTAAATAATTACTATACTTTCGTTTGTTTTGTTTTGTTTTTATTGTAAATACCGTGGTCGATAATGGTCCTACAGAAGTTTTTAAAAAAGCGATTTGAAGCTGAAGCTATAATTTACAAACTCCGTGAAACAAATTGATCGGAAATAAATATGTTGACGACCTGCACGCTTTCAAAGTAGACGAAAAAAATTAACTTCTCGTTTTTTATACTTCACAGTGGGAAACAACTGCTATGTCGAAGAAATAAACGTTTTTTAAATACAGATTTCAAAAGTAGAATATTTAAGCTTCAAATCACTTTTTGGAAAAAAATTTTACGACCATTCGTCAACGAGATACAATTTTTCAAAAATGGCCATAATTTCATCAGAAATTTTATTAATTCTTTAATTTTGCACACCCAGTGTACAACGATTCCTGTCAAAATTACAAAGTATTTTTTTTTTTTTTCAATACTTTCTAACCCTTTTAATACCTGGATGAATCACAGACCGGACTGTCTTCGAGATCACTAGTCTCGGAATTTGGGAACATAACAGAACCGGCGCTTCTATGTGACGCCGACGATAAAAGTGGTGCACTTTCAGATCCGCTGTCCTGATGAAGCATCGTTGAACTAGTGTTCCAACATCTTCTATGTTTTCTCTTAAATATTCGATGTCTGTTGTCTTCTGTACAATTATTTTTTTTTCCCCAAAAAAAAAAAAAAAAAAAAAAAAAAAAAATAATAGAGGACATTGTTGGATTTATGACGTTTACAAAAATGCATTTGTTTAGTGACAGCTCTCGTATATAAGAATATCATATTACTGTTTACATTAAGGAGGGTGGCTACATATATCCATTAATATGATAAAAAGTTAATAAAATTTGGTGATAAAATTCTTCAGGATTAATTATGCAGACACATATTTTATGGATTTTTTTTTTTTTTTTTACATAGTTATCGAGTAATTAGAGTATTTATTGCACCCTATGTATATTTTCTCTATGTATATAAATCTCAACTGCAAAATTGTTTTTGGCCTCTTTTCACGCGGAAACCACTAAACCAATTTTGATAAATCTTTCACAGGAATGAAGCCCATGAATCAGAATAGCTTGTAGGCCGTATTACATTCCGATAAATTATTTATTCAGGGAAGGCCAAGCGAAAAATTCAATTTTTCATCATTTTTTTTACTTTAAAATTTCTCATGTTATTAAAAAAAGACTATAAATGAAAAAGACTAATTACAAATTTGAAGATAACTCCACAATGAAGAGAATGAGCGGTGACTGGGGTGCCAGCTTCGAATGGAAAAAAATTTACAGTAATTTTCGTGAATTTTTTAAAATTTTTAAATTTTGTAGATTTCAATTTTTTAGTCATTGCTCATCTACTTAGCGCCAAATAGGTGTGCTGCGGGCGAAGCCCGCAGGCACAGCTAGTAATAAATAAAAATAAAAAAATACTAAAGAACATGGTCACCAAATTTTATTAAATTTTAAGGTTTGTGAAATTTTCCTGAAGATAAACTAGAGTAGTTAAAATAGAGAGTTGCAGAGAGCAGAAAAAAAGAAAGAAATAGAAGAAAGGACTCGATACAAAGGGTCTAATTGTCATGTAATTTTTGGAAAAAAAAAAAAAATCAAACCTTGATTCTCAGCAGGGCTGTCAGTGTCATTGGGAGACGAGTATTTCCCTCTAGACACGAAAGATCTATTACGATCAACATTAAAAACGCGAACCTGAGCCTTATTTTTTGGCAACAGATTTTGACGAGTTTTTGCCCACGATTTTAATTTTGATCCAACGTTTGATCTCGTCAAGTCGATTTCGTTTGAATTTGATCTCGGCCTCAAGTCTTCCGACTCCGTTTGTTTTTCTCGCACAGAAGACATCTTGAATCACGAGTTAAATTTACTGAAAATTTGTACAGAAATAATACATTAAAAGCTATTTGTTTATGACATAGTTTTCTTGTGATCGACTGCAACATTGAAACGGTGAAGTTAAAAAAAAATCGACACAGTGAATTTGTAGAGAATTTCTTGAGGAACAAAATAAGCGTTCATGTGTTAAAATCGCTTGGAAAATACAAATTATTCTTCTAAAAATATCGATTAAAATATGACTTGGTGGAATTTTGCATTTGTCAGTTAATGGTCAAGCAAATCTATAGTTATGAATATTTTTCTATGTTAACAAGACATACTGCAAAACGAATCCAGCGTCGATTAATTAAATTATGTGTCGAACGTTGCAAACAACTGTTGGCAAATGTCAACACCCATTTGACTAGGGTAGTCACTGCTATGAGTCCTTAAGTGAAAAGTATTAAAATAATCCATAATTACAAAAAAAAAAAAAAAAAAAAATCCCCCTCTGTATTCAAGGAGAGAGAAAAAACCAAAGATTTAATAAAAATAAGACGGAAGAAGACGCGGCGCCGATTCTAAATAGACCTTGTAATCGCCTTTGGCCCAATTTCCTAACAAAACTGTTTTCTAACACTCCGCGTCGTGGACGTCTTCGTGATTAGATTATCTCTCATAAAAATGTTACGTTTTTCGTTACCATTAAATATTTTAAATCGATCATCATGAAGCGCTATGGATAGTCAACGATATATATAACCTTGAGAAAAAGTCTCGTATAGATAACGTAATGAGCAATGAATCCTCAACGAGGTTCACGCGCCATAATTATAATAGTATATACAAAGTAACGGCGAAATCATTAGATACAATTTTTTCCAAGATCATTTTATGAAATTTTGCGTCAATCTTCTTGAGCATCGTATTATAATGTGTTAAAAATTTGAGAAGGTTTCAACGTCTAGTAATCGAAATTTTCAGTGTTTAAAATGGCAACTTTAACACGAGGTCTTGTGGAAAGTTACGAAAAAAGACGATTTTTCACAACTAATAACTCGATTTCTAGACGGTTAAACTTTCTCTAATTTTAGCCACTGTTGAGTATTATTGTTAAGAAGCTTCATACGAATTTTAAACAATTAAACTTGGAATTCGTCTAACACATGCCTAAGGCGTGAACCTCCTTAAATTAAGAGGGGTTAGTACAGTGTGACGGAATAATAAAAGGTCGTTAATCTCAAATTTTTATCTCCATGAGATTATTCATTTAGGATTTTGAATACGTTGAACTTTTTTTAACATTTAATATTCAACTGATTTCGCGTAAATTTTAATTGAAGAAAAATGATAAAATCACCAAATGTCAGGGATTCAAAACCGAAAGTCCATTTTTGTCTAGATTTTTTTCGATATTTGCGAATTTGAAAAACATTGAATTTCAGTTAAAGAAATTATGTACGACGTGACGCGTGGATTATTAAATTTTTTTTATTTTTTAATCTAAGACCAACAATTGTTCAGACTTTGAGGATAATTTTTCCATTTTTTAATGTTCTTTAATAAGAAAATTTGCTGGAAACAAAGATTCAATGGATGTTTGATAACATGCTCGAAATCGGATTCTTTGTTTAATCTGGAAGTTCGATATTTCGAGAAAATGAAAAGTTACGTTCGAACGTAACGAATGCGAAAAAGTTGGCATTTCGATTCAATTTTAATTTTCGTACCGTAAATAATGTTATTGTCGAATTATTTTGAAAAATCACTTGTGGAGAACAACGCTCGGCATTCTCGAGAAATTATTGTCTTTACTAATCCACTCAATATTCACTGCTATCCTCATTTTCGAATATTTTTATCATTTAATCAAATACTCCTTCCTCTCGTATTTTCTTCAATATTTTTCTTTTCTTGTATTATCAAACGTGCTATTTATAATTTATAATTAAACGACCGAATTCCCCGAAGACCCAAACGTTACTGGATTAACCCGGACGAGAAACTGTAGAACTATGCTCCGGCAACGAAGGATTTATATCGCCCCCTTTTAAAATGACATAACCTAAGAAATTCTCGATAATATTTGCCCCTGGTCTCCCACTTCGTTGAAGAAAATGTTTTTTTTTCCTCGTTCGGAAATTTATATGACGAAATAATAACTACATATAGACATACATTTGTATTAATTTCTACTGTGTGTCAAGAATTAAGTGGATTTCATATTGTTACAAATGATCCAATAATTCTTCCATAATCAATAATTTTTTATTGAAATAATCTCGCGTATTTTGACGATTTAAACGTTGAAACATTTATAAACGGTCAATAATAAAGTAATTACTCACATTATTCGATTATTTACGAGTCAAATAATATAAATTATTAAAAAAACAGAGTCCCACGAACTTTTAAAAACTCTACCGGAAGCTCAAAAAAACACAACACCAATTCATTTTTATTTTGCGCTAAGCACGCGGACGCAAAATACTTTTTTACAAATCACTAAATTCACTTAGAAATTTTCACTCTTGCACGATGTCGCTTATTTACCCAAACAATTTTATAAAACGTCAAACACGATACTTTGCTATGTGAATGCTATTATATTTCATTCAAAATAATTAACGTTTTTCTATCATATTCACGAACCTTCTTAATAGACACTGATGTTATTATTCGACGTCTTTGTTTACATTCTTTCTCTCACAATGCACAACACTGATGCTTCCTTACGTTCAATCAGTTTAGTCTTGTACTTCCTAGTTGGCGCTAGGGAGTACGCTAGCATTTCTTTCTCGGCTAAACACAATTTTGCAGTTGAGGTTTACTAAATAGAGATGAGCGTTGACAAAAAAATTAAAATCTACAAAATTTTCAAATTTTAACAAATTCACGAAAATCACTGTAACTTTTTTTCCATTCGAAGCTGGAACCCGAGCCACACCGCTCATTCTCTTCATTGTGGAGTTATCTTCAAATTTGTAATTAATGTTTTTCATTTATAGTCTTTTTTTAGTAACCCGACAAATTTTGAAGTAAAAAAATGATGAAAAATAGAATTTTTTGCGTGATCTTCCCTGAATAAATAATTTATTGGAATGTAATACGGTCTACAACCTATTCTCATTCATGGGCTTCATTCCTGTGAAAGATTTATCAAAATTGGTTTAGTGGTTTTCGCGTGAAAACCGGGCATAAACACAATTTTGCAGTTGAGTTTTATACATATAGAGATTTTTACTACTAACACTACACTACAAAATACACACACCGCACACTGTCAAACGAATATTTGGGATTTCGTCACTGCAGGATTGCCAGTGCCTCATCGTCGAGCAGGCAACAATAATCTAGGAACGTTTTAAGTTTAAATGAAAAATAGTTTAAATTAAAGAAGAAAAAGTCACTTTTATTTGAAGTTATTTCGGACAAGGGTCTTCCAAGGTCAGGGGCCTTTTAGAATCCTGACATGTGTCTTTACTTCTTATGTTTATTTCTAGTCTTAAGATAATTATCTTTAGTGCGGGGATACCCGAGTCGAAATTTTGGCCCTATTCTAATGCTGTACCTCCTCACTATAGTAGGAGGTAAAGGCACTGAAATAGGATATACTATAACGTAAAGCGAACTCCTACTTAGCGCCTAAAACAGGAACAAATTTCCCTTTTCTCCACTTTTAGGTGCTAAGTAGGATGTTGATACACGGTTCTGATTGGACGCCACACACACGTACACACGCACGCACGTACGCATACACAAATATACATGTTAAGGAATACCCATACGAAAAAAATATATATGCGACATATATACGAGCAAAATAAAAAGATGTCACGTGTATATGTCTCATAAACAAAAGACATCTATTTATTTTGCCTGCATATATATTTTTTCCGTACGGTATACATGCTGAAGGAATTCACAATTTTCTTTTAAATTAATGACGCGACGATCAGTTTATTATAAAGAATTTACTTATTCGTAATACAAAAAGTATTGAAAATGAGATGACAATAGTTACTTATTATATTTGCATGTATTCGCAATAGGCTGGATCCAGGTCGTTTAGAACTTCTGCAGATGTTGTCAGTATATTACCTGTTTCAGGTAATCTCAACCAGTCGCGATGTTCGGTAGGAGCATTTACCGAAAGAACGCCTGACAAAAAAATTATTTCCGTATAAAATATAGAAATTAAATAAATTTACCTATATAGTATTACCAAAATTTATTTACTTTTTGTTTTATGCATCTGTGATGAGTTCACCATGCCTGTGGTTAATCCTGAATCCATCGAAGATACGGGCGGTAAATGACCATGGTCTTGAAAAAAAAAAAAAAATACATTTATATATATGTAACCGGAACAATGAAAATTAGATAATTTACAGAAAAACATAATTTGAAAATATTTACCTGATTCCAAATTTTTATGCTGTTCTGACTCTTGTGGAAAAATTGCTGGTGGTAAATTATTATCATGGTCATAACGAACTAGCGGTAGTACATCTTTTCTGACAATCACACGCTCAGTGTTGTGTTGCTGTGTTGAAATCTGTTTCATTTCTCGGGACTTTCCTTGGAATTTCCTTTTGTTCGATGCCGTTTTATTGATGAATTCAATCATTTCTTTTTTTGATGGTGTAGGCGTCGCAGTTCGGGCTACCCAATCTGGGAAACAAGAAATTAAACATTTAATTATTATTTTGTCTTGTTAATTTTTTGTCTTAATTATTTACTTTGTCTTGTGTCCAATATTTATATATTGTTGAAATTTCTAAATTTCACCTTGTATTCCTTTAAACAGCTGACTGTCAATAGCTGGTCGATTGCCCCTTTTTCCAGTCGCCGAATAATTGGCAATATTGTTTCCATAAACTTCCAACAATGTTTCCCGAACCAAAATTTTCCAGTCGCTGTTCATGGTCGATTTCAATTCAATTTGATTTATTTTATTTTTAGGCAAATAAAATCCACAATTGGGTGATATTTCTGCCCGTTCGTTTCCAGGCTGCAGATAATAATCTTGGACCTACGATACAATAAATTAATAAAACCAATAATAAAATGTGCAATTATTTTCACAAAAATTAAGTTTGATAAAGTTTTCATGAAGTTGATTAAGTTTTTTAGTTACTGTACCGGTAAATTTTCTTTGCAGCTTATATTGCTTTTTGCTTGCTTAGCATAAGTGTCCTTCATTGCTTTTAACAGTGATTCTTGGAATTCAATGTCTCGTTTACTTACTAGAACAAATAACATTTATTGAGACGTTACAACAGTTGAGAATCAAAAATATTGGGCATAGATTATTGTCAACAACTTACCGTTTCCAAGATTCAGTTTGTAACTCAACAGGGCTGTTTGATTACTTTTTTTGGTGGAAGCCGATGAATCTGTGCTGCTGTCGCTGTCAGTTATTCGATGAGGACTCAGTTGGTGTTGATCCGGTGAATTCAGCAATACAGGATTTCTTGTTGTCGGTGTAATGGACTGAGCAAATTTGGGATGCGAAGAGTGAGGAGCATGTTGATGAGAATGTGACAGATTTGCTGAAGCGACCGATGGAGAAAACAATGTTTTTTCTACTGTTGCATTGGCTCGTGTCTCGCTTGAGACTTTGGAATGCAAAGAGTAAGGAGCGAACCGCTGAGGTTTGAGATGGGTTTCGAAATGAGGTTGAGCTTGGTTTATCGAATGCGGCGATGTAGAATATGAAGTTACTGGTACTATTGGATCCAGTTGGGCTTTCGCAGTAGAGTGTTTGAAATGCGAAGAGTCCAAAGGATATTGGTCGGTAAGCTGCAGAGAGTGCGAAGGATGTTTTTCAGTGGACTGCGAAGAGTGCGAAGGATATTTTTCAGTGGACTGCGGAGAGTGCGAAGGATATTTTTCAATGGACTGCGAAGAGTGCGATGGATATTTTTCAGTGGACTGCGGAGAGTGCGAAGGATATTTTTCAGAGGATTGCGAAGAGTGCCAAGAATATTGTTTAGTGAACTGCGAAGAGTGCGCAGGATATTGGTCAGTGTGTTGTCGGCAAGAACCCAACGCCGGTGCCATACGTGTGGAAACATGACTCAAAGATTGGCATACCTCAGGACCATTTCCGCAAAAAATTGGTGTATCTCTTCCAATGGCCACTTCCTCTCGCTTTTTATTCGATCTTCTAATGCTTTCCGCTAATTTTTGTTGTTGCTTCATCTCATTTTGCTTTTTCAAAATTTCTTCAGTAAAAATCTGGCTCGCTGAATCATGCAATTCGCCATCGTTGGTTACCATCATTTTGTGAAGTTCACCTTCACATTCTAAAAATAATTTCTCGCCGGTTAAACAATTACGCAATGTCAAGCAAAATGTTTCGTATCAACAAAAGTCGATCTTGAAAATTTCTATAAAAATAACATTTGTGACTCGAAAATCACACAAAAAATATTCAATATATTCATCTACATGCAATTAATAATTCAAAATTTTCGAATTTCATCAGTAAGTTTTTTCAACAAAGATATTATGAGTTTCTCCAAAATTATGTACGAATAGTAACCTGTACAATCGTTTCCCGGGAAAAAATTTTTTTTTTACGTCATAAAATTGATACGTCGATTTTATCAGAATCGTCACAAGTTTTGTTAACTGTATCAATTGACTGAACAATAATAAAAGAAAACGTAAATAAGCGATACTTACCGCTGATTGCAATAATTTTAGCACTTTCTTTTGTTTTCTCTTTTGTTTGATAATTCTGCCATGTTAAATTTGTAAGAGCATCCACATGATGATGTTTCTTATTTGGAATGTATGATAGTGGAACAACGTCGGTTTTTCGTGACACTGTCCACCATATCAACGCAAATTTTTTCTTCCCTCGGGCCATTGTCGATACACTTCGCTAAATTATTTTTATAAGAACGTCGAAGATGAGAAAAATTGTTTCGATGCACATGACCTTCGTATTCTTTGTCGCAAGAACTGTCCGAGTCCCGGCCACTACGCAAGTCATTGATATTTTCACTTTTGTATAATTCAGAAAAGTGTCTAGTTATTTTCGTATAATAATTATAAACAAAAAAGAAACGAGAAATGAAATCATTATTTTATTTAAACTTTCATCTTTTTAAAGGACATTGTAAATAACGATCACACACTGGATTCAGTCAAACACTGAGTCGGTAATATTTATCAACGACTAACGTAGTTTCCATCATGGCTACAGAAAGTATATAGAGCTACATATAGCTTGTGCTGCAGTACTACCTAACGACCATACAAATAGTTTCGTCGGGGAACCCCCCTTCAAATAATTGAAAAAAGTGATAAAATTATTATAACTCATTGAAAAAACGACATGTCGTACAAATCAATCGACGAAATTAGTCAAAGGCAGCGACGAAACCGCTACAATAGCGTTTTACAGCGTCAGCGCCAAAATGAATATCTTGTGGAACCGATGGTTCATGAAGAAAATTTGAACATTATAAATAATGAAGTGCAATTGCCACCTGGAAATATACCGTAAGTGCATTTAAAATGCAAAACATTTTTTGTGTAACCATTTCGACTCACTTTCTGGATCTCAGGATTTCTATGAGTAAACATAACCTATGAAACTGTCAAAATTGCCGTAGTTTATTGGTGTCTCGGTAAATATATTTTTCACTCATTAATTCATAAAATTGTAAACATAATTTTATTCCGACTCACTTTCTGAATTTCACGATTTCTATGAGTAAACATAACCTATGAAACTGTCAAAATTGCCGTAGTTTATATTGGTGTCTAGGTAAATATATTTTTCTCTCATTAGTTCATAAAATTTTAAACATAATTCTATGTTGATTATTGACTTAAAGGGGTTTTCCATTTAATTTGAATATTTCAAATAATAAGTAATTGACTAATGGAAAAAAGTATTATTCTGTATGATGTTTTCGTAGAATAATTCTCATTTGTTCAGTTTTCAAAGTAAAGCCTTTCGTGTCATTTTGAACAAGAATTCAAACATGGTTTTTGTTTTGATAGAGATCTTGACAGTAGGAGCAATTCGGCAAGTGAAGTTTCTGAACCACCAGAATTAGGAGATTGCACTGAAGAAGATTCATTTGACACGGATGCATCAAGGTAATTGACAATGTCAACACAATTTGCAAAACACAACAAAGTCATTTTTACTTATGCAAATTTATATTTGTTTTTTCAAATAATTCCATTTATAATAATTTATTTATTTATGTTTTCTCTCACTAAAATAGCGATTCAGTGGAAAACAGTTTAGAAAACTCTAACGCATCTGGAGAAGAAAATTATGAAGATTTTAATGAAGAAGAACTTGGTAACGAAGATCAAAATGGAAGAATGCCCCATCGACGAGGAAATAATGGCATCAATAATGATTGCAACGAGCCATTGTACCGTGGTGCTCGAATAACTGTTAAAGAAAGCATGTTATTAATTTTGGCACTTCTTTTGCATCATAATCTCACGTTGACATGCGTGCAGGACATCATAACTGTACTAGAATTACATTGCATGAATGAAGATTTACAGAAAAATAGTTTATACAAATTTCAAAATTATTTCGGCCTTAATGGAGTATCGAATTTTACTAAAAATTATTATTGTTCTACATGTACGCGAGATTTAAATGATGCAAAGGAAATTTGTCCATCATGCCCACGCGAAAAAAATTCGTACTTCGTACAATTGTCCATAAAAAATCAACTACATGAAATGTACGCGAGACCGGGGTTCTACGAGCGGACTCAGTTACGTTTTGAAAAACCACCAGACAATGGTATAATTGCAGATATTTACGATGGACAATTGTATAGGACCTGGGTAAATAACGGCTTTTTATCAAATCCTCAAAACATTTCATTTAGTTGGTACACCGACGGTGTACCGGTTTTTAAATCTTCAAAAATTAGTATATGGCCCATTTACTTAACGATAAACGAGTTACCGTTTGAAGATAGAAAAAAAAGGCATAATATATTGCTTATTGGTTATTGGTATGGCGATAAAAAGCCTAATATGAATTTGTTTTTCTACAAATTCCGACCTGAGTTGGAAACAATTAGCAAAGGTATTGACATTGTACTGCCTAATGGCAATAACATTAATGTCAAAGGAGTAGTGTTGACGGGCACATGCGATCTCCCAGCTAAATGTGAATGCCTGAATTTCACGCAATTTAATGGAAATTTCGGTTGTCCAACGTGTTTATGTAAAGGTGAAAGCTACCAATTAGGACCGAGAAGTTATGTACATATCTATCCATATGAAGCCGACAGTATTTTAAGGACAACAGATCAATGTATTCAAGATGCGAATATTGCAAACCCAGAAGCTCCAGTTCGAGGAGTTAAAGGTCATTCAGCATTATCAAGATTAATGCCAGATTTTATCCAAGGCATGGCCATAGACCGTATGCATGGTGTCGATGGAGGCGTCGTAAAAAAAATTTTGACATTATTATTCGACTCAAAATACAGTACTTTTCCTTTTTCATTGCATAATGTTAAACACATGATCAACAACCGGTTAATTGCTATAAAGCCTCCAAAATTTATTCATCGTATGCCACGTTCAGTAGAAGATTTGATACACTGGAAAGCATCAGAACTGAAAATGTTTTTCTTTTATTATTCAATCCCTGTATTCGAAGGTGTAATGCGAGCCGATTACTTTGAGCACTATTTGCGATTAGTAATAGCAGTAGTTATTTTGAGCTCTGAACAAATTTCAGAGTTTGAAATACAAATCGCGAATGATCTATTACATCGGTTTGTGAGAGAATTTCAAGTCATGTATGGTATTCAATTTTGTTCCATTAATATACACCAATTGTTACATCTTCCTAACTGCGTGCGAAATTTAGGACCGCTGTGGTGCCACACGTGCTTCGAGTATGAAGATCTCAATGGACAATTATTACAGTTAATTCACGGCACATGGCATATCGACACGCAAATTGCAAATTCACAAAGTCGCTTCATAAAAATGATAAAATTCATCGAAGAACTACCAAATGGATATGTGCGTACCTTTTGTTTAACGAAAAAAAAACAAGTTAAAATCAATGAAAGAACAAGTCAACATTGCTACAGCGTCGGTGTTTATAAAAGTTTGATAGAAATTCCGGCTATCATCATCGATGCATTGCAAAATAGTGGTGTGTTATTAAACAATGTTCAATTATGGCAATATTTGAGACTCTTGAAAGATGGCGAATTGTATGTTTCAAACATGTATACCAGAGCATTGCAAACGCAATCTTCGGTAGTGCAATATTACGAAGATGAACTAAAAAGAATAGGTAAAATTCATTGTTTTGTCAAACTTTCACGTTGTAACTGTCGGCACATACAAAATAAATGTGGTTGTATGAGTGAACACTTTGCAATATTGCAAGAGTTCGGATGCGATCATCCATTTGTTGCGAATGGAGATAATTTTAATTACGACAGTTCGAATTTTTTGTTTACTTGTCATTTAACAAACGGTATGAAGGCGGTTTCTATCGAAGCTTTGATAACTACGTGTATTTACATGCATTTCAATGATAGAATATATATTGCAATGCCTGTTAATAAAAAAGAACTCGAATAGAAAATCTTATTTGTTTTTATTTACTTTGTACAACCTGTCATAACGATGAAATCTGAACAAATGACTCCATATTCCAGCGACATTGATACTTTTATTAATGTGATAATATAGTTTGGTTAATTAACCAATAATCGTATAAACTTTATATCATCGAGTTATTTATCGGAATACACATGCATGCACAGGTTCAAACACAATCAAAATAGGACCTACGGCGACTCAAACTGGATCAAGGAGGAGTATTAGGTCTTGTGCAGGAGGTAGGCCTTGCTGTAGCAGAAAAGAAGGAGGCGAAGTTGATCAAGCGTCATTTTTAGGCGCATAGGAGGACTTGTAGCGTCAAGTAGCCTCAATTGAGGCTTAAATGGAGTCAAATGCCTTTAAAATAGGCCCAAAATTTCGACTCGGGTAGCGTCGCGCGATATAGGAGAATAGATAGACGAATCACCGTAGGTTCGGGATGAAGGGTCAAGATACGTAACTGATGTAGAGAAAAGATGCAGTCTGTCGACAGTTTAAGAGATTTTAAGGTTAAAAAAAAACAGTAAAGATGAGTGTTGGATTTATTACGTTTACAAAAATGAGTTCGTTCAGCTGCAACTCTAGTATATATAAGAATATTATATTACAATTTATGTTAAAATAAACTAGAGTAGTGAAAATAGTGAGTTACTAAGAACAGAAGAAGAAAGAAACAGAAGAAAGGACTCAATACAAAGGGTAGAAGTGTTTCCAGACGTTGTGACCAAGAGCCGGTCAGAGTTATTCGTCTGTCGAAATTAAGAATATATAGAGACCAATGAGTAAGGACATCTTGTCGAAGCCTTTAAGTATGAAGAATAAATATCTGTGAAAGATTATTATTGAAACTATAATTCTGTATATTGAATTATTGCTATGCCGAATTACACCATATCCTAATAATGAATATGCGTAGTTGCGTGAGATGACGCGAACTACGGTCAGTAAAAAGATAAAAAGATGAGTAATCGGAGTTCGGTCAGCTGTGTTTTCGAGGGAAATTTTAGGATGCAGGGTAGAGGTCATTCGGTTGAGTGGCTAAAGGAAGGGATTAGGCAGCGACTGTGACAACACACTGTTATGTTTACAAATTCCTTCCTCTTGTTCCATTTTAGTTTAGTCTTGGACTTTGTATTCTAATTTCACTACTTATTATATTTATACACGGTGTCTCATTTTAGATAATCCACGCAAAATATCTTCGAAATTTGACAATTTGATTTTCTGAAAAAGTGTTTCAGACAAAATTGACCTTGAGTGTTGACTTTTTCACAAATTATCAAATGTCGAAGATATTTCCGTGGATTATGTAAAATGGGACACAATGTATATAAAAAAAGAATTGATTACATCCATTGTCAACATTTTGTTTAATCACAGGTTGCGTTATTCAGTTATTCGGGTCAATTCGACCAACATTGAAATTCTTAAAGGACTGTCATTATTTTTTTAAGGAAAATTAATTTATTTCAATTCTTAAGGAAATTAATTTTATTTAAATTCTCAAAGGACTGTTATTACTTTTCTTTGTTAATTTTATGAGCACAGGAATAAGGGATAGTTGCAATACAGTAAAAAAAAAATGGGAATCTCTATTTATCTTCGTTTTCGAGTTCAGATATTCGTAATCAATGTCAGACAGAATCGTAATAAAGTCGAGTTCAGATTGAGTAATATAATGAAAAGTATGGCTCGAAGCGTTAATAAGATTTTTAAAAAACATGTTGAAACAATGCTCTCAAAATGTGTGTACAGTTTGAAAATTATTTGAGAGTCGTGTATATTCGTTCGTCACCGTCTCCGGCGAGCGTGGCGTTGTTCTATGATTCGCGGATAAAGCTGCGCGACATTCAAAAGGATGGTAAAAAAAATTTCCTCTTGTTTCTAACGCGATGGCGCCACATACAGAGCATCGAAACGGCTGCGACGCATGCGCGTTTGCCACAAAATTCACCGGCCAACTTAGCCGAAATAATAAATATATATTTATATATTTTTCACTACTACACGTTAGAATAAAATAATATGAGTGAAGCGGTGACGTATAGCGATAGAACGTGTATATAGCTATATAGATTTTACGGTGAAGAGGTCCATGCCCCGTGTCCTTGAATGTCATTGGCACATTCGCTATATCGTGGCCGTGCGCTCAGTCTGCTATCAGCTTTCGGGCCGGCTAGTCTCTAGGGTTCTTGTACATATGTACATAGATATAATATATTATTAAGAATAAGAAACACTAAAACATCGAGCTAAAAAAAAAAAAACATCTATTTTTTTTCATTTCATTTTCTTTTCCTTTTCTCAACTATTTTGACAAAACTTGCATACACACCGCGGCAAAATAGTTTTAAAACGAAGAAAGAAATATGTCTTCGAGTGTGGAAGTGATTGCTACGAAAATTTACGAGGGTCAAAAACCCGGGACATCGGGACTTCGTAAAGCCGTGAAAGTATTTCAACAAGAGCATTATACTGAAAATTTTATACAATCGATATTTGAAGCTGTCGGTGATCAGTTGAACGGCTCTACTCTCGTTGTTGGTGGTGATGGACGCTATTACGTCAAGGATGTCGTACAAAAGATCATTCGAATGGCTGCTGCCAATGGGGTATGTTGCTTTTTTGTTCCTATTTTTTATTTTTATTTTTTTGTAATTTTTTGAACTCATGTTCTAGTTTTTTTTTTTGTAATTTTTCGAACTCACGTTCTAGTTTTTTTTTTTTTTTTCATTGTTGATATCGATCTTTGACGTTTTCTTCATTTTTTCCGATATTCTGTACGATCGAATCTCACCAGAGATTGTCGCCCCGTATATCTTTTTATATATATATTTATACACGTACGTGCACATAACCTTGTCCCGAGGTCAAAGGTGAATGATACCATACGCGCAAGCGCTTCGCCAGGTTCTGCCTCAGAAACGAGACGAGGTCATATGATATCTTTTGAGGACCATAAAAAGTCCTCTATGTTCTTCATATCGCGTCGACAATCGTTTCGAGTTAAAACCTCGTATTTAGGTTTTTTGAGCCTTGATCTGCAAGTGTTCTTGGCACTAAGCCATTAATTTATGTTTGAAAATACACATCGCGAGCCGCAACATTCAAAATTTGTAGATTTTTGGTGTAAAAAGACACACTTTGTTGCTTGGACTATTAAGTTACCGAGTCGTTCGATAACTTTTTATTTTTATAACGAGCAAAAGAATTTTTACTCATTATAAAAAAATCCTATAACTATATAGGTTGACGTGCAAGTTCTAAACGTACAAATAGGTCGCGCAGAATCTTCGCCCCTCCACCAAGTATCTAAATCTAACGCCGCACCCTTCCCCCCACCCTGACATTTTATAATAAATTTATAAAAAGGTGCGATTGTTTGAAAAACAAGTTTAACGATTTTTTGTTTATTTGTAAATATCAATAACCCTAAAATTTTATCGTACAGTAGGGAGCGGTTGCCGATTAAATTATTAGAGGCAGAGGAAAGGTTAATGTACGGAAAAATAACCTAAAAAATGGCGACGGAACGAATTTTTGAAAAAACGCTATTTTTATCGGTTTTTTGCAGTTTTCTCACTCAATTATGCACCGATCGGGTTGTTGCGCCTCTCATTTTCTTCGTTTTTCAATTCTCTACGTTTCGCTCTGTGGGACTGTTCACATTTCTCCATTACTTTCGCTTTTATAAGCAAAAAACCAAAAAAATGCTTTTTTTTTGCACTAAATTGTTAATTAAAAATACCCTGATTGAAAATTTGAGTGGAAAATTATGCAGTTATGATCTGGGGACTATTTTGCGTCCGATTATTATTTTTGTCAAAAAAAAACCTGTATTTGCTTGGCCTATATGGAGAAAATATTGCTAACTGAAAAAAAAGAATAGAAACGAGAATTAAAATCTCATTAGATTTTTCATTAGTGACCACGATTTTATTTCACGTCACATTTTTGCCGAAAAATAATTGTGCACAGTCTGCAATCTCATGAAATATTATTATTTTGATTATAACGTGATTGTGCACTTCACTGCATCTCGAGATTCGAGGATTTAAGTTGTCGTCACTTATATTTTTTCTTCAAAAGATTTTTTATATTATAATTAGTAACGAATTCGATGTCAGCGAAGTCCCCACCGTAACGACTTGTATCGATCGTGTGGTGCATGATGGTCTGGGCCTACGACAGTGGCATCGCTTTGTCAACTGCGCAATGATTAGTGCGCAGCTCTCACTGGCCAGACCACCAATACAACATTAATAGTATTTTACCTCCTACACAAAAGAACTTTTGACACCAAACCTCAAATCGTACGAGAATGAACGTTTTTTTGTTTTTTTTTTTTTTTGATAAACTTCCTATTTTATTTCGTAGTAAATTATTATTTTCGGTTATGTGATGATTGTGTTCAAGAAATTTTTTAATTATAAATTTCCAGCAGTATTTATGTTTTAGATGATCGATTTTAGAATTTTGAACGTTCTTATTTATTAAAGTTCGAAGTTTCAAACCCGTCCCAACACTTTTCAGCCATGAAAATTTCAAAGTATACAAAAAACGAACATTTTCGTATTTTTTTTATTTTCAAGACGAAGTCCTCGGATTTGTTTCCAAAAAATATTGTACATCATCCTTTTTTTTTTTTTTAATTTTCTTACGTATCGCAAAAAAATATTCGTAACTTGCATCAAAATAGCACAATAGCACAAACTTTGGCTGAAATCCAGAAAAAAATCAACATTTCAAGACAAAAACATTTCGACTTTACTAAAATTTCCTAAAAACAATGTTAATTGAGAAGCAACTCGATTGTACTTGTGATTCGAAATGTACGAACCAAATCGTATTTTCACACACGACAGTTTTTAAAAACCGATCAAAAATTGATTTAAATTTGAAATTTCAAGAAAAAAAACATATTTATTAACATATTGATTTTTAATAATAATAAATTTAATTAATTTTAAAACATATTTAGTTTTTAAAGAAAAAAATACATTTATATACAATTTTATAAAAGATGAGGAGTTTAATTGAATAAAAACGAATTGAGCTTATGTTGCAATACGATTTTTTTTTTCCCCATAGGTAAGCAAGCTCATAGTTGGACAGAATGGAATTTTTTCGACTCCAGCTGTTTCTACAATAATACGAAAGTACAAAACCCTTGGTGGGATAGTTTTAACAGCATCGCACAATCCCGGTGGGCCAAATGCTGATTTTGGAATAAAATTTAATTGCGACAATGGTGGTCCAGCTCCGGATCACGTGACCAACAAAATATACGAAATAACAACTTCAATCAAGCAGTACAAAATCGTCCCTAGTATCAACGTCGATATTGGCAAGATACAAACAAATACACTGACAGTCGATGGAAAATCGTTCGTCGTCGATGTCATCGATTCCGTCAATGACTACGTCGCTCTCATGAAAGAAATATTTGATTTCGATAGCATCAAAAAATTGCTACAAGGAAGTAACGAGAGGCCAAAATTCCAGATTCTCATTGATGCTATGAACGGAGGTTTGGAAAAAAAAAAAAAAAAAAATTAAAAAATTAAAAAATAATAAATACAAAATTGATTGAAAGATTTTTTTTTTATTCCACAAACTTTCAAACGATTTTCTACATTCTTGAATTTGGATTCAATTTTTTTTTTTTTTTTCAATTTTGCGAAGTACATGAAAAATTCAAATAAATTGTCAACAGATTTTTTATGTTACATAATTTTTTTTTTTTTGCTTTTCAGTTACCGGCCCATACGTTAAACGTATTTTTGGCGTCGAACTCGGTGTCGACGAAACGAGCCTCGTGCATTCCACTCCTCTCGATGATTTTGGTGGCCTTCATCCAGATCCAAATCTTACATATGCTGCCGATCTTGTAAATACCGTGAAAAATGGTGTTTATGATCTTGGCGCTGCTTTTGATGGTGATGGGGATAGAAATATGGTAATTTTTTAGTTTATTTAAATTAAAAAAAAAAGACGAACAAACATATCAATTAATAAAAATAAATTAATAATAATAATTATTTAATAATGAATTATAATTAAATTAAAATAATTTAAATAATAATAATATTGAAAATAATAATTGTATAATTATCGTCACTGTTAAAGAGTAAATATTTATTTATTATTTGGGTTTTTTGTCATCATTGTTGATATATAGATGAAAATGTTAATCGAGTAAAAAATTTAATTTTTTTAACATTTTGTGCAGATAATCGGAAAGAAAGCTTTCTTCGTAACACCTTCAGATTCATTGGCAGTTCTTGCTGAGCATCTTAACGTTATTCCTTATTTTAAAAAAACTGGAGTCAAGGGTTTTGCAAGATCGATGCCAACTGGTGGTGCGGTTGACAAAGTTGCTGCGAAATTGAACATCGAATGTTTCGAAGTGCCCACAGGCTGGAAATATTTTGGTAATCTTTTTTTTACAAATATTTCTCTTTTCGAAGATGAAATTTTATTAACACTTGGTCCGTAATGGGTTTTTCTACACCTTTCGTCTGCAAACGGGGACTTTCATGTCCGGAATTTATTAACAAAACTTAAAAGGGGGTGAAATATATTTCACCCCCTTTTAAGTTTTGTTAATATAGAAAAATATTAAAAACTATAGATTCGCTTAACCATTAACTGATAAATGCAAAATTCCACCAAGTCATATTTAAATCGATATTTTTAGAAGAATAATTTGTATTTTCCAAGCGATTTCAACGCATGAACGCTTATTTTGTCCCTCAAGAAATTCTCTACAAATTCACCGTGTCGATTTTTCTTTTAACTTCACTGTTTCAATGTTGCAGTCGATCACAAGAAAACTGTGTCATAAATAAACAGCTTTTATTAAAAAATGGACAAGTTTTAAAAAAAATCGATACAGTGAATTTGTAGAGAATTTCTTGAGCAACAGAATAAGCGTTCGTGCGTTAAAATCGTTTAAAAAATGCGGATTATTCTTCCAAAAATATCGATTAAAATATGACTTTGTAGAATTTTGCATTTGTCAGTTGATGATTGAACGTATCTATAGTTATCAACATTTTTCTAAGTTAACAAGACATCCTGCAAGAAGAATTCAACGTCGATTAATTAATTTATGTGTTAAACATTGAATACAACTGTTTTAAAAAAAATTTTTTATAAATTTTACAATATTTTTATCACTGCTATAAATCCTTAAATAAATATATTAAATACAGAGCCAAACTATTTTTGTTTGGACACGAAAAAGCCAGGTGGTTTACAGACGAAGTGTGAAAATGTAAAATAACGTAATATAATTAATGAAAATAATACAGGAAATTTAATGGATGCCGGACGTCTTTCGTTATGCGGTGAAGAAAGTTTTGGCACGGGTTCAGATCACATTCGAGAGAAAGATGGCATTTGGGCATGTTTAGCTTGGCTTAATGTTGTGGCTAAAATAGGTAAATCTATAGAGGATATTTTGAAGGATCATTGGAAAAAATTTGGTCGTACTTTCTTCACTCGTTACGACTACGAAAATTGCGATTCTGATAAATCCAACGATATGATGAAGCAACTCGAAACCACGATTACCGATCCGTCTTTCGTCGGTAAAAAGTTTGGCGAATACGAGGTCGAGAAAGCAGACAATTACTCTTACAAAGATCCTATTGATGGAAGCGTCGCGACTAAGCAGGTACAAAAAAAAAAAAAAAACTATTTACATCTTCAAACAGTACAAATGAATAATAATTATTCTTATTATTCATTAATTACTCAATAATAATTCTTATTATTAATTAATTATTCAATAATAATTCTTATTATTCATTAATTTCTGAATAATAATTCTTATTATTCATTAATTTCTTATTATTTATTAATAACTCAATAATAATTCTTATTATTCATTAACTTCTCAATAATAATTCTTATTATTCATTAATAACTCAATAATAAGCACAAGTTACAGTAAAGGTCTTACAAATGTAACTTGTGATATCAAAAAATTTGATTTTTTGCATATATTTTAATTTGATGGTTCTCTCTTGTGTGAAAAATTTCTAAAAAAATTTCCTATAAATCGATAAAATATTGGAACTACAAGACATAAATTATGTGTCATATTGACAGATGTTTCAACATAAAAATGCTTTTTTTTTTTTTTTTTCGAAAGTGTGTTTGGAAACTGTAACGATTTTCTCTCAAAATTGAAATTGGAATTGGAGTTAATCACTTAGATCTTTACACAATCAACTAATTTTTGTCGAGCGATTTTGAAAAAAAAATTTCCGAAAAAAAAAACAGCTCAACTATGTTTTTTTTAAATTTATTTATTTATTTTATTATTTTCTTTTAAGAAGATAAACAAAAAGTTGTTCCACGAGTACATTTTTTAAGTATAAAATCATTTAGTGAAATTAATTCTACTTTTCAGCACTTTTTTGTCGATTGTATGAGCTCTAAACTTGATCATCAATAAATTTTATAATTAAATGTAAAAAAAAAAACGATAAATATCGTAATTGTAAAAAAAAAATGATTATAAATAAATATTGAAAAGTTATCTTTGACAATTTTTGTTTCAGGGACTTCGAATACTTATGAAGGGAGGTTCGAGAGTTATATTTCGTTTGTCCGGTACCGGAAGTTCCGGTGCAACAATTCGTCTTTACGTCGAGCGCAACGAAACAAATGCAGAAAATTTTGAAAAAGACGCACAAGTGGTTTTGAAACCACTCGTTGAAATAGCTCTGGAGCTTTCTTCTCTTAAGAAATTTACAGGACGTGACGCACCAACCGTTATTACGTGAACAGTTGACGTCAAAAAAAAAAAAGACTTTTTTCAGTCATTTTTTTTCCACGTCTACGTAAAACGCACAATTTTTCTAAGTGTTTTTTTTTCTTTTTTTTTTTTTTTTAACAGATGCTTAATCAGGATCAAACGTAGATTTTATAACAACGAATAATCTTTTTGAATGGGTATTCGACATGCGTATTTATATTTAGTGTTATAGAAAACAGAATTATCGATAGTTAAATATTTTAATTGCAGCTGTGCATACGTCTCGAAGATTGAAAACTTACGAATAACCATTCATCGAACTTAATATCGACGATTTTTCTCAATTTCCGAGTCTTTTTGAAAAAAAAATAAAAAAAAAATCAGATTGCCTCTTGCTCGAGATGAAGTAAATAATTATGTTATTAACGAGGTTCACGCGCTATAATTATAATCTATTCTCTTCTCTATATATATATAAAAATAAACTGCAAAATTGTGTTTGGCCGCTTTTCACGCGAAAACCACTAAACCAATTTTGATAAATGTTCAGGAATGAAGCCCATGAATCAGAATAGGTTGTAGGCCGTTTTATATTCCGATAAATTGTTTATCCAGGGAAGACCACGCCAAAAATTCCATTTTTCATCATTTTTTTACTTCAAAATTTCTCGGGTTATTAAAAAAAGACTATAAATGAAAAACACTGATTACAAATTCAAAGATAACTCCACAATAAAGAGAATGAGCGGTGGCTGGGGTGCCAGCTTCGAATGGAAAAAAAGTTACAGTAATTTTCGTGAATATTGTTAAAATTTTAAAATTTTTTGCAAAATAATTTTATGAAATTTTGTGTGAATTTTCTTGAGCATCGTATTATAATGTGTTAAAAATTTGAGAAGATTTCACCGTCTACTAATCAAGATATTGAGTGTTTAAAATGGCAACTTTAACACTAGGTCTTGTGGGAAGTTACGAAAAAAGACGATTTTTCATAACAAATAGCTCGATTTCTAGACGGTAAAACTTTGTCAAATTTTAGCCACAGTTGAGTATTATTGTTAAGAAGGTTCATACGAATTTGAAAGAATTAAACTTGGATTTGATTTAACGCATGCCTAACGCGTGAACCTCCTTAATGTTGTGTAAAAAAGCTCGTTGGTGGAGGTTGAAACTAAAAGAAATGTTTAATTCAAGTAAATGTAGTTTTTAAGTAACTCGGTGTAGTGATGTGAAAAAAATTGAAGTAAAAAAAGAAGAATGTACCAAAGATTGAAAGTTTAAGAAACCGGATCAACAGTTTGAGGTAAAAAGGCATAAAAAAAAAATAAAACACGTAAATGCGATAAATAATATTGATAAATAAATAATAATTAAAAAAAAAAGCGAAATAGTTAACGCGATGGCGATTAAGAGTAATAAAGTTAAGGTACGAGAGTGTTATTTATGATGAAGAATAAGGACGAGAAAATATATTGCGTGAAATGATATGCGAGGAATTTATATTCCAGAGCCAAATGAAAAAATGAGAGTGGATATTTTTTTGTATATAATGTAAAGGATTGAAGAGGGAGAGATTTATTACTTGGGGACCTGAACCGATAGCCGCTCCCGTACGATTCGAAGCTTATTTTCAAAGATTCGACTTGGTGTCTTTCTTTCGAAAATTTGATTTCGTAACCGTCGCGTGGAAGCGATGTCACAGACACCAGCGATTGACTGCCGATTATTAATTATTAAAAAAAAAAAACAAATGAAATGGAATAAAAATTGTAAAATTCGTAAACCTATGTATCAATGTATCGAAGATAAAGGATTAAGGATTTATAGCAGTGACTAATCAGTCAAACGTGTGTTAAATTTTTAAAAGAGTTGCATGCAACGTTTAATACATAAATTAATTAATCGACGATGAATTCTTCTTCCAGGATGTCTTGTTAACTTAGAAAAATGTTGATAACTATAGATACGTTTAATCATCAACTGATAAATGCAAAATTCTACAAAGTCATGCTTTTATCGATATTTTTGGAAGAATAATCCGTATTTTTTAAACGATTTTAACGCACGAACGCTTATTCTCTTGCTCAAGAAATTCTCTACAAATTCACTGTGTCGATTTTTATTTAAACTTGTCCATTTTTTTAATAAAAGCTATTTGTTTATGACACAGTTTTCTTGTTATCGACTGCAACATTGAAACGGTGAAGTTGAAAAAAAAATCGACTTAGTGAATTTGTAGAGAATTTCTTGAGGAACAAAATAAGCGTTAATGCGTTAAAATCGCTTGGAAAATACAAATTATTCTTCTAAAAATATCGATTTAAATATGACTTGGTGGAATTTTGTATTTATCAGTTAATGGTTAAGCAAATCTATAATTATGAATATTTTTCTATGTTAACAAGACATACCGCAAGACGAATCCATCGTCGATTAATTAAATTATTTGTTGAACGTTGCAAATAACTGTTGGCAAATGTCAACACCCATTTAACTGGGGTAGTCACTGCTATGAGTCGACGTTAAGTGAACGACGGAGACGACACTAAAGTGACATGAAAAATGTGTAAGAAGAAAAAATATTATGTGCGTTGATTAATGGAAATCATAAAACGTCGTTTTTGTAAATGTAATCGTGAGCGAATTTGTGAATTATGCTTTCAAAAAATATGATAATTTGTCCTATTTGAGTTAACTGAAGATTTTACAGTAGATTATTAACGAAATTTCTATACTAAGCAAGGCCTATAATACCACTTGCATTATAATTTTTTTTCTCTCTTTTTCCTTTTCGATTATTCGATTATTCGTAAACTGAATGACAACTGTATCTTTTTTATTGAATACTTATCCTTTTCTTGGATAATGAGAAAAATCGTTGCATATATCGTTGCGATTTATTGTTATTCGTACGATATTTTGAGATTATACATCCTAGTAGTTTGTCGTATATTATCAAATAATAAATGTATTGTAATAATCGTCTAACGTGTAATGAAGACAAAAGTTCAAGTCCAATAAATAAAGAAATCTGTTTTTGGCAGACCCAATCATTAGTTCTGATATTTATTTATGATATATTGAAGTTTGCATCGTTGGAAGCCAATGATTTTTTTTAATTCTTATTATAAAATTTTTTTTAGAATCGTTCTAATTTTTCTAGTAGCTTCAATTTTCAAGTCATAGAAAAATGTTGTCCAATTATCGTAGACAAACTCTGAATGTGAATTTTCGCTTCTGTTTCAAACTATAAAGGATTTTCCTTCCATTCCAACGATGCAAACTTCAACATCATTATATCTTTAGCCCTAGAATTAAATTGTCCCTAAAATAATGATATTTAAGGTAACGTCGTTGGACCTTAATGAAATTAATTTCTTTTTTTTTCTGCAGACACGAAAATTCATAAGTAATGAGTATTCGAGGAGTTACAAATGAAATCTGTCATAAAAATAGAGACGAATTCAAAAATAAAAATACTTTTGAGTAAAAAAATGTTTTTTTTGCGACATTTCGACGATTAAAAATTCTAGAACATCTGAAAGAATTATACAATTTGTCATAAAGTAAACTTTATTGATTTCACTCTTACAAACTATAGTACATTTATACAGAAATTTCCATATTATCTACTTTGTACAATTACTGAGTTTTTCTTGTTGGTGGGTAACACTCAGTGAATATTCACATTGTGAACCTTCCAAAAAATGTTTTCAAGTACTTGAGGAACTTTTTTCAAAATTCCTTCTCAATAGTCTATCTACCATACATGGCTGCATATTCATTGCTATTTATTTTTAATACAGAGAGATCCGTTGTTCAAAAAATACCGATGTTGTTCGAGATTTTTCTGCATTATGCAGTATAATTCTTTAAGGACGTTGTATGCAAAATTTTCTAGCGATAGAATTCCTTCAAATTTTCACCACACAAAGAGAATAGTGATATCTAAGAGCTCGCGCAATTTTAAGAGGTTTCACCACGCACAAGTCGAGATATTTATTTATAAAAATCACAATTTTCAGTAGTTTCTCATAAGAGCGCATTTTAAAAGTTCCAATTTTCAACATTAAATATTTCCATTTCTAAATGGCGACGCCTCTTAAAACTTCGCATACGCTTTTACGTAACATCGAAGAATCTTTATTTAGTTTTTCAAAAAAATCGGTCGTAAAATTTTTTCGAAATTTTCGTTATTATATAAAAAATACAGATTAGCTCGGACAATCTTGAATTTAGAGTATGTTGTTCTTTAGTCAATTTGTAACAACTTTTTTTTCAATAAACTTAGGCTCGCAAAGCATTTTTTATGTAAGAAAAACTGAAAAGATAAATTTACATTTGACCGTCGCCATACAACGTCCTCGAGTTCTCTTGTCACGAAAAATGGTAAAATTTTGTTCGGGATGAAGCGATTCGTGTGGGCAGAGTAATAGAGAAAAATGGTTCAGATTTTTGTTTAATGCCGCAAACACTACTTGCACCGTCGTGATGCCTTAATTATAATTTTTCTCTAAACACATCGGGCAAAATATAATGATACCGAAGGCATTTGTCATTACGTAATAAAGAAAATTGTAATTGAGCTAAACGGAGAAGCTTTCTCCACATCCGCACGTGCCTTTGATGTTCGGATTGTTAAAAACAAATTCTGAGCTCAATTTGTTCTCTATGTAATCCATTTCAGTTCCTAGGAGAGAAAGCTGCGCTTTTCTGTCGATTATCACTCGCACACCATCCTGAATGACTTCCTCGTCTAGTTTGCATTTTTCTTTGGCGTAATCGAGAGTATAGCTAAGTCCGTTGCATCCTCTTTGCCGCACGCCAACTTTCAAGCCGATCTGACGCATGTAAATAGAGTCGAAGAAAAAAAAAAAACAAAAAAATCATGTGACGTTTTTGCAATGAGAACGAGGAACGAAAATAAATTTCATAACAATGTCACGAGATAATGCAACAGAGCTCTGACGAATTAGCAATCACTGAAAGGCGAAAAAAAATGATAAAATTTTGTACTTACATATTCGGTTTTATCGTGCAATATTTCTTTGATCTTTTTGATCGCATTTGGCGTCTGAAATAAGGAGAAAAAAAAATAATAATTTAAAGTCGATTATTACGATGCAGAAGATATTTTTATTGCACTTTTTGAGGTTATGGGCGAAATTTTCTTCAAACGAATCTTTGAGGGGATGACAAATGTTTAAAAAATTGTCAAATTGTATATTCATGTTGGAATTGGGTTTTAAAACTTACGAGAACGAGGGCAGCTCTTGTTGGAAGTGTTCTTTTGCCTTTGACAGCTCGGACCGTGGCAGCCGCTGCTATGCGCGACGCCATCTTTCATTTCCTTTTCTTCTTGCCAGTTTATTGGCTCAGCAAAGAGGAATTATATTTGTATTATATTTGGCAATATTTCGTTATTGTCCTTGCAGCTGTCACAAAATGTCGTGGTGTGTGTGGAGGGGAAATTGTGAATAATTTTTACCGAAATATTAATAAAAATGAAAAAATAAAAGAGTTGCTTGATTCTCGACGTCGCGAAGTATCAAAAAATTTTGCAAGTCAAAAAAGTATGGAAACTAATTATATCGTTAAAACTCTATTTTTCATTAGAAATTTTATTCCCTCAAATTATCCATTCTTTTTTAATTAAAATCACGAAAAAATCAAGTTTACTGTGAAATTTTATAATCATTGATTGTCAGTGATAACAATCGTAATAAGTGTGTTATATATCGCGTGAATTTTCATTGATTCATGGACGAAGGTCATTTTTTTTTAAATAAAATTTTAAATGTGCTTTTTTTTGGGACGAACAAGAAATAATTATCGCGCGTTTTTTTTTCCTCTGCTTGCGGCTCGTCAACAAAATATTTGATTTCTCATCGATATTTTTTCATGAACCAGCTGTCATTGTGACATTTCTACTTCAGAGACAAAATAACGTGCAACGTCGTTACGAACGTAACGAACCAATCAATTCAACAAAAAAGCGGTGACAACACGACTTTTTTCTATTTCACGTAACGAAATTGATTCAATGATTATTATAAATGTTATGTGGAGTTTCGTAAACAGTTCCTCCAGAAGGATTCAAAAAGAGGAATTATGACAAAAATCAAAACAATAATTTAGAAAGTATACCAAACTATTTTAGAAAAAAAAAAACGACGAATTCAACTAAACCAACGAAAAAAGTTAATTATTTGTTCAACTAATTTTTCAACAATTTTTTCATAATTAAAGGACGTTGTACGGCGAAGGTCGAATGTAAATTTTTGTTTTCAGTGTTCCTTACATAAAAAATGGTTTGCGAGCCTAAGTTGATTGAAAAAAAGTTGTAAATTCTCTAAATTCAAGATTGTCCGAGCTAATCTGTATTTTTTATATAATAACGAAAATTTCGAAAAAATTTTACGACCGATTTTTTTGAAAAAATAAATAAAGCTTCTTCGATGTTACATAAAAGCGTATGCAAAGTTTTAAGAGGCTTCACCATTTAGAAATGGAAATATTTAATGTTGAAAGTTGGAACTTTCAACACACGCTCTAATGAGAAACTACTGAAAATTGTGATTTTTATAAATAAATATCTCGACTTCTACATGGTGAAACTTCTTGAAATTGCGCGAGCTCTTAGATATCACTATTCTCTTTGTGTGGTGAAAATTTGAAGGAATTCTATCGCTAGAAAATTTTGCATTCAACGTTCTTAAAGATCGTCAAATATAAAAAAAAATTCAGTGTTATTTAATTGTATGACGAACAGTTGGATAACGAAGTATGAAAAAAAAAAAAAAAAATGTACAAGTGAAATAATTAATAATTTAAAATATTGTTTATTGTGACTTATTTATTCGTTGCTCTTACAAATGCTTTTTTTCATATATAATAATCTATTACGTTCAATTTCACTTTTTCGGCACATGCGACCCATAGTTACCGTGTAAAAATAGCCGAAAACGTGCTTTTTTTTTGTTTTAATTGTGTTTAACTTATAACAAAATATTTGTTTTTTATAATTAAATTGTTAATATTAATTTACTGAGAAATAATCGCATGTTTGATGATTTTCTCTTTGCCTTTGAGACGAAAAAGATTGAGCATACAAGAAGCAGGCATGAGAAATAATTCCAAGGCGCACGCTTTTTGCGTCGTCGTTATTAGTTTTCGTTTTTCGGATCATTCGTTCAAATAATGAGCAATAAAAACATTAAGAGTTACATTTGCCCGTGTGCGGAAGTCAGCGGAATTCCTACGCAGGCAATTGCAAGAAAATAGTGAAATAATTAATTTTATTGAATCGATCTGGTGATTTTTCAAGTCAATTATTTTTATACTTCGTTAGATTCGTGTTGCTTTCAAAATAACCAACAAAAATCTATCGAAAATATCAAAAAAAAACTATTTATATTTTTTGCCTCAGATATCGAATGAATTTCTTTCAAATTGTCAATTTTTTTCTATGATCGGAGGCAAGAAAGAAATGTTTGACGAACCAAACTTGTGAAAATTCTCGACCTTACGCGCTATGAGAGAACTGTACAAAAATATTTAAAGAGAAAAAAAAAAGAATTGATTTTTTTTTGCTTTCGCAATTACATCCAATCAAATTTTTCTTCGTTTTGTTTGAAATAGTCGAACATGAAAGAAGAAACAGGACGAAACAGTACGGTTAAAAGGCTGATATGGTTTAGGCTTTCTAATTAAAAATATAAGTAAAAAAAAAAACAAACAAACAAACGCTGATTTGACAATTTGTTCATCAGGCCAGCCGTTCAGAGTCTTGTACTTGCGAAAAACACAACGTACGCGGTTGTTTGAGCTGCGGAAAGAGCTTCGTGCCTTGACATTGGTGTCACTACCAAATCGTTGTAATGGAACCAACTGTCCTCGTGCTTCACGTAACTCGTGTAATGCCCGCAGTCCATTGCGCTACCCACATGAGCTATGACGCACACAGGTTCGAAACTTTCCGCTGTTCCGTTACCGTTTTCCACATCTCTACAAAATTTGACAAGAAAAAAAAGAGATAAGTAATTTAAAAAAAAAAGAAAAAACAATTATGTACACGGAGAAAACGAATCTGTCGTCAAGTAAAATTTAAACTTTTATTTCGAAACTAGCTGTGCCTGCGGGCTTCGGACTAAAAAATTGAAATCTACAAAATTTTAAAATTTCAACAAATTCACGAATATTACTGTAATTTTTTTTCCATTCGAAGCTCGGACCCCAGTCACCGCTCATTCTCTTCATTGTGGAGTTATCTTCAAATTTGTAATTAGTGTTTTTCATTTACAGTCTTTTTTTTAATAACATGAGACATTTTAAAGTAAAAAAAATGATGAAAAATTGAATTTTTCGCTTGGCCTTCACTGGATAAATAATTTAACGGAATTTAATACGGCCTACAACCTATTCTGACTCATGGGCTTCATTCCTATGAAAGATTTATCAAAATTGGTTTAGTGGTTTTCGCGTGAAAAGCAGCCAGACACAAGAAACGAGAAAAAGTAAAACGAGTGTATATGCAGGACAGGAACAAAAATAAAAAAAATTTTTGGAAAAACTGCCATTGCAATTAGACTATTTGGAATTATTTTATAATATTTTACCTAAAATTATTTTTTAGACTAAGAGAATGGTTCGATATCGTTGCAAATACTCAAGAATGAAGATAATTGTTTCACGGATCTATTAAATCCAGGGGAATAATTATAATAAAATAATATTAATGTAGAAAAAATAAATAAAAAAAGAAATACTTACGACATGTCGAGATCCAATTGAAGAACTTCCGGTATTTCGACAGGTGTGTTAAATTTAGCGACAGATCCGTCACTGCACATTCCATAACGATTAATTTGTACCATAAGAATTTTAGGACAATAGCGAAAGGTTGTAAAAACTTTTTGCTTGCCATATTTGCATTTTCCGCAGGTTAAAGTGCGTTCTTCGGGTTCTCTAGTATTTTTGATCGATTTATCAAGTGATACGATTTCATCCTCACTACCGTGCATAAGATCGACATAAATCATCAGATTATCGACTTTCCTTTGACGATGTTTAGCACAACCTTTGCAAACATAGTGTTCCATCATGTGCAGCAAAAAATAACGATCAATTGGATTTTTGCACAAGTTTATCCTCTCGTCGTTCTCTTTGATGAAATTTTTGTCACGATTGTGCGGTGGTGTGTGAACTTTGTACATGGGATCGGTATTGTTTGAGAGTCTGTTTACTCGCGGACTCATAAGATCGCGTGGAGTATAAGTGAGATTATTTTTTCGAGTTTTTGGGCTACACTCGACACTCGCATCCGAATTTATCTCATGAAATTTCCTCTTGCACGGTGATATATCCGCGAGAGGTGTACGTTTGCTCGGTGTATGCGGAGATCGAGGCGCTTCCCGCGTTTCCTGACAATTGTTCGTTACGTTTTCCGTGTTCTCGCTTCCGTTGCTCATCGCCAAACTATTTTCAGTTACAAACTTTTCGAAATCGGTTTTCAAATAATTCAAAAACATTGTGAGGAATTCGGACACGTCCTGTTGTCGCTGCGACGGATAAGACTCGTCCAAAATTCCCAGGCTCTCTTTGAATAGCCTGATAATAACATAACAACAAATTCTTAATTAACAATTCCAAATTCAATTGTTTAAAATTCGTACGAAGCTTCTTGAGGACGTATGCAAATTTTCTAGCGATTAAATTCCTTCAAATTTTCACCATTTAGAAGTCGAGATCTTTATTTATAAAAATCACAATTTTCAATAGGACCTCATGTTAAAGTTTCGATTTTAAACACTGAATATCTCGATTACTAGACAGTGAATCCTTCTTCAATTTTTAACACATTATAATACGATGCTTAAGAAGATTGAGGCAAAATTTCAATAAATTATCTTGCAAAAAAATTCTATCTGACGATTTTGCCGTTATTTTTTATATATAATTATAATTATGGCGCGTGAACTTCGTTAAACCTTCAATAAAAGACAATGTGACACCATTTTATTTTGCAAGCGAATTAAAAAAAAAAAAACGAACTTCTCGAACGAAAAAAGAATTAACAACAAAATTTGTTTACATTTCTTCAAAGCAGTTTTCACTTAACGCGTAATGTTGAAAAATCAAATGCGTAGTAGATTGAATGACATCCAAGTGAATATTGCAACAAATTTTCGAAAATCCTTTGAAATGACTAAATACACTTTTTATCATATTTCAAGTGATACGAATGAAAATACCAACGAAATGCACTCACTTGACAGATTGATAGAAATTTTCTTTCTTGCCCTGTGTCCAGAAGAATTTCAGTGCCAAATATGTTTTCGTAAGGCGTGAACAATCGCGCCATTGTTGACGTTCGTATTGATCGAGATGATCGATAAGTGGAACGGAGAATAAAGCTTGAAGAGTGGCGTTCAACCAGCAACGATTTTCACCAGGTGGATTCGGCAAGCCAATCACATAAAAAGGTTCATCTTTGCTGTTTTGATCGATGAAAAAACCTTCGTTTTCAATGTTTTCAAATCTGTTGCAAGTATCGACCGTAGCAACAGGTTCTTGGAGGTCCCCTAATTTCGAGATTTCGGCATCGGAATCCCAACCATTGTCCTCCATGATTGCCGGAAAAGAGATTTCATTGTTTCTCGGAATATCTTCCCCACGAATTCCTGGTATTCCGGGATTTAAATAATCTTCTTCCTTCTGGCAAGCGTCATTTTTCTGTGTTTGCAAGAATTTAACTGCGTTTGACATTCTCGAGGACAAAACAGGAGAATTATGTTTTTTTACAGTCATGTTATTTTCCAATTTTGCTCTTTTAGCATCAAAGATATTTTCTTCAGCATCCTTCTCGCTGTTGTCATTGTTTTTCTCGTTTGCCTCAATGTCGAAACTTTCAATCTTATTTTCTTCAAGTTCTCGATTGACTTTGCTACGCTCTTGCATCTGGACACTCTTGACAAATGGCACAGGACGTGCTGGACGAAAAGTTTCTTCCGATGGAAATAGCGACGACACTTCCGCATCATCTTCGATCTGATTCTCAACGAAGAGCGGATCGATCAAAGGTGTTTGACCAAATCGTACAGTTTGACAGTGGACGTCAATACCTATCGTAGCATCTTCTCCAATGCTCTGTATGATTTTCTTTCGAGCTGGACTTGGTCTGCAGCGCCTCTTTGTTATTACTCTGTACTGACAGTTCCAACGGCTACCATTTTCAATACCTAGCAGATCAGAAATTAAAAAATTAACTCTGTAATGGTTGTCATTGCATTTAAAGCCTCAAGAATTAATTGATCTCATGTTGAAGTTTGTATCGTTGGAATGCAACGAAAATACTTTATAGTTTGTAACAGAAGCAAAAAATCACATTCAGAGTTTGTCTATGATTATTGGACAACGTTTTTTTATTACTTGCAAATTGAATCTACTGGAAAAATTAGAACGATTCTAAAATTTTTTTTTAAATATGAAGAATTTTTCGAAATCATTGGCTTCCAACGATGCAAACTTTAATATTATTTATTGAATTTTTTTATTCCGTATTATTCCCATCATTTCCTATTTTCTTTTTACGATTTCGTACTTATAAATAAATAAATAAACAAATAAATAAATAAATAAATATTCTCGAGGGTTTCAATTATTTGTTCAAATGTAAAATTGAACCCTTTCAAACAATAGATATACAAAGGACCATATAAGGTAAATAGAGAATTTAACTTTAGGAGATGATTGCTTGGGTCATGACTAATGCTCTATCAGTAGGTTCATTTGGCACACTCAATAATCATTCAAAATTGAAAAGATTTAAAAAAAAATGCAATTTCACGAGTTGTATCCAAGTTGTTGTAAAAAATTAACCAGAATGTCAACTTTTTAACGTCTTTGTGGCAAGATCACTATGTTTGAATGCAGCAGTGTGTCAAATTTTTGCTCGAAATTCAGATATTGGAAGTACACCTGTTTTTCATTCGAATTTTCTTACCACTAGGCAACTTTTCATAGTACTATGCCATGGCATCCCATAACAACTTAATTCTAGACCTAAATTGAGTGATGAAATTTTTGGCAAAGTAAAAGATTGAATTTAATTGAAATATATATATTTTTTCGAAATTCCGGTTCGATTTTCAATATTTATTCAGTGCATCAAGTAAGGTAACTGCTTTTTAAACTGATCGCTAAAAATCCCAAAAAAACAAAATATAAATAACACGAAAACCGTGAGACCTTTACTATGGTCATGTTTTGACCATAAAACTTGTCCATTTTTTAATAAAAGCTATTTGTTTATGACACAGTTTTCTTGTGATCAACTGCAACATTGAAACGGTGAAGTTAAAAAAAAAATCGGCACAGTGAATTTGTAGAGAATTTCTTGAGGAACTAAATAAGCGTTCATGCGTTAAAATCGCTTGGAAAATACAAATTATTCTTCTAAAAATATCAATTAAAATATGACTTGGGGGAATTTTGCATTTATTAGTTAATGGTTAAGAAAATCTATAGTTTTAAATATTTTTTTATGTTAAATAAATTTGATTTTAAGAAATAAAAATATATTTTAGTGAGTAAACTCAGTAACAAAAATATTGTCAATTATTATCACAATTATAATACTATTCAGCATTTTTTTCAAGTCAATATTTTCATGTTATTAAAATTTCAACTTTTTGAAAACAGCTACAAGTGGTTTTTGTTCATTTAATGTTTTATTCTCTAATTTTTGCATTCTTTTCAACTTTTCTAGTAGATTCAGTTTTAAAATCACAAAAAAAGATGTTAAATTATTGTAAACAAATACTGCGTGTGAATTTTGAGGTCTGTTTAAAAAAAAAAAAAAATTTTGTTGCAGTCGAGCAAAGCAAACTCCATTATTGTGTATTTTTTTAGGAATTTAGGAGGCGAGAATTTAAGAGACCGTCCAAATTTTTGACAGTTCTCATAACGACCCGAGCTCTGCTTTATTTGAAAAAATTTGACATTTTTGACACATTTGATTTAAACAATAGAAAATAAACATAAAAACTGAGAAAAGTAAACAAATGAATGTGAATGTTAAATTAAATAAGTAACAAACCTTTATTGGGCGGACTGGGACTTGTTTCTGGTGTCTTTGGTCTGATTGTCCGATGAACATTAGCGGCAGAGACGCTCAGCATCTTCGTTAAAATTATTCACTGCTGTTAATTGAAATAAAGAAATATTTATAAGTCATAATGAAAAGAGAAATGAGTTGGAGGAAAAAAAGAAAAAAAAGCAAGATGGAGCATCACGATAATCCACAAAAAACAATACGAGAGTTTTGAGAAAAAAAAAATTGAGGATCATCGATCTAGTGACGAAGAAGCTCAATAAAAATCGAATTTTGATATTGCAAAGAAAAAACGTAATATTTTAACGTTAATATTATTTCATTATACAAAAAATCGTGGTTGCCTAGCTCGATTATTATCGATCAAGCGGCGAAAGCTGTTTGATCAAAATTTTGTTATGATTTGTGGGTTTTACAATGAAATAAAACTTTAATCTACATACCGAAGTAAATTAAATAATGCTGACACTTACGTGTGTGAAAAAGTTGGAGAAAAAATATTTCAAGCCGTTTATTGTTGAACAAACTTAATTGCACTTTATATACAATATTATCCGCGATATCGGGATCACCGACAAGCGATCCGGTTCACATAAAAACGCGTGTGATCATTTGGCGCCGAAAATGCATAGAGAACGCTCCTTGTGCCGTTGTGGCGGGAAAGGTCGCGCCCTGCGCCCAACACAACACGTAAACGTCGCGAAGCGAAAACTCAGCGAGAGAGGCAACTCGACTGGATAAACTGGTCGGCGACGTGGATGATAAGAAAGAGCGAAAAGCGTCCCACGATGTCAACTGCGGCGTCAAATATTAATAATAATTCAAAAATCATTCGTTCGCCGCATTTGTGCAAGAAATGATGGAAAAGTTACAGTAAAATTTTTGACTAAAACTGGTTTTTTTTAAATGATACATTCTGATCTGCTGACGAATAAACAAAAATTCGAATGAACAGAAAATACCTGACGAGAATAGAAATGTGTTAAAAATACTAAGAAATTCAGATCGATAAGGAAATAATAAACGAGGGAGAAATATCTAAACATTTTTTAAGCCTTTGTCTCCTATCAGTTGTGAAATTATATACGTTCCACAGTGTAATTTACGGGTGAGAAAAATAAACAGTCATATATATACTGCAACGTACGCGGTGTTAAGTTTCACGTGCACAGCTCGATCGATGATCTAGATATGTGAAAAAAAAAAATCAACGCTACAAAAAACAAATGTGCTGCCAGCTGTGCTGCGATTGGCTAGATTCTCCGGTTTTTCCGCGGCGGGCGCGGTGATGAAAAAGGTCTTTGTATGATTTCTACCGCAGAGAGGAGAGAGCCAATCGTGTTCTTTCAGCAGCAAACCATCAAAATAGTATATAAAATATAAACAGAACGTTAAATCTGAATGTCAAAAAGGCAACTATTAGTCAACTGTTGTCTATTTATCTTTTAGAAAACTGTTCACTAATCGTTGACTGCCAGGCAGAGATTTGTTCGATCTTTTTGTTTTTGCCATTAAAGTCACTTTCTGATAACTGTTTGGAAATTGCTTTCTTCGGGTGATGACAATTATTTTAAAAAATTTTTAAGGTCTTTTATCAGTTGTGCAGATGCGAGAGACATAAAAAGCGGGAGACGCACGTTTGTCATAAATATCCTCGATATTCCGCGGGAGAAATAAAAAGTACACCATATACGCAACAGAACGTGTAATTAGGATTTTTCTTAAAATATCAAGCCTCAATAAAAAAAACGTTCGTCCGAGCGGAATAAAAAAGTTGAATTTTTGCCACTTTCTCGTTGAAATGAGCTAAGTTTTGCGTGTTGCAATTTTCGAGTACTCTGCAGATAAAAATCACGTCATATATATTGTCGAGCGTGTAAAGTTATCGTTCAAGCTTAACATCGTTCAAGTAGATGTCACTACGAGTAGATTTTTCCGCGCCAAAAACTGCAACGTCGACTAATTTGAGGTAGTAATTCGTGGCATATAAAAAATAAATAATAAACAATACAAAAGCCATTTAATAAATGAAATAAATCGTAAATTAAATCAGTTTCTAAGAGTGTTAATAATCTTGAAAATAATTATAAATCTTCGATTCGAATAACAAATAATTTTCATTCACCTCTCGAGCGTAAATTATTGTATCGGAGGTTAAAAAACACAAAAACAATGGAGAGTGATAACGATTCCGATATCGGTGACATATTAGACGATCTTTTGTCAAATGCGCACGAAACTGACAACGTTGAGCCAAAAAAAAAATTGCAAGAATTGAATTTCAATTTCTTGGATTCCGAGGGTAACATCAAGGAGACAGTGAAATCAAATGAAAATGAATCGAGCGTGGTGCGTGAGCGAGATGCGGATTCATCCGACGAGGAGGACAAAAAGAATTTTGAGGAGCAAAAATATTCCGAGTATGGTAGAAACGTCAAAAATTTGTTAAAAACTGAAAATTTATCGAAACCTTTACAATATTTGCCTAAAACGCAGAAAGAATTTCCAAACCCGATACAAAATTTGTCGCGCAACGTTGATAAACCGTCCTCCGAGGCTTTTGCACAAAATTCATTAAATTTTAAGGAACCGCCAAAGAAAATTACGCCACAAAATCCAGTCGCAAAGTCTAAAGATGTTTACAGCGATCCGGTATTCGGTCTGAGACTCGTTAAGCCTTTAATATCGTCGGCAGAGCTTGTCGAACGAATGAAGGGACGAAAAGCCGTGACGGTATCAAAAGTCAAGTATCATTTGTCGTCGGAGAGTAGTCAAGACGATTGGGTTATCGCAGGTGTTTTGATGAGCCGTTCGCCAACAAAAACTTCACAAAAAGGCACTAGTTATTGTATTTGGAAATTAACAGATTTAGGCGACCAAATGAACGTCGTATCGGTATTTTTATTCAGCGGAGCTTATAAATTATTTTGGAAAACAGCGACGGGTGCAGCGGTTGCAATTTTGAATCCTGGAGTCATGGACTCGAAGGATTCTACCGATCAGGCGACGCTGTCCGTCGACAATGCTCAAAAAGTATTAATTTTGGGAAACTCTCGCGACATGGGTAAATGTAAATCAAAAAAAAAGAATGGTGAGCCCTGTTCGAACATCGTTAATCTCTCCCAATGCGAATATTGCATTTATCACGTCAAACAGGAGTATAAAAATGCGTCAAAACGTTCAGATTTACAATCTAACGGAACTAGCAACGGTTTTGCATCCGCAATGGCTAAAAAAACAAAAACTCCGCTCGCTGGAATGTATTCGCAAAATATAAACAATCAAAACTTTACACCGGTATTGGCAAAACGAAATGAAAAATTATACGCTAAAGATTCAGCAAGATTAGCGCTGCTTCGTGGAGCAGCTGCGATGCCTAATTTACCTGACAAACCGATAAGTACTGAGACAAAAAAAAAATCATTTGCCGTTGAAATGACTAGCGCACAGTTGAAAAAAGATCTTGAGAGATTAAACAAATTGAGAGGATGGAATATTTCGCAACCAACGATGTTAGCAACTCCTGTCGAAGCTTCGAATTCTGTTTCCGAAACGAAAAAATCTTCGCAGTTGTCTATTTCCTCGTTAAGCTCGAATTCCCCGATTCCTCGTTTAGGCGCCGGTTTACAGGGAGGAAAAATCGATTTTTCACAGCCAATAACGAAACGACATATCGATAAAGCGCGTTCAAACGCTTTGCAATGGATCAAAGAGAATGGAAAGGTGAAACAATCAAATCCAAACAAAATATTGGAAAGTAGAGACAAAAAGATAAACGCTGGAACGAAACGTCGAAGAGAAATAAACGAAGAAGAAGTGGAGTGCGAAAAAAATAGTAAAAAAGCTTTGATAAGCGATAAATTTAAAGAATTGATGCAAGCGAAATCCTCCCACGTTGATCTCGTGGAAAAGTCGCAGGAAGAAGAGAAAGACAAGTATTTCAATAAATTGGAAGTCAAAGAAAGGATGGAAGAAAAAATGATGAACACTTTTAAAATCGAATGTAAAGCTGTTAAATGTCTCATCTGTAAATACACATCGTATTCGGCTTCAGATTTATGCAAAGAGAAAAAACACCCTCTCAGAGTCGTTAATGCTATGAAAAGTTTTTTCAAGTGTCACGATTGTGGCAACAGAACAACAACCCTCGACAGAATACCGTCGCAAAGCTGCAAAAAATGTCAGGGCTCGCATTGGGTCAAAGCCGCTATGATGGCAGAGAAAAATACTGCTATTCCATCCGCCGCGCTCTCCATTCGAGGAGGAGAGGAAAAATTCATTGGTTCCATATCGCAGGATGCCAATATCAATCTCCTCGTTCCAGATTCTGGGACCAAGGATTCCTGACTACTAAAAATATCATTATTTTCCTTATCTCTCAAAGGACTGTACAGAAAACTACTAAAAAATCATCGTAGACGGTTTAAATCGTATTATCGGACTCTCGTGATATTAGATTGTATATTACCGCACAAAATATGTAACAACGCAGCAGCTCTGACTGGTTTGGAGCTGTTACCATCCCACTGGCCAATAATATCTTGTTCTTCATGATGTTGAAATTTGCATCGTTGGAATGCAACGAAAATCCTTTATAGTTTGTAGCAGAAGCGAAAATTCTCATTCACAGTTTTTCTACGATATTTGGACAACATTTTTCTATGACTTGAAAAATGAATCTACTAGAAAAATTAGGAAGATTCCAAAAATTAATAAAAAAATTAAAATTAAAAAAATAAGAAGAATTTTAAAAAAATCATTAAATTCCAACGATGCAAACTTCAATCGTCATTCGGAGCTGTTACGATCGAGCTAGCCAAGAATAATCTTGTTCTTCGTAGATCTCTTCAGATTGTTTCATTTTCCCCCCGAAATCATTGTTAATTACATGGTTAAATAACTTTTAACCGCGAATTATTTTAAACTCATTAATTCAGTCATGTTTTAAGAAAAATGCCACTTTTTAAAATTATATTAAAGTTTGCATCGTGGGAACCCAATAATTATTTTGTTCCTTATTTTTTATTCTTGCAATCAACAATTTTAAATAAAAAAATTAAGGATTTAACAAAAAATAAAGAAATAAAGGGTTTAAAAAAAAATAAATAAAGGATTATCGTTGCATTCCAACGATGCAAACTTCAACATCATTTTTTTTTTTTCCCAATCAGTGTTTAATGCTCAAAATAGTACCGTTTTTGTTAAATCTTATTTAAATTGAAGATGTTGATCTTCTCAGGAAAGTGCGATAAAAATTATTATTATTATTATTTCTTTTTTTTTTTTGAATAAATTGTTTAACGAACAGAGAAGAATTTTGTTTGTTTGTTTCACCCTTACTTTTAGCACGTCAACTCGATGCTTTCTTTTATTTTTTTTTATAACTAGGATTTTGTGAAGAATTTTTCTTTCGATTGATTTGGTATGTTTTTTTTTTTTTTTTTCCAAGCTCAGGAACGTGGGCGATACAGACTATATTGAGAAACTTGAGTAAAATATATGCATATGATATTCGCTACAAATTTTTCCTATCGTCAGTTTCGAAATTGACGAACGAAGAAAAATCTCTGTATTTTTTTTTCTTCTTTTTAATCATGCGTTGGAATGTGCCTCGATTACCATTAGCACTCGTATTAACAAGACATAATAGTACTTTTTGTTTTTTTTTTTCTTTGTAATCATCATTTTTCTTATTTTTTTCTTTAAGATCGTGTGAAAAATATTGAGTGTTGCTGACGCGACCAGCCCAGGACACTATTTTATCTGCTCTTCGTATTATTTTTTTTTCCTCTCGTTAATTTAATTACTGTACAAGACACGATTTCGTTCGGAATTTTTTTTTTTCTTTTTCTTTGAGAATATCGGATAACATTTCTCGTTGTATATTCGTCGCGTTAGATTAATTCTTCATTTTTTACTCAATGATTCGAGTCTTTTGTATTTTTTTTTTTTTTTAAGTTTTTCCATGAATATTTCTTTTTCTGCTCGAAAGTTTCAACTCGTTACGTTTTTTTTCCCTATTTTTTTCTTTTACAAAGACACGTCCAGCGCAGTTATCGAAATTGAAATGACCATTTTTCCCTCCTTCTTTCGGTAAAAACGAAAGAAAAAGGAAAAAAATGAGTGTGTAACGAATGACGACTACATCAATATACAAAATATTGCCTAGGAAAGAGAAAACGAAAAAAAAAGTCGATGATACTCGGTGACGAGCGTGAAGGTTTTCCGAAAATTCACAACGTCATGAATTTTTATAATTTCGTTTTTTTAGTTTTTTCTTTTTTTTAATATTTCAATATTATCATCGATCTCGAGTTTCAAATACATTCGGGAATCCTTCGCCGTCAAATAATGATGTTGAAGTTTGTATCGTTGAAATGCAACGAAAATTCTTAATAGTTTGTAACAGAATCGGAAATTCACATTCAGAGTTAGTCGACGATAATTGGAGAAGATTTTTCTATGACTTGAAAATTGAAATACTAGAAAAATTATTACGATTCCAAAAATTTTTTCAAAAATAAGGAAAATTTAAAAAAATCATTGGATTCCAACGATGCAAACTTCAATCTCACGTCAAATTGACCTTGTAACTTATCGTCGAATACAGAAAAAAAAATAAACACACCCACAAATTGCACATTTTTCGTATTTTTTTTTTTTTTTCCATTTCTTTCAAGTTCACCCATTTGCCACGGACATTTGTACATACACACGAATTGATTATAATGAAGACATGGAGAACGATAAGAGAAAAGAGGAGCGTGAAAATAAACGAGATAACATTTCTTTCCCCCGCGCGTGCATTAAGTAATCTCGCATCGAAAGAATACACAATTTATTTATCGATATTATAAAAAAAAAAAATTAAAAAAAAAAACAAAAAAGAAAAACAAGGGGATCCGGCAAATAACTGTTTAAACGGTTTTTACTTCTTTTTTTTTTCATGGGATTCAAAATTATTATTTTTTTTTTCCCTTGAAATTATCATGTGTAAGAATAATTATGTAGAGAGAAAATTGGAGAACATTCAAATTGCAATTAAAAATAAGAATGTCAAAGAGAAATATCTCTTTTTCTTAGCAATTTTTTATCCTCCCATTGCACGAGAAAAAAGTGTTACAGGCAGGACTAAAAATAAACAAATTAAATGGTGGTTAATAATTGCAGCAATTTTCGGACAATTTCTAATCGTTACTGTACAGAAAATAATTGTCGTTGGCGTGCTCGAAGTTATAGAGACCAACAGCGAAATATTAGAGAAAGAAAAAAAAAAAAAAAAACATTTTCATCCAGATCGCGCGATATTTCATTTGATTCCCAACAAGATTTATCATTTTCGGTGATAAAAAAAAATAATAATCAACCGATGAATCTACAGGGGAAAATAATCTCGTAATGAAAAAACGCCTTCGGCCGATAATCTATCGGCTAATTAATATAATTAATTTATAATTAATAGATCTTAATATCGATCACACATCACCACACTCCCTTGAACAAAGTTCGTGTCCTAATGAGCGCTCTTAATCTACACATTCAAACGCCTCGCGCGATAAAACGCTATTATTTATTATCGTTTCTTTTTAAACTTGTGTTGTTGTTTTTTTTTTTTTTTTTTTTAATTTTTTTGTTGCTTTTTCTATCAATTTCTCATTTTGTTTCATTGGTTGGTTTCCTTTGTTCTGTTTATGTACTCATAATGTAGGTAGGCAGGTATTCAAGCTGGCTTAATTAAGTGTCACAGTCTTCCAGTTGCCCTTCTTTTGTTTTATCTGTTTTTTGTTTATTTGTTTTATTTATTTATTTTTCACGCTGTGTTTTATTATTTTTCTAATTCGTTACGTTCTTATGTCTGCCTTGGATATTTGTTTTTTGTTTTTTTTTTTCAATTTCTTCCTTTGCGAACTATTTTTTGTACACTCGATGAAGATTCTTTCTCTCTACCGTTATTTCATTGAACTTTGTTTTCATATTAACGATCTTTCGGTCAACGAAATATCGGGAAGGGGGGGGGGGGGGGAAATATGTAAATTTTTCTTTCTTCATCAGTTATTTCTATCAACGTTTTAAAAACACACATTATTTTTTTCTTCGCTCTTTGCAATTGTTCCGTGAAGTGTGTCCGGGTTTTGTTTTGTTTTTGCTTTTTTCATTTTTCTTCTTTTTCTTTTTCTCCCGGTAGGTTCCAGATACCTTTTTTCTTACTCACTTATTTATTAATCGTAAATCATTTCGAGTTTGCCAAAAGTTTTGATGTTGATTTTTTTTTCCATTTTCTTTTTTTATTTTTTTAGTAATCGTCCAGATCGAAATTCTCGATTTCAATGTCATCCAACTGCATACTTTGAAAGTCCACTTTGTACCGCAAAATACCTGAAAATAAAAATTCACAAATTCGTTAATTACATAGTCACGATAAATTCAATCAATTGTGTGTTTTTTTTTCTTTTTTTTTTCACGATTTTTTCGTTCACCAATGAAAACATGAACAATCGCGATAAATGTTTGTTGGCAATGTTCGACACGCTCCGGTTATTGTACTTTCGTTATAACCCACTAAAAAACTGACTCAAAATATGATTTTTCATTTTGTTTGGCTTTTAAATTTCGATCTCGGGTTGAAACATCGTCGCGAAAGGATTTTAGCCTACAAAAAAGTGTGCTTTTGTCGCGGGTATACAATTGTGGCTTTAGCTCAATCGCATTTAATCTTTTTATAGATTTTTTTTTTTTTTTCGAGTAAAAAGCATGTACTGTACCTTTCCAAATGTGCGAGCTAATAGGGAACGACACATCGATTAGTATACCGTCATTTTATTTGCCATGAAATAGTGAAAAAAAGTTAAAAAAAAAAACATCAAATGTCAAAACAAAGTTGGATGCTTTTACTTTTATCGACCGTTTGGATTTAAAAATAGCGTTTGAACAATTCAATCGAGCTCACACAAAGATACAACAACATGCGATAAATAAATAAATTTTTTCTCATTAAATTAAATGTCAAAAAAATTTAATCATTAAGTTCGATATATTTTTCTACGCATTGGCTAGAATATCACTCAACTATCAGGCATTTGTCTACCATGCAAAAAATAAAAATAAAAACAAATAATAATTTTGGGAAAAAGAGATGATTGAAAAAAAAAGAAAAAGGACGACAATTGTTTTGTTATCCATAACGATTAATGGGGTAAAAACAAAACGAAACTCATGTTTGATAAATGATGATAAACTCGACGAGGCGATAATGTGAAATAATTTTTTTTTCTTTTTGTTCAAACTGAACTTAGAATTTGAATGATGAAATTGAAGAAAAGTGAGAAAACAATGTTTTTGCAAAAATCAACATAATATGATTGCACAATTACGATAAGAAAAAATGATAAAAAACAATAATAATAATAATAATAAAAGATTAACGAATGCACTCAAAGAGACAGATAAATGTCTACCTGGATTCAAATCTGAGTACGTTTTTTGTTTGTTTTAGTTTTTTTGTATTTATTGTGTTTTTGTTTTGTTTTGCACGGTTGGATAATTAGTAATCGTCGAGGTCAACGTCATCGAGAGGCTCGTCGGCCTGCAGTGACTGGAAATCGACTTTGTAGCGGAGGATTCCTATACAGCAAAGTATCACAAACAAAAAAGAAAACTGCACGATTAATATGCGCCTCGTGCGGTTTCATTTTAATATAAAATTTCCATCGTTTTTTATTCCATATTCTCAACCAATTGGTAAGATTTTTTGGAGCTATTTCATTCTTGCTTATCGCTGCAACGGTTTTTATTTATTTTTATTCTTATAATTTTTGTTTTGATAGGAAATTAAAGGAACAATTCTTACCTCCAATACCACCGAAACCTCTGACGAATTGAGAACCTTCTTGAGATTTGTCGGTTATTATTTCTAAGGTAGCGCCAAAACTCTTGTAGTTGTTCGCAAGCCACTCGAGCAAAGGTTGACATTCGACCAATTCGAGCTCTACACCACTCTGCGCAAAAATTAAACAAATAAATCATTTTCACATTTGCTTGAAGTATTTCTGACACATCTCGTAATTGCTCTTAATAAAATTCAATTAAATTTCTGTCAAAGGGAAAAAACCATCGATAACATAATCAAGTTGTAGCAAAAATCAAATTCTGTGTCTTTTATACATTTATTTTCATATTAGAGATACGATATTCGCGGAACAAGTAAGAAACGTCAACAAACGTCTTACAAACATATTTTTTGACAAAACTTTGTAATTATTTTTATTTTAAAAAGTTTTACAAACCAGCAACAAATTTCGCATTGAAAATGGTTTTTTTTGTCTTTGAAAAATTTTGTTTTTGACACTGAATCAAACTCGTGTACGACTTTATTTGAATTCGCAAAAATTTTCAAAACTTCTCATCTAGATGAAAAATTCAAATGACGAAAAAATTAGTATCCAATTTGCTTCAATTCTATAAAATACAAATTTCATTTACGGAATTTGCTCTGGAGCAAAAAAAAACATAATTAACGATATACTCATGTCACTCTTTTACGACTACGTGTCTTTTGAAGTTTACGTTCATAGAATGTGAAGAAACTAGTTTTTTTTTTTTTTTTTGCATAAAATTCCTATGGAGATGAGGTTTGGGAGTGTTGATAAGTTTCTGTGACCCTTGGGCGATCCACTTCCAGGTGATTTAGATAAAATCGATAATTTTAGGTTGGTGTTTGATTTTTAAAAAATTACAACTCACACAAAATTTGGGATCTTATAAAAAAAATGTAGAGGTTACTTAAACGACTTTTTCATTTTTTTTTTTTTGCTATTTTTGCCTAAAAACTTATAATTTTATTTAAAAAATTAAAAAATGCAACAAATAACAAACAGTACCACGAGACAATGATTATTTTCGCGTTTATTGTTGGTTTGATTCCACACGATAAAATTTGCAGGTGACATGACATAATATCTGGCGTATTTATTTACATTTGTACGTCAAATATTTGTTCTCGTTCACACGCCGCCATCCGTTGTACGTTTTCTTTAAAATTCATTGGACAATACATGATAAAATTACTTCAACAACATTCATGATTACCGATTCATATTTCTTTGTCACAAACAGTGTATTTTTTCCCACCGTTCAAATATTTCCAGTTACGAGCGATTGTATTGGGCACCACGTTTATTTTGTTGTTGTTTTTAAATCCAGAATTTATTATCACTAATTTATGATTTTTTTATCAACAACACGTGTCCACTTGTTATGTTATCGATCGGACAGTGACGTTGTGACTGCGGTAGGAATAAAAACCAACAGCTATTTGTTCTCCAAGAAAGAAAAAGTAAACCCAAATAAAGTAAACTTCGTTCGCGAAACGAAAAATTATTTTCCAGTCAGATATTCAAAAAGTTGTCATAATTTTTCGATAAATTTTTGCTGCACGTTGAAATACATCTTGGTTAACGATTTTTTTTTTTGAAACTTATAAAAATTTTCACGTTTTATAGAAAAAAAAAAAAAACAGGAATTGAAGTTAAAGAATTTTTACAGCGTTTTCTACTTTTTTGAAGGTCCCGACTTTTGGGTGAGTTACTATTATTTTCATCAAACACTAAGATCTTTAACTTACAAAAAAAATATCGGTTCCATTCAACCCGTTATCGACACACTGGGTCTATAAGACCCGGAGCGTACTCAATCTGTCTGTCATCAATAGTCCTCCGGTCAATTTTAATTTACAAAAAAAAACAGCAATAGATTTTGAACATTACTCAATATTTATAAGAATAAAAGCATAAAAAATTCGAAAAATGTAATTGTATTTTTTAAATTATGGGCAACTTTCGATTTCTACAAAAGTGCTACTCGTAAAAAAATCAATTTTTCGAGAAAAAAAACGTGTTATTAAGAGATTTTCAAAAAAAAAAAAGAGGATTTACATTTGAAAAAGTGAATTTCGCTTGTATTTTTAATGAAAAAACGGTCAATTGTGGTGAAAAAGTTTTTGCAGTTGACTAAAAAAAACAGAAATGACTTGAATTTTTTTTCCCACTGATACAAACATTAATGAGTTATGAAAATTGTGAAATCAATTGTGAAAATTATGAATTCCAAGTTAAATTGTTTAAAATTCGTATGAAGCTTCTCAACAATTAGAAACTTTTACCGTCTAGAAATCGAGTTATTTGTTGTGAAAAATCGTATTTTTTCGTAACTTCCCACAAGACCTCGTGTTAAAGTTGCCATTTTAAACACTTAATATCTCGATTATTAGACGGTGAAGCCTTCTCAAATTTTGAACACATTATAATACGATGCTCAAGAAGATTGACGCCAAATTTCAAAAAATTGTATCTGATAATGGTAAAAAATGGTAACTTCGTTAAATTAAACTCACCTCTTTATCAGTAAAATGAGTCTTATCCTTTTCTTGTTCGGGCGTGAGATGAAGCACCTTTTCTTCTGCGTTCGTATGATTTTTCAGAACGTATCTTTGAATATCAAGATTTTCCCAACATATTAAAGTTTCAACGCTTCCCAATTCGAGGGCTCGGAGCGTGTCTTCAACACCGAAACAATATTTTCCCGTGTCCTGTGATATTTCATCAAAATAACGACCTGTAAATGAAAGAAAAAAAAAAGAAAAATAACAATAATTCTAATGGTAAACGTGGACTTAAAAAATATATATATATATTTGGAAAAAATTGAGGACTGACCTATGAGCTTTTTCTCTTGAATGAATTTAACATTTTGGAGGGATTCGGCGGCTAGTTCGATGGCCTGATTGAAACCGTTCTCACCACCGTAAGAAACGTCTACGAGTTTTATTACTTTGGCTTGCAATCTCTGTTGAAATGAATAAAAATAGAAAAAAAAATACATCAGTATCAACTTGAAATACACAAAAAAAAAATTGTTAAAATTCAAAGGTAAAGAATATTAAGACTCACAGGATCGAACATATCGGACTGACTAAGCTCCGTTTTGAAATCAGCACTACCAGCAAGTATAAGACCAGCTATATTCGGCTTATCGTTCGTGATGTATAACTGAGTTGCAACTTCGGCCACTTTTCGAACATAATTATGTCTCTTTTCCATACGCAATCTAGCAAAACGAAGAGCCGATTGTCCTCCTCTGCCTAGAAACATTTTTTAACCTTTAAAATCAAATATTTCAACGAACTGGTGAAAATACAATATTCGTTTATTATTTAAAGGGCTCATAACAGTGACTAATCTAGTCAAATGGGTGTTGACAATTCTCAACAGTTGTTTGCAACGTTCAACACATAATTTCATTAATCCACGCTGGATTCGTTTTGCAGTATGTCTTGTTAACATAGAAAAATATTCAAAACTATACATTTGCTCAACCATTAACTGGTAAATCCAAAATTCCACCAAGTCATATTTAAATCGATATTTTTAGAAGAATAATTTGTATTTTCCAAGCGATTTTAACGCATGAACGCTTATTTTGTTCCTTAAGAAATTCTCTAAAAATTCACTGTGTCGATTTTTCTTTAACTTCACCGTTTCAATGTTGCAGTCGATCGCAAGAAAACTGTCATAAACAAATAGCTTTTATTAAAAAATAGACAAGTTTTTTAAAAAATCGACACAGTGAATTTGTAGAGAATTTCTTGAGGAACAGAACAAGCGTTCGTGCGTTAAAATCGTTTAAAAAGTACGAATTATTCTTCCAAAAATATCGATAAAAATTCGACTTTGTAGAATTTTGCATTTATCAGTTGATGATTAAACATATCTATAGTTCGAACGACAATAATGAAGCTTTTTTACTGACATACACATTTGTCACTTGGGAAAAAAAAAAATCAACTGTAATTTGTCAAAATTTTATAATGCTGCGAGAATTATTATAACCAATAAGGATAATATGAAATTATTGAAAATATTTGTAGAGATTTTCGTTTAATATTTGCTTCCGTAGTGAAAATTATTTCGAAATAATAGAAAAAATTCATTTATGGTGAAAAAAAACAACCGTTTACAATATTATGTAAAAAAAAAAAGTAATTAATTATGTAATTAACGCAATGTGTCCAACTGTCAAGTCCAATAGAGAAAATGGTCGGAAAGTTTTTATATTCTTCACATACGTCGAAATCGAATGTCGATAAATTTTCACATCCTGCTAAAAAGTTATGTAATCAAACTGGTTTTTTTTTTTTTTTTTTACAGTTCGTTTATTACCGTGTTTCTTGGGTAGATCAACTGTGAACTTGTGAAGTACTTCGCGCGTGTTACCCTGCAGAGTACCAAACAACGCACCGTTACCATCCATAACGATAAAACCAAATTTATTGTCATCCGCTAGCAATGCTGTCAGTGCTTCTGTATGGAACTGCAAAATATTAGAAAATATTATTAACAATATTGAAAAAAAAGAAAATAAAAATTAAAAAAAATGTTGAATTTTTTTTTTATCAAAGACTTTTTTTGTGTACCTTGTTGTCACACAAGTAGAGGGACGTGTTTATGGGTTTGAAGGGTTCGAAATCAATGTTGACTTTCTTCTCCTTTCCCTCTTCGGTAACAATCGTTCCGCAGTAAATAACCAGGCCATTGGGAGGGACTGTCACGAAAAAACAAATAACATTTTATTTTTTCATTTTCCAAAGCAATTGACCAAATCTTTTGGAACGTTTGTCAGGATTTATAACAAATGGTTAAACTACAAAAAACTTTGTTCTAATTTTATGATATTGAAGTTTGGATCGTTGGAACCCAATGATTTTTTAAAATTCTTCTTATTTAATACATTTTTTTAGAATCGTTCTAATTTTTCTAGTAGATTCAATTTTCAAGTCATAGAAAAATGTTGGCCCATTATCGTAGATAATCTCTGGATGCGAATTTTCGGTTCTGTTATAAATTATAAAGGATTTTTTTTGCATTCCAACCATAAAAAATTCAATATTATCTAATTTCTTAAATATCTCAATCATAAAATTGTCTAAATTGTCAAAATCTGACACAAAATTGTTTGTGTCAGCAAATAACAACGTTGTAAATGGCTCTTCCTGTACTTATAAATAAATATATAAATAAATAAATAAAATTGGAGGTTTTTTGGCACCCAATAGTTTTTCTCATGAAATTAAAAACAGTGTATATTATAAATTAAGCGAAACGAGGTGCTTGTACACATTTTACAAGGAAACAATGAATTTTAAATTACGTACAACCGTTTTATTCAAATGGATCAAGTGCGCAATGTAAAAAATATCTATCTGATATGATTTTTCTATTCAATTTGAATAAATGTATTGGGTAAAGATTTTTTTCATTTAAAAATCAAAATTCCAACGATTTCCCATTGAAATTACAATATTTACTGTACCAAAGTATAAGAATTGTATAAAAAACAAAATATGTAGAAAAAGTTAAGTTTTTACTCAATAGTTCATTAATTTTTGTATTTATTTCAATTTTTCTTGCTAATCTTTGTAATTTTAATTGTAATTGCGCAATGTCAAAAATAAGTATCCGATATGAACTTTTTATTCAATTTGAATAAATGTATTGGCAATGTGTCCAATCTTATCCTTTTTTTTTCATTTAAAAATCAAAAATCCAACAATTTCGCATTAAAATTATAACATTAACTGTACCAAAGTATAAGAATTGTCTAAAAAACAAAACGCTCTACAAAAAATTAAGTTTTTACTCAATAGTTTATTAATTTTTGTATTCGTTAGAATTTTTACTGCAGACCTGGGTTTACGGTTCTAAAACAAAGATTGTTCGATTGTTGTAGTTACGCTACATGTAAATTTTGAATTCTGCTGAAGGATAAACGCAAAGATTATTTTAAAAATAGAATTCAACAAGTATGAACCATTGCGACAAATATTTAACTCCATTTCAATCATCAATTTTTTTTTCTTCATTTTGACGCTAGTTTTTTTAGAATAAAAAGTAAATAATCGAATCAACTATTTTTATTACCTTTAGTGTATAATTTTAGTCGATGTTGTACAGACGTTATGGCTCCGAGTACGGACAATCTGTTTACTCTCGACTTAATATTGGACGCCGTGCCAAATTCATCGGCCAGCATTTTACTGACTCTGGAAATTTGGTCCTTTGGCGGTATTATGAGGGAAATCATGCTGGTTCCGTTCCTATAAAAAAAAAGTGAAAAAAATAAATAAAAAATAAAAAAAACATTCAATAAAAGATAAATTTTCATATCAGTAAACAAAACAAATGCATTTTGAAGGGTGAATCGAAAAAAGTAGGTCACACAATGCAGCGGTGACCTTGATTCATGAAAATTCATCGAAAGGGACAATTTTTTCTTGCCGATAAAGTTTGACGAGTGAAATAAAAATGATAACTACGAAATTTTCATAAAATGTGTTTTTTCTCCATGATTTTTCATGACTAAGACACAATCAGCTCAAAAATCGTCGTGTTTCAAGGTAAAAAAAAAAATATACCTGCGATATTAAAATTACGACGAAAATGATTAGGGATTTTTTGTAAAATTGGAAAGTTTCATTGAATAATAAAAGGATAATTGTAATAACTAGAAAAATGACGATTGATGAGTCACCATATGCCAGAATACGTAGAAATATGTTTGGTTTAACGTTGAGTGTGAAAAAAAAGAAACGTTGAGACTCGCGCGAACAGCCGAAACTCGAGCGAAAGTGTATTTGGTGAAAGGTTAAAAGTTTGGGGAAAAATTAATGGAGAGAATGGGAAAAATATGATTTTCGTACTCACCCCCTTGCCATTTCAAGGCTTTTAATAAGTTTCTTGATTTTCCAGATCTCGACATTGCGGTCGGCGGAAGTTTCCTCGTTGGACATTGCTGCGCGTGGTGCAAAATCGCGTGGCCCACTACTCGCTCTTTTTTCTTACCTCCTCGACAAATTCTCTCCCTCCTTCGCGCGTCGCTCTCTCGTTTGCTCTCTCTCTCTCTCGCACACTCTTTCGTTCTTTCGCTCGCACTCTATTTCATGAGAAATTCTACACGTTCCCCCCAACAGCGCGGTCGTTTTTCTTCTATTCGATGAAAAAAATAATTGCAAACGCGTATATAATTCACGCGCGCCTATGCAGAGAAACACATAAAAATATATACACGCAAAACCACCAAAGTATACATACATGCAAACACGCACACTTGCGCGCACGCACACCTCTCATCAACTTCGGAGTCGAGCGCGCCTCTTCGTCGCCGTGGCACACTGGATCTGTTCTTTTTTTTTTTGATTTTTTGTCTTTTTTTTTTTTTTTTTTTTTTCAAATCTACGCGCACGTATGCGTTAGAAGGGAGAAGGGGAAGAAAAAAAAATTTTGCCCTTCTTGACTGTCGCAGCTAATGCGGGGCGGGGACGACTATGTATATTGGATTTTTTATGAAAATTCCACGACCCCGTACTAACGGATCCTCGAAAGAATACGACGGCAACGAGGAAACACTCCTTCCCGCACGCTAACCCCCGACCCCCAAGAAACTACCGAACCGCCGTGCGTGTTGCTCGAGCACTCGTGTCTCTCCCTCCTCCTACGAGATAAAGGAGATACCAGACCTCAGCGCCAATAGACAGGAGCACGGAATAACCACGAATTACTTTCTTGTTGCACTAATTGTCTTTTGCAGACAAAATATGCTCGTGTTTTTGCCTTGGAGTCGTAACCTAGGCGAATTTCTACGTCAAATTTCCAAACATCGAATCTTATTCGATTCCGAATATGATTTACTTTTAGGAATTCCCATCTAATTAAGGAGACCTATCGATTGTTTTGGAGTACGAGAGAGATAACCAAAAAGCAAACACGTTTTTCTTTCTCGGCCATCCTTGCGATGTCTCGAGAAAAATTAAAGTTACACCTAGTTCTCTATCGAAAAGAGAACAAACGCGTGTATAATTATAATAATATAATTTTTGCAAATATCGAGAATTTCCCAATAAAACGTGCCGCTAGATTTTTTGACCGATCGGACGACCATATGCGACTGATTATAAATCACCTTAAATAAAATAGTTCTATCGAGACTCTAGTTTTTCATTCACATCAGCTTTTCACCTTGTTACGAATAATCAACAGTATTGTTGAGCTTGCTATTGGCGCCTCCGCTGAATCGCCACGTCTATGTCTCTGTTCTATATGCATTCGTGAATTTCGAAGTTCACTTCGCGCTGAAATTTAACGCAACCGCGCGGAGGGCGCGGAGCTGCGCGCACGACGTGCGAGAAGAAAGAACGGAACACGATATAAATAAAATACTTTTCTTCAAGTCTCTTTTTATTTTCCTCGATTGCTTTCGTTTCAATACCCAATACATATCAATTCAATATTATCTTTTTCAGAAGAGAAATTCTATTAGAGAGACTTGAAATAAAATAAATATTTTGTTGAGATTTAATCTCATTTCACTTTTTATTATTTGTATGATTCATGGCTTATGGTCCAAAGAATTTTTCCAGAAATCGGAATGCAATGAGTTGTCAACGAAATTTTTCAAATCGGAAACAATGAATGTCAAGATGTTCAAAATAATAAATAATAATCGATTTATTGAGTTGAGAGTAAAATTATTATTTTTTTAAAACTATTTTTGTACTTTTTGAAAAAAATACACTCATTAATCAGAAAATTACAACGTAATTTTATTTAATGTTGCAAAATATAAGACAATAGGTAAATATTTTGATTTTTGACCAAAATATGTTTTTTTTTTTTAAATGCAAAGTATTTATCACTTCCAAATAAGAAACTTGTAAATTGTTTTGACTTGCGTAGTACTTTAAAATACTACTGTTATTTGTGCCCCTTTCCACCCCTCATCATACGTTCCAACATGATTTTCTTTAGTCAGGAAGTAGAAGGAAAAGGAATGACGGAAAGGAGACTTAAATGATAGATACATATTTGCTCGTGCCAATTTAATCCATTCGATTTGGTGTTCGTTGTCTTTTTTATTATCACCCCCCCTCAAGGCCACCTTAGGTCGTTCTTCTTACTTTCTTCTCTGTTTCTCATTCGCCGCGTCGTCTTTCTCAAACGCATGAAAGACGAGAGAAAGGAAAATATATAGCAACGCATGAGCAATGTATAGCTATAGTTGCTGTGTGTGCTCACATGGTTGCGGTACAAAAGTGACTAGCCCTATCCAGTTTGCACCGGATTGCGTCGGTAAAAATGAGAAACAACGCTCGCGCGCCAATATCTTCAACGCGTTTTTTTCCCGGTTCCCAATCTCATGCTCACCTTGCATTTACACATTTTATCACGTATTCCAAGTTTCTGGAAAGCAGTAATTTCAGATTAAATATCAAATCAATTTATCGGCATCTCGCGATTCACATCGATCATAAATATTAAACTTAAACCAACGTTTTGGCAATATGGACCGTAGGATTTTACTATTTTCGAACTTATAAACTATTTTCGGACGTTTAACATTATAATTTTCGAAATATAAACGATGTCAATAAACATATTTTCAATAAATCTCTTTATTCGTGTATATTCCACCGATAAACTATTCAAAAAATTCCCGCCATTTCCTGCAGTCCAATTATAGCTCAGCCAATGACACCTCATAGCTGCCAAGTCTAGGATTTGAAAAAAAAAATAGACATTACACCACTTCTTTCGTGTATTTTTCCTTGAATATGATTCATGTAAATGAAAAGTTTTTTATCATTCATTTGTTCGAGACGTTGGGACTAGTCACCGGCAAAGGAGGATGGGCCTGCATTTTAATCGAAGATATGTCTACTACCTCAAGTCCATTGGTACCTGTACTGTCATAGTCGGGTACGATGTAAACATAACCTTATTTTCTTTTTTCCCAAATTTTCGTACAAACTTTTCGAAAAAAAAAAAGGAAAAAAAAACAATTTTTATTCGGATAAGGAGAAGAAATTGAGAGAAAAATTAAAACGTGTATAAACCGACCCAGAATTCATTTAACTTTAGGGGATGCTGGCTTTTTTATCAAGTTAAACAAACGACGCAGATACTTGGCTCGTCCGTTGCTACCAATGTTCTCAATTTGGAAAAGCCTCAGGCTCAATACATCTACATCGATCATCCTCGTTACAAAGGTCGAAGCAATTATTTTCAATGATCCCTCGTAAAAATCACGAAAATGAAAATCATGCAAATTATAGTCAAAACAAAATAGAAAGACGTCTTTCGTTTAATGCTACTTTTCAAACTTATTTTCTCCGTTATCATTTTTTTTTTTGCAAAACCAAGCTTCCATGCGATAATTAACAATAAAAATATAAAATTTGAATTTCACGTTCGAAAAGTTTTGAATTTTTTTTTTCAGAGTTTTCATGATTACCGAATAGGCAGAACGATCAATAAAAATCATATTTGTATACTTTTAAGGACGTTGTATGCAAAATTTTCTGGCGATAGAATTCCTTAAAATTTGCAACACACAAAGAGAATTGTGATATCTAATAGCTCACGCTATTTTAAGCGTTTTCACCATGTAGAAGTCGAGATATTTATAAAAATCACAATTTTCAGTAGTTTCCCATAAGAGCGAGTGTTGAAAGTTCCAATTTTCAACATTAAATATTTCCATTTCTAAATGGTGAAGCCTCTTAAAACTTTGCATATGTTTTTATGTAACATCGAAGAAGCTTTATTTAATTTTTTAAAAAAATTGGTTGTAAAATTTTTTCGAAATTTTCGTTATTATATAACAAATACAAATTAGCTCGGACAATCTTGAATTTAGAGTATGTTGTTCTTTAGTCAATTTGTAACAACTTTTTTTCAATCAACTTAGGCTTGCAAGGCATTTTGTATGTAAGAAAAAGTGAAAAGAAAAATTTACATTTGACCGTCGCCATACGACGTCCTTAACTGTTTTAAACTTTTGAAAAACCCGAAGTAGATAAATTTTGTGAAAGTAAGATTAAAAAAAAACATTTACTAAATAAACACACAATATTTTTTTAATCTAGAAAATTATTTTAGTTTGATTAATGAACGAAACATTAATACGAAGTATTTTGCAAAGTATTTTATGAAATTAATGGAAATATTTAAATGACCTAATAATTAACTGAATTACAATTATTTCGATCGTAATTTTGAAAAATTGCTTAATACACAATGAAAATGTGATTTTTTAAATTTCATGGCTGAATGTTTAGAGAATAATTTTTTTTTTCAAAAACATCAATTCTTAATTGTCTGATTCAATACACTTAAAATTTTAGAAACTTAACTTATTTCATGATTTTCGTGATTTTCTTATTTATTATTTACTTTGGAGAAAAGAGGTTTATTTAAAATCCAATTTTCAGATATATTCATGTTTCGTGACGAGAGTACAGCTCATCATACATCAACAATGGAAAAAACCACTGGTCTTGGGTACGCAATAACTAAATGGTGGAAATCGATCAATCGTAATATTGCTTACAAACTTTTGAGAATGTCGAAAAGCGGTGATAAAGAGACAAGATCAAAGGCAGTTCGTACGTTGTGCTCTATGAAGCATTTAAAGGGTTGGTAATAATAATATATTGATGAGAAATTTCAGCATAAAAATATGTGAGGACCGATTGTTTTTTATGTGACTTTTGTTATAGATTGGCACTATCGTCAAATGGCTCAAATGCTCGATGCTAAAACTGCAGTAGCACTTGCGAGAACGCCAGGAGCTGATCTCAGATTTTTTTTAAAGCCACCTTACTATCACACGAAGCATAAGCTCTATGTAAGATTTTTTCAAAATACTTAAAAATTCATATTTCACGAAATAAAATATCTTTGATCAATAACAATTAACGAGGTCTTGTGGGAAGTTACGAAAAACGACGATTTTTCACAACAAATAACTCGATTTCTAGATGGTAAAAGTTTCTCGAATTTTACCCACTGTTGAGTATTATTGTTAAGAAGGTTCATACGAATTTTAAACAATTAAACTTGGAATTCGTCCAACGCATTCCTAACGCCTGAACCTCCTTAACCCTCGGTTGCCACACCTCTGTAGAATTACGTTCTTGCCACCATGCGATAGATTTGTACCCCAGTGACATAAATTGTTATAAAAAATGAACTACTGAATATTTCGACTTGAAAATTCTTTTAGAACATATTGAATCCTTTTTTTCAAAGATTGTTTACTTTATATAACCAAAAATTGACTTTAAGTACACTAAAAAAATTGCTAAAACCGAAAAAAGTGGAAAAATGAGAAAAAGGAAATATAGGCCTCGAGTATATTTGTACCCCAGTGACAAAAATTGTTATAAAAAATGAACTCCTGAATATTTCGACTTGAAAATTGTTTTAGAACATATTGAAAGCTTTTTTAAAAATATTGTTTACTTTATATAGCCAAAAATTAAATTTAAGTACACTAAAAAAAAATGCTAAAGCCAACGAATTTGGATACTTCAATTTCAAGGTGGCAAGTTAGGGTTAAACTAAAATCAGAAATCTGAGAATCTTAATAAATTTTTATATTGCATGAACATTTATCGAGTTCTTCATGATGTTCTTCTAAATCTCAAACCTTCATTTTGTTTTTTCCCAAGGATCTGATCGAGTATCTTCATTTACTGATGACTAAAATGAACACGATGTGCGAGAGTAGTCATCCTTGTCTCGTGCAGTTCTTGAACCAAAAATTTTCAGATTCTCATCGCGTATGTTTAAAAAATATCTTTTCAACAACTAATTCTTCGTTAAATGTGTCAATAACGAGAAATAATTGTGTAATTTTGTTTTTTCCTAGGAAGGAGTAGGTTTCGATCACGATTTGTCAAGCGTTGGTCTTTCTGTGACACCAGCAATTATTTGGAATCGTGAGTTGCTCAAAAACTGTATTGCAACGATTCACCATCACTCTTCGCTCGAGCAGTGTGGAAAAGGTTGAAAAAATATACGTAAATATTGGAGAAGAAAAAAAAAACATCACACAAAGTTGTAATTTACTTGTTTATAATAATAAATTGTTATTTTTGTTTCTTTCAGACATCGCAGACGTCGGAGGATTGCCAATTCTTATAGACGTTCAAAAAATCTTTGCTGACGATATAGAAATTTGCATTTTACTCGCAAAGATAATCTCGAATTTGTCACTTCACCGAGAATATCTCGAGGATATATTTAAATCGGGTAAAAAATGAGGAAAAAAAATCGTTGCAATGACACGTTGCACTGACATTTTTAAGCTACTTGTAATTTTTTAAATTTCAGGCTGGATTGGAATTTTAGCTGCTTGGTCTCGTCATCCTGATGTTCGACTTTCAGCGCCTGCTTCACGAGCCCTTGCCAATCTCGATTCTGATGAGAATCCTAATGAAAAATATCCACGAAGAATTTATCTGCTCCATCCGCAGCACAGAGTTACTGACAATCCGAAACTTGACGTCATTTTTATTCACGGTCTTCTCGGCGGAGTTTTTATCACTTGGAGGCAAAGAGATTTGGACACATCTTCGTCGAAATTCGTCGGTAAATTAAAAACAGAATGAACTATAAAATGTTCAAATATTCGACGGAGATTAGCGATCCACTGACGTCCATTCTCCTGCGAAACGACCGCAGATTATTATCGATACAGTCGAACGATTCTTGAAGTTTCGTCGGAGGAGGGTTTAGGAGAAAAAAATGTCGTAAAAAATTTCTGAAAAGATTGGAATGATTTGTAATGTCAATCATAAGAAGATTTTCCCTTTTGATAATTTGCTATACATTCTGTTATTCTCGAGTTGAGGCACTTTTCTTATCAGAGTTTCAACTAAAAACGATTGAAAAAAAATCTCGAATAAAAATTCTGAAAAAATTCTAGTGAACGAAGTATGATCGCCTGAAAATTTTGACTCTCTTGCGAATTTCATACATACTTTATGTTTTTGGAGTTACGAGGTCTTTTCAGAAAACAGTCGTTTTAGTGAAAAAAAAATGGAATAATTTTGCAAAAAAAAATGGCACGCAATTTAAACATAATTAAATTACAGCAACGGCTCTCCCCTTTACGTTTCCCATGGAGAAAATCATTGGTAGAAATTTTTCACGGACTATACGCGCAATTTGAAACAGTAAAAAAAAAAAAAAAAACGGCCAAATTAAAAAATACGTACACGACCCACAAAAAATCAAAAAAAAATATTTCAAAAGTGCAAAATTTACACATTTCAATAGACAAAATAAAATGTCTAGTATATGAAAAAGGACTCTGAAATTTTTCGTTCGATTTTGAGATAACTTCTACTAAGGAATGCAAAATTGAAGTCTCAGGTTCATAAAAAAAAAAAAAAATGGACTGCCTCCATTTTCCTCATTGATAATTTAAACATTTCGACGAGGACGCATAGACTTTTTGCCTTGTCGAAACCACGCAACGGGCAATCATTAATTGACAAATTAAATTGAATGCTATATAAATATATAAAAACGGATGATTTTCAGAATCGCCAGCTGCTTATTTCACCTCGGACACCCTAAGCGCTATAATTGGTGAACATCCACAAGAATTCCTAAAAGATTTAGCACGCGATTTAAAGCGGAGAGAATGGAAACGTGTTGGTCACGATTGTGAGGTCGTTCTTGACGATTGTCCGGAAAATATGAATGCTCGAGCTACTGGACCTTTTACGTGCAGAGGGTAAATTATTTATTATTATTATTATTATTATTATTATTATTATTATTATTCCTGCCGAAAACTGCCTCCTGGTCAGCGATTGATACGCCAGCCGGTACATGGTTAAGCGGTCACCCAACCAAGTACTGACCGACGTCGATGCTGCTTAACTTGTGTAATCGCCGGAGCCACGCACCGACCGCGTAACCATCGCTGTCGGTTGTGCAAAAGGCACATTTTCTTTCTTATTCTTTTTCCTAGTACAATAATTTTTTTTTTTCATTAAGCTAAGCAAGCAAAATTCGTATTGATACAACCAGTCACTACGGTTTTGAATCTTTTATTTTTTATGAGTTGTTTTTTATGCAGAGATGCAGAATGCATGGAACAGGCTGAATACGACAGCATTCACAGGACACAGTGTTGGCCTCGTGACTGGTTGCCAAAAGACGTGTCGTCGCTTCGAGTCCTCGGAATAAATTATGACACTAATTTGTCCATGTGGAATCCACCATGCCCATTAGAAAGTATGAGGTAAAATTTAAATTTGGATGATTTAAAAATAAATTTTGCAATCTATGTTTAGCTGAAGTTTCTACAAAAAATATAAATATTTTTTATTCAGATTAATTTTGATTTTGATTTTATTATAGAACAACTCTAGATGAAAGGAGTGACGAATTCGTGAAAAAACTCTCGATTTCGGGGGTTGGAAAACGACCGGTTGTCTGGGTATGTCACTCCATGGGAGGTCTTTTGGTGAAAAAAATGCTGGTTAAAGGTTTGAGGATATTTTTAAAAAGAATTTTTATAGAAATTTTTGAGATGCGAAGTAAAAATATAAAATTATATTGGCAGACTCTATTTTTTATACACGTAATAACATTTAGGAATTTCAATGTTTTTATTTTCATCATGAATATAATTATGTTTTTTATTTACTTGTAGAATGGAAAAATGGGGACAAAAATAGTTTATGCAAAAACACAAAAGCTATTATTTTTTATAGCACTCCCCATAGAGGTTCTCATCTGGCTGCTTTTAAGCAAGCTACTCAAATGGTCGTATGGCCTTCCGTTGAAGTCCAGGAGCTCCGTCAAGGTAAAGAAAATTTCGGGAAAACAATAATATTTCAATCGTCAAAAAATAATAATTTCGCAACTACGGTTCGATTGCAACGACAGCGACGAATCAACGAAGTTGTATATAAATTGCATCAATATTTTTCTTCAAATATATCAAAGATTTGACGTCAAATTTTTACTTTTAGATTCGAAGATTTGGAGAATGTTAAAAAAATTCACGTAAATTACGCTATAAAACTAACGTCATTAATGATGTTTTTTTTATCAACACGAGTGTATCTATTTTCTTTTTTTTTTTTTCCAGAATCGCCTGCTCTTTTAAAACTTCACGAAGATTTTCTCAATATGTTAGAGAGTTACGCGATTGATATCGTGAGTTTTAGCGAAACTAAATCGACCCTCGTTACCGCATTGAGGTTTCCTTTCCAGTTTGTCACGCCTTATTCTGCTGGTAAGTGCTCTTAGAGATCTCTTTTGTTTCCGCATCTTTCTGTCCTGTCCGCAGAGATTAACATTATTTACACACGCTTTAAGGAGGTTCACGTGTTAAGCATCCGTTAGACGAATTCCAAGTTCAATTATTTAAAATTCGTATGAAACTTCTCAACAATAAAACTCAACTGTGGGTAAAATTAGAGAAAAATTTAACCGTCTAGAAATCAAGTTATTTGTTGTGAAAAATCGTTTTTTTTTCGTAAATTCCCACAAGACCTCGTGTTAAAGTTGCCATTTTAAACACTCAATTCTTCTCAATTCTTCTCGGTTTTTTCCATGTTTCTATTGTCCCTCTTTTTGCTTCTTACGCCTCTTTTTGTTTTTTTTTCCTTTTTTCCACTCTTTTTTCCATATTACCACCTGGACCTACATTATTTTTACGTGGGTTTCGAACCATGAAAAATATTCTTGTAAATAAAACATAAATACACTTGTCTCACAGATCCTGGAGTCGGTGAATTCTTTGAAATTCCTCAAAATCATTTAACCATCTGCAAGCCAGCAAACAGGTTAATCATTTTTAATTATAAAAAATCTCCAAAGTTGAGAGTAAGATTTTCAGAATAAAAAAAAAACATTGATATGTATCTTGTTTCGTTAACAGGCAATCCTTTTTGTATCGGAAGGTCTTGAGCATTGTAAAGCAACACGTTCCAACGAAGAATTCTAGAAGCAGCCAGGAGCTTTTAGCGAAATTTCTATCATGGCCAAAATGAGTAATGACTGCTGCTAAAAAAACCAGCTCTCTGATTGCGAAGCTGTCACTCGTTTTGATAAAATTATACACCAAAATAAGTGCGATCCGCATGTTAATATTCTCGGTCTCAAAACCATTGTTGTTGTCCTAGAATCAATGTAAAATGGAACCAAAAAAAAAAAAAAACAATGTGATATTAGAAATGTTGGAAAAAAACGGAAGGATTCGTTTTCAGAGTGATATTCCGCCGGCATTTTAAACAAAAGAAATTTTTTCTTTATTAATATTAAATAATTCAAAAATTCGTATCATAATCGGGTGGATGTCGCGACAAGTTTGTCGTACTTTCGTAACCAGCAAATTTGCTGCTTTGTGAAGGATTGTAATAATAACCGTTCCACTCGGAACGCCAGCTATCGTACATGTTGTATTTTCGTTCGCCACGTCGTCTGTCAGCGTTTCTTTCACGGTCAAGCGTACCGTCTACAAGGACCTGAAAAACGGATGCAACAAGTGTAAGCTCAATGTTCTCAAATGCAAAATATTGCAACAATTGTTTCGATTACAATTCATAGATTTAGAAATGATTAAAAATGGATTTGCGTATGAATTGACATCGAAAAAAAAGTGCGAAGTTTGTAAAGGGTCTAAATATCGGTCGCAGTACTTTGAATTTTTGTTTTTTACTGTCAATTTTTTCAAATAATTTCAAAATTCCATGAAAAATAATGTTTTCGTAGGAAAAAATCGATAGAAAATTAAGCAAAAAATGTTTAAATACTACATCGGTTGTTAATAGTCGACAATTGAAATGTAATTTGGAAGAATTATTAAAAAGCATACCTCGTTTGAGTTGGATTCGAAAGATTTGTCTCTCCAAAGATCTGTATCGTTCCAAATCGTCGATATTTCGGATTTTGGATAATCTTGTGAAGATCTGTGCGAAGGAGCTGCGTGGCTTGCTGAAATAATATTTTTCGCAACTTCTTCGGTATAAACGACAGGGCTTGGTTTTAATTTCGATGCATTTTGACGATTAACGAGCTGAAAAAATTAACAATTACGTCATTTTTTTTTGAATTATACGCAGAGAACTCATTATTGACGCAATGTAAAAAAAAAAAGTACTTACGACAGAAACACCAAAAACTATAATAAATAGTAATCCACCGACTCCTATCACAATAACCGCTATAGCCCATTGAGGTATTAGCCTGTCATCGTCCTGAATCTGTTGAGGATAAGTCACCTTTGGAATAACTGAAATCCAAAATCATTGACACTTGATTTTTTTTTTTCTAATTTTCATTGATTTATTATGAAAGTAAATATGTCGAATCACGGCTCCACCTTAATATCATTATTATTTAATTTATTATATTACTTTATTATATATTTATAAATTATAATTATATTATTGATTAATTATAAATTCATAAATATATTTATCATTTAAATGTTTTTCATTTTTATTAAATATAATTAAAAATTTAATAAAAAGATTAAATAAATCCCTTCTCTGTCTCTATATGTATAAAACTCAACTGGAAAATTGTCTTTGGCCGCTTTTCACGCGAAAACCACTAAATCAATTTTGATAAATCTATCACAGGAATGAAGCCCATGAATCAGAATAGGTTGTAGGCCGTATTACATTTCGATAAATTATTTATTCAGGGAATTCCAAGCGAAAAATTCAATTTTTCATCATTTTTTTGACATAAAAATTTCTCATGTTATTAAAAAAAGACTATAAATGAAAAACACTAATTAGAAATTTGAAAATAACTCCACAATGAAGAGAATGAACGGTGGCTGGGGTGCCAGCTTCGAATGGACAAAAAATTTACAGTAATTTTCGTGAATTTGTTAAAAAAATTCAATTTTGTTGAGTTTTATATCTATAGAGATAGAGTAATTATAAAAAAATTATCATTATGTTTTACTCTGACTGTTTTGTTAATTTGGAAGACAAATGTAATGAATGTTTTGCAATGGAACTTTTTTAGCCTCATGTTTAATTCAAAATAATAATTTACACCGTTTAGCAATTCGTTTACTTTGTATTTAAATAAATAATAAAAAAATGTATAATTACCAACGAAATCCGTTGATTTTGGATCTAATGTAAAAGTGCCAAGTTTTATCGGACCTTTCGCAAGAGTTTCATTCCAAACGTCACTGTTGAAAGTTCTTAGGGAATCGTGAAAAATGACTTTGAGCTCTTGAGTATTTATACGCTGATTGAGATCAGTCAGTTCGATGAAATAATCGACGAGGATGCTGCCTGGACTGAAAGCATCGATTCTTACGTGCTTGTACCATTTTTTCAGCACCGACGATGTCGAAAAAACGAGATTCATCTAAGAGTTTAAATAATTCGTTTAATTAATGCCACTGAATGGAAGTTTAATTAATTTTATCTCATTGATTCGTGTTTCAATAAAATAAATCTATGTGCATTGCAGAAAAAAAATTCATCACATATTTATAAACGAATATTCTTAAAAAATTTTTTTTAAATATCGAAGAAAAAAAAATCATAAATTTTTTTTACTTCTTTTTCAATCTCCTCAGCAAGTAGTTGCCACTCTTTTGTATTCCGATCGAGTAATTCAGGGACCCAAGTTGCGTTTTCAATGATTCTTATAGTTCCAGCGACTTCACACTCCTCTTCGCAAATTCCTGGTGTCGTTGGTCGTTGCGTCGTTGTCGTGGTTGTTGAGGTCGAAGTTGTTGAAGATGTTTGAGTCATTGTTACCATTGAAACATTAATCGACGATACGGTCGCCGTTCTTGCTGCTTCTAAAAGTTTTTCTATCGATATTGGTGTCGTCGAAGGCGTTGGCCAACCTGTGAATTCTGTTGTCGCTCTGTAATTACAATTTTTTAGATTTTTTCATTTATATTGACAGAAAGATAATTCTTGTAGCAAAAAATTATTAGTCATTGCAAATTAACGTCAGTTAATTCAATCAAGTTAAAAAAAAAAAAAAATCGACACAGTGAATTTGTAGAGAATTTTTTGAGGAAAAAAATAAGCGTTCATGCGTTAAAATCGCTTCAAAAAAATACAAATTATTCTTCTAAAACTATCGGAATATAAAAATATAAGATGAGTCCTTAAATTGTTTAATGGAGCACCATTTTTTAAATTTTGCAAAGATTTATTATAAGTAATAATAAGTCTAGAAAATTATCAACACATTATTCAACCAGAAAAATACTGAGACATTTTTTTTTGTTTTTTTTTTCTACGTGAAATATATTTTTCCGAATGCGAATGAATTATTTCACAATTTTCCTTTTTTTTTGATACGATGTCAAACATTTTGAAAAAATTTATGTACAAATCACAAATTTTGTACACGTTTCTGTAAAAAAATTCAACACCACACGATTAAAATTTCTAAAGCGATTGACAATACAGTCGAAAAGAGAAACTCAACGAATGAAAAAAAAAAAATGGAATTCAGAAAAAAAAATCATTAATATTTTACAAAATCAGCAAAATTCATTTCAAGCGACTAAAAAATCATTTAATTGTTGATCAACATTTTTTTCTTCTATTTTTAAATAATTCCGTTATTGCATATCGCTGTTGGTAACTATATAAAGTTGACTGAATTTTTTTATGATTTTTTTGTGAACCGCTGAGTGGAATTTTTTTTATTAGAACAAAATAATAGCCATGAATAATTATTTGTGTAATGAATGCTCAGCGAAGCTTCAAATTTTTCATTATAATTTACCTAGTGGGCCATCCTTTTTGAATTCTTGGTGTAACTGGTCCAGATCCTTCGGACCGGTGGGTACTGGTTGAAACTTTAGGTAAAGCTTTTCTGCCGCCAGGTCGACTGGGAAAAACGAGTTTAATGCCACCAGAGTTTCTCGTTGTGGTTGGCAAAGTGGCAGGCAACGTGGAGCTTTCTTTCGTGTTTTCTGGCTGCACAGTAGTTGTTTTTTCAATTTTATCATGATTTTTAAATTTATTATAACCCGGTGGCAAAAGAGCTGAAATATCAAGACTCGCTTTGGAGAATAAATCTTGCAGCGATTTTCCTGGTTTCAAAGATTGTTCATTCGTGCCAGAAGGTTTCGTTTCATCCAAATTTTTCTCTCCATTCTTATCGCCAGTAGAAATTGAAGATTTCGATTCGTCGCTTGATTCAACAAATAAATTCGACAAATTTTTCTCCTCAACTTCTTTTCCACCATTATTTTTTTTCGTTTCTTCATTACCATCTCCCGTATTTTTGCCTTCGCTAGGATTGTAATTTGCTGGAAGAAGAGAAGAAATGTCGAATTTTGATTTGGCAAGAATTTCACTGAGCAACGATTTCTCAGTGACTTGAGAATCTTCTTTTTTCAATTTATAACCCGGTGGCAAAAATGCACTGATATCTTGACCCGCGGCAATCGGTGGAGGACGAATTGTTGTTTTTGCCAATGCGTTCGAACCAAACGGACGAATATTACTATTTTTATGACTATTATTGTTATTATTATTATTATTCGAGGAAGTGCTTTCGGTGGAGGAAGGACGTGAGTTTCTTGACGACGATGGCCATCGAAATTTGATTTTTTCAGTAATTCCAGCGTTTTCTTCGTTTCCTAACGTTTCAGTGACTTTTGCAGTCGTCGTTGTGGAGACTGGAGTTTTTTTTTCCTGATTGTAACGTCTCGGAACGAATTTACTGATAACCGGAGTTCTCGAGGTGGTTGTATAAGTTTTTCTTGTTTGTACAGGGCGTTGCTCGCTGAGGGCATCGAGCTGAAGAGTATTTCCGGAAGTGCGAAAACCATTGGCGAGAAAACCACTGGATAATTCTGATTGGACGCGATCGAGTTTGTCGATAATGCTTTCCGTCGATTCCGATGGCAGGGAAGACTTTTTCGTCGTCGTTGACAACTGCATTTCTGATTTTTTCTTCTCTTCGTCGTCTTCAAAATTTTTTTCTAGTTTATCGATACTCTCGGTCGTCTCGTGAGCAATCGAACTTGAAGTGTTGTCGGTGTTTTTATTTTCTGAATTTTTATCGATCGATTGGACCACGAGGAACGGAAGAAAACGCGCTCCCGAAATACTCCGACTCGTTTGAACCGATGCTACGATTCTTGAATCTTCTGTCGTTTCTTCACTTAAAATCATTCCTGGATCTGGCGTCGAACTTGGTATCATCGGCGATGTTATTTGCTCCGTTGTCATTGACTGCGAAATCTCCGGTATCGAAAATGTACCGTTTACAACACTTTTTGTTGTTACAACCGATACGACAGCTTCGCCTATAAGAATCTGATCGTCTCGGAGTCCCGATGATTTCTCATTCAATAATCTATCATCCCCATCCTCTCGTTCCAATAATTTTTCTACAATCGATGAACCATTCGACGAGGAAGTACTTATCTCGGACGATTCTTCGATCGACGAATACTCGATCGGCTCCGAATTTTCTATCGACGACAATGAGTGACGATTTTTTTCTGGTGCTATCGAAACCGCTACGTCCTCCGAAGAATCGAAGTAATCTGCTATTTCGTCATCTGAAATTTTTATACATTTATAAACAACTAAAAAAATTTCACTTTTTATATTATTTTCTATAAATATGAATATTGGTTTTTTGACTTGTTGATTGATTTCGCAATTTTTTTTTTATGTATTCTATTATCTGTTCTTCGTTTGATTATTGTAATTATATTTTTTTAATGATTATAAATTTGGTAGAAAATTGTTATTTTTATTCGATTAACGAATATGTAGAGAGTTTTTCGTTTAAAAAAAAAGATACAATTAATTTTTTGAATTAATTGTATCTTTTTTTTTAAACGAAAACCAACGTGAAAGAAAAAAAATTGTAAAAAATTCTATAATATTTTTCGGACTGTATCGATTTTAGGAAAAAAAAAATGCTGTTTCAACTTTTTGTTCATAAAAAAAGTATGATATTCGAGTATTTGTTTGTGGAATTAACGAAAAATAAATCTTCATATTTTTGTCACGTTTATAAGGACGTTGTATGCAAAATTTTCTAGCGATAAAATTCCTTCAAATTTGCACCACAAAAAAAAGTTTCAATTTTCAACATTAAATATTTCCATTTCTAAATGGTGAAGCCTCTCAAAACTTTGCATACGTTTTTATGTAGCATCGAAGAATCTTTATTTATTTTTTCAAAAAAATCGGTCGTAAAATTTTTTCGAAATTTTCGTTATTATATAACAAATACAGATTAGCTCGAAAAATCTTGAATTTAGAGTACGTTGTTCTTTAGTCAATTTGCAACAATTTTTTTTCAATAAACTTAGGCTTGCAAAGCATTTTGTATGTAAAAAAAACTGTAAACAAAAATTTACATTTGACGATCGCCATACAACGTCCTTATAAATGTTTCAAAGAGCACGTAGAACCAAAAATCTCGGTATTCGTTGTTGAAATCGTATTCTCAAAATTATAAAACTGCAAAAAAAAAAAAAAAAGAATTTGAACAACGCGAGTACCACCACAGAGTCCGAGCAGTTGAATAAGAAAAACAATTGCTTCCCAAAAAGTTCTATAAATCAGAATAAAATCTTGAAATTAAAAAAATAAATAATAATAATTATAATAAATAAATGAATAACGGTAATATACTGGTTCAGAATCGAATGCGGCGTTATAGAAAATGACAGAGAGCTTAAGATAAATGAGTAAGAATTAATGGCCTTGGATTCTTCCAAATTTCTCAAAGAGGCAAAAAATTGACGAGAAAGTTAATGAAAAATAAACTTTATTCCAAGGCCGCGATATTTAGAATGAAGAACGGGCTAGTTTTTGTAGTGAACCGGCACATGATTGTCGGTTGATTTCATCAAGAATCCCGAATGAATTTTATTTCACGTTGGAAAAAAAAAAAAAAAAAAAAAAAAAAAACAGATAATGTTACATTAAAGGTTGCTTTTTTTTTTGTTTTGTTATTATTTTACCTGAGGCCTCGTTTTGAGGATTCGTAGCATTCTCATAATCGTCATAATAATAATAAGAATCATCTTCATGATTAACAGGCAAGTTTTTCGTGTTTTCAACGCTTGATTCTTTATTTTTAATTTCGTCCTCGTGGTTTATCGAACCTGAAGAAATTTCTGAGGTTTCGGACACTTTTTTTTCTGCTTTTTCATTGACACTCGTTTCCTCAAGTTCGTAATCGTCGTCGTAAGTTTCTTCGTTATTTTCTATCTCGTACGAGGATGAATTTTCTTCTCCTTTTGAATTCTCCATCACGTTGTTCTCTCTCAACGAACTCGTCGAGGGTACAACGTTTCCTGAAGTCGAAACGAATTCTTGATTCTTCTCGTAGACCGAGTTCGTTGGTAAAAGTCGCTTGTCCCATTTTGATTTTATATCTGAAACGAATTAACATTGGAATTATTATAATTATTAAGTATATTCTGGAAACAGAAAACAGCGAAATGGGAAGTGAGATTGAAATTTTTTTCAAAAATTCTACTATTAATTACGAACTTGTTGATGCCAATTCTGCCGATTATATTCTGAGAAATTTTTTTTAGTCGTTATTGCTAAAAAATCTGATAAAATTTAGTCACTCAGTTAAATATTAATTAATTAATTAGGAGAATTTTTTAAATTTAATTAATTTAATTTAATTAATTTTAATTAATTAATTAATTAATTAATTAATTAAAAGACAAATTCGTCCTTAAATACCAAATATTTCAATGGCCTTTGGCCTTTCTACTAACAATTAATACAATAATTAATGATATTGAAATCGTAAAAATTTAATAATGGTTCAGTTACAACAACAACAATAAAACGGAAGAAACGCTGAAAAATGATTTTAATTTCTCATAATTTATTTTTCGAATATAAAAGAGCGAACGACTTTAAAATGGCAAATGGAAAAAAGAAAATTCGAACAATAGAAGTTCGTATCGAATAATTTCGTAGCACTATTCCGTTGTTGGTTGTTTCTGATCGAAAGCTTCTTAGATATTTAGAATGCGAGTTCTTAGCACGCACTCTTGCCTCGACAATCATTTTTTCAACGCTTCGAAGATTTTCTAGCGAGTCTGTTGTAAAATTTTGAATGAAATTATATGGGCCGATGGTATAGGCTTAATTGGAAGGAAATCTTAGCAAGCGTTAATTAATAAATAGTCTCGTGTTATCATAATGACAATGTATTTTTTAAAAGCCGTTTACATCCCACTATGCGACGGTCTACTTATTTTTCCATTTTACAGATACGTTTTTTAATCCTTCGTTATATTAGCAAAACATATTTAATTTAATGTCAAGATCAATTTTTATAAATTAAACAATATTCCTATTAAAAATTTCATATTAAATATAAATTTATTAAGTCTCTAATCTCTAATTAATTAAAATTTATAATAATATTGTATTTTATTTTATCGAATAAATACCTTTTAAGCTTTTGGCTGTCTACTACTTTTGTAATTTGTGATAAAACACCTTTATCGTATTTTCATTAGAGCAAAGCTTTAAAGTGGTTCAATCGTGACATTCATATCGAAAAATTGTTTTTCAGTTTTTCTCACATACAAAATGGTTCGGGGGTATAAGTTAATAAAGAAAAGTTGTTGTAAATTGACTAAAGAACAACATACTCCAAATTCAAGGTCACTCAAGGTAATATGTACTTGCTGTATAATTACAAAAATTGCCAACATTTTTTTTCTTTAAATTTTTTTGAAAAACTAAATGTAGCTTCTTTGATGTTGCATTAAAATGTATGCAAAGTGTTAGAAGGCTCACCATGTACGAGCCAAAATATTTATTGATGAAAATGTAACTTTTAACACGAGCTCTTATGAGAGACTACCGAAAATTGTGATTTTTACCAATAAATATCTGAACTTCCGCTTGGTGAAAGCTTCTAAAATTTATTACACACGTGCATATGACAGTAAAGAAGATTTATCCAAATTTTCAACAAAATCTTAAGAAAACGATGTTATGATGGAACTATTTTAATTCACGTGTCATAATCATAATAGTATATAAAAAATAACGGCAAAATCATCAGATACAATTTTTCGCAAGATATTTTTTTGAAATTTTGTGTCAATCTTCTTGAGCATCGTATTATAATGTGTCAAAAATTGGAGAAGGTTTCACCGTCAAGTAATCGAGATATTCAGTGTTTAAAATGGCAACTTTAACACGAGGTCTTGTGGGAAGTTACGAAAAAAAAAACTCGATTTTTAGACGTTAAAATTTTCTCAAATTTTACCCACAGTTGAGTATTATTGTTAAGAAGATTTATACGAGTTTTAAACAATAAAACTTGGAATTCGTCTAACGCATGCCTACCGCGTGAACTTCCTTAAACTTCTTGTAAACTAATTTATCGATTAGATGATGTAGACAACATTTTTTTGTTTTAACCTCGATTAATTTTTTCGTCTTTCACAATCTCGTTTGTAGTTCCGACACGTACTCAACGAGACAGGAAGTAGAGTCTAACTGTTCATCATCAGTTGCATCAAATTCTTATTAAAACTTGTTCGACATTTGAATTTTTAATTTTTTAAAATTTTTTTTATTTTTTTTTCCACAGAGACCATTGTTTTGGTACTTTTCTCACTTTTTTTTTCAACAGTGGTTGCATGGCAGGAGTTTTTTTTTTTTTTTTAACTTAAAACCGGTTGAGAGACACTGCATGTGGGATTTCACACTTGTGGCTAACGAAGTTGCAAATCGGTATGGCAGTTCTTAGGCTGTTCTTGGCTCGAGAGAATAAGAGAGTAAGAGACTTAACGATGGAGAGGGAAAAAGAGAGAAAAATAGAGATAGAACAAGAATCGAGCCACTCTCTTTTCGATCGACCTTCGCGTTTCCGTCTAACCCAGTTCATACGATCTCGCCCAGCTACATACACTGGAAGGACTTGCTATCTTGTGTTTTACCAGACGACAAAATCATGCACCATTTTATATGCATTTATTAATTCAATTATTTATACTTTTTCACAACTTTTTTTTTTCTCCATTCATTTTACTCTCGATTTATTTTCAACAATATATTATTTACGGAACATATTTGTTTTTTCTTTTTTTTTTTCTTTTCTTTTTTATACATTGAGAATTTCGTTCAGAGCGAATTCCTAGTGATTCGAACTTGATAAAACTTTAGTAATTATTGCTAATCGTAACGCTCCAACTCTGTATCGCTCAAAAAATTTCCTACTATTCCTCCTCTTCGCCTGCTGTCTGTCTTAAAAATGATTTAAAAAAATTTGGAACTATTTTAGGCTGGAGTCAAGATTCGTATCATTTAGTAGTTTATACTTCTTGATGCAGTTTCGTTAATTTCGTTATGAAACTTACGTTTTAAATTAGTGTACATAGATAGCAATTTCTGCAATGTGAAGCCATTTGTAAACATAGAAACGCGAGAAATATGTTTTTCAATGAAATTTTATCGACTTTTAACCCTTACTTGACACCTTGGGGTACAAATCTACCCCAGGCCTATATTCCCTTTTTCTCATTTTTCCACTTTTTTCAGCTTTAGCATTTTTTTTCAGTGTACTTAAATTTAATTTTTGGCTATATAAAGTAAACAATCTTTTAAAAAAAGCTTTCTATATGTTCTAAAACAATTTTCAAGTCGAAATATTCAGTAATTGATTTTTTATAAAAACTTTTGTCACTGAGGTACAAATCTACCCCAGGCCTATATTCCCTTTTTCTCATTTTTGCACTTTTGTTGGCTTTAGCATTTTTTTCAGTCTACTTAAAGTCAATTTTTGGTTATATAAAGTAAACAATCTTTGAAAAAAAGGATTGAATATGTTCTAAAAGAATTTTCAAGTTGAAATATTCAGTAGTTTATTTTTTATAACAATTTTTGTCACTGGGATACAAATCTACCCCATGGTGGCAAATACGTAATTCTACAGAGGTGTGGCAAGTAAGGGTTAACATGAATTCTAAGTGAATAGTGTGTTTGAAAAAATGGAGAAGTAAACGTTTTTCAAGTAACATTCCATCACACTTTTTTTTTCTTATCTTTTAATTAATGCAAATATAATTGCGATTAAATCGCCAGCGACGACTTTCACGTTTATTCAATAAAGTATGGAACGTGAGATTCCTTTTTATTCGTCTAATGAATGAACGCAATGTCTGATTATTTCCTTTCTGCAATTGCTGCTTTAATTCTTGTCGAGAAAGTGTACATTTTTTACCGTTTAATCGAAAGTCAAATCAAACGGATAATTAAAATGTTTATTCAACACTTTTATGCAAGTGAAGAAATTACATTTTTTATTTGCGTTATCAAAGCTTTATTTTTGCAAATAGTTTTTTTTTCTCAAATATTTCAAAAGACAAACCAAAAAAGTAGTAAATTATCGTCAATTTTTGGTTTGTCTAATTGATGTGCAAAAACGTTATAAAAATATCATAAATCATAAATCATAAAAAAAAACAATATAATAAATCATTTAACATCCATGACATTTTTTTCGAATGTATCAATTCGTAAGTAGCATTCCTCAAAGTAGGCTACAAACGAGGAGTAGTTGAAATTTTACGAGATTAGAAATCTTTTAAAAATGTGCTTCGTAAAATTGGTCTGTTCAGTTACTTTCATAACCTACTGGTAACGAAAAATAAATATCCTACACAAATGGAGGTCGTGAGAAAATATTTCTTCAATTATATCGAAAATTAATAGAGTAACACCGAACCAGCGAAAATATTTTTCACCAACGAAAGAAAATTAATAAGATAAGAAGAAATTGTCTTTCGAGCTTTATTTCTTAAGCATGCACGCCAAGTTTTTGTATAATCTCTGCGTCGAAGAATTCTAATTGAAATCAAGTCATTTGTTCTTGGCTCTATGAGAATGTTCTGATTTCAAACCTTTTTGAGAATAGAAGGCAGAAAAACAGCAAACAGGAAGGAATTTTTTTTTTTTCTCATCAAAGAGGAGAATAGGGGGAAAAATAATTCTTATTGAAAGCTTTAAAAGAAATATTTTTGAACAACGAAAGAAAATTAATAAAAAAAAAAGAACAAATTTTGTTTTAAGTAAACAACAGGATGCAGATAATTAGAGTAACACCGAAACAGCGAATTGTTTATTCAAGCCAAAATTTTTCTGTCCTAAAAAAAATCAATAATAAGGATTAAAAATGTCATAATCATGTCACTACTTAAATCGAGTTTTGTTCATTCGTTTCAATATAAAATAGAAAAGATTTACTTTTAAATAACAACCACGAAATATTGCGTCGATAATTGAAAACGACTCAACTTGTAAAACGACTTTCAAGCCTAAACAAAATCGTGTCTGACAACCTACAACTACTTTTTTAATTACCTTCCCTTCTCTGTACACACAAACACTTAGTTCCTGTAAGTACCGCGCTGTTACGGATCACGAGAGAACGATTCGAATAGAAAGAAAAACAAATAAATAAATTGAAGAAAAAAAAAAACAAAAAACAAAACGTTATAATATAGGAGAAAACTCGTTAGCAGAGCTTGCAAAATACATGAAATTGCGTAGTTTCTAAATCATTCGCCTTTCTCGCTGCAACTTAAAATCTCATTGATATTCAATCGACTTTGCTTTTACCACTCACTAGAGATTTATATTTCCATTTTCAACGCTATCGTATCAAGTATTGCCTTCAAATATGTCCTCATAATATTGTTGGACTGTCTGATCTTTATGGATCACTACTACTTGCTCTAATTTTAATAGCGAACATATGGAAAGTGGCTAATAAATCAATATGCTAAACAATTGCATCCGAAAATAAAAAAATAGCTTCAAATTGAGGAGATTCATGCTCTAGGCATGCGTTAAACAAATTCCAAGTTTAATTGTTTAAAATTCGTATGAACCTTCTCAACAATAATACTCAACAGTGGCTAAAATTCGAGAAACTTTTACCGTCTAGAAATCGAGTTATTTGTTGTGAAAAATCGTCTTTTTTCGTAACTTCCCACAAGACCTCGTGTTAAAGTTGCCATTTTAAACACTCAATATCTCGATTACTAGACGGTGAAACCTTCTCAAATTTTTAACACATTATGATACGATGCTCAAGAAGATTGACGCAAAATTTCATAAAATTATCCTGCAAAAAATTCTATCTGATGATTTCGCCGTTACTTTTTATATAATATTATGATTATGGCTCGTGAAACAAAATCTTATTAATACAACGAATTTCAATTTTCTAACGATGAAAAAAAAAGATAATAAAAAAATCAATTTTCCAACGATCCTCAAATTCAGAACATACAAAAGTATTAGTTCCCAATTATTTGATGAATTGATGATGAAAAAAAAAGTTCGATGACAGTTGCATAGTTGTTTTCTGTGTTTCTTTGTTTTTTTTTTTTTTTCCCCACTGAACAACACTCACTAAATCAGATACGAATTTCATCGCCAAACCGTCGAAACATGTGTGAGAAAAAAAAAGTTTTAACGTTAGCGTACATTGCACTTAAAAGAAAAATAAAAAGTAACTAGAAATTTTGCGATTTTTCAACAACAAATCCTTCCTATGGATTTTCAAACCTGTTTCTAAGGTATCCAAGCATTATACAACGTGAGATCTCGCAAAGGAGTGTCTCTCATTACAAAACAACTCGACTACAAGACGTGTAAAAATGTTCTTACAGTAATATGCCGTTGAAGAGAATTAAAAAAAAAAAAAAAAAAAAAAAAAAAACAAAGTTTCGTCATTTATTTTTTTACCTCTTTGCTGTTGTAGCGTTTGTGCAAAAGTCGAAAAAAGTAAAATAGCAGCAATGTAAAATTTTTCACTAGCGATGCAGTATCGCGGGTTGGACTTTTTTCCGATCTTCATGTTCCGCTCTCTATCCTTGGATATCTTCTTCTTCGTCTTCTTCTCACAGAGCGAAATCGCGGTTTAAATCGCCCATAAATTCGAACATACGGGACAATTGTTCTTTTTTTCTTTATTATTTCTTTTTTTTTTTTTTTTCAAAAAAGGACTTTTTTTCTTCTTGTTCTTCCTCCGTTTCTCACTCCCGCATTTTGTATAAATATTTCAAACACTCCTACGCACTATTCTTCTCTTCCGTTGATCTAAAACACAAGAAATTTAATATCACTAAAAAAAAAAAAAAAAAAAAACACACACAGTTGCACAGAATTTCGATGGAAAATATAAGATTTAAGGCCGTACATGAACTTGATAAACATCTTAAACGCTCGAAAAATACAACATATTCGTCACTTTTGCTTCTCTCGTTTGCCAACGAAGTACAACACGTAGAAAGCAAAATCCTACTTTCACTCCGAGGCGCTCGGAGTCACCGCGACTCTTTTACTACCGACAACACACGCTAACCGCCAAGGAGTCCGTGGCATGCCGAGGACATAAGAGAAATAACACTCATACACGCAGCAGCAACCACGAGAGAAAATAAGAGAAGGGGGCCTCATGGATTTTCCTGCTTAAGAGAGACAAAGACAGAGATTTATAAAGAGAAAGACAAGAGTGGTCCCAAAATGGAGGGGAGAACACGAATCGTTATGTTATATAGGAACGTTCGAAAAGTAAAAGAAAAAAGAAAAAAAAAACGTTGAGCAGTCAACAACCCTGTTTAAAAAGTAGAATTTTATTCGCGATAAAATGATTTCGAGGCTTATTTATATTTTCGTTCTTGTGGATATTTACCCCATTTAATATTTATTTTCATTTAATTTAATTTAATTTAATTTAATTTAATGTTTTTTAACAAACAATAATGTTGGAAAAGCCGAAAGGGAATAATTTGTCAATGTTTTTTTTGCGTTAAACTAAACGAACAAACAACATTTTTTGACGTTTTTTCTATTGTAGTTTTCAGGGAATTTTTTATATTTCAGAATTGATGAGAAAAATAAAATAAAAAATCAAGCCTGTGTTGCAAGTGAGGGCGAAATCCTGTGCGTTGGATTTGAGCTTTTTTTTTCCCAGTCCTTCGACCTTCTCCTTGAAGTAGTCTTTTTGGTCCTGGAATTCCTTTCGTTTTTCACTGCAACTTGGAGACATTAAGGACGTTGTATCGCTACGGTCAAATGTAAATTTTTCTTTTCAGTTTTTCTTACATACAAAATGCTTTGGGAGCCTAAGTTTATTGAAAAAAAATTGTTACAAATTCACCAAAGAACAACGTACTCTGAATTCAAGATTTTTCGAGCTAATCTGTATTTGTTATATAATAACGAAAATTTCGAAAACAATTTTACGACCGATTTTTTTGAAAAAATAAATGAAGATTCTTCGATGTTACAGAAAAACGTATGCAAAGTTTTAAGAGGCTTCACCATTTAGAAATGGAAATATTTAATGTTGAAAATTGAAACTTTTAACACGCGCTCTTATGGGAAACTACTGAAAATTGTGATTTTTATAAATATCTCGACTTCTACATGGTGAAAACGCTCAAAATAGCGTGAGCTATTAGATATCACAATTCTCTTTGTGTGTTGCAAATTTTAAGGAATTCTATCGCCAGAAAATTTTGCATACAACGTCCTTAAGAGAGAATTTCTATCGGCGAATGCTCCCGAGTAGGTAATAGAATTCTAGAATAAGTTGAAGAAAAGTAAAACAGAAGGAAATAAATAATTGTGAAGAAAAAAAAAAAGGACGAAAAAACAAGAGAATGCGTGTATAGGGACAAAGAATGGCCGAGCTGCCGTTACATTTTTAGGCGGTGCACGACCTGTACCGTGTGTGGTATGTTTACCGTTAATACAAAGACCGGGCGAACCGTTTAGGATGATGTATAAAAAGCTTCCCACACGTCCTAAAAGACAAAAGAGGAAAAAAAAAAAAAAAAAAAAATTATTCGCCTCTCGGAATGACTTTGTCCTGAATGATGCTCACGTACATTATTTTTATCATTTTTCTATTTTCGATGAACTGTTACATTTGATATTTTTTAAATTAAAATTTCATTTTTTATCATCATCAGACTCGATAGTCATCAATGAAATGGATTAAACGAAAATATTAATTTATGACTATTTTCAAAGATAATTCAAAATATATTAAATAATAAAATTTATAAAATAACCTTATATTAAGGACTCATAGCAGTGACTCCCCTGGTCAAATGGGTGTTGACATTTCCCAACAGTTGTTTGCAACGTTCAACGCATAATTTAATTAATCGACGCTCGATTCGTCTTGCAGGATGTCTTGTTAACATAGAAAAATATTCAAAACTATAGATTCGCTTAACCACTAACTGATTAATGCAAACTTCCACCAAGTCATATTTTAATCGATATTTTTAAAAGAATAATTTGTATTTTCCAAGCGATTTTAACGCATGAACGCTTATTTTGTTCCTCAAGAAATTCTTTACAAATTCACTGTGTTGATTTTTTTTTTAACTTCACCGTTTCAATGTTGCAGTCGACCACAAAAAAACTTTGTCATAAACAAATTGCTTTTATTAAAAAATTGACAAGTTTTAAAAAAAATCGACACAGTGAATTTGTAGAGAATTTCTTGAGCAACAGAATAAGCGTTCGGGCGTTAAAATCGTTTAAAAAATACGGATTATTCTTCCAGAAATATCGATAAAAATGTGACTTTGTAGAATTTTGCATTTATCAGTTGATGATTAAACGTATCTATAGTTATCAACATTCTTCTAAGTTAACACGACATCATACAAGACGAATTCTCCGTCGATTAATTAATTTATGTGTTAAACGTTGCATACAACTCTTTGTTTAAATTTAACTCAGGGGAGACAACGAACCATTCAATGATTGTTTGTTAAAATTCATTCGCAACGAAATACAACTATTAACTATAAAATACATTCATTTATATTTAAATAATAAAGAAAACATAAATTCTCAGTACAAAAATAAAAAAAAACTTTGCTCCACTTTTACTGTCCTTTTACTGTCCTGCACGTAGTTCTTTAACGAAAACGTTATTTTAATTTAACAATTAACCATTTTTTTCATCATAAAATTTGCATTGTTGCTGCTTATTAATCATTTTATCGTAACTGCAAATTTATGGTCGAATATCAAAATTATGTGTCACTCCATTAATCATTTTATCGCAGTTTGCCTCATTGAAACGCGATAAAAAAAAATCCTCTTATTCCTTAGTTTTGAAATTTTTTATATAATCCAAATTTTTCTCGTAAATTTTCGTAAATCTATTGAGTGCTGATGAAACGACAGATCGACAATTTAGAATTAAATTAATTACGAACGGCCTGAAACGAAATGCAATTACATTTAAAAAAAAAGCTAAAAAAGTTAGTCATTGACATTATTGTCGGTATCGATCAATTTTTTTAATTTTTTAAAATTTTTTTTTATTATTGCACGAATTATTAAAATAATAATAAATTTGACAACGATTTTCCCAGTTCGTTGATTGTCGAAGAAATTTGTCGCAAAAGAGCAGTCTTGATTCGACAAACGAACGAAAGAGGGTGCGTATGAATAAGAATATAAATAATTCTACCAAACTGGCCGACCTTGATAACGTTGAATCCGCGTTTGTATGGCAAGTAGTTGTTGATGAAAACTAAAAATCCATACCAAGGATAAATGGCTAGGGGGAGAAAGGCGCCGATGCAAATCTTCGAAGAGAAAAGTCACGGTTTTATTGAATCCTAAAATTACATGACATTCGTAAATCCATACGATGATAAGGAACAAGAAGAAAAAGAAAGAAAAAAAAAAGAACAGAATTGAAGAAAATTTTTGGGGAACGTTGAAGTGTAATGGCAAACAGAGATCATCGGATAATTACTGTTAATTCATTCGGTCCAACTAATTATTATAATCTATTTTATCCTTTTTTGTCCTTCTCTTTTTTTTGTGAATTATTATTATCATTATCATTATATATACCTATTAAATGTTTTATTGTTATCGGGGCGTCTCATTAATACGGTTCACTGTGTGTTACTGGACGCTGACTCAACTGAAACAAAAAAAAAATAAGTTTTTTTTTTTTTTTTAATATTTATTTTTATTTATCGAGGTTCACGCGCCATAATTATAATTTTTATCAATCTGTCAAGTGAGTGCATTTCGTTATTATTTTAATACATCGAACATTATGTTATTGCAGTAAATTCATTCGAAATTTTATCATACCAGTTAAAATATAATAAAAAGTGTGTTTAGTCATTTGAAAGGATTTTCTAAATTTTGTTGCAATATTCACTTGGATGTGATTCAATTTACAACACATTTGATTTTTCCGCATTTTTTCGTTCGAGAAGTTCGCTTGCAAAAAAAATTGTGTCACATTGTCATTTATTGAACGTTTGACGAGGTTCACGCGTCATAATTATTATATTCTATACAAAGTAACGGCAAAATCATCAGATACAATTTTTTACAAAATAATTTTTTGAAATTTTCCGTGAATCTTCGTGAGCATCGTATTATAATGTGTTAAAAATTTGAGAAGGTTTCATCCTCTAGTAATCGAGATATCGAGTGTTTAAAATGGCAACTTTGACACGAGGTCTTGTGGGAAGTTACGAAAAAAGACGATTTTTCACAACAAATAACTCGATTTCTAAACTGTAAAAGTTTCTCAAATTTTAGCCACAGTTGAGTATTATTGTTGAAAAGGTTCATACGAATTTTAAACAATTAAACTTGGAATTCGTCTAACGCATGCTTAACGCGTGAACCTCCTTAATAATATTAATGTGATTCACTAATTCAAAGTGATTTTTCTTTGAATATTTATTAATCGCAATAAACTCACTTTGTGGTCGGCCTCCTCGAGGGCTCGGAGGCAGTAGGAGGTGGAGGTGGTCCTCTGCGTGCTAATTCTTCTAGATAACCCATAAGAAGTCTCGTGCGTTCTGTCGCAGCCGCTTCGAGTACCAAAAATCTTCGATCCTTCCTCAAAATTTCTTCAATCTCGGCCAGACAAGCGGAATTTTCTTGCACCTTCTTGAATGTCTTGTCAGTTATGAGTTTCGTCTCCTAAAAAAAAAAAAAATGTCGAATGAAATTCTACACGGGCAAGTTATCTCAATTAATAAAAAAAACCATAAACTCTCAGACAGCCATTTGCAAACGTACAAAATATTCGAAAAATAACAACAACAACAAAAAGATTGATTCAACACAAACGAAGCACAGTGAATTAATGTAGGAGACCGATTAATTTTCGATTTTCGCACCCTTATCGCATCCTGCGAAAAAGGGAAAAGGAGGAACAACGAACGAGCGGAAAACGGGGCAGAACTCGGGACGCGCACGAATCAGAAACGTCTTTTTACTATAAAATAATAAGAGTATTGGAGTTTATTTTTCATTATTTTCAACGCACCTGTAGAAGCTCTCGGAAATCTGCTTTAGCTGCTACGAGTTTGTCCTTAATGTACTCTTTGAATTCCTTTTCACATTTCTGCAAAAAAAAAAATAACGGTATAACGACCGGGCGGAATTAGGACGATTGTCTCGAATGATAAACGAGAGAAATATATTGTTTTTTTCTTACCCTATCGCTGGAAGAAAATTTAGTGTATCTTGGATCGTCCTTGAGTTGTTTTTTAATGTCTTTCCACGAGGCAGTGAGTTCGGTGGATGCACCAACCTCGTCAAGTAGTTCCCGAAACTTGTCACGTTTTTTTCGTCCCAATTGTTCAATGTGCTCATTAAACAAACGTTCTTTTTCCTCGCGATCAAGACTTTCGACTAATTCCCACCTGTGATCTTTTCGTAATTGTCTTTTCGCTTCGCGCCATGCCAGATCACTGTTTCTCACCTTCGTTGAGATTAAAGTAAAGAAAACAAAAGTGTGATAACAAGAAAAAGAAATTTCTTTGAATTACTGTGCGGTAACATTATTTAATGGCAACGTACCAAATCGGCAAGAAGTGCGTTAAAATGTTGAACAGCTTCGGTATGACGATGATGCTGCCTTTCCTTGTCCCGATCGCGCAAATGTGTCGCCAATGTTCTTTGAACTTCGCGCTCTCGTTCGCGCAAACTCGCCTCGGCTCGTCGCTCACGTTCGCGTCTAAGTTTTTCACGATCCTCTTCGGAATCCGAAGGTTCGTCATAATCATATTTCTGCAGAAGAAATTTTATTTAATATTAATTGTGTTAAGGACGTTGTATGGCGACGGTCAAATGTAAATTTTTCTTTTCAGTTTTTCTTACATACAAAATGCTTTGGGAGCCTAAGTTGATTGAAAAAAGTTGTTACAAATTGACCAAAGAACAACATACTCTAAATTCAAGATTGTTCGAGATAATCTGTATTTTTTATAGAATAAACAAAATTTCGAAAAAATTTTACAACCGATTTTTTTGAAAAATTAAATAAAGATTCGTCGATGTTACATAAAAGCGTATGCAAAGTTTTAAGAGGCTTCACCATTTAGAAATGGAAATATTTAATGTTGAAAATTGAAACTTTTAACACGCGCTCTTATGAGAAAGTACTGAAAATTGTGATTTTTATAAATAAATATCTCGACTTGTACATGGTGAAAGCTCTTAAAATAGCGCGAGCTATTAGATATCACTATTTTCTTTGTGTGAAGATTAAAGTTTCGTAAACATGAAAAAACGTCCATAGAACGTAAAAATATAGTAGCAGACAATTTGTGTTAAGAATAAACGAAACTAAGATCGTAATCTAGTAAATGGTGAAGAATTAAGAAATTTTTATAAATGAATCATGAAACTTACATCATTATCTTTCTTCATTAATTTGTCATCAATATCTTCAATCTCGCCAATTTCTCTTTCAACGGTAGAATCCTTTTTGGGTTCTTTGCCATTTTCCTCGCTGGACGTGTCGCTTTTTCTCTGCTTTTTTTCTCGTGGCTCCTTCTCCATTTTTTCTTTATTAGATTTGTCCTTGGACGATGTTTTGCCATTTTCACTGCTATCCTTGACAGTCGAAGAATTCATTTTCGATTCTTTATCCTTTTCCTTGTCGGCCTTGTTTTTTTCGCTCTTGTGATGGCCACCGTCCTTCTCCCTGTGACGATGATCCTTTTCCCTCTCTTTGTCTCTTTTCCTCTCTTCCTTCAGTATACGCACGTAATCCCTAAACCAATCTTCCTTCGTGCTCGCCGAATCAACAATTCTGTAACGCCAATCAGCCTCAAGACGTTTCTTACAATCGCTCCAGTGAGTGTGCCTGTCGATGTCTTTGTGCTCCCGCAGCATCGCAATGAAATCCTTTTTAACCTGGAACCCGTTTTTAACAATCCGTTAGAATGTCGAAAGGCAAGAAATTTGTGTTAGAAAAAAAAGTTTTTATTTTTTTTTCTTTCTTTTATTTAAATATGGCGTACGTACTTCACTAATTTTTTAATTAGTCTTACATACTAAATTATTTTTCATAATCCTAAAAAAATATCTTATATATACGTATATATATTGTCGATTTCCTTTTAATTGAATTTCTCGTTTAAAATTCGAAATATTTTTTTTTCTCCTTGATTCGTTAGAAATTTGTTTTCATAATGGCTGAAAAAACGATAGGATTAAGTTCTGAAAAGAAAAACATATGATTAAATGATCGAATTTGCGTTAATCGATCGAAATTTTTCCAATGGTCAAATATTTTCGAGACTTTTTTACAGCCTTAATATCGTCGATTAATGCAAACTCGATATACAAAATGATTATTTTTGAAAAATATAAATCCTACTAACTGCTGATCCTGCTGAAAAATTAGAAACGGATTATTGTGAATAATTAACAAACGAATAATATAACGATCTTGTTATTCGCGCAACATTGGAAGTCCAACTTTGCAGGAACGCAATTTTGACGTTTATTTTTTGTTTTTCAATTCTTTTTTTTTTCGTTCATCGCATGAGTTTTTTTAAAGAAATTTATATTTTGTCATAGAATTGGTTCAGCCGCATAAAAATTGGACGACCAAAGACTAAATAATATCGTCGATATAAATTTATTTACAATCAAAAATTCGTTTCATCTTTTTTTCCTTTTTTTTTGTATTAAACATAATTCACGGTTGTATATTTAAAAAAAAACAAAAAACATGATATAATTTTTTCGTTCAATACATTGGGTACGTCTTTTTCTGTCTTTCTTTTTGCGAGCTTCGTACTAAATAGTCCCTTCTCAACTCGGATAAACTCGGAATCCCTAAGTGCGAAAAATATGTCAATTAAATAAAAATAAAAGAATTTTAACCGGTCGGTATCTTCGACTTTGTCACCCCTCGTTAATATACAAATGTTTTTATTCTTTTTTTTATAAATTTACAATATTTTTCAATCCACGCGTCTTACTCGTATTTTATTCGTTGAAGCATCGGGAAAATCGTTTCGTCAGAGATCCAGAGACAAAAGGAGAAATGGAGACATCTGTACTTCCGGAAATACAAACGACGAAAGAATAATAATAATAAAAAAGGACCGTTTTCACTCTCTAAAAAAGACATTTGACCGAAACAAAGTTTTTCGCGTAACGCTTACAGATTTTTTCTTCGATATTTTCCATGAATATTTTGTGTTTTTGTTCTCTATCGCCAACGACGAAAAAACTCAATTATTCCTTTATTGTTTTTTTTTTTTTTTTTTTGTTTGTTTAATTTCGTTTTGTTTTTTTTTCGGCTTCGTTTGTTTGTTGAATTAACGAGGATTACGAGTAATATACAAATACCGAGTTGGTTCATTCTCATGACTCTCTGCGGTTTGGAGTTAAGAATGCGGCGAGAATGCGCGAAGGGTGTGCCAACAGTGCCACGGCAGTGTGTGTTTGTAGATGGGGATGGTATAAGATGACATCATCCCATGCCCAACACCAACCAGCATCTCTCGCGCGTACCCATCTCTCATCATCCCCAACAGCACAAGGAACCTGTCCTGCCTGCCTCCTGACTGAAGTGGGAGAGAGTTCAGAAATCACACATAAGTCATATTTCAAAACGGCAACCGTGCTCTCAATAAAAAAACGAACAGAAACGTAAAAAAAAAAAAAAAAAAAAAAATATTTAAAAAAAAACAAAAAAATCTCTATACTTTTGTTTTCCAAGCTTTATAATTATTTCTCATTTTAACTTTCCACACAATTTCTGTCGTCTCTGACATTCGTGAATTCTCCTCTCGTGTTTTCTTCACATTTCCGTTATTTTGCCATTTTCCCGACAACAACAATTCAAACACGAAAGAAAAATCTTTATTTGCCTTTTGTTTTTTTTTGTTTGCTTACACGAATGAAATGTTATTTTATTCTTGGGCTTTTTTTTTTCCACGTATGTTTTCTTCACTCGTTTTTCAACACGCCATTGCGTTACAATTTCTCGTCTTATCGTCGCTTATCAACGAACTACCAAGTATAGAATATAAAAATTAAATACTTTTATTTGCTTCACGTGTCATCGTTATTGAGGTATAAAATGTATGCGATTATTTATACTTATTGGAACAAAATAATAACATACCTATGGGCACCTGAAAAAAAAGATGTTTCTTTGTTTTTTTTTCTTTTCATTATTAACGCTGAAAACAATGATTAATTTTGCCTGCAATGATTATTCTTTTTCATTCCAATCTTTGACCGTATTTCACGATCAAAGTTTCATTTGTAAACTGGGCTTATTCGCCCAAAATTTTTCAATAATCTGTATTCAACTTTTGCCCCGAACGGTCAAAGAGTCGAAAAAAAAGTGTAGTTAAAAAATGCTGAAAATAATTTATTATTGCACGTTAATTAATTGAGGGCAACCTTTTATCGTGTGTTTTGCCTTTCTTCGGGACGGAATACCTTCGCATGCGGGATACCGGCTTCCGGTTTATTTGTGTCAACGTTTCATTGACATGTTTGTGAAAAAAAAAAAACAAAAATTGTTTTTCTCTTTGAACGGTTTCGTTTCTCGTTATTTTGAATATTTTATCCAATGTGAATAAACAGTTGGATTGTTCTTTTTTTTTTTTTTTTTTTACAAATACGTGGTAATTCTTAACAAAGTAATAACGAACTTTAATACAAGTTTGCTTAAAAAATTCCACGTCTTATATTTTGTAGTATCTTCTTTCATTTATATTTTTAAGTAACAATTATCCATACCTGTTCGCGTTTCGCTGTTTTTTCGTCTTTTTCACGCTTCCGTACTTCCAGCAGATACTCGTTAAAAAGACTCTCTCGTTCACGCATCTTTTCCACGTTTTTGAAACGATCGTCGCGACCGTGCTTTTGCGCGAAATCACTAAAAGATGACCTAACAACAAACAAACAAAGATATTTAATGAACCTTCCAATTTACTCATTATACTATTTTGTTTATTTATATTTATTTATTTACTTTGACTAAAAAATTTATTTACGTTGACTAAAAAATTGAAATCTACAAAATTTTAAAATTTTAACAAATTCACGAAAATTACTGTAACTTTTTTTACATTCGAAGCTGGCACCCCAGCTACTACCGCTCTTTCTCTTCATTTTGGAGTTATCTTCAAATTTTTAATTAGTGTTTTTCGTTTTTAGTTTTTTTTTTAATAACATGAGAAAAATTTTTTTTAAAGGAAAAAAATGATGAAAAATTATTATTACTGCGTATACCTTTGCGAGTTTTCACGATCCCTTCCCTTTGTTCAAAAATTCAAAAAATTTGTCACTGGGGTACAAATCTACCCCACGGTGGCAATAATTCTACAGAGGTGTGGCAAGTGAGGATTAAGAAAGATACTAACTTTCCATGAAGATTGGCCTCTTCAAGCAGTTTTTGAAACTGCTCCTTGCGTTCCTTCATCTTGTTCCTCTTCTCACGACGTTCTTCCTCGGCTCTTTCTTTCACATATTTCTCAAACACTTGTTTACGTTCCTTCGATGTCAGCAGAAGATAACGGGGGTCGAAAACTATCTTGTGAAGCTCTTTTTCCCACGTACTGAATGCCGACACCTAGATTCATTTTTTTTGTTAATGAAAAATAACAACTAGTTTCAGTTTTCAATGTTTGTGAATGCCCTCGGAGGCAATATTCAAGCTCGAAGGTTATTTTATCGTTTAAGCCATTAAGGACGTTGTATGCAAAATTTTTTAGCGATAGAATCCCTCCAAATTTGCACCACATAAAGAGAATAGTGATATCTAATAGCTCGCGTTATTTTAAGACGTTTCACCATGTACAAGTCGAGATATTTATTTATAAAAATCACAATTTTCAGTACTTTCTCATAAGAGTGCGTGTTAAAAATTCCAATTTTCAACATTAAATATTTCCATTTCTAAATGGTGAAGCCTCTCAAAACTTTGCATACGCTTTTATGTAACATCGAAGAATCTTTATTTATTTTTTCAAAAAAATCGGTCGTAAAATTTTTTTGAAATTTTCGTTATTATATAACAAATACAGATTAGCTCGGACAATCTTGAATTTAGAGTTTGTTGTTCTTTAGTCAATTTGTAACAACTTTTTTTCAATCAAATTAGGCTCGCAAACCATTTTTTATGTAAAAAAAAATTAAAAACAAATATTTACATTTGACCGTCACCATACAACGTCCTTAAGCCATGGTGAGACATACGTTTTCCGACCTGTTTTTGCAGTTTTTTTGTTAAATGAACTAAAACTTACGTCTTTTTCAGCGAGCATGTCTTTAAATGACTTGATTCTTGTTTCAAGTGGAACGATCGCTCTTTCTCGTGCGGCTCGAACTTCTGCTTCTATTGCGGCTTCTTTTCCAATGTCGATGGTCTTCTTGCCCTCCTTTTCCTCTTCTTCTTTCGTTGCATTGACTAGAAATAAAAAAATAATTTTGCTCACAATCTTTTTTCATTTGCTCGATAAACCGTAAGACGAGAAAAGCCAAAATAAAGAGACGAAAAAATCAATTCTATATCCTCTGACCTTTAGTAGGCTCTTCCGGTTTCATTTTTTTAGCCGGTGTCGGTTGATCTTCGTCGCTACTCTCGCTGGTGTCCTCGGTACGTGAATTTTTTGGTGTACCAAGAGCGTCCGGAAGGTTCGAAACCATCTTGTCAACGTCCTGTCGACCAACCAGATCTTCCGGTCGTTCCCACACCGAAATCCGCGAGGAAGGATTGTAGAAAAATACTCGTCCATCGCCCGTCCACACGACGCACCTTTTATCAATTTTTATTAACAACCATATGTTAAGTAAAATCGAGCGATAAAAAAATCTCACCAAGATGTTTATCACGACAAAGGCGCAAAATGGATGCAGGCAGACAACGAATTTACATTCCTAAGCATTAAGTATTCTTAACCCTTACTTGCCACATCTCTGTAGAATTACGTACTTGCTACCATGAGGTAGATTTGCATCCCAGTGACAAAAATTCTTATAAAACATGAACTACTAAATTTTCCCACTGGAAAATTGTTTTAGAACATATTGAATCCTTTTTTTTTCAAAGATTGTTTACTTTATATAACCAAAAATTGACTTTAAGTACACTGAAAAAAATGCTAAAGCCAACAAAAGTGGAAAAATGAGAAAAGGAATAAAAATAGGCCTGGGGTACATTTGTACTCCAGTGACGAAATTTTTTATAAAAAATCAACTACTGAATATTTCTACTTGAAAATTGTTTTAGAACATATTGAAAGCTTTTTTTATAAGATTACTTACTTTATATAGCTAAAAATTAAATTAAGTACACTAAAAAAAAATGCTGAAGCCAAGAAAAGTAGAAAAATGAGAAAAAGGAAATATAGGCCTGGGGTAGATTTGTCCTCGAGTGACAAAATTTTTAAATAATAAATCAACTACTGAATATTTCCACTTGAAAATTGTTTTAAAACATATTGAAAACTTTTGTTAAAAGATTTCTTTCATATAGCCAAAAATTAAATTTAAGTACACTAAAAAAAATACTAAGGTTTTCAAATTTGGATACTTAAATTTAAGGAAATATAGGCCTGGGGTAGTTTTGTACCCCAAGGTGGCAAGTAAGAGTTAAAATTAAAGTGAAAAAACTTTCATATGGTATTCAAAAAGTCACTATTTTGTTATTTTTCAAAATATCAAGTTTTCAATTTCCTTTGGTTCCTCTTTAAAGCGTCTTTTACGACCGCGTATATCTTATTTTTATAAATCACCAGAGCGACCGAAATTTGTCTATCGTATTGTTCCATAGTTACAGCTTACATGTCATAAAGAAGAAAATTGTTTTACTACTAAAAAAATTCTCAAGAATGTTCATGTATGTTTTTTGGCCTGTGTTATCCTGGTTGAACTTTTTAACATCCAAAAATTGACTATACTCGAAGGATATAATCGGCTTAATATTAGATTTACCAAGTGCATTAATATGATTTGTTATAATCAGTGGAAAAAAAGAAAAAAGAAAAAAATTAAACGTCCAAGCAGCGTAAATAATGAAATAATTAAGATAAATATATTAAATTGATATAACTTTACCAGGGAGTTCCAGGCACCGGCGTACTTGAAACAGGTCTAGATTTGTCCAGCGGTTTGGCTGCTTCTTTAGAGGCGTTATCTTCTTTCTTTGTTTTAGCATTTTCCGTTTCTTTTGAATTTTCTTTGGCATCGGTGCCGCTTTCCGGCTGTTGTTTTTCTTGCTTTGTCGTATCTTGTGTTCCAGTGCTTGACGGCGCTGAGAGAACCGGTGGCACGGCTGTGGCAGCCGAGGCTTCTTCATTTTTTTGTCGCAGCGCTATTTTCGCGGCTAATTTTCGTGCAAGAGAAAAAAATATTAAAGAATCAGCAAAATGAGAAATTCTTCGTGATGTTGCAGTTATGAATTATTTGACGGATGAAGAAAAAATGGTTTTTTATGAACACGAAGAAGTTAATTCTACGTATATGAATCTCCGTGAGAAAAAAAAAAACAGTTTTTCCATTAGTTTGTTTACATGTTTGAGTTTTCACAACTGGAGAAGCAGCGAATGGATTTCAATCATTTTTGGGGCTTAGAATGTCTCTAAATCGCGTCACTTTTATTTTCTTATTGTTAGAATAATTTCTTAATATGACCATGGGCATAACTAGTTTATTTTAATTGTTAAAATACATACTTTCCAGATCCTTAAGAGCTTGAGGTCTTTCCCAGACGGATTCGCCGGCTTTGCTATTATAATAATATATTCTTCCATCAGGGGCTCGATGTTCGGTCCAGAGCATTGCCGAAGCAACGAGATCAGCATCGAGTTGAGCAAGAATCGCGGGATCTTCGGCTGGTGTCTGAGGCGCTATGACACCGTGAGGCATTTGTGGCATTCCTAAATCAATGAAAAAGTTACATTTCAAGCTTTTCCTCTCGTTTTCAAATGTGTTATATTCTCTTAAATTTACAATATTGCGAATATTTTTACCCCAATTTGTTTGAGGAGGTCCGTAACCACCGAAAGGCTGAAATCCTGGTGGTGGCATTCCGAAAGGAGCAGCACCAAAAGGCGCGGCCATCGGTCCACCAAATTGATTTGGCATTCTGTGCTGCATTGGTAGCATATTTGGCGGTGGTTGCATCATGTTTGTCGTGTTTACTGGTGTTTGGGTATTTACCGGTGGTGTGTTCACGACAGTTGCAGGTGCCGTTCCTACAAAAAATCATTTCCCTTATTTATTTTTCGATGTCAACAAAAAGTCGATTACAAAATTTACAAAACGTTTAACACCGAAATTAATTTATCGACGTTGAATTCGTCTTCCAGGATGTCTTGTTAACTTAGAAAAATGTTGATAACTATAGATACGTTTAATCATCAACTGATAAGTGCTAAATTCTACAAAGTCACATTTTTATCAATATTTCTGGAAGAATAATCCGTATTTTTTAAACGATTTTAACGCCCGAACGCTTATTCTGTTGCTCAAGAAATTCTCTACAAATTCACTGTGTCGATTTTTTTAAAAACTTGTCCATTTTTTAATAAAAGCAATTTGTTTATGACAAAGTTTTCTTGTGATCGACTGCAACATTGAAACGGTGAAGTTAAAAAAAAATCAACCCAGTGAATTTGTAAAGAATTTCTTGAGGAACAGGATAAGCATTCATGCGTTAAAATCGCTTGGAAAATACAAATTGTTCTTCTAAAAATATCGATTAAACTATGACTTGGTGGACATTTGCACTAATCAGTTAGTGGTTAAGCAAATCTATAGTTTTGAATATTTTTCTATGTTAACAAGACATCCTGCAAGACGAATCCAGCGTCGATTAATTAAATTATGTGTTGAACGTTGCAAACAACTGTTGGGAAATGTCAACACCCATTTGACTAGGGGAGTCACTGCTATGAATCCTTAAAGTGGACCTTCGTGTCTCTTTTGTAACGTTAATTTTTCAATTTTACTTTCCGCTGTGCATGAATAATGGATTATTGGTATGAATGCATTAAAATCGTAAAAAAAATAACGAAGGTACATAAAGGTCTGGGTCTTGACGAATAATTCAACTTAATATTGAATTTGAATGAAGGTGAGACGCGAATTAAGGAATTTAACTTTCTTTTATATTAAAACTCGAGGCTTTGCTAATAAGGGATGAAAAATAAAGAAAAAACGATGAAATTGAAATGTTTTTTTTTTTTTTTTTACCATTCGTCTGAGTGACATCAGGAGGCGCTTGCTGAGTGACATCCGAGTTCGAGGTGTCATTGAGCATAGGCGGTGGTCCCGTACCCGGCGGTGCTGTGCTCATCTGACTCATCGGATCCGACGCGTTGCTAGGCGACTGCTGCTCATTCGCTGGCTGCGCGATTCTGTTATTTTCGGTTATTTGTTGTTGCTGCTGATGCGGTTGTTGCTGCTGCTGTTGTGATTGCTGCTGCGACTGTACTCCCGCAGGAACAACGTTCGCTGCGCTTGTTGGTGTCGCACCAGCTGCGTTTTGCTTTGTCGCACCGTGCACCAACTGCTCCAACTTTAACGAAAATTCATATTTCAAAATTATATTCTCGTTCGATGTTTCCTCAAAATTGTTGTTCTCATCGCAAAGTCTTGTTTTTAGAATTTCTTCGTACCTGATCTTGGACCATGACTTTAACGTTTGGTCCCTCGGGTTTCGTCCACGTCGTTTCTCTAGATCGAATATTGTAATAATAAGACTTGCCATCCGTCGTCTTTGTTTCGACCCATACCTCGCCGTTAAGGTCAAGACCTGGAATGTTTGCTTGCTGCTGCCCTTGTTGCTGTTGTTGCTGTTGCTGAGGTGGCTGCTGTCCTGGCATCTTAAAAAAGAAAATAAAAAAAAAACATCAGGGGGATACTAATTTAGCTATTTGTTTGGCAAATGGCTTTTTAGAAGATGATGAGGATTAAAAATTTCGGGTAAACACAGAAATCCTTATATTTATAGAGATCGACTATCGAGACCGTGTTGTTGTTTAGAATGTTGTTTTTAAAGATAATTTTCTGAACAAAATAAGTTTTAAAACTTTCGAATCTTTTCAACTTGTTTCACGTGATTATTGTTTATTTAAAAACACTTGAAAAACTAAAACATTTTAACTCTTAATTTTTGTATGATTTGATAAAACTGCGAGGACGAAAACTTTCGATTGGCGAGCAGAGTTCAAGACGTTCTATGCACCCGAAAAATATTAAAAAAAACAAACATATCCTCAATCTGTATCTGTGGTGCGAGCAATTGTAAGAGAATGAGACGAAAAAGTTATTTTTTCACAATATGGCGACTTGTTTAACTTTGTTTATCGATTTTCCGGGTCAAGCAGTTTACCATAAGAATTATTGCGATTTTATTCTGATGCTATTGCTGGAGAATAGTCTAATGCAAGAAAAAAAGGATTTGAACGACTTGATATTTATTCTATCCTGAAAATGTTCTTTGAAAACAGAATTTTAGACAACGATACAACATCAAAGTGATTCAACAGTTAAGGGAGTGCGAGAGAGACAAGTAAAAAGTAGATAAACGTTTTTTTTAAACATCTATGATACTCGGAGCAGCAGAGTTTTTACAGAACTCCAATAGAACAAGTGGAAGATCACCTGAATAAACAAATGGATAAGTATGAAATGTTTGATAATTCTTACATTATTCATGTTGGGAGGTCCTATCCCAGGCGGTCCATAAGGCGCAGGTCCTCCTCCCATTGGTCCGTTCATCATATGAGGTGGAGGCTTTGCAACAAATTACAGCAATTTATTTATTTATTTATTTATTTATTTATTTATAAGTACTGAAAAGACCCAATTATAACGTTGATGTTTGCTGTCATAAACAGCAACAGAATGCAAACATACAAAATAATATGAGATACAATATAATAGGAACAGAACTTGAGAGAAATATTAAAAAAGTTTTTGCATTCATAAATATCGATAAATATAGAATAAGTAAATGGACGTCGAGTCAAATTTTATGTATTTATTTATTATTATTCCTGCGTCGACCCTTGCGGGTTTTTATCATTCCTTCCCTCACTTTTATCCCCACTACACTGTTCTTAATTAACAATCTATCAATTAGAAATTCCAACTATTAATTTACAATGAAATACTTAATATTGTTAAAAGTTTATATCAATTAGTTGCAAAATCACTTGTTTTTAGGCTCATTATAATTTTTTGCACCGATTTCATTATTTATATTATTTAATATCTTCTTGTCTGTAACAATCTATCCATTTTTTTCAATTTATTTATTAATATCCCTGCGCATACCCATGTGGGTTTTTACGATCCCGACCCTCACTTTTAGCCCCGCTACACTGTTCCTGAGTTTGTGAGTTCCTTGAGTTCCCCCCCAGAGTGTTTCCCACAGTCGCTCTTTCCAATGCGCTACTGTATCGCATTCGCAAGAGGACCAAGGGAAACTGTGGAAAACCTTGGCCGATACAGGCGGCTATGTTTTCACTGAGTTTTCAGTTGATTAACACCATCAGGAACTCAGCGAAAACTGCCATCTGCTCAGCGATTGATACGCCAGCGGGTACATGGCTAAGCGGTCACCCAACCGAGTACTGCCCGGAGTAGATGCTGCTTAACTGGTGTGATCGCCGGAGCCACGCACCGACAGCGTTCCCATCGCTTTCCGTTCAAAGTTTTATTAATTAAACAATAAGAAATATTTGTTTGTTACCATTCCGGGTGGTCCCATGAGATTGGGCGGTCCCATAAGATTTGGTGGTCCCATGGGTCCCCAGCTTGGATCGAAAGGCGGTGGTCCACGAAATCTAGGACCGGCAGAGCCAGGCGGACAATTTGCTCTAGGCGGGCCTTCGAACGGATAACCGTTATTAGCACCGCGGAACATGGGACCTCTCGGGCCAAAACCACCTCTGCCGCGGAAGCGAGGAGGACCTCCTCGCATAGAATAATCATAGCCGCGACTGCGAAAAGAGCTCAAAAAAAAAAAAAAATTCATTAATTTTCACAAGTTATCAAGATTTTTTGACGCTGTATTCAATAATTAACCAAAAAAAAACCATCATAAATGTTGTTTTTTGAATATTTTCTGCGATAAACACATATTTATACGATTGACATAAATAAATTATTGAAATATGATGAATACGAATTCGGAGCCGACCGGGAGGGAGGGGGGAGGGGATAGCAAAGCAAAGCCTCTTACCCGAAACCGCCTCTTCCACGGGGCATAAAATGTCTGTACTCTTCGGCGCCCTGATTACTCTCGTAGTTGTAATCCGTCTCGGTATCGTCCATCGGTTCGTCATTGTGATGTTCCGGTGGTTGCTGTTGTTGCTCGGTGTTCGCGGTCGAATTTTCGACGGCCGGTGTCGTTTGTTGTTCGCTCGTGACTTCCATTGCATATAGGGACAATTAAGAAAAAAAAAAAAAAATCCACGCGCTCTTGGTCTTCGTAGATCTGTCGTACACCGTCGCAACTGATTCTAATGTCGTAGTGGAGTATCTCGCGTCGCCAGTTTGTCGCTTTAATTTATAATATTCGCGTGTGTTTATCTCATATTACATATATCATTCCCATTTCTTTCTCGCTCTGTGTATCCATGAGATAAAAAAACGAAGGAGAAACGAGTACGATAAAAATGCTTGCGTAGAAAAAGAAGCTCGTAAACACAAGAACAGCTTCGCCAATATCGATTCGATAAAAAACATATTTCACTACGCATCTAGGGATATTTTATCCTATTTTATAGTGACAATAAGCCGGTAAAAGACGACGCGCCGGAAACTCGTGGCGGTTTACGAGTTGTCATTTAGTTTTATTCTACAAAATATAAACTTTAAATATCATCGGAAAAATCAATCTGATTGATAAATGATTCATGATAATTAATTGATTATTCCATTGCATACAATTGGTATAAAAATATTAAATTTTTTAACTTGCGATAACAGTAGAAATCGACGTTATCTATGCTATGAACTGCAAAACTAATCCCTTGGCCGACGCTAGATGGCGACTGTTTTTACTTCTCTTTGGCGGAAACAGATCGAACTGCGAGCATGGAAGGTTATTATAGGAATTGTTGACCATTCGAGCCATTCGATGAACAAACACACAATAAACACTTGCAAACGAGTTAATTCAAAGGTACGATAAATCGATTCGAAAGCATACTGGGCTGCCGAGCAGTCGAGTCGTGCAGAATGATTTTTTTTCGATTTCTCGTTATCATCGGAGTAATTATACAATTAATTCCAAAATAATCAACGGAGCTAATTTTCGGCCTGTCATATGACGCGCGATGTCAAAACACACATTTTAGGCCCTGTTGCATAAAAATCGATGAAAAATTGACGACGAAATTGTGTTTTGAATTTTTTTTCTGCAGAAAGTTATCGACGTGATACTTCAAACTTTACTTCACCGAAATTCCGTCCCGCAGCGCCAACTTCGATTTCCGAAATATTGCGGTTTCCCTTCCACCCCAAAAAACTTAGTTTTTTGCCTTGGAAAGCGCAGAATAAATGCGAATTAAATAGATTAATAAAACATTTTGATGAAACACCAAAAAAAGGTAAAGTCAGGCGATGAACCCTGCGCGGGCAAATGGGTCCTTTTCGACCCATACGATCACACGATCTTATGGGACGAAAAATCGCATTTGTCCCATCGCGAAGGGTTATAAATAGTTGAACACACAGGATTAATGAAAGTTTTTATTTCTTTTATTTCTCAGACGAATTTATTTATATACATTACTTTATTATAAATGTATCAACTTTTTAATAAAGCGTAAAGGTTAAACAAGCGACGTGTATAAATATATCGATGTAAGAAGTTACCATTTTTTGATGGAAGACGTTTTTTTTCAATTGTCAAAAATATATTTGACATTTGCAGCTGAAATTTTCACCGGTGTACAAATAATAGAGAGGGGGAAAAAAAGATAATAATACACACGAGTCGCTCGTTCAGCAATACTGCGCTTGTCGCAAAAATTCATAGTCACAATTTTTGTTATCTTTTTTTTTGTTTTTTTTTTTTTTTTTTACAAAAAACGTAACAATTTTGTTATTTTTGCTCAACGTATACGTGTATAACAGCTTAAAAATAAATAATACGTAGAGGTAAAAACTATCGATAATAATGCACCTTTTTTGCATTAACCCTTATACCACATATGTTCTATTTTAATAATAATAATAATAATAATAATAATAATAATAATAATAATAAACTATAGAAAATTAACTACAAATTTAAAATAATTTCATACATATACGTTTTTCTCTATAGGAAAAAAAACCATATTTATATTTTTGTTCACATCGTGGAAAAAATTTCTCCGATTTATACAAAATTTATTCAGAGATTGGCATATTTTGATCAATTTACAAAAAAAAAAAACATTTTGCAGTTTCCTTCTTTGCATTGCAACAAAATTTATGAATTTTTTTTTCTTTTTTAGCAGAGTCTATAATTGACATTCCCCTTTTTTTTCAGGATATTTCGATGACTCTTTTCGCAATTTGAAAATTAAATCTACTAGTAAAATATGAACGATTCCAAAAATGAATTAAAAAAAAAAAAAAAGATTTTTTGTTGCAATACAACGAAGGAAACTTCGATACCGTTTAAAAAAAAATGGTTTTCATTTTTTTTAAATATATATATTTTTTAAATATTTTTTTCGTTCGAAGAATTCAATGATTTATTAAAAATAACAGAATTTTTTTTTTCGAATGCTATATCGTTGTTAATATAAAAAATTATTCGAATTCAAGTGATGCAACCTCTCTTTGAATTTATTACATATTTCCTATAATATTTACAACGATTATAGGATCTAGATCTCCACACATAAAGACTTGAGCATCACTATTATTTTCTCATCATAACATCGATCAAATACAATATTGAAATTAAGGGGGCTCCGCATTAAAAAACTTTAACAACCATAAGAAAATGAAATTATAATGATTATGATCGAAAGAAAGTCTTTTTTTTCGTAATTTTTGATAATTCCTTATTTACACAATTAAGAAATTTTAATTTAATTTTTAATTTTTATTACTTTCTTTTTATTTATTTTTATTATTTTCAACAAAAAATAATTGAAAAAAAAACAAAATTTGTTGTTTCTCAGCGATACAAATTTCGTTGTGACATAAATTTTTTTAATTTCTTATTACGATATGGAAGTTCCGAAACAAACGATCGTCAGAATTTTTTTTTCTTAGCAAAATAAAATATTTTGATCACATAAAAATGCGAGTGTTTCTATTTTTGTAAATCGTCATAAAATTTCGATAATAAAAAATCACAAAAGTTCGAAAATTTTCGAAACAACATTTTTTTTTCGAGTTGAATATGAATTTGGAGCATTTCCCTTTAACAAACAAAAGTTCTCTCTTCTCGTTCCTATATAATTGATTCCGAATTTTAAAAAAATCGGATGAACGAGAGAATTAAAAAAAAAAAAGAAACAAAAAACAAAAAGACAGAGAACTTTTTATAAATTCTCACGCTAGTTTCGAGTTATCAAAAAAAGTTGGTAAATTCTTCACTTTGCACTTTGCAATAGTTTTATTTTCAGGACTTACGGTCCCAGTCAGTCTTTTTCCATTAAATCTAAATCGTATCATGAATATCAGTGTTTATTGTTTTTTTTTTTCGTTTTTTTGTTTTTTTTTTTACGTATCGTTGAACATAGAAACATATTATGAAAGAAATTAAATTTTTTTTCTATTTATTATAGTCACGTTCGAAGAAAAAATGTTGGATTCGATTTTTATTTTTATTTTTTCGTCAATTTGAACGTAACTAAAATTTCCTTCTGACAAAGAACCGATTACAATTTTGCGACAATCCTTTTTTTTTGTAATGTGACATTGTAAACACAAAATAAAAAAAAATGTCGATTTATTTTAATTAATAATGTTTTAAAATTCGATTCAAAGAATTGTATGAAAATTTCTTTGAAATTTTTTTACATTAAATTATTCTTTCTGATTAAAAATATTTCCACTGTTGATCGGTTCTTTGTTTCTAATGATATGAAACATTTTTTTCAATGTACAAATTGAAGTTCAACAATTACATATATTTTTAAAAATTTCTTATAGCACTAATTTAGCGAAAAATAAAATGACTTTTTTCGTTCCATTTGACTCAGGAATTATTAATTGTCATTTTGGGACACGTTTAATTGTTTTTTTTTGTTTATTGTTCCAACAACTTTTTTTTTTTTTTTTTCAAAAATCGTATTTTTTACGCATTAATTTTGCTTAGTGCGAGCCAGAACTTTTTTTTTGTTTTGTTTCTGATGAAAAAATAACGATTTGTTTATGGAACATGAAAATTATTTATTGTTAGACTCTTGAAATTTTTTTCTTTCAATCCTTCGAGCCAAACATTTTTGTCACTTGCAATTAACTTGAAATTTCATACTCGAAGGTTTGTGGCGTCGCCGATGACGAGTTTGATCTCAAAAAAATATTCAACTCGAAATCAATATTTTCTTCATTTTTTCAACCAAAAACTACGGTTCGAAAAATTTTGAAAAAATTCTGTAAAGTTCTTTCGAGTGTATAGAGTTCGTGAAAAAATTCTCGTTTCGATGGTTATAGTATTTTACAAGCAAATTAATTTTTTCATGAAAAAATACAAAATTCAACTGAAAAAATTCGAAAGTTGTTGAAACTGTAGTTAAATAATTTTTTTTAATTGCAACAACAACAACAAAAAAAATCATTCGGACCGAAGTCCCACGTTGGCTCAAAGGATTAATGCTTTTTAAAAATAAGTTGCACTTGGATCACAAATAGAAAAAAAAAAGTCATTATAAAAAAAAAAAAAAAATGTAACGTGTCCATTTCTGGTTTGACTGTCCCGTTAAAAATTGAGCAACTCACCGAGTACGATGTAGTACAACATAGAGCAAGTATTCAGTTAAGTGAAGTACTGTACAGAAAAAGAAATAAATATTTACACTACGGAATGTCGACGTGAATCTGTTTTTTTCTTGTTCGACTTGAAAAAAGAGAAAAAAAAATCTAGTTTTATAATAAGTTTTACACGAATAGATTATGTTTTTTGCAAATTCAACGTTTCATCGTGTCATCCAATATTTTATTTAAAAATTTAATGACACGATGTTTCTCACGATTCTAGAGGGAAAATTTTGAGCTTTGATAATGGCAAGAAAAAATAGATTTTTTTCCCTCTAAATTAAATAATTAAAATATTGAATAAATAAAAAGTAAAATAACGTGGTGAATTTTTTTGTTTGTACAATTTTTTTTTTTTTTTTGATTTTCTAATATTTCTTGGCAAATTAATTATAAAGTTCAAAGGCAAGCCTCTTGAAAATGTGGTTCATTAGAAAATTTAAAATCACTGTTAGATTTTGTGAGAAAATATTGTTTTTTTTTTTCGTAATTAAGAACGAATTTTTTATTTATTTATTTTTATCCAAAAAGATCAGTTTTTGACGTAATTTTTTTAATTGCTGGTAAAATTCTTATGGCTGTGTATTGACCATAACCGAGAGGTATTCTTAATTCAGCGCTATCTCTTCTTTCGCTATTTTTCTTCATTTCTTCATTTTGCTGATTAAGAATCCAGAGTGTACCGATTAGAAATAGAACGAAAGTTGTTACTCCCGTTATTGCGAGGATGCAGATTGTCACTGTTTGCAATACCGGTGCAACTTGAAGCAACAATTTCACCAGTCGCAAAAGATCGGTTGGCATACCGGGAATGTACTGAAAAATAATTCATTTTTTTGTTTTGTTTTTTTTTTTCAAAAACGTGTTTTTTCCTTTCTATGTTTAATTTTTTGTAAAAATCAAATGGAAACGTAATTTGAACTGAAAAATAATCCATTTTATTGTTTTTTTTTTTTTTTTTTCAAAAATTTGTTTCTTTCTTTCCATTTAGATTTTTGTTAAAATAAAATGTAAACGTAAATTTGTGTATAAATAAAATTTAATAAAAATTGTTAAAATAAATATAAATGCAATTTAAATTTATTCAGAAATAAGGATTTCAACGATAATAATGAAAGCAATAAATAAATAAAAGGTAAATTTTGCTCAAATGCAATATTCTAATGCTTTTTAGACTAAAAAAACTTTATACAAAAATAATTATGATTTTGACAATGTTTCAAAAATTTTTTTGTACTTACCAAGTCTGTCCAGAAAAGTGGTATCGTCATATCGTTAAAAGCAGCGATTTTTGAGTTATACGTTGTGTGAGCCATTACAAGATTCGTTTGTAGTCGTGAATTTACGTGAAGCGGTATTCCGATGTCCTGTGGAACATTTAATTATTAGACGATGGATTATAATAACAATATCAATAAAATTATATTCTACTCATTCATTTAAAAATTAATAAAAATATAAAAAAAGAAAATAAATTAAATAAATAAATAAAACATAAAATTTGGATTAAAAAATTCAAATTATTTGTAATTTCGGAATAGTCTTGAAATGTAAGAAATTGTGGAATCAATCAAATCTCCCAGTTGACAAAATTGAATGAATTAAATTATGAAATCCATTCAAAATGTTTTTTTTTTTTTTCAATTAACAACAAAAGATTTATGATTTCAACTTTTAAACGTCGCCTGCAAAGTAAAGTCGTCACATCTCGGCTTATTTGACATTTTTCAAACTTTTATACATTATAAATTTATAACATTAAAAAAAAAAAAAAAAAAAAAACAAAAAAAGTGTGCCACGACGAGATTTCCAAAACAAAAGTGTTTATTCGAACAAGTAAACTTGGTTTTTTTTCAAAATAAAAAAAATCCTTGACTCTGGTAACAAAAGTCCAGGGCAAATTAAAAAAAAATTTCTTTAGCACTCATAATTAATACGTAAATATTAGTACGGGTCAAAATGACCCAGTATGTCAACGAACATTTATAATTTTTGACTGTAATAAAAATGTAGTACTTACCGGTTGTAAAATAATGTTTGTTCGATGTTTTGCCTCATCGGGATGAAGACCCTCGACATCCTCGAGCAGGCTGGGGTCTGCGTCAAGAAAATGCGGTAAAGATACCGCAGCAGGTATATCTATAAATAAATAAATCATCAAAGTGAAAATAAAGTTGCAACGAATATCGATTTTTTTTTTTTTTTTTCCAATTATTATCGATTTGGGGACTTGTTTTTTTTTCCGCATAATTATAAGACATCTTCGACAACAAAACTATTTAATGTTAAAATTCTCAGATTAAAAAAAAAAAAAAAAAAAATTATAAGAAAACAAAATGTTTTTTTTTGACAGTTGAAATCGTGGTGTTTTTTTTCCTAAAGTTTTGACGTTACGTTCGATGAAATTTTAAAAAATCGTCATAAAAACAATTGAAAATGGAAAAAAAAAGATTTTTAATAACAATTGAAAATCAAAACTGTCTTTTGCTTGATTTTTTCGTTAGAAAAACATCGTAAAACGTAAAAAAACGTGAAAATGTTTAAAAAAAAATGGAATAAGCGTTTCAAAATGAACAGGAACTGGTGGTCGCGTTGAATGAAAATAAAAAAGTTTTTTGTTTCGTCCAACTGAATATTGGATTATTGAGCAAAAAGTAAAATCCATAAAACGAACAAAATGATGTCAGCAAATTCCGCGTAGAGAAAAAGCCAGAAGTTTTTACGTAAAAAAGTGTTTTTTTGTTATTGTTGTTGTGTGCAACCTGATGAAGTCGTCGACGAAAAAAAAAGAGGATCGAATTGCAATTTAAAGATTTTCTCGATCGGCACAACAAACCGGTAAAGTATAAGAAACATCGGCGAGACTAGACGAAAAAAAAAAACGTTGTGTATATAAAGTGGAAGGAAAAAGTGTCTCGTTTATGAATAGAATTATCCGTTTGACAGATCGAAGACAATTACGGTGCGTTTTTAATTACTAATCGTTCCATTAGCTCGAAGGATCGTAAATATTGATCGAAGCCTATCATCAAACTTGAAATGGATGTGATAACGATGTTAAACTAATATCTTCATCTTGAGCTATACAATCGTTCGTTTATTGATGTTTTAGCATCGCCAGTCTCGAGACTTATATTTTTTACTATTTTTTTTGAATAAATAATATTCAACGACTTTATATAATTGTACGAATGGTCAAATGGATTCAGTGCTAATTGTCAACAGTTTATGATAAGATCGTATTGAATAATCAATTTCGTAGATTTTTATAAATATACTAGCCGCGCTAAGTAGATGAGCAATGACTAAAAAATTGAAATCTACAAATTTTTTAAATTTTAACAAATTCACGAAAATTACTGTCACTTTTTTTCCATTCGAAGCTGACACCCCAGCCACCGTTCATTCTCTTCATTGTGGAGTTATCTTCAATTTTGTAATTAGTGTTTTTCATTTATAGTCTTTTTTTAATAACATGAGAAATTTTAAAGTCAAAAAAATTATGAAAAATTGAATATTTTTTGTTTTTATTTAAAATAAAAACTTCTCGATCTAGAACTCGATTTTGCATATTTTTAAAAATATCTAATTCATTGAAAAATTCCAAAAAATATATATCGTAATATTTTTGTCATTTTGTGAACACAAATTATAAAAGAAATTACCTCGAGCCACCTGCATGGGGATGATATTGAAGTTTGCATCGTTGGAATCCGATGATTTTTTAAAATTCTTCTCATTTAAAAAAGGATTTTTAAATCATTCTAATTTTTTTAGTAGATTCAATTTTCAAGTCATAGAAAAATGTTGTCCAATTATCGTACAAAAACTCTGAATATGAATTTTCACTTCTGTTACAAACTGTAAAGGATTTTCGTTGCATTGCAACGCGATGCAAACTTCAACATCATCGTGCATGGTCTGCACTTTTGAAATATATAAAGATTACATACATTTGCATTGTTGACGAGAAAATCACGAAATACTTCATTGCCTCGGTTAATTAATGCATTATCTATTTTTTTTAATTTTTTTATATTTTTTTTATTTTTATTTATTTTTATTTTTTTTTTTTTTTTTTTTTTTTTTATTTTTTTATTTTTTATTTTTTTTATCGTTTCCATTTTATATACTTTTTCTCTCATTCCTCGGATTATATATATCGCGTGATGATCGCAACAAGCTCTGTGTCCTACTTAACATATATTATGGAGACGTTTGACACATGACGTTTCACAAGAACGTTAAAGCCAAGGATCGCGTGCGTTTGTGAACTAGTCACACTTTTACTATGTACCACTTTTCATTGATCCAAGTCACATATAGGATGTAACGTGCCAACAAGACCTAAATTTCATCCCCCTCTAGTCCTCTCTGATCTTGGATCTGATTCATTAATATGTTTTTTTATTTATTTTTTATTTATTTTTTTATTTTGTATTTTTTGTTATTTATATTGTTTGGTATTAAAAAAAATTATGCAAAATAAATGGTTTTTTGACAGAGCACTATTATTTGGAATTTTTTAAACGCTGGAATATGATTGTGAAGAATTTTTTAAACCCTTTGAGGCACGGGGTGGGATTCACTTCGTGTTTCTTTCTTTTTTTTTTGCAGTTTTTTGATTTTCAAACTAAAATTTCGACGTTTTATTATCATTCTCAATTCGATTTCGTAATTTTATGCATCAATTATTATTATTATTATTATTTTTTTTTTTTTCATCGCTAATGGAAGGTTGAGTAAAAAAAAAGTTGGGAAATCTAGCTCGGGACACATTTTCTTCAAGAAATTATTTCATTTCTTCAGTAAATTATTTTATTTCCTGTTTTTTAGAAATTTTTTTGTTATTTTTAAAATAAAAAAAATATCCGTGATTTTTGTTAAATAAAAAAAATATATAATATATTTATACAGAGAAAAATGATGGAAAGATAAATAATGTTTCGTGCGCTTGTCATCGACAACGATAGTTTTCTTGTCGTCTATGGAAAAAAAAAAAAAAAAAAAAAAAAACATGTAAATCTGCATGCAATCTTCTTGATTTTACTTTACGTTTTCCTTCTGTTTTCCTTTGGGAATAAAAGGAAGGTCTCGCGGATGCAACGAAGCCCTGAACCGCTGGAGATTGCATCACGAGCAATATCCATTAGTCAGCAAAGTTCACATCTTGACATTTTATTTAAAATTGCAATAGTTTTGTTTCACTATACAAACTTGGAAGCGTTGACCTGATACGAAAAAAAAAAAAAAAAAAAAATGTGTTTGATCGCAACCGAGTGAGAATGAAAACAATAAAATTGATTTATTTCAATTTTCAATTGAAATGACAAATCATTTCAATAAAAATTAAAAATAATTTCAATTGAAATTGAAAATCCTTTCAATTGAAACTGAAAATCATTTAAATTGAAATTGAAAATCCTTTCAATTGAAACTGAAAATCATTTAAATTGAAATGAAAAATCATTTCGATAAAAATTAAAAATCATTTAAAATGAAATGAAAAATCATTTCGATAAAAATTAAAAGTCATTTAAAATGAAATGAAAAATCATTTCAATTGAAATTATTTGAAAAATCGTGACACAAGTTATAGAAAATAAATTAGCCAAACAGCAAGTTTAAACAGTCGACAAAAAAATCGATGCACAGAATTTCGTCGAGTCATCGTTTCAATTAATTTTCTAATTAATCAGTAAAGAACACAAATGACTCGAAATATTATTGAATAAATTAAATTGCATGGGAAATTTCGTGCCAAATCGTCGATCGTTTTACTTTTTGGATTTATCAATTTTGTGAATTTTTCACAACAACAAATTCACTGACAACGAAATTTTATTGAAAAGTTGATCAATTATTTTTCTGGATATTGTCAAAAAAGGGTTATTACATAATAATTTTTTTTTGTCATTTTAACTCAATATTTTGATGATTTTTTTAAAATATATTGTTGTAACGACAAAACATTTCTATTCAATAATGTTTTATTTTTTATTTCTATTTTTATTTTATCGTATTTAACGAAACGAATGACTTTTTTTTAAACAGAAATCGTCATCAGTGAGTTTTATCAGCTAGAAGATTATTTTTTCGAAATTTTATAATTTTTGGTTTATTATAATATTTATGAATTCTTAGCAAATAATTTTTTTGGAAATACGACGAAAAATTGATAAAATCAACGAAATTACGTATTTTTGTTAAAATTTGGTTAAAAGTGGCAAATGATAATGTAATTTTTTTTATGTGATGGAAGGAAAGAGGATTTTTTTTTTTTTATCAATTTGAAAAAATACTTACTGTAGTAACATGGCGTGAGATCGGATAATCCACGTTTTAAACATTTCTTCATTTTTCGGCAATAGCATTCGTTCTCAGGATTCATGTCTGGTGGGTCAAGAAAATCATCTGTGAGAGAATATCTCCAACCGACGAGTCCGGTATTCGTCTCAACTTCTTCTTTGAATTCAATTGGAAAAGCACGACAAAAAGCTTTTCTGAAGACCCGAAAAACAGCGTTTTTGTTTAGATGCGTTGGGAAGAGTGTGCCTTCCGTTGCACCTTGAATTCTGTTACATATTGTGTTACTGCAACATAAAAAAAAAAAACATTGTTGCTGCAACTTAAATTCGTCAATAATCTGTTGTTAAATAATAATAAAGTAGTTCTGACAGCGATCGGTGCGCGCTCGGTGTATGGCTCTGGCGATCACAAAGTTAAGCAGCCTCGAGTGAGATCAGTACTTGGTTGGGTGACCGCTTTTTTTTTTTTTTTTTTTTTTCTAATAAAACTTGAAACTTTCGTGTCGTAAAATCGTAGTAGAAAATTTTCGTGCCAGATATTACATACGAAGACATAGCCAAACATAAATTTCTAAGTATTTGTTTGTCTGCCTCACATTCTCAAACATTTTCATCGATTTAATAGAAAAATAATGTAAGAGATTGAAAGATAAAACTTACTCTGGATTGGGCTGATCGTTTTCTTCATTTTTGTAGCCCCAGTGGGCAAGGCCTGGACTCCAGTTGTACCTTTCGATACTCAAGTATCTTCCACTTTCGTCTGTCATATTTTCGTTCGATAAAATATTCATGTTTATTGTGTTGTCGCCTTCGTCGTACATCTGAACAAAGAAAACAATCGAATTTACAGATTTTTTTTTCTTTTCCTATCTTCGATATTTTATCAATTGTATTTTTTTATTATTTTTCAAATAAATAATTAATATTTAATAGCACGATTTGGAGAGTGAAAAAAAAAATCCTAGACAAATCTATTTTTTTTCTTTATTTTTTTAAACAAAAAATACTGTACGAAAAAAATTGAAAAAATTCTGTAAAATTCTTTGCAGTGCATAGAGTTCCCAAAAAAATTGCCACTTCGATATTCATAATACTTCTGTAGGCAAAAAATTATTTCATGAAAAAAACCTTCGAAATTCGACTGTTTATATTTCTTTTTACATTCATAAATGTTCCAGGGAGAGTGTGAAACCAAAAAATCTGATATTTCTTGTTAAAATGAGAGTTTAATGATCGGAGGACTAAAAAAAAAAAATGGCTTCACGTAATTCCAATTATAATATAAATTTAATATGAAATTCCAGGTTGAAAAGTAAAAGGTCGTTATTAAAAAAGTAAAAAAAAAAAATATTTAAGAAATGAGAATGATAAAATATTTTTAGAAATGAGTATCTGGGTCATTTATCGAAACATCTGGAATTTTTATATATTTATAAATAATATTAATCCAAATAATGTGAATTCCAAAAGAATTTTCAATGAATAATACGACAGTGTTATTTAGTGTTTTTATAAATAGTTTCATGGCAATAAAAACGACATTTCATCATTTTTATAAGAGCGAAAAAAAGGAGTGTAATATAAATTACAAAATTCTCTTGCGCAGGAGCGGACTGTCATCGATGGTATCGAGAATGCGATCACGTTCCATCAATCCCTTCGGGGCTTAAGATTTTAATAAAACGCGACACATTTCTGCGTTGACGAAGAAAATTAACAACACTGTGATCTCATTATTTCAAACTCATGGCTCATTTCTATTTTTTTTACGAATGAAATTATAAGAAAAAAAAAAAAATAACAATAAAATCCATAGTTTTGTTGTTTTAATTTTTGGGATAATTAAATTAAGGGGGTCGTCTAGGGTGTCGGGTCGAAAAAATGTTTTTTTTTTTTTCATGTGTGAAAGTGTACTCTATGGTCCAGGCAATAGCAGATTGATGCTGAGCATTTATTTATTTATTTATTTATTATGAATTTTATAAAATAACTTTCAAGCCCATTTTTCTCAAAAGACGATTTTTTCAAACTGCTGCCATAATATCTCGAAAACTAATTGATTGATTCAGCTCAAATTTTTACAGCATCTTAAGTACACATGTAACTACAAGTTGAATTAAAATAATCAAGATTTCTTCATTAGTTTTCTTTTTACGAGCTAAATAGACCCAAAAAAAGTGCGAAAAGTTGAATTTTTTTTTTCTAAAGCGTAAAAAAAATGCATTTTTTGACATTCTGACTTTATTTTAGTTCACCGTAGAGCCTCGAGTCTTCCGATTGAAATGGCGTTTGGTTTTTTGATTTGGGATAAAAAGAACGGCCGCAATCATGGCAGCAGTGGAGCAACTTTTTTTCACATGTGTTCCTGTTGCACGGTGTATCTCCGATTGTGTTAAATATCTCAACTTCAAAAAATTCACAAAGTTTGTTCAAACGTTGATAAAAATTATGTACAATTTAGAATTTTTTTTCATTTTAATGGTTTGTCAAAAAAAAAATCGCCAAAAAAGTATTTAAAAAATGGAATTTACACTAGACGACCCCCCTGATCGATATAATTAACGAAATCAATAAATTTTCAATATAACGAGACACGAGTCGTGATGGAAGGTCCTATAGGAGTGTGTGCAATCGTTCGAATCATTGAGGGTCTTTGAACGATCGATCATTCGAAGTTATTGATCGTCGATTAATCAAAATGTCACTAGATCTAAATCTTGCACAATTGCAATTTTTTTTCTAATTTTTTTTTTTTTTTTTTTTTTTTTTTTTTTATCTTTAGTTGACAGAGTCGATAACGTTTCGTAGTAAAAAGTAACGAGTGTAACCGTTCGCTGTAATAAAACACGTTGATTATATCGAAACATAAAATTCATTTGAATTTTTCTTTTCTACTGTGAGGAATAAAAATATTGGAGTAAAAAAAAAAAATGTCGTGTCGATTTCGTTGGATCGAAATGTAATCAAGCGCGTTAATCGCTGTGTAAATAGTGAAAGGATTTTGACCGGGGGGCTCGAAATGTATTGCGAAAATAAAATGCACTTTTTATTAGCAAAGACGATAAACAAGACGCGAGAAAGAGGGAGAGAGATCTGATGAATTTTGCAACGTTTGAGGCTGCGCTTAAAATGTGAAATATTAACACGAATCGCGGAGAGATAATTGTCATTTTCTTGAGATTTTATTTTTATTTTTATCCGCGACACGCACGTGGTGACGGTTTTAAACGTGACAATGATCGATCTTTCGATTACGTGTCTCCCAGGGATCAATGATCCGTACGAACACATTTATTTTCATAGTTTTATCCTTTGGTTGAGAAAAAAATAATATTTTTATCCTTTAAAATATTTTTTCATTTTTTTTCGAAATTTATATTATTTTTCGATCATTTTCATGTTAACCTTTTGAACGATTTTCTCGATAAATCGAGATTTGATCCTGTCGCTTTTATCGCGACGAAATTTTGAAAAAAAAAAAAAAAAAAAAATGTCAGAATTTTTTTTTTTTTGTTTATATTTGTTTAGTCCCAACGATTTTTTTCGTATTTTAATCTTTTATTTAACGATATTTATTGGTTATAATTTGTGTTTTTTTTTTTTTTTTTCATATTTTTTGTACTTACTCTATCGAGAAGACCGAATTTTCGGAAATTTATAAAATTCGGAACGATGCCACTGGCCAAACGAACCAAAGAATCCTCGTAACCCCAAAGATAATCGTAAACCGTTATGTTCAGTATCGGTTGACTGTTGAGATAATTAGCCAATTGCGTTAATGGATAATTGACGAAAAAACCGGCGCCGCTTAGCGCTGAATAAATACCCTGTGAACAGATTAAAAATTATCTTTTATTTATGAATACAATTTTTCTTTAAGGACGTTGTATACAAAATTTTCTAGCGATAGAATTCCTTCAAATTTTTACCATGTAGAAGTCGAGATATTTATTTATAAAAATCACAATTTTCAGTACTTTCCCATAAGAGCGCGTGTTAAAAGTTCCAATTTTCAACATTTAATATTTCCATTTCTAAATGGCGAAGCCTCTTTAAACTTCGCATACGCTTTTATGCAACATCGAAGAAGCTTTATTTATTTTTTCAAAAAAATCGGTCGTAAAATTTTTTCGAAATTTTCGTTATTATATAAAAAATACAGATTAGCTCGAAAAATCTTGAATTTAGAGTATATTGTTCTTTAGTCAATTTTTAACAACTTTTTTTCAATCAACTTAGGCTCGCAAACCATTTTGCAAAAATTTACATTTTATCGTCGCCATGAAACGTCCTTAATTCGATTTTTTTTTTTTTTTTTTAAATTTATTATTTATTTTCTAAAAGATTCGATATCGATGTAAATAAAACGTGCAATAAAAATTATGTGGAGTTTTTTTTAAGTATAAAGAAATAAATTTTGATGTACTTATCTCTAATTTATATTTTCAAATAAAAATGTAAATGTATTTTTTAAAAACACAAGGTTTGAACGTGCGAATTGCTTTGATGCTAAATGGTCGTAAGATGCAGTCGCGATATCGCAAGATTATGACATGAGTGCAGCCTTGATCCGCACGAGTCACAAAAAGTGCGCCATGCGCGGTTAATAAATAATTTAATATTACGAATTATTCACTGCATTTTTACTTTTTATTTTTTGTTTTTTTATTTTTTTTTTCTAATTCCATGCAAAATTCTATCATTTTATGAATTTGAGTATCACACAAAATTTTCTCACTTCTGATCGATAGAATTTTCAAATTAGATGACGAAAATGTTGCATTTGCAGTAAGCAGTAAAAACCACGACGAAAAATCCATCAAAAATCCATTTTTAATTAAATTTCCACACTTTTTTAATTCTCAAATAAATTCCACCGGCCCTTGAACAATTTTCACAAAATTTATATATTTTTTTATCCACAAATTTTCACATCGTTTGAATGATATTTTCGAAAATCCTATCAAAAATCCATTTTCAATTAAATTTCGACACTTTTTTAATTCTCAAATAAATTCCACCGGCCCTTGAACAATTTTCACAAAATTTATATATTTTTTTAACCACAAATTTTCACATAAAATTTTAACGATATTTATCTGATTCTAGTCCATATTTAGCTTTTCAGAATCAAAAATATATTATTCGATTGATTTCAATGCGTCGATTTTTACGTCCATTATTTCGAACGTTATTTCGAACATTTTTCATGTTTTTTTTTTTTTTTAATTTTTTAAATATTGCTATTAATTTAAATCTCCTGCGAAAAATAATGCAATAACTGAATCTCCTTTTTTATCCATTGATTAAATCTCAAATACGAGTTTATACATTTTTTTATAAGAAGCTCATGAGAAAAGTCATACATTTTGCAGATGGCACGTGTACGTCGCGAATGTCAATCTTATATGAAATAATATGCTCTCACGCAATTTTTCCGTGACAGTCAGTAAAAACTGTCTCGTATTAAGTTATCCTCATTATCGAGTTTTTATTAGCATGACCTCCGGCTAATTCTGGCTCGAAAATATATCTGTATATAAGCTCATTATTATTATTATTATCATTATTATTATGTTGTTGTTGTTATTATTATAAATTGTTACGAACAAATCGTTCTCCAAAGACAAACAAGTTTTTTTTTTTTTTTTTTTTTCCAGTTCATAGCAATGACTCTTTGACAAATGAATCGACCAATAAGAGAATAGAAAAGATCATCGGAGCACCACCCTTAAGAAATAAATGCAACACGTTCGCTCGGATTTCGATTTTTTTGCTCCCTCGGAATGCTTTTTTTTTTTTTCACATTCTTGTATCGATGGATCAGCAGAGGTCAGGGTTTTGTGTGGCACGTTCTTTAATAAGTGGTTACTATTTTCTACTGTTTTTTTTTGTGCTCTATTGTCAAGGAATATTGATGCATTTATTAAATTTATTTTTGTCCAAATGCTGATTTAGTTTTGCATCGTTTTTAATATTATTATTATCGTTATTTTTTTTATGTTATTCGTTATTTTTTTTTTTTTTAATAATGTTTAGATTCTGTGACACAATTTCTTGTAGTTTGTAATTATTATTATTATCGTATTTTTTTTTTTTATTCGTATTTTTAATTCGAGTGAATTTTGTGGATTTTTAAATACATTTATTGTTGTCGGTCGAAATGTTCAAGGGGAACGTGATTTTTTATGTAATTTTTACAAAATTCATGAAATTCTGGCAAAATAGTGCGATGCATGCCAAACGAGAAGTTTTTTTTTTTTTTTTTTTTTTCAATTGCGAAACAAGAGTTTCACACTCAATCGGCAGTTTATACGAAATTTTGTTAACGTATACCGACTGTATGAATCGAAAGAATTGAAAAAAAAAAAAAAAAATCGCCAACTATTTAATTCGTGAAAATTATTCAATCAAAATTTTCTTATGACTCCATCGTCGTCACAATTTTTTGTTTCATTTCGTCACAGACTGCAGCATTGAAATTTATTAGTTTTTTTTTTTTTTTTTTTTATAATATTTTTTTTTTATCGATGAAACAATAACTATTTCGTCTTCGAATGAAACTCGTGAGCTTCTTAATTAATGTGTCACGTGGCACGACGACATTACGGGGTGGAGCGCGAGACCCCGCGGAATATAAAAATGCAGCGTGCGTGGTTGGGGACAAAAAAAAATATTGTAAAAAAGTTTTCAACTATCTGCCAGAAGAGATCCATATTTATGACTGATAGATGTCTCGTACGTCTCGTATAAACAGTCGTTCACGTATAGACATATTTATTAATGCGTGTGTTATATAAAAAAAAAAAAAAAAAAAAAAAAAAAGATGACACGCGAGAATGTTCGATGTTGGCACAATATACGTATTTAAAAAAAATATTTGCGAAGCTGATAGCCACTTTAAAAACTTTGTTTTAAAAACTCTGTTTTAAAAACTTTATTTTAAAAACTTTATTTTAAAAACTTTGTGTTAAAAACTTTGTTTTTAAATTATTTATCAATTTTCGTCGATTATTATATTGTATCCCTGATTTTTTGGTATATTTTTTTTCTCTGTTATGAAAAAGAGGAAAAAAAATTTGTAAAATATTTACAGGTACTCACCAACATTGGAATATTTGGAACCCGAACGACATCCAACTCAGGATTACCAACTGACATTTCAGGGACGTAGACGATGGTCCGTCTCGGTATGTAAGAAATTGTACCATTGTCGTTCCACGTCACGTTCACGTTCTCCAAATGTTCTCTGTTCGAAAAAACAACAAAAATTGTTCATTTTTTTTTCTTACTCGTTGCTCTACGAACTTGTGTCTTTAAAAAAAAAATTTCCTTTTTTTTTTTAAATTCAGTCATTACGAATTAAATTTTATCATAAATACGTGGCAATTCATTCGCTCGACTATAAATTTATTAAAATTCCATTTTCAATGATATTAAAAAACTATCATTTATTATTATTATATAAGACAATAAAATAAAAAAAAAATCGATATTTATTCAAATTTTAACAACTTTCTTAACGAGTATTCGACGATTGACATTATCTAAATTTCAATCTGTTCTCAAATTCGATTAATATCCAAAAAATCTTTAGATCCGATCTGTTTACGTAACAATCAATTTTTATTTGTCAAATATTTCCAATAAAATTAGTTGATGTCATTTTTTTTTTTTTTTTTTTTACTTGGAGAATAAAAATGTTTAAATATTTGAATATATTTTTTTTCTTTTTTCACTACCTAATGTCGAATTAATTTATATATGAAAATTATAAATTTATGAATTTAAATATCAAGTGGGGAAATAAATGCATAAAAATGCAATAATAAATAGAAAATAAATGTATGGAAAATAAACTCACTGATAAACGTAAGGACCAATTTCTTCAACCTTGAGTTTTTCATCGCCATTTAAAAATTCTTCAGGATTTGTTATATTGAAGATGTAGACTTTGATGAATATTTCGATCGGTGGTTTTTGCCATATTGTAAAAACCGTTGAATCCGGTCTCATTACAAGATTCTGTTGCAATTCAAAAGTTTATAATTATTGCACTTTGATTTTATCAGCCAAAGAGGTTTCATTCGATCGAAAAAAAGTTTGACGTCGAATGTCATAAATTATAAAATATGAGATCAGTTCGAAAAAAAAAAAAAATTAAATTAGAAAAATTGAAAAAATCATTGAAAGCGAAAAAACTGTGCAAAAGGTTATTAAAAAAAAAAAAAAAAAAAAAAAAAAAAAAAAAAAAAAAAAAAAAAAAAAAAAAAAAAACAGTTTTTTCCTGAATATTTAAAAATTAATTGCAACATTCTGTTGCAATTTCAAAAGTTAATAATTACACTTCGATTTTATCAGCCAGAGAGGTTTCATTCGATCGAAAAAAAGTTTGACGTCGAATGTCATAAATTATAAAATATGAGATCAGTTCGAAAAAAAAAACAAATTAAATTAGAAAAATTGAAAAATTCATTGAAAGCGAAAAAATAGTGGAAAAGGTTATTAAAAAAAAAAAAATAAAACAAACATTTTTTTCCCGAATATTTAAAAATTAATTTTGCATATTTATTTTTTTTTAAATTTTATTTTAAATTTTGCATATAATTATCAATTTTGATTATGATTTAAAAAAATAAAATGAAAATCATTTTAATTTGTCAGATTTTTTTAAATTGCTTTTTAATATTTTTTATCAAAAAAATATCAATGTTATAAATTTTTTTATGTTTTTATATTTGTTCACGTATACTCACGTAATCGAAAAGAAGTTTGATAGGATTTATCACGTGAACTGCGTACGCCAGAGCACTCGTAATGACTCCCACCATAAAAAGAATGATACATTCTGAAAAAAAAAAAAAAAAAAAATACCAATTAAAGTATCCAAATGATTTCCGGATCGAAAAAAAAGGTTGTGTTTCGAATGACGAATGAAAAAAATAAAAAATAAATAAAGGAACAAATTGAACATGGAATTTTTTTTTTTTACGCTCCTTATGCTCCACATTTACGAGTGCATGTCATTTTTCATAAATCGTATAAAACTTTTAAAAAATATTAAAGTCGTATGCGAATGAAATATATGATTTTTGCTCACACGACAGTGTTGATTGAAATGACAGTTTCGAAGATCAATGATTTTTTTTTTTTTTTTTTTTTTTTTTTTTGGGGTTTGGCTCATACTTCTCGGTTCGATTTTATTGACACAAATCATGCGTCAGAATGAAGATTTACGTACTTAGTGCGTAATATGTCTATTAATTTAAACGCTTTTTCCGCGAAGAAAAATGAAAAAAAAAATTGTTTGCAGTTACAACAAAGTATGAAAATGTCAAAGGCGTTTGTTATTTCCTGGAATAGAACAGATTCGAGAAGTTTCTCATTCCAGTCGCACTTTATAAAAAATTACTGTGTCAACGGAGTCAAGGAACAAAAAAATGGACGCAATTTTTTTTTTTCTTCTCTTCTTCGCGTTCAATACATTTCCTTTTCTCACAACGAACGTTTTTTTTTTGTTTTTTTCTTTTTTAATCATCTGAGTGTAAAAAAGGCTCGAAAAATGTGAAAAAATTCAAATTTCTTTCTGTTTTTTTTTTTTTTTCGTTTCAGGAAGATTTATTTTATTTTTTTACTTTTTTAATTGAAATTCACTACGCAATTACTTTTCGTTGAACAGACGTGCGATCTTTTTTTTTCCAAAGGAATTCGATTCTGTCCTGATTATGAAGAGGAAATAAAAGTCTTACAGCACAAATTGTCGGACAAAAATTTTATCAATTGAGCCTTAAAATTTGTCTTTTATTCGACGTGCATATTGAACTTTTTTCAAATTGCAATTCCAGTGTCGAAATATGTGTTTCGTGTTGTTAGAGTTTTTTTTAATTAATTTTTTTTATTTTTTATTTTTTTTATTCGGTTCTGCGATTCTGGCAATAACAAATACCAAGTTTTTTGATTCTAGATGTTCCCTGGAACTTTCATGAATGTAAATAAAATATGAACAGTAATTATTTGTTAGTTGCACGAATACGAAATACAAAAAAATTGTAAAGTTTCGTAAATTTTCATGAAAAAATGGATTTTCTGCTCAACTACGAGGAAAATAATAATGACAATTTTTTTGCATACTCAGTACACTTGAATAAATTTTACAGAATTTTTTCAAAATTTTTCATACGGTAGTTTTTGTTTAAAAAAATAAAATAAAATAAAATAAACAATTAATTTAAAATTTCTGAATTTCGAGTTCAAATTATTCGTAAGCAACGAAACCAAAAACCCCTGGATACCAAAAGTTTCAAGTTAATATTATTAACACAATTGTACAAACAATTAATTGTGTACAAAACAAAATATTTTTATACATATATTTTGTTGTTTGGGTTTGATAGAAAAGTGATTAATTTTTATTGCGTGACTGGAAGGTATGCAAATTGCACAACTTCGGTGGGTAAATGTTTTTTTTTTACTTTTTTATTATTTGTTTCTTTAATCTTCTAAATATTATTAAAATACTTCCTGCTCTACGAGGACAATTTAAAGTGAATATTTCCAACGATGAGGTGAAAGTCCAGATTACGAGTTGGGAGTAAATGCATCATTGAGAGGTGGGTTAAAAAAAAAAAAAAAAAAATTCAACACACAATATTTCACGCCTACCTCAATGTTGTTTACCTTACGAAAGACTAACGGAACATTTTTATTTGTTTGTTTCATTTCGATTGAATTTAAATGACATTTGTTTCTTGTCTGCACCGAGTTCGAATTTATAACAAAAATAAAAGAAGGATTTTAAGTCTCGTTCAGAATTCCGAATTATCCTAGTCTCAAAGTCCGAGGGTTTTCATCAAAAACAACACTTTTATTGGCCATTAATTACATGTGGAATTTTATGCAATATTTTCCTGCCAAAGCTAATTATAAAAAAATTATGTTGTAACGGGTCTTGGATAAATAAATAAATAAATAAATAAATAAATAAATAAATAAATAAATAAATAAATAAATAAGTAAATAAATAAATAATAAATAAATAAATAAATAAATAAATAAATAAATAAATAAATAAATAAATAAGTAAATAAATAAATAAATAAATAAATAAATAAATAAATAAATAAATAAATAGTGAGCCATTGAAATCTTTCGAACCTAAAAACAGAGAGACGTCATAAAACTAAATGGTTTGAGCATTTGGTACAAAATTTATATCGAAAAGAATCACATCGACAATTTTTCGTTAGAAAAAAAAAAAAAATAAGGTTTAAGTCCATATCAATAAATATAACGAGTCAGAATCGATGATTACGTACGAGAAAAGATCGTTTACTCGATTGCATAATTTACGTGGATAATATTTTGGAGATAATTGGTAAATTGATTGAGTCGCATGCCCACGTACCAGGGATAGTCAATACTTGACAATTTTCCGCCTTAAAAATGTAAGAGAGTGTTGATGAGGCGAGATATTCACCGCTATGAAAATTATCGTGATTGAGTGGGTAACGAGTATTGGTAACTGATGATATAGTCAAGTCCATTGACCGTCCATTGTCTATCTCGACGGAGGCTAATGATAATCGAGATTGAGTTATAACTGTAACTACATAAGCAGCGAATAGCACGCACGAGCCTCTCTGCCATCGTCATTCTTTTTATATCTATGATTGTGTTTCTATGATTACGATTTCTTTTATTTCCACAATTTTTATCTTCTTTTCTTATATTTTCTTCTCTTCTCTTCTCTTTTCTTTTCTTTTTTTTCTCTTTTCTTCTCTTCTCTTTTCTTTTCTTCTCTTCTCTTTTCTTCTTTTTTCTTCTTTTCTTCTCTTTTTTTTTCTTCTCTTTTCTTTTCTTTTCTCTTCTTTTCTTTTCTTCTCTTTTCTCCTTTTTTCTTCTCTTCTCTTTTCTTTTCTTTTCTTTTCTCTTCTCGTCGTCTCTTCTCTTTTCTTCTTTTTTCTTCCCTTTTCTTCTCTTCTCTTTTCTTTCCTTTTCTTTTATTTCTCTTTTCTTCTCTTCTCTTCCTTTCTTTTATCATCCTTTTTCTTCCTTTCCCTTTTTTTCCCCTTTCTTCCCTTCTCTTCTACTCTCATCTTTTCTCTTATCTTCTTTTTTCTTCTTTTCTCTTTTCTTTTCTTCTCTTTTTTCTTTTATATAAATTTTTGCACGTAAATACTACCAGACGAATTTTGATGATTCCTTCATAAAAATGAAGCTTATGAATCTTAGAATAAAAAATGCAGGTGCAGTAAAACATAGCGACTCGTATTAAAATGTTTTTCGATTTACATGCGTAAATATTGAATCCATAAAAAGGGGAATACCTGATCGTAATAAAATCTCAGTTTCGCCTTATTCCATATTCGTAAATAGTTTTGTACTTAAAAAGACGTCAACCGCTGACGAGTTTTTTGCGAATAAGAGTTTATGGTCTAGGTTACAATAATTTATTCGTTTAAATAATGCTGTCGTTATTATGGTACAGTCGTAACCAGAAAAGAACGAGAAAACGATCGTTAAGTACACAAGAACGATATAAAACGTCTGCTATGCAAATGCATGCAATTAATACGGACAGAAAGACAGAGAAATAAAAAGAACGAGAGCGAATGAAGGAACTAATAAATAATAAATTTTACTCCAGTACAAAAATTCACGATGAAAGTCACAATAAAAAAATTTTTTTACATTTTATAAACGAATTGACAAAAAAAATCGATAAAAAAAGAAAAGAAAGTTGAATAAATATCGTGGAAAAAAATTCAAGAAACAATATATACAAAGATTTATAATTATTGTGAAGAAAACAACGAAGAAGAGAGAAAGAGAAAAAGAGAGAAAGATTCATTGTTATTGATTATTAATTTATTATGCCTCGCCAGAAACAGAAAAGAAAACCAACAAGATAGAATACAATAAAATAAAATAAAACAATAAGTAAATAGATAATGAATAAATAAATAAATAAATAAATAAATAAATAAATAAATAAATAAATAAACAAATAAATAAATAAATAAATAAATAAACAAATAAATAAATAATCAAAGAGAGAAAGGGAAAGAAAAAAGAGAGAAAGAGAGAGAGAAAGAGAAAGAGAGAGAAAGAGAGAAAGAGAGAGAGAGAGAGAGTAATTGATCGCATAATGGTCCATAGCGGATAAGAAGGAACAGATTGACGGTCACCAACCGGCAGAATGTGCCGGTAGTTTGCCTTGACTCAGATAAATGCGTAAGAAAAGTACTGACGGTCAATCGGTCAGTCGTTCATTTGTGTACGAAATCTTGTAGTTTTTCGAACGAAATTTCTCATCAAATTTTTTTTATTTTTCGATATAAAATGTTTCATTACTGACCGACGAATAATTGCATATCAAAAATACTGAAATTTATTGAGTATTTTTATGAATTTTTACGAGAATTTTTGCCTTGAATTTATTTTTGTTGATCGAACATAAAAGTGTAGATAGTAATTTATATTTGAAGGGTAATTTGGACAATTTTCTACATTTATGATTTACATTCAAGGTGAAAATCTCTTTGCCCCCTCAGAGAGAATTGCCATCATGATGTTGCACCAAACGACGATCGTAAAAGAGAATGAAACCTTCGATGCTCAAAAGATCAATAAAATCACAGAGTAATTGGTACTTGTAGTAAAAAAAAAAAAAAAAAAAAAAAAAATCGAAATTTGCTTCAATGCAAAAAAGTACACTTTTACGTACTTAATAAATAATTCCATTAAATTTGAAATTTTTGAAATTTTTTTGGAATTTTTAATCGTTGAAATTTTTTATGCGTCATCACTTCAATTAAACAATTGTTTTGTTGACTTAAAATATGTTTAAAATAAGATACAAAAAAAAGGAAGAAAAAAAAAAAGTAGTACGAGGCTGAAGTATGAAATGTCATCTTGTTATGTATTCTTCATTATTAAAGTCTTCGATTCTTTCATTATTCCTGCAAATTATTATATTAAAGACCTTCAAAGAAGTCGTCCAAGTCCAACGATATAGTTTCAATGTCGAGGAGATGAATATCGTCGATGCATGAGTACAAGGACTTAATATTGCATAAAGAAAATTTTCCTCAAAGCTCCAAGTCCTCCAGGTATTTTAATTGCATCACATAAGCTAATAGTGTGCTAATGAAATGATCTTTTTTTTTCGTCTATAAATGTATGCAAAAATCATTGTAATTAACAAGGATATAATTACATTATTTCTCTGACAAATTTATTATCAAAAGCCATCAATCATGCACTTTTGTTTTTTTAATCTCTCGCTCAATGCAATCAGCAGGTCATTTTATTTGCGTGAAACTGTCTTTCAAATTAATTACATTTTATTTTATTAATTTTATTAAACTATTTACTGAAAAACATTTTCGTAATTTTTACTACAAAGTGAACTCGAAATTTTAGTTTCGACAATTAATTTTATTTAATTTTATGTATTTAATTATTTAAATTATTATTTCTAATAAATTGTCGACAGTTTCAATTATTTTTTTTTTCAAATTTTCACTTAATTATTATTTATTTATTATTTCTACTAAATTTTTTGACAGTTTCGATGTTTTTTTTTTTTCATATTTTAACAGCAAATTCTATTTCCAATGGAACTTTTTTTCCCATGACGTCAGATATGGGCAGAAACGATGATTCTGCGTATGGAGGAAATATTGGAAAAAACATTGGAATATAAAACCAACTTGAGTTCATTTCTTCGAATTTATTTCGTCAGGATGAGGTCACAACACTCGACAAAAGTGTCAACAATGCTCAAAATTGAGAAATTTTCTGAGCAAAACTAATCGAACATGTTAATCGTTTATTTAAGGACTTAATCTCTGGAATATATTTTTATAAGTCGAATGTTGTGAAAACAAAAAAAAAATAAGGAATTTGCAGAAGACACGACGATCATTCCTCCAACTTCCTCCAAACATTAGAACTCGTCTCTCAAAACGTAAATTAATCATTTTCGTGGAGAGTATGAATGTGTCAAATTTCCAAATTCGTAAGTTTGTTAAAAAAAATTATTTTTTATCAAAATGATCGAGAAAAAATCGCGATTGAATAAAAACCTTAAGATTCTCTAGATGTCTGACCACATCAGTACATTTCTACTGATAATAATTTTAAAGATATCGTAAAAAATCTGAAACCCAATAAATTTCATACGAAAAAGACAAAATAAACTTTTATTCTTATTTTATTTTTAATTTTATTTTTATTTTTCTTTTTAATTTGATTTTTAATTTTATTTTTAATTTGATTTTCAATTTTATTTTTAATTTTATTTATAATTTCATTTTTCATTTTATTTTTCATTTTATTTAAAATTTTATTTTTCATTTTATTTCAAATTTTGTTTTTAATTTAATTTTTAATTTAATTTTTAATTTAATTTTTAATTTAATTTTTAATTTAATTTTTAATTTTGATTTTTTATTATAAAGAAAAAATGAACGTCAAGGAAATTTTTTAAATGACAAAATATTGTTTCAGTGGAATTTGGAGTTGGATTTAATACGATGTCGTGTCAATTCAAATTAATTTGTAAATTGATGGACCATAAAAACTCGATTACGATGATTTTTTAATGATCTTTTGATATTGTTTTGATTGATACATGTCAATGGGGTATTAAACGATCGGACAAACATGAACGACGAGGTAAGTTTATATCGTAACCTCGTTAATGACCGAGACACCGATAGAGAGTCTGTCTCGAGGTGGGAGTCGATACATTCAAGCGCTCGTTTCAATCGAATGCTATATAATTCTTGACATTATCTCTTGTTTCTTTTTAATTAGTGGTTATATGCCGATGTCCGTTTATCATATAAATCCTGGACTCTTATCCTCAATCGAATTCTATTATGTATTGAATTAAAAAAAAAAAAAAAAAAAAAAAAAAAAAAAAAAAAAAAAAAAATAGATCAAGAGAGAAGTATGTCAATGATCAGAAATTTGCTATTCTCATGGAACACGTTTATTTTGACCTTTAAACACCATTGAAAAGTGACATCTGTTGATAATTGTCTTATTATCGTACAATCGTATATTATCAAAGAAAATTATTTTTATTGCACAATTTTTTAAACACTTCCATAACGATTTTTGAAAAATTTGATGAAACTCATATCTATATGATTTTTTAATTTTTTAAATTTAATAATCATTTCGAGAAAAATGTCTAAATAACAAAAGAAAAAAAATAATTCTTCCACATTTCCTACTAACTTTGATCCTCTTGCTACCATATCTCGACGAATAAAAATCTGATTATTTTACATACTTTTTCTTCCCTACTTTATAAGCTTCAATTATTCATTTTAAAGAGAATTATTTTCTCATTAATTACGAGAATGGAAGAAGGATTTTATTAACGTTGGATCTTATCACCCAATGAAAACGTCTTTGCTAATCATTTCACAAAAAACGTTCATTCAACATATTATTTAATTTGTTTATAAAATTCTTGCCCATTCAACAACGTTATGGTGTTTGTTTCTTTTTATTTTTATTTTTTTTGCATTTTTAACGTAGTGAACATTTTTTTTTGCTTCAATTATTGAAAATGTTGTGAAAATATTTTAAATATTAAATCGATGTCAAAATGATCGAAATGTTCATTATTTTTTTCTTTTTGTTTTGTTTAAATAATTAAATTGTTACAATGAAAAATTATTAAAAAAAAAAAAAAAAAATAGTCTGGAATTTTTTGTTCGCGAGAAAAGAAAGAAAAAGTTATGGACCCATGTCGTTGTTCAGGTTTGAACATTTTTTTTCTTACGTGATACAGTTCCCTACAGATGCTAATTAAAATAACCAACGAACAAAAAAAAAACAAAGTTTCACTGCGTAACATATATAATTCGACATTGACCCTAATTACTCACATTTCACTTTCCGTTTCATGGACTTGTGAGATTGCGCGATGGACGCACCTCAGAGGTATTTCGATTCTTATTTTCCCTCCCTTTTTATTTTTTCGCCTCAATTAATAGTGTCATCGACGAATTCTTGTGAAAGTCAGATCCAGAACTTTTTCGCCTGCAGGTAAATTCGACCAAAATTTGACTCCAAAATGGGGCATGGTTCATAATTTTTTTTATGGCGTTGTTTGAGTTCAGAAACCAAATGGGCTCATTTTTTTTCTCCTCGTCACAAAAGTACTTTTTGTAGATAAATTTTCCGCTGGAAACGAAAATCTGTTTCTTTTTTTTTCGAACCGAAGAACTCTTTTTTAAATCAGTTTTTTTTTAAACTTCATGGCCTCGCAACAGTCACGTTAAAAATATAATTCTAGAGTCAATTTTCGAAAAATTTCATTTTAATTGCGAAATAATTGAAAAATATATATATATTTTTTTTTATATTTTATAAAAATGGAAAAACATCCTGAACTTTTGGCAAAAATGTCGAACATGAAGTTCAATTCCCTGTATCTCCGAAACTGGAAGATGAAATTTCTCGATTTTTCAAAATCCAAACTTCGTCACATGTTTCTCTGAATTTGAAAAAAATTTGAAAAAAAAAAAAACAAAATCTGTAGAAAAGTTTACATTTCGATTAAGATTTTATTATTAATTTTTTTTTTCGTTGCAATGCAACGAAGCAATATTTTCGAATGTTACATTTTGAATGTATATAAAATTGTTTACGATTCTCCCTTTTTTGTTAAAAATGACGTTTGCACCCTTTAAGCACATTCAGATTTATTTGATCGAAAAATATGGATTTCAGCCTAAAAATTGTGTTCTAAATATACGAGATTAAAGTTTCAGGATGAAAAACAAAAAAAAAATGATTTTCCATCAAGAGATCTCTTATCACTAAAATAGATAATTGTCCAGACTTCGTAATATTCTCATTGCTAATTGGTCTGGAAGTTATAAAAAAAAAAAAAAAAAAAAAATAATAAAAAACAAAAAACGACTGAAAGATGGTCAAAGTTCAAGAGTCGTTTGTGCGGTGATGCTTTGCTTCATATAAATCATAAGGTAAAATTCCTTTTCCGTTTGTGTGTTCCGCATAAGAGATGAAGAAACACATGCACACAAAACATCCTCCTGTCACAATGACATTAGCATTAATCGTTTTGGTTAGAAAAAATTCTTTAACATACACGATCATCCGCTGTATGCCAAGAGACGTGACGTACTAACAAAAACGCTTTTAACATAAAACTCGCAAAGATGAAATATATTACTTGCGCAAAAGCGACATTTTTTTCTACAACAATCTATAATTTACCGACCATTTGTACCAATAACATTATCCTTTAACATTCTGTTTCTTAAACAAACACACACGCACACACAGAGAGACAGAGAGAGAGAGAGAGAGAGAGAGAGGGGGGGGGGGCACAGAACACACACACACACAATAATTAAAATTAAGTCATATGTTTAAAGATATCGTGTATCTTCTCATGTTACACTTTCATATAATTATCCACTTATCGATGACTCGTAAGATATTTCGTTCAAGAATGACAATCAATCACTCAATCAAAGAAGAAAAATAATATAAACACCAAGTCCATAAATATACTTTTACGATGACATGTTGATTTTTTAATACTCAATTGAATGTTGGTGTGACAATGTTCTATCGACAATACAATGTTTCATGACCATACACTTTTCCTTGCTTTACGATTTACTTGAAATTTCGTACTCGAAGGATTATGGGATTTCAGGATTACGAATCTAAACGAAATATTTGAAAATTCAAAATTAAGGATGTTGCATGCAAAATTTTCTGAATGAATAGCTTTTAGCTATTTAATGTAAACGAAGGCTTTTTTTTTTTTAATGCATTTTTATCGGTTTAAATGCAATTTTTTATTAAACGAACTTTAAGAATAATTTAAAGTGAATTTTTTAAATGATTTTTTAACGTTTTTCCGTAAAATGATTTTTCTCCTATTCACAGATTACGAAAGAAAAATATTTTGACACATTCGAATATATACATTTTTGTATCCTTATGCAATGAAAATTATTCAGATTTTTCGTTGAGATTGAATCTTTGAACGATTGTATAACTTTTTGGAATTGTGGAATTATTGGCTGCACTCTCGCGAGACGACATGGAACCAGAATATAAAACATCCGATGCTCGTCGAAGATTAAGAAAATAACAGTAGAAAGGAATCGTCGTCTCGTAATCATTGAGCAATCGTCCCAAATAAACCGGCTACGAATTTATTATTCGGTTTGTTGTTGCCGATCAATACGCTATCGATATCCGCAACATTTATTACAATAACTAATGAATTATTTATGGAGCATCTACTTTTGTTGCAATAATATAAAAATTATGGGAACGTATTAAAATGATAAAATTTGTTCAATTATTTTATCAATTATTGTAAATTATAATTGGCTTTTAAGTTATTGAATTTTTATCATTACTTAGTTCAATTATTATATCGTTTTAAAAAAAAATTTTTTGAAATTGATTTCCACCAATTGATACATTTTATTATTCACGATTTTTTAAATAAATTGTTCATTATATATTATTTTATAATATGATTAAAAAAATTAAAAATTTATGGGAATCTATGGGAACGTATTAAAATAATTTATTTTGTTCAATTATTTTATTAATTACAATAAATAATAATTGCATTTTTGAGTGATTGATCTTTTATGATTATTTCATTTAATTATTACATTTTTATTAATTTTTAAAAATTGATTTCCACCAATTGATACATTTTATTATCGACGATTCGTAAAATTGATTGTTCATTATTTAACAATTTGTAATATGATTAATAACGATAATGAGTTTACAAATTTATTGGAAATTATGGAATCGTATTAAAATGATTTAATTTGTTCAATTATTTTATTAATTACAATGAATAATAATTACATTTTTAAGTGATTGAATTTTAATGATTACTTCATTCAATTTTTTTTAAATTAATTTCCACCAATTGACACATTTTATTATTTCACGATTTCTCAAATTAATTGTTCATTATTTATCTTTTTGTAATCTGATTAAAAAATACAATCAGGTTAAAAATTTATGGGGAAATTCTGGGAACGTATAAAAATGATTTAATTTGTTCAATTATTTCATTAATTACAATAAATAATAATTGCGTTTCAGATTAGTGAATTTTTATAATTACTTCATTTAATTATTATATAGTTTTTCAATTTTTTTATTTTTTTTTTTCATTGATTTCCACCAATTAATACATTTTATTATTCACGATTTCTCAAATAAATTGTGCACTATTTATCATTTTTTAATCTGATTAAAAAAGCATAATGACTTCACAAATTTATGTTGAATGTCATTATTCTTTTCTGCTAATATCGTTCGCAACGAATTCTTATGAATAAAGCGTTTCATTATAGTTTTCATGACATTGCAGGGTAAACGAAAAAAAAAGAAAAAAAATTATTTCCAATCGTGATCAGTGCGTGATTACTCACTTTTGAACTGTTGTAGTTGACCCGAGGTTTTCATGGCTGTGACCCGGTTCCCGCTCTTGAGATCAGCCTCTCAAACCCTCATCCAGCACCTTGATCTCGAGGTCCTTCAACGAATAAAAATTTAAAATTTCTAATATCAGTGTTTTGTTCAAAATATCAAATTCAAACATCGAGTGCGAAAAAAAAAAATACAAAAAAAATTACCACGCCATTAAAAGGTTATTCGATTTTTAATCGGTATGAAAATAATTTGTTGCAAAATAAAAAATTAACAATAAACCATTTTTAATATTCCATTTTTTATATTTCTGAATATTTTTAATCTCTCGTGAAGTGAATTTAATTGTGTGAGGTTTCAAGATTCTTCAATATTTTAATTAAAAAAATGCAAATGTTATCAGTTTCTCGGTATTTTATTATAATTTCATTTTCATGCTTGTGTCGACGAATATTTTTCTTCTCATTCGACAAGATTTCATATAAATAAAATCCTAATTGTTTTTTTAATTTAATTCAAAAACATTTCTATTTGTTTCAATAAAAAATGTGCAAATGTATAAAATCGTAAATTTTTCTACCCTCACGAGGCTACAGAGCCATAAAAATATTACAAAATAATAATAGAATTAAATGTGGTATAAAAAATGTTATAAATATTATTTTTTATTCGACTTCACAATCGTTCAATTAGTCGAAACTTTTTTTTTTTAATTGAAAATTGAACAAAAAAAAAATAGGATTTTCATTGATCAGAAAATTGTATAAAAATATTGAAATCGAAGAAAATAATTTCGTGCTGTCAACGAGAGAGTTCTCAAGGAAAAAAGGAAAAAAAATTTATTTAACCAGGTCCAAATCGAATCGACAATATTTTTTTTTTTTTTTCCGAGTCTGTGTCTTCGATCTCGAGCATCAACGACCCACACACTATGCCACCGAGTTTTTAATACTTTAGAGAATACGATTTTTCTCTTGACAAATATTATAACTTTGAAACGCTATTAGCAACTATTCGTTCGATGTTCATAGTCGACAAGGGACTTTATCTTTTTTCGCTTTCCCCTCTTTTTTTTTTTTTCAATATATATAAAAAAAAGAAAAAAAAAACGTTGTGTAGGAAAAAGTTTTTTTGTTCTCAGTCACAGTGCACAGTTATCCCTCCACGTGTCACTTCGTCAGATAACGAAATCGAATAATTGAAAAAATCACGTCAAATATCCTCATCGAGAAATATCGAAAGTTCTCGAGTACACACAATTTTAAAAATTTTTTTGTTTTTTTTTTTTTTTTTTACATAGTTAATCAAATTATTTGAATAAAAAGTTTTTTTTTGAAATTTTTTTTTATGACTGTAAATTTCCTCTTCTTCTTCAATAACTAATTATTTGAAATCATAAAAATTGTTGGAAAAAAGACTCGCGTTAATATTTAAAAAAATCAGCACAAGACTCGATCGTTTTTAATCGCATTTGACGATGTTTTTTTTTTTTTTCGTATTTAACGGGCAGAGGATAATTACACTGGTAAGAAAAACTATTAAAGAATCAAAAAACGAAAAATTAAATCGCTGATGCAGGCATCGGAGTTTATAGCGGTCATTAATATTTTTTTTTTCTTCAAGTCGTTCGTAGATAGTGTGTCTTCTGGGATTGCAGCTCGCAAAATATTTTCGTACAAGCGCAGTTTATGTATTTACGCAGATATATATCGGAGCATGTTTATTTTATTGTTGATTCGTAATGAAGATTTTATTGGATGTGATTAAAATGCACTACGATAAATTTATTACAAGAATAATAATAATAATAATAATAATAAATATTTTCAAACGACTGTAAATTATTGCAGTAGAAAATCATCAAATTATTTTTTGTATGCAATTTAATTGTTGAATAAAAAAAAATTAATTGGTTTTTTTTTAAATTAAATAAAAATGTTAAATTAAAAATAAATTAATTTCTTCGTTTCTCAATGGTTTAATCTATACTTAAATTTTCAGGGTCACGATCAGACCCATACAAACATCTATCAAATGTTTACATCGATAAACGGAGTATATTATTTAAAAAAAAAAAAAAATTAAGTTATCTGCTCGAGCCAAACGAGCATAAATTAATGACATTAAGTAACAATATTATTCTGATAAATCGTATTCCTGCAATGACTTTTAACCTCTATTCCGAAGTCTCAATTAGTTCAAAGAAGTAATAAACACAAGAGAAATCGATTTAATTGTCAATATTTATAGCATTTTGTTAAAATATTCCTTTTTTTTTGTTGATATAAAATATAATTTTGTAAATTTCTTAAATTATTTGCAAGTTATTAAAAAACGATAAAAATCTGTATCAAACAGCGATTTTGACAAATTTTTTTTTTTTTTTTTTTTTTTTTTTTTTTTTAATCTTTGGATTTAATTGAAAAATGCGTGAGTTGATGAAACAAGTAGACGATTTAATCGCAATATTTTTCTACTATTCCGTACACGAGCAATTCATTTTTGTCCAATTATTTCTGCACATCATTTTTTTTTTTTTTTTTACGTTGTTAGAGTTCAAGTTTAATAATAAAACAGTAAATAATAATAAATATATATTTATTACGCAATTGATCGCTCGGATTGACGGACATTTTATCCTGAGGCAAACTCTCGTGCGGGTGCTCGTTTCACAAGCAGAAAGATTTATTATTTACTCATTTGTCGAAACAATTATGCATTAATCGCTTGTCGACAGATCGATCAAAACCAGAGAGCACTTTAACTATTTATCGATTTTATAGACGTTTCTGGTACGTTAACACGATATTATAATTTAATTAATTAATTAATTAATAGATTTTACCATCGAACATCACATAAGTACGCTCATCTGCTCGTTTTCTGTTTTCAGTGTCAACTTCTTTGAGTCAAAGTAGAATTTTTGCGGTTTTACCGATTTTTTTTTAGTTTTTTAATCATCAAAGTACAATTTTTAAGGTTCTATCGATTTTTTTGTAGTTTTTTAATCATCAAAGTAGAATTTTCGAGATTTTATCGATTTTTTTGGAGTTTTTTAATCATCAAAGTACAATTTTTAAGGTTTTATCGATTTTTTTGGAGTTTTTGAATCATCAAAGTAGAATTTTCGAGGTTTTATCGATTTTTTTGGAGTTTTTGAATCATCAAAATACAATTTTTAAGGTTTTACCGATTTTTCTGTAGTTTTTTAATCATCAAAGTACAATTTTTAAGGTTTTATCGATTTTTTTGTAGTTTTTTAATCATCAAAGTAGAATTTTCGAGGTTTTATCGATTTTTTTGGAGTTTTTGAATCATCAAAGTACAATTTCTAAGGTTTTATCGATTTTTTTGGAGTTTTTAATCATTAAAGTACAATTTTCGAGGTTTTATCGATTTTTTTTTTAATTTTCAAATCATCAAACAACCATTTTAACAAAAAAATACCAATATTTTTAATTTTTAATTTCCCAAAATTTCTGTGACATTTGGAAATGTAATTTAAAAAAATACATGCACAGTCAGTATTTGTTAATGGCCTAAATGCCACATATAAATAAATAGTCGAATTTTCTATACTTTGTCATGAAAAAGAAAAATCATCTAGAGAAAAAAAAAAAAACGGTAAATATTCAGAAGTGCCTGTGATGTAATCAACAACTTCATGGGGAAAAAAAAAATTTCCCGCCGTTTTTGGGAAAAGCCGCACTTCTGAATATTTACCATTTTCTTCTCAAACTCAAGACATTTGAGAGAATTTTACAAAATTTAAACAAAACTTTTCATACAGTTGTTTTTGTGTCAAAAAATAAAGAAATATTCAATTTCGAATTTCTACGTTTTAATTTCAAATTCGTAATCAGTGAGTCCAAAAAAAAAACCCCGAGTATCAATTTTCGGATTTATCGCACAGAAGAAAAATTGTCGCATTAAAAAAATATCCCAAAGTTTTGACATTTAATAGCCAATCAAATAAACTGATAACTATAATTAATAATCAAAATTTTGTACGACCAAAAAAAAAGCCCAAGAAATAATTTTCAATAAATTCTAACTGTTATCGTAATTATTACTAAAATCAAAAAAATAATAAAATTTTATTTGCTTAAATAAATATTAATATAATAATAGATTATTAATAATTAACAAATAAATAAATAAAATCGTCAAATTTTTCAAATTATTTATTATAAAAAGTCATTGAAAATTTCAATTATGCATATTATTATATTGTGAAAAAGTAAATCGTTGTAAAGAGATCAAAACATCAACGGTTCGATGTACTTTCGATCCACTTTCCCCGTGTCAGTGTTATACCGGTTATGTGATATTTGTGATAGTTCACTTGTCAGTATTTCATGGTAACTTGCCCATGGATTATCCTATGCTCGTGCTCTTGGTTTCAAAATTATTTAACAAAAATATTAATTGTCACGTGTTTAAAAAAAAAAAAATAAAAGGCCTCAAGTTAAAATTAATTTGTTTAAAAAGAAGACAGAACAAAAAGTTAAACCCAATTAAATGATTTATAATAAAAACGTCAGACTTAGCAGTTTTTTTTTTCCATTTCATTATTTAACGAAAATATTAATTGGCACGTGTTTAATAAAAGTTTTGAGTCAAAACGGTTAAAAAGAAGATAAAAAAAAAGTTAAACCCAATTAAATGATTTATAATCAAAACGTCAGAGTTTGCATTTTTTTTTCATTTCATTTCATTATTTAACGAGAGTATGAATTGGCACGTGTTTGAAAAAAGAAGTTTTGAGTCCAAGTTAATTCGTTTAAAAAGAGAGCAAAAAATGCCAAAACCAATTAAACGATTTATAATTTTTAAAATCAGGTTTTGAAGATTTTTTTTTTCAATTTAGCATATAATAATTTTTTTTTTAATTTCGAATCCAGGAAATGATTTTTCAGTTGAAAATTTCTCGAATTTAATTAAAATTAATTAATTTTCAAAAAAAAAAAAAAAAAACACTCTTATTTGAGAGTTTTTAATATAACAGTGTAAAGAAAATATCGATAACGTGCGATTAATGTCAAGTGTAAAACTCGACGAATTATTAAAGATAAATATGAAGAAAATAATAACTAAATAAATCAGAAGAGACTTAAGTAATAAATACAATAAAATGTTCATTATCGCAATAAAAAAAATATTAAAAAATCATACCTATAAGTGGACTCCAGCCACGAAAGGGTTCCAAATAACAAAACAAGTGAGAAAAGAAAACAAAAAATCTGGAAGATCCCAGCACCGAATAGTGATTTGCAGAAGAATCGATGGTTCGATGTTGAAGATAAAAATCTTGATTTTTCGTAGCACCAGAGTTCTCGTTTAAATATAATAAAAATTTGGAACAGAAATCACTGCACTGTAATCCTCGGAAAAAATATTCAGGGTCCGTTAGAGGAAAAGAGTATGAAATAAAAAAATCAGCACTTTTGTCTATAAATAAATGGAAGAAAAAATCGATTTATTTTTTTGCCTTCGTTAAAAGTAAATTTTTAATAATAAAAAATGGAAATTTTTTTAAGAAATAAATTCGAATAAATATTAAAATGAATGTTGATTTTGTTGCTGGATTTAAAAACAAAAAATTTCTAATGATTTATCGGTTTTTGAAATAATTATTTAATAAAATAACAAACACCAGGAACAATAATTAATATCGTCGACTCAAACGTTACTGATGGGCACGACTACGAGTTTCGATATTTAAGTGGACTTTAGGAGCCTGTGTCGATGAGACTGTTAGCTTTATACTATCGGTGGTAGGGTAACCCCAGCGACCCTTTCCTACCACTCTCGATCCTCGGGGCCTGTACCATTGCTTCGTTCTCCTCATTCGTGTCCACACTACTTCTTTCCATCGTTGCACACGTTATGGTCCAATGATTTGTCCTATCGTTCCCTCTCTCTCCCTCTTTCTTTCTCTTTTTTTCGCGCCTCTTTATTCACAAAGTTTTAACGTTTACCTGCAGGATGATTACGACAACGAAAAACTACCACGTGCTACAGGTATCTTTTGGTGACTCAATTTTTCAAAAAATTGAAAAAAAAAAAAAAAATTTAATAAAATTAAGGTAATTCTATCGTTATATCGTTTTCTTAAGATTTTGTTGAAAATTTCGATAAATCTTCTTCAATGTCATATGCACGTGTGTAATAAATTTTAGAAGCTTTCACCAAGCGGAAGTTCAGATATTTATTGGTAAAAATCACAATTTTCGATAGTCTCTCATAAGAGCTCGTGTTAAAAGTTACATTTTCATCAATAAATATTTTCGCTCCTACATGGCGAAGCCTTCTAAAACTTTGCATACATTTTAATGCAACATCGAAGAAGTTACATTTAGTTTTTCAAAAAAATCTAAAGAAAAAAAATGTTGGCAATTTTTGTAATTATACAGCAAGTACTTATTACCTTGGATGATCTTGAATTTGGAGTATGTTGTTCTTCAGCCAATTTACAACAACATTTCTTTATTAACTTATGCCCGCAAACCATTTTGTATGTGAGAAAAACTAAAAAACAATTTTTCGATATGAATGTCACGACCTTAAAGTCGTGTTTCTTATGCCATTTGATAAAAAAAAAAAAAAAAAAAATGATTTAAGAAGTTTTTTTTTCATTGTTTTTGCATATTTTTGAAAAAATTTGTGTTCGAACACAAAGCAGCCAAATGTGCAGTGTGTTTTCCCGAAATCTGGAAAAAAATCCACCGACTTAATTGACTGAACGATCAGCGATTGATACGCGAGCCGATGTATGGCTAAGCGGTCACCCAACCAAGTACTGATCTAACTCGAGGTTGCTTAACTTTGTGATCGCGCCGGAGCCATACACCGCGAGCGCGCACCTCTCGCTGGAGGTGACTAAATAAATTGATATAAATTAGCCTTTGTTTGAAGGAGTGAAATATGACGCATAGTAATTTTTTTTTTTTTTTTTTTTTTTTTCGAATTGACACTGCTTGCATATTGTATGGAAAACAGTAAAATTTGACGTCAACTGAAGTTTTTGTACTACGTCAATGTATCAACTGTTAATAACGTTGACACATTTTAACTTAATTTTATAGCATCGATTTCATAGATTTTATTTTTAATTACTCTTCAATGATGTTTAGTAAGTCTCGAATATTTTTTAATTAATTGATTCTTCTAAATATAATCGACATATGTGTAAATAAAAAAAAAAATAAAAAAAAAAAAATTGATACCGTTTTTCAATGTGTTTTACTCTCGGTCACAACTTAATCGAAGCATGAAATTCATTATTGCAAAATTAACATAAATTAAAAAAGATCTCGAACTAGTTCAGAGACAGTGGTGTCGATCCAAAGTGTTTCCATCCAAATCATCTTCAAGTCAATGAGTCAATCGAACTGATTCCATTACAAAATCAGCCTAAATTAAAACCAATTAATAATATCAATGTCAAAATGTTCACTTTCGTAAATTTTTGACAAGGCGTTATCGATGGGAAGAAAAATGATCACGAGACCATGCAAAAAAAAAGAAAAAAAAAATGAGTAAAAATCAGTCAAAATTTTTTTCGTTCCAATCGTACGAAGAATCAAAGTTTTCAGTAACTCTATCAAAAAATTCGATGTTTTATTTTTCAAATTATTATGATGCACAGACATTGTGGAACATTTATAATAAAGTGTATTTTTGATTTTTGTGAAATAAAAACCAACCAAAGGGTTGATGATTACCTGCGGGTGAAGTAACCGTCGGATCAAATTGACCCAGTGTGTCAAACTTCTGCAAAAATTGAAATCTCACTCGACTTCTGTCAACGAATGAAGTACCCTCCGGGTCAAATTGACCCAGTGTGTCAAACTTCTGCAAAAACTGAAATCTCACTCGACTTCTGTCAACGGATGAAGTACCCTCCGGGTCAAATTGACCCAGTGTGTCAAACTTCTGCAAAAATTGATATCTCACTCGACTTCTGTCAGCGGATGAAGTACCCTCCGGGTCAAATTGACCCAGTGTGTCAAACTTCTGCAAAAATTGATATCTCACTCGACTTCTATCAACGGATGAAGTACCCTCTGGGTCAAATTGACCCAGTGTGTCAAACTTCTGCAAAAATTGATATCTCACTCGACTTCTGTCAACGGATGAAGTACCCTCTGGGTCAAATTGACCCAGTGTGTCAAACTTCTGCAAAAATTGGAATCTCACTCGACTTCTGTCAGCGGATGAAGTACCCTCCGGGTCCAATTGACCCAGTGTGTCAAACTTCTGCAAAAATTCATATCTCACTCGACTTCTATCAACGGATGAAGTACCCTCCGGGTCAAATTGACCCAGTGTGTCAAACTTCGGCAAAAATTGATATCTCACTCGACTTCTGTCAGCGGATGAAGAACCCTCCGGGTCAAATTGACCCAGTGTGTCAAACTTCTGCAAAAACTGAAATCTCACTCCACTTCTGTCAACGGATGAAGTACCCTCCGGGTCAAATTGACCCAGTGTGTTAAACTTCTGCAAAAATTGAAATCTCACTCGACTTCTGTCAACGGATGAAGTACCCTCCGGGTCAAATTGACCCAGTGTGTCAAACTTCTGCAAAAATTGATATCTCACTCGACTTCTGTCAACGGATGAAGTACCCTCCGGGTCAAATTGACCCAGTGTGTCAAACTTCTGCAAAAATTGAAATCTCACTCGACTTCTGTCAAATATCTTTTTAAGCGCAGCTTCAGTACCGAATAGAATTCTGCAGTTTTTGGAGGCAGGGAGATGGTGAGATAAGGAAGGTGGGGAAGATTTTCTAAGACCGTAGTGACTTCAAAGAGAGGTCGTTAAGGGGGCAGCGTTATAAAATGTCTGGCAACGTTGCGTCGCCGTCTGTACCAGAACGTCAATGGACTGTATGTCAATATATGTTCGCGAAGGGGAACGTGTTCGGGGCGATGGTTGCATGGAGGTTGCTGGTCTCGCTTGGACAGAAAGAGTTGGTCGTTCTTGTCCTTTCGAGACGGCGACGACAGTGTGACGGCTGATGGCCGAGCTGGAGGTCGAAACACGAAGGTGTTTCGTTAAAATCTCGTTATTTACCGATGTACATGAACATTTTATTCATTTCGATACAATAATTTAAAAAATTAAAAAATAAATGAATTTTTCCATTATTTTATAATCTTTATAATCAAAATTTTCATTAATTTCATCATAAAAAACGTTTTTTTGAGCAGATTTTAAAGAATTTTGAAAAAAAGAAAAAAGAACAGTTTCACGTGATAATATTAAGGGGTTTTTTCACCACGAATTTCGTTCTCGATCCACTAACGTGAATCGACGATTTAATTTATTTCGATCTATTCAGGGACTTTGAAAATTTGGATCGAGGAGCCAATAAAAATGATAAAAATATGCACGAGAAAAAAATAATTTTACTTCCTTCTGGTTCGAAGTAGGTCAATCGATTGTAAGACCTTGAAAATTAGGATCGTTTGAAGATTAAAAATCTGTCGTTGTGTAGGTCGATTGAGGAGTTTACCGAGAAAAAAAAATTATGTCGAAATAGCTTAAAAATCAGCGAATTCTGATTCTCGAATCTGTGGTTAACTCGAGAGGAAATTTGATCGAGGGTTTTTCTGATTAAATTAATTATCGAAATATATTTAAAATCAGGCAATTTTTATATTTTCGAACCTGAGGTTAATGAGAGAGGCAAGAATTCAAGTTCGTGAGAGAAATAGTGTTGGTTTTCTTGATTATCTGTTCTCTGACCTGATTGAAATTGAGGTCAGAATAAAAAATGTCAAATGTGCTTCCATCGCGATAAAATTTCATTCATCAAAATACTCGTTTCATCAAAACTTGGTATTTCCCAAAAAAACTTTCTTTTTTTCCTCTCATCATCATCTGGAATAATATTTTATTATTAATTGCATAATAAATCAATTATTCTGTTACACAATATTTTCTTCAACGAAAAATCAATTTTTGACGTTTACACGAACGAACGACAAATATAAATTTCTTTATTTATTAGAAACAAATTTACGTGCACTGCACTCGACTTTTTTGTCCTTCACTATTAATATAGACACAACGTTTTTTTTTTCTTTTTTATTTCACTTCCTGTGAGCCTCCTCCATTTTTTATGTTTCTTCGTCCAGGCTTTCGTGCAGAAATATCTAATGACATTCATATCCATAATCCAAGAAACGATGGCCTTAGGATGTCGTAGACACTTTTTCATGTCTTCCTAAAGAGCTAATCTTCCTGAATGACAAAAGCCTTGAAGAACTCGTATTTATTTTTTGACGTCTAGCCTAAAAATAATAATAATAATAATAAATAGTAAATAAAAAAATGAAAAATAAATAAATAAAAATAAAAAAATGATAATGGATAAAGAACCAAAATAAAAAATTAATTTTTAAATGAGATAAACAACGAAATGGAAGAAAAATAATAAACGAAGTGAAATGGACAACTGGAAAGCGTTGTTTATTTGGATATATTTTTTTTTTTTAATCCCAGGAAGGATGAGAATATTTGACAATGAAATAAAGTGACAGAATGAACATGAATTTGGACAAAAATGTAAATATTCGTTTTGAAAATAAAAATCACACGGAAATGACACCATTTAGAAGTGAGACACAAATCATTTTTAGTTGAATAAATAAAAACAACGAACAAAAAAAAAAAACTAAAAATAAAAAAGTGTTTATTTACGAACGGGTATAAATAAATAAAGAAAAAGCCCAACAGTTATTTAAAGCACAACGAAGCTGTTCAAAGTCGAAGGATATTGCCCGTGGGGAATACCTGGAACGACGACAAACCAAATATCGGATTCAAGAAAGTTCATCAACCCAAAAATCTTGAGCGTCATAATTGAGGATAAAAGTTTGAAACTAAACCCAGATGACGCAGTACTCCGGAGGTCACTGATACCTCAATCCACGTTGCGTGTAAAACAGACAAATTGACCCCATCCTCAGGTTTAGAGATTTGATGCTCATGAAGGCCACTGGTCATGATTTATTTTCTACCAAATGTTGCCTGTCTGATCGCACGTACAAACCCATCCCCTTCAACGCTTCACAACCAAAGACTCGCGTTAATGGATTCCAAGAAAGTTTCTCGTAGCCTCGATTCTCCCCAATGCATTAAATTTTTTTCTTACGACCCCATAATATCACAAAAATGATGAAAGAACTTGAAAAAAAAAAAAAAAACAAAAATGTTGTTGCCTCAATTTTTTACCATTTTATGCACCGTTCTCCGCGAACAACTTTTTTTTTTCTTTTTTTTTTCAATTTATAAATTCGTCCTTGTCAAACTCGAATAAATTATCCGATTTTTTTACTTTTACCCTTGTCACGAAAAAACGCATTTAACACTCCGAGTAGAGACTTGAAAAAGTTTTTCGAGATTAAAAAACTAAATTTACATTATTTCGTGTCTTATAAAGGACTTTTATTTTTATTGAAATAATGCACCAATTATGAAAAAGTCAGACTGATTTATTCATTCGTTTTATTTTAGAATAATAATTTTTGTTATTTTCATGTTTTTATATGCGTTTTGAAAATCGCACTCAAAACAAATATTATTTAAAGTTTAATCCGTCGACATCGTTTAATCAATTTTTTTGAATTTTATTCAACAACACTTTGTTAAGTTTTAACAAGAATTTTGACTTTTAATAAAACGTAGAATTTTAATCGAGTATCGATGATAAAATTGTTCTCCAAATTCATGGACTAATCTTGGATTTTTTTTTTCAAAATGGTACCAATGGGTTATTAAATTACAAATTTTTCAATCAAGTTTATTTTCAATTATTAGCTAATTTCTATTTTCTTTCTTTATTTATTTAATTTTTATTAATTATTTATTTATTTATTTGTCTAATTTTTCAAAATCTATCATATCGACCTTCACAATCTTATTATTTTTGTAAACGATGAGATGTTTATTCTACAAGATTTTTAATGCATTCAGATTTTTTGCTCTTACGTTGAAAGAAAAATTTTATCAATGTTTTTATTTATTTTTTTTTTATTTTTTTTACAATCTATAAATATTAGTCAAAACTAAATGGTAAATGTTTGTTGTGCAATTTTTTATAAGACTTTTGGAAATTAGTGAACTTTTCATTCAATCAGCAACTATAAATAAACTTTTAATAGTCGAATTTTTCGAAATTTAGAATTATGGACACAAATTTTTGTAATTTTTTTTTTTCAATTTATAAATATTGGTCAAAACCAAACGGTAAATTTATCTTGTGCATTTTTTTTATAAGACTTTGAAATTATTGAACTTTTTATTCAATCCGCAACTACAAATAAACTTTTGACGGTCGAATTTTTCGAAATTTAGAATTATGGACACAAATTTTTGTAATTTTTTTTTTTTTTTTTTTTTTTTCAATTTATAAATGTTGGTCAAAACCAAACGGTAAATTTATCTTGTGCAATTGTTTATGAGACTTTGAAATTATTGAAATTTTTATTCAATCAGCAACTACAAATAAACTTTTGACAGTCGAATTTTTCGAAACTTTGAATTGAACATATATTTTTGTAATTTTTTTTTTTTTTTCACGATATTTATTTTATGTTCGAGCTCTCGATGAATTTCATGAATGAATAAATATCTATATATGTATAATGGGAATTTGTGAATGAATCGATACATCGCTCTTTAACGAATCATTATATTGGGAAATGTGAGATTCGAGAAAAAATGTGTCATGCACAACCGTATAGTAACGTACACCTAATGGTCCGGACAAAACGGTGTAGTGATCGAAACTTTCGTCGATGATGTAATAAAAAAGGCCGAGACGAGTCTCCAAACGTCTTTCCAAACATGGTTTTTATTGACATTACATAGTAGTTGGTTTAAAATTTCCAATTTTCCACACACTCATAATCATTTTTTAGTTTTTCAATTGCTCAATATACATTTTTTCGAAAAATCACAATTATATTCCAAATATTTCGTAATTGTGATAAATTTCGATTTTTCTAAACAAAATTTCGGTTGCAAAAATATTTTCGAGCTCAAATTCATGAAATGTCAATTTTTTAATACAAAAAATGTATAATTATTTTTAAATAAACGTAAATTCTTTCTATATTGTTAACTAATAACATTTTTTTAATGAAATTTCAAACATTTTTTTTAATTCCCATCAGGCCATAATTTTTTTTTTACTAATCAAATACACGGAAAGATTTTTTGAGTTGTTATCAAGTGTTTTTCATAAAATGCTATATATTACTTGAAATTTATTATTCACGCGTCTGTCCCGACATAATTTTCTGTTATTCATTACGTTTTTATGAAACGTGAAAGGGAACCTTGGCAAATAATCCCGAGAATATGTATTTAACTTGTGCAGGCATTTCTAATAAGCGTTTTTTTGTTTCTGTTTTTCTTTTTTGATTCTGTTTTTCTTTTTTTTTCGCTTGGAAATTTTTTTTCTGGCAAGTAACTCCAGCTTAAGTTCACAAAGGGGAACATGGGGCAAAGTGGGCCCCATGAGGAATTAAGCTAGATGTATCGGTTTACACATGATCTTGATACTACTTTTGTATTCCAAAACTTATTTGTCGGGTTTATTTTCGATATCACGTAAAAAAAAAAAATATGGGGCAAAATGGACTACTCTTAAAAAAAAATGCTCATTTGACGATTCTAATCAACTTACACGCTTGTTCATCGAAATTGGGGAATATTTGGGGTTTTGTGAAAGAAAAATAAAAAATGAGGCAAAGTGGGCCCTCCCTCGCGAGAAAAATTTTCGGGTCCAATTTATCGTGTTTTTTCATCATTAGTCCAAATGATGAAATCCTGAGAATCAGGCGTGAGTTTCGTCGTCAATGCGATTTTTGCACGTCATATAAATAAAATAAACTTTTTTTAACAATTTGTACATTGATGGATACCCTCAGCTTCTTCTAATTGCAAGTTTCACAAAAGATGTAGCGAAATTTTTTATTTTTTTTCTCCAGGACTTGCACGTTATCAGATTATTATCTCAAATTTATCATTTAATGGCGTATAAAAACTTGTAGAAATTGTTATGGAAACATAATCTGAGTTTAAAAAAAAAATTCTTTAAATTCGATCTTCCTTCGTTTTTGAGAGAGCCCATTTTGCCCCAAAAATATCAAATTTTGGTTAACTCGCTTTGCCCCAGGGGGCCATTTTGCCCCATGTTCCCCTACTTCGCCGTTAATCCATTTAAATATTACATTCATGGATTATTATTACAAAATACTCGTGCCACTAATGATGCTCGGGTTTTGTTTGAAGAAACAATGAAATTGGACCAAACGAGATGAATATGAAAAAAAAAAAAATTCAATTATATAGAAATGTTGATGGATTTTTCTTTAGAAATTTCCATTTTTCCACAGATGAGATTTTTAATGAAATTTTTTTTCAATTAAACTTCTCAGCTATATATAAATATTTAAATTAATTCGATTGTCATTAATTGAACCGTTTAAATTCCTCGATAATTGCAATTTCCTCATTTAAACTTTCTTTAAATCTCACTTATAACTAATTATCTGATGAAAAATACATCGTAATTCCTTATAATATAGAGTAATTAAAAAATGTAACAACATTTTCGATTCTAGTTTACACGAGTCAGTAAAAAAAAAAAATGCTTGATATTTAGTACACACATTTTTTTATTTTTTTTTTATTAAAAAGTTGATTAGTCGTGATAAACTTTCATACCAATTGCACAAAATAATTTATGAATATTTATGAAAATATGAAATAACGTTTTTAATTGAATATCAAGACGTTTAGAGACTAGCGTTAAAATCACTGTCACCGAATACGAACACACCGATTTCAAAGTGTCCTTCAAGAATTCAGTTTTTCTTTTCTTTTTTTTTATCTTTTTAATTTTTTTTTTTTTTTTTTCTTTTAAGTTTCACATAATTATGCTTTCACGTATGAAATAATGTTTGTGCAACCAAGCACGTAAGTGCGGTCGCATATTCATACAAAATTCACAAAGTCGTATAATTGTGATGTTATTTGTTAGACCAAATGTTGATTATTGAATGTTTTAAAAAATTCATTTTACTGGTCAATTCACCTCGAGGTTAAAAAAATAATAAAGTTTATTAAAAATGTATATTTCATGAAAAAAGTTTTACGTTTTGTTTAAATACTTAAAATAATTTAATTCTATGAAAAAAAAAAAAAAAAATTATTGTTAGAAAAAAAATGGAAAAAATCGTGTTTATTTTCTGACCATAGTTCGTGACATTTATTTGTATATGTGTCGACGAAAATTAACCTTGAAATAAAATAATAAAAATATATTACAAAAATGGTACTCGATTTAAAATAAAAATCGAGTGACAAGTTCAGATATTCGGCATGGTCGAAACTTGTACTAAAAAAAAAAAAATTAAAAAAATCATTAACTCTTTTATTTGCTTCTTTTCTTTTTCTCTTCCTTGCAAAGTTGGCATTGAACACAGAGATGGTTCTAGGTACTTGTCATTTTTTTTGCGAGACACCAATTCTGACAGCTCTCGAGTGCCTGCGGCTAAAATTTTACCAGGAGATATATTTCTTTGGTTACGCCATATTAATAACATTTTAACTCGATAAACACGTGGCATCGAAGTCATTATTTGAAGAGAAAAGTTGTTGAACTTCCTTGACACCGCATCCGACTTATTTTTTGCTCAAATTTCATTCAGTTATCGTTACAAAAATACACGAAGAAAATTTAGAATGAAAAAAATTAAATTAATTAGTTTGTTAATCGACAACGTGATCATTCAAAATTTCAATCATTCAAATATTTAATCATTTTAATTTTTAATCATTCAAATTTTTAATCATTCAAATTTTTAATCATTCAAATTTCTAAACATTCAAATTTTTAAACAATCAAATTTTTTAAACATTTAAATTTCTAATCATTTACATTTTAAATCATTCAAATTTTTAATCATTCAAATTTTTAATGATTCAAATTTTTAATCATTCAAATTTTTAATCATTCAAATTTTTAAACATTCACATTTTTAAACATTAAAATTTCTAATCGTTTAGATTTTAAATCATTCAAAATTTTAAACATTCAAATTCTTAAACATTCAAATTTCTAATCATTTTCTTGTTTTTATTTTACAATAATTCGGAAAATGTTTCGACCGAAATTTTTTTTCAGTTAAGAGATTCATGAGGTCATTGTGACGTATTAATTAAGTGTCAATTTGAATAATTATACAAATGACCAAATACCAGGAAAATAAGGAAAAAAATTCGACGATTATGTAGAGGAAGAACATTTTTGGGACAACTTTTTATTGCATTAAAAGATATTGATGATGAATCATTTAAAATATACACTTTGGGCAATGAAAATTACGAAATTTTTTAGTATAAAATAGAAGCAAGTGCTGCTCAAGAAAATGTGAGTGGAAGGATATTTTTTTATTTGAACAAATATAAGATTTGAAGTCTACTAACTTTTTTGTAATATTCAATCATTTTTGGTTCAAGGACTTTTCTCTAACGAAAAAAAAAATCAATAAAAAAAAAAGAAGGTTCTCGAAGCTCAGAGTCTGGACGTATCGTTTTTCAATCGCTGAATATTTATTATCTCACTTTTTGGCAATTCTAATCGATTTATTCGCAAACATTGACTTTGCTGAAAGACAAATTAATATTTGAAGAAGTTCTACTTGAATTTTGAAATGTTTTTTCTCTTTGAAATTTCGACACAATTTCTAAAAATATTTTTTCACAGGTGTATTTGTCAAATTGCAAAAAAAAAAAAAAAAAAAAAAAATTTATTTTCTAAAATAAAAATTTTAAAGACGAGAGAAATAATTTTAGATCAAGTAAAATTCAACTAAACCCTTTTCTCAGTGTTTATTCGAAGAACATTTCCTTAACAGGCTTTTTTTCTTTTACGATCAAATGATGTCTAAAAGATTGCGTTACAAAGTGACCAAAAATTCTGGAATCAAATTCTCAAGGTCAGACGACGATTTATATCAGGATTTCAAAGAAGGGCAAACATTCGTTCCACTCTAAAACACTTTTTCTTTTTTTTTTTTTTTATCCCATCAATTAACCATACGTGTCATAATGATGTATGTAGGAAATTAACTTGAAATCTTTTTTTTTCAGTTGACATATTACGTTGTAATTTTATTTTGGAACCCACGATCGTCTTTTCATTATTTGTAACGATGGTCCAGATTTGGACGAAATTTTGTCAACATATTTGGCATCGTCGAGATCTTGAATTTCATTAATTGAAATGAATTTATTTATTTATTTCTCATTTTATTTATTTATTTATTTATTTATTGAATTAAATTAAATTTATTGGTTGAGTTAAAATGCAAAACTGTAAGTGATTAATTTGACCCATATTTTGAATTATTAATTAGAGAGATATAGTTTATTGGAATATTCGTTTCGTAAGCATTCGAATATAAAGTCTGACACGAATGTTCAAGGTCAAAGTATTTTGGATCTCTATTTTTTGTCACTTTTGTCATACTGTGACTCAAAAGATCGAACAATTTTATTGCCACTTTTAATTAGCTTATATTATGACGAATAAAAAAATAAATAAAAATGCTTTTCCGTTATTCAAAGTGACTAACGGAATGATATTTCAATTAGTTAGCAGACGAAAAATTGTGCAACGTTTTGTCTGACCATCCTGGAACGTTTCTACTTGCAGTAGAAACTGTCGCAGTAGAAAAACCGTAGGAAATCATAAGATTTTTATTTTACACATTATTTTGACGTTTCGACAGTCCGTCAAATGTTTTTTTTTAATTTTTTTTAAATTTTTTTTTTAAACGATGACATGGAGAGAGAAAAAATAATAGGAAAGTTAAAAAAATTCAACAGATTTTTACTTTGACCTCTCTTCGTCACTTCGATTCTTGAAAATAGAATGAAATTGTGTTCAAAAGTAATTCACTTTTTCAAAACGCTCCAGGAAAAATTTTCTCGACGCACTTCGACTTAACGCGCAGTGCGTAAAACATTAGTCATTGTTAAACGACCATTCATGGAACTATGTTTTCGAAATATATTTATGAAACTAAATATTTTCATGAGAAACGATTTTTTAGAGTCTCAAATTCGAATAAGAAATTTAATTTGAAATTTTGATCATTTGGCACAACGAAACATGGTTTTCTGATCATTGAATTAACATTTTAACAATAAGTACTGACTTTTCTGGTTTTTCATAGACACTGGAACGTGAATAAATGAAAAAAAAATGTAAACAGTAATTATTTGTTAAGGGGACGAACACCTCAAATAAAATAAATAGTCGAATCTCGTAGTTTTTTATTAAAAAATTTATTTTATTCTAAACTACTATGAATATCAAAATGCCAATTTTTTCACACACTCTATACACTCGAAAGAATTTTATAGAATTTTTTCAAAATTTTTCGCCCCGTTGTTTTTATTAAAAAAAATAAAATAACAATAAATACGTCACTTAAAATGTTGACTCGATTACTTGTTACTGACGATTTGAATTTCGTTTCAATCATATATATCTCATGATTATATCGTTATAAAGATTTACTTTTTATTTATTTACCACCACTTTTATATAAACAACAATGACAAAAAAATTGAAATCTACAAAATTTTTAAATTTTAAACAAATTCACGAAAATTACTGTAACTTTTTTTCCATTCGAAGCTGCCACCCCAGCCACCGCTCATTCTCTTCATTTTGGAATTATCTTCAAATTTGTAATTAGTGTTTTTTATTTATAGTCTTTTTTTAATAACATGAGAAATTTTAAAGTGAAAAAAATGATGGAAAATTGAATTTTTCGCTTGGCCTTCCCTGAATAAATTATTTATCGGAATATAATCCAGCCTACAAACTATTCTGATTCATGGGCTTCATTTCTGTGAAATATTTATCAAAATTCCTTTAGTGGTTTTCGCGTGAAACGCAGCCAAACACAATTTTACAGTTGAGTTTTAGAGATGAATCATCAGTAATTGGTATATCAAAGCACGAAAAAGAACGTGGTACTCAATTGCTTATCATAACGGGACTTTTCTATCTTCAGTAGTTTATTCCGACGAGCAGATAAAAAAAAAAATACCTGTTTTCCTATGGCAAACGTTTTTACGGTATTTTTCGATCTGTTCGCTTAAATCACTTTGACATTATTAAGGACGTTTTATGCAAAGTTTTCTAGCGATAGAATTCCTTCAAATTTGCACGACACAAAGAGAATAGTGATATCTAATAGCTCGAGCTATTTTAAGGGGTTTCACCAGGTAAAAGTCGAGATATTTATTTATAAAAATCACAATTTTCAGTAATTTTTCATAAGAGGGCGTGTTAAAAGTTCCAATTTTCAACATTAAATATTTCCATTTCTGAATGGTGAAGCCTCTCAAAACTTTGCATACGCTTTTATGTAACATCGAAGAAGTTTTATTTATTTTTTCAAAAAAATCGGTCGTAAATTTTTGTCTCTCGTTTTTGCACTGCAACGACGATTCTTTAATTTTAATATCTCTGTGAAATGCACTGTTTGAAATTTCCATGAATTTTTACGATTTTTTAATCTCAGAAAATTAAGTTGCTGATCTTGTTAAAATTTCACACACGTCCTTCTTCTTTATATTCGAGTGAAATATATTTTTTTTTAATTGTTCAAAAAACTCGTCAAACATATTAATAAAGAGCAAAGTTTCCTGAAATCATAAAAAAACGTTGAAAAAATTTATCAAAAACATTTTCTCATAACAAATCAAGAAATTGCCATATTTGTTGCACACCATAAAAACATAAAAATAAATTCAGTGCAAAAAATCCTTTTCAGCCAAAAAATAAGTGATTTTGCAAAAGTTAATTTAAACTTTAGACAATATTAAGTATTTCATTGTAAATAAATAATTTGAGTTTAATAAATTGATAGATTCTTACAGACGATAATAAATGAAATAAATTAAATAATATAAATAATGAAATAAGTGCAAAAAATCTTAATCAGCCAGAAAAAAAGTGCTTTGCAACTAGTTAATTAAAATTTAAATTAATTAATCAATGTTGTTGTTGTTTTAATTAATAGATTGTTAAAGAAGATAATTGATTGACAAATATAAATAATAAACTCAGTGCAAAAAATTCTAATTAGCCAAAAAATAAGTGATTTTGCAAAAGTTAATTTAAACTTTAGACAATATTAAGTATTTCGTTGTAAATAAATAATTGGAGTTTAATAAATTGATAGATTCTTACAGACGATAATAAATTAAGTAAATCAAATAATATAAATAATGAAATAAGTGCAAAAAATCTAAATCATCCAAAAAAAAAAGTGATTTTGTAACAACTTGATATAAATTTTCAACAATATTAAGTATTTCATTGTAAATGAATAATTGTTACATCGTTACAGACGATAATAAATGAACAACTATAAATTCATAGTGAATAAATAGTTGAATATAAATAATTGATAGATTGTTACAAAAGATAATTAATTGACTTAATATAATGATAATGATGAAAAGGAATATAGGAGTAAGATCGTAATAAGATGATAGACGCGTTTCTTTGGATGTACAATTAAGGTAAATGAATTGACGCACACCCAATTGCGTATGAATACTAATAAATATCACAGCAAAAGAGTTCATAAGGTTGTACTGTCTACTATGCGGAATAACAGTTTTTCTTCTTCGTATATATTGACAAATACATCATTGGGCGTTTCGCTTCAAACTCTTTTGCATTCGTATGAGAAATTCTTTCCAACATCTCTTCAAGGATTGTGACACGATGTCAGTGTTAGTGAGTACGTCATTTTCCGGTAAAAAAAAAAAAAAAAAAAAAAAAAAAAAAAAAAAAAAAAAAAAATTACCAGGCAAACAAATATAATACCACTTGGTACTGTGTGTATTATTTGACCTCGATTATGTATGCTGCACAAAACTTAAAAACTTTTCGCTATATGTTTTTAACTGTCTGTGTCTCTCTTTTCTTTTTTTTTTATTTTTACTCTTTCACTCTTTTCAGTATTTCGCACTTGCCATTCGTTTCTTCGAAGTTGTAAAAAATCATAATTGCTTATATGACAATGACCAAGAAGAGAAACAAAGGATTATGTCGTTAATTAAATATCCTCCTGTTTTCTCCAAAGTGCAATTCTTTTAATGTCACTTCATTTTTTTATTTTTTTTTTAAATTATTTTTTATTACGATTAACACCTTTAATTAACTTTGACTGTTGATGATTTTTTTTCTCACACTACCGAATGGAATATTTTTGACAAATGCTCTGGACACACGGTTGAAAATATGTGATTTTTTTATTTTTATTTTTTTTTTATGGTTTTTTATACCCACGATCGAATTTTTACTGGAAATTATTGTAAATTCACTAAGTTTTTGTGTAAATATGAAAAAAAAAAAAATCTTGTCCATTTTCCCATCAAAATTTTGGTGGAGGATTATCCGAAAATTATAATCAAACAAAAAAACGATTTTTTCAAGATCTATTATTATTATTATTTTTATTTTTTAGGACTTTTGTTTTATTTAATCAATCATTGGAGAGTGTGATTATAAAAATTTCAAAAAAATCGCTTACACACAGTGTTGGCTGCTACAATAACGAAACTGACAGAAAATTTTTTTTTTTTGAATTCTCAATCGATTTTTTAGTTTAAAAAACTTTTCTTGGATAGGCTCGAAAAAAGCTCGTTTAAAGTTTTCGATTTATTTTATTTTTCATGACATAAAATATTGAAATATTTCAAAGTTTTTATACATCGAAAAAAATGTGAAAAAAAAAAAAAAACAACAAATAAAATCGATTTTTCTTATTTATCCCCACGGTGTTTTTCATCAATTAAAAAAAAAAAAAAAAAAAAAAAAATCATAAAATCAAAATAATTATTGACATTGAATCTTATTATGTTTTTTTTTTTTTTTCAAACTCTGATCCTTTATTTTTAATTGAATAATTCTGAGTACTTTTGTTTTGTACGTACATAAATTGAAAGTCTTGAAAAAATGCTCATTAAAAATGACCATGACAGGAGTAACGAGTGTCCTTGAAATTTGCAAGATGTTTACGAATTGAATTCAACTTGAAGGATAATTTCTTCGGTATTCTTCAAGGATCGCAAGAGATCTCGTTAAAGTCTGGAGATGTTTGAAAGTTCTTGGAGCAAGTTAAAAATATTGTAAACAAAATAAACTTGCATCACTTTTTTTTTTTCAAACTGTCGTCTCATTTGTTTAAACGATTTATTTTAGAATAAAATCGTGAGATTCGTGGTCGGAAAAATGTTGTTGAAAATTCGTGACAGATTTATATTTTCATTCTGTCGAAAAAGGAGAATAAATAAAAATGTCGTAAATTTGAAAAAAAAAAAAAAAAAAATTATTGTTTAATGCAGAACCGATAAGTCAACGAGAGCTCATTTTTTATTTTTATTTTTTTTTTTACATTTCGCGTCATTGATACGTGTCTGGTTGTTTAATTTTGTTGTTGTTTTTTTTTTCTTCTCATTCTGAAGATAGGGTCGAGGGTAAAAAAATAACGACGTAATAAAAATTATTCAAGCACTGATTTATTCTGTATTGTCAGTTGAGTAAGGATGGAGGAAAAAAAAATTTGTATAATGTTTAAAAAAACTTATTTATTCTGTATTGTCGGTTGAGTGAGGTGATTATGATTATTATGAAGAAAAACAAAAAATCTCACAACAAAGTTGTTAAGGGGAAGAACGACAACAATTATGAGATCCGGAGACGCAAATAAATCGTGAACGAAACATAATTATGTGAAAACACACACTTGTTGATCGAGTATTTTTTGTTGGTCCATTTGAAGTTTTTAATTATATGGAAAAATATTAAGGAGGTCGTCTCGTGTGTCAGGTCAAAAAAATCAATTTTTTATTAATTTTTTCCATGAATCACAATCCATTTAGGGATTTCTCACGATAACAGGCTCAAAAACGTATTTTTTTCATAATAATAATATTATTTAGCGATTTTTGGTTTTATGGCAAATTAACAATTATTATGGAACATATATACTACAGAAAAATTTGAATTCAACACTTTGGTGGTTTATGAGGATGGAAATTATTGTGACATTTTATCAAACAGTTTTTCATTCGAAAATATGTGAAATTTAGAAACTGAAAAAAAAAAAGATTTCATAATTTCGTAAATACTGTCTTTAAACAATGATGTAGCAACGTTGGAAAAATGTAGTTTGAAAACTGCTCGTTATAAAATGTCAACCGTTAGAGAAATCGATTTTCCGAGAAAACAGCAGTTTAGCGGCTGACCGAATCCTTTTTTTTTATGAAGAAGGTACAAAAAAAAATTATTGGATGATATACGATAGATTTTGTGTAGAAAGACGATGAGAAGTTTCAACCAAATAATCCTATTGATTTTCGCAATATTTTTGTACCGAAAGAATAAATAAGCCTCGAAATTTGTAATATTTGTGAGGTTAGGATTAGGATTACGACAAAAGCACCAGTTCACATCCGAATGGTCCCGGTTTACGGGATTTTAGTATAAAACTTAGCCACAAAAGTGCAGCTTGGCGCGAGGATCGATGTGTCGACGACAACAGTGCGTTTGCGTGGGTGGTAAAATGACACATCTCTCCACACTCCCCGCGGCCCCGCGCACGCAGTCTCCAGCGAATCGCAGAATCGCAGCTGGAGTAGCTCCATAACCTAATCTCGCTAAAGCTACTCCGGATTGATCATTCCCGGACTTGTGTCGTGTGAAAAGTTTATATATATATATCTTTATTTATAACGTAGCTCTCAGAAAGCTCTTTCGCAAGAAAAAGAAAAATCTTTGTTATAAAGATAAGAATTTTCACGGTAGTTCGACAATCCATTAGCTACGAAAGTCAACTCTAGTGAAAGAATCCTCAGACTCTCGAATAAGGACAGTTTTTTCCTCTCGAAATAGTTTGCCATTCATATCTCTCGTGTGCGCGCAATGTTTACTACGTTTTAATAGTGTCGAAATATTAACAAGTGCTCTGAAAAACATAAAGAAAAGCTGAGAATGACGCATGCTACTAAAAATCTGTGAAATTTCGAGGAAAAATATTGAATAGCAGTAAAGAGATTAATCAGGTGAGTGAATCACGAAATTCGATACACGCGTCGCTCGAGTTTAAGTTTATGTCACTTTTGCGTTGCTTTCAACGTCACGGTTATTCCCGGGTCACAGAGAATACTTTGCACAGCGTCACTAAATACTCTCGTTATTGTGAACTCGGGGGATGGTCACGCGAATAAACCCTTAGTTACGTTTATATATAAATTATCCCCTTGCGATTAAAGCTCAAGGAATTTGCTCTATTGTTATCGATAATGACGTCCCTGACCTAATTATTACGCATAAATACTTTTTCGCGCATCCAATTACCACTTTATGACCCTCATTCCCCCATTTATGTAATTTCTGGTTCCCGTAATCAGCTTATTTCGTATTTACTAAAAACAACAATGACTTTTTGTTTTCTACGTTTTGTTATAGACTTTGTATAATCTTTAGAATTCAGAATTAATGATAAAAAATACTAACCGATCGCGACATAACCCCAAAATCTCAATTTAAAAAAACCCACTTTCGAGTAACGATAAATCGAGTCAATCTCGTAACTTTTCAGTTACAAATTTGTTGCAAATTGCTTTTCGATATTTTTGTAATGATTCTCTTGTTTTTTCGATAATAAAAAAGTACAAAACGACAGTAAAAATCAATTTAAAAGTTGTTTTGAAATAAATAATTTCATTTAAATTGAATAATCTCAATTTGAATTCAACAAAAAAATCGTTTTTTTTTCTCTTTTCTGTTCGACGCAGATTGGGAAAATAAGTTTTTCCTTGCCGCCGCAGTAAATAAAAGAAGCAGCGACGATGATGGAGCTTAGTCACAGTTTGACCCTCAACGAGGATGCACTGAATCAAATACCGGAGGCAAAAAGACCAGTTTTTGTTTTCGAATGGCTGCGTTTTTTGGAAAAAGTTCTAGTCGCAGCACAAAAAGTATTAAAAAGTCTCTTCGCTAATAGAAATTTACTGAGGGCTTGTCAGCGGCAATTTTATATTTTTCATTTATAGAGCGACATCAAAGGCTGTCAACAAAAATTGGTTGAACAGCTGACACGACACATGCAAGGCGCGCCAGGCCCTCCGACCAGAAGACTCATAGCTCGGTGTTTAGCGACCTTGTTCAGCGTCGGTGACACATTCCTGCTCTTTGACACAGTCAACGAATGCAACGACATACTCAAGAACAAGGATGATTCGCCAAGTTTTCTTCCTACCAAGTTGTAAGCAATTTTACGTTAATTTTCTTCCATTATTTTATAGTAAATCTTTCTTTTTTTTTTTCACATTTTTACAACGTAAATATTCGATTCCTTGTAAATAATAAGACTGAAAACAAAAAAATTTGTGAAAAGTTTAAAAAATTGGAGATTTAACGCAAGAACTTTCTATAAATTCCAACGATACAGACGCGACTAATTAATTATTTTCATTAATCACTATCGTTAAGTAAATTGCAACGACAATATATGTGTGGAAAAAAGTATATTAATATTGTCGATTTATCAGAAAGTATCGGACTTTCGAGGAAAAAACGGAATCTAATAATCTGTTATTAAAATAAAAACTGAAAATTATACGAAAAAAAAGAACAACCAAAAAAATTATAGAAAAAAAAACTGAGATAATTAAAAATCCTACATTCGTGTTATTTAATTTTGAAAATAACAAATTATCTCGAGAACGTATGAAAAATATTCAACGTTAATAATGATTTCAAATATTATTATTTTATTCATTTTCAGAGCTGCGATTTGCTGTGTCGGTTGTATGTACGAAAAATTGGGAAGAATGATGGGAAGATCTTACGAGGAAACAGTACAGATACTTATCAAGTCTTTGCGATCTGCAGAATCTCAAACTCGGATAGAAATAATGCATACACTGGAAAAGGTAAATTCTTATTGATTCTGAGGCATTTATGGCTACAAAATTTTTTAAATATTCAAAATAAATTTTTAAAATTTCATTATTTCCTAAACTCGTTCCAGTAAACATTGAGTTGAAGTAATCAATTCAAAAGTCTTCGAAAACGTCTGTAAAACACACACGTTTTCGTTTTCAGAATAAATCACATATTTCTTAATTATTAAGAGAGTGAATAATTAATTTTCTTCAAGGTTTGTGCTGGGATGGGATCAGCTGTGACGAACGTACACAAAGAAATTTACAAAGTATGTCGACATTGTTTGACTGACAGAGTGATGGCAGTTCGATGTGCAGCGGCGAAGGTAAAAAGGAAATAGAATGAAAAATTTCGTCGTAAAAAATGAAATTAAATGAAAAGTGTCGTCCTAACTCCTTCGTCAGTTCAATTCAACGTCGTAATGAAATAAATAAAAAATCGTATTTGCTGCTCCAAAATATTAAAAAATTGTTTATTTTGCTTGGAAAATCTCTAACGATCCTAAATAAAGTTTCCTTTCGTATTTTTTAGAAGACTTAAGTATCGTCAACTATTTTTTTTTTCCATATTATAAAGAAATCTAAAAAAAATATAAATTGTCATAAATTCAAGTAGATTAAGTTTTTAATGTCTCTTCAATTTTAATCCAATGCAAAATATTTGAAAAAAAAATGTATTTTTTTCGTTTGTTAAAGAAATCGACAAATATTTGGATAAAAATTTTCTAATGTTTCATCGACTTGTTACAGTGTCTTCTCGAGATGTTGAATCACGCTCCCTTTCTCTACACGACGGAAATTGAGAGCGTCGCAACATTATGCTTCCGTGCTTTTGAAGGATCAAATTACGAAGTGCGATGCTCAGTTGCCAAACTTTTGGGCACATTGGTCGCAATGACTCAACTGCCAGCACCAAAGGGAAAAAATCCGACAGGTAAACTTTTGCTTGAGATAAATATTTGGTTACACGCGGGTGAACGTTGGTGGCTTTTTTTTTTTACCAAAATTTCACCCCTCACGACACAACTATGAATCGTTTTTTATTTTTGTATTTCTTGGTATTTTCAGTGAGTCAAAGTAAGACGGTGAAACCAATTTCCCTTGAGGAAGTATTGAATATCCTCATGTCAGGATTTCTTCGCGGTGGTGTCGGCTTCCTCAAAGGCACCGGAGAAATAATTAAGGGGAGCTCAGGCGTCAACAGAGAAGTTCGTGTTGGGGTTACACATGTAAGTATACGAAAAATGATCGATTGGATTTTGTCAGTTTTCCTCGCGTATCATTTTTCGAACGTTTTTGTAAAAATGAAAATTCGAACGAATTTCGTAAAAATGACATTTGTCCTTTTTTTTTGTTTCGATTTCAATTCAGTTTTTTTTTTCAATTAATTAAACAACATTTGCGATTTGTTACTTTTTCTGATCGTTGTGTAAACAACAATGTCAAAATTTGTTTCATATTTTTAGCTGAAATTAAATTCTTATTAAGAAAAAAATCAACGTAGATTTTTTTGCATTTTTATTCATTACATTCATGGATAATTATTGATTTGAACAAAATTTTGATTCAAATTTTTTTTTTCGTTATCTATGACTTTTTGGGACAATGGTGAAATTTTGAAATTCAATTTTTTTTTTTTAATTTATAGAAAATTATTCAAATATCAACTCAATGGTTTTTTCTTCGATTCGCGAATAAAATGCACTGTATTTTTTAATTGAATTTGTACGAAATTATTGAATAAATATTTTTATCTATTTTTTTTGTTTTTTTTAAGGATAATTTTCATAAGATACTTTTTAATTTTTAAAATTATTTACAGTATTTTTTTATTATTCGTTTGATAAATATTTTAAAAAAATAATGTGCAGATCGCGTTAAATAAAATAAATAAATAAATTAAAAATTGTATTATTATCGTTTTATGATGAATAATTTATTGACAAACAGGCTTACGTCGTGTTCGTTCAAATGCTTGGAGGTACTTGGCTGGAACGAAACATTGGGACACTGGTTGCTCACGTTCTTGATCTCGTTGCAAATCCAAAAGCTGCAAGTTCTCACGTTGACGCTGTATATTCAAGAAAATGTATAAACTTTATACTTCGTGGTACAATTGGAAAACTTCTTGGCGAAGGTGCTCAGGCTGCAGCATGCAAAGAAATAGCTCACGTAATCCTGAAACAAATGAATTCGATAGGTAAACAATAATATTAATTGCCCATTTATAATCGAATGAATTTATTTAATTAAGAATTTTCCTGTTTAGAGGCACTTAGTACGTTAAAAAAATACGTATTTGCAGATTTCAGTCCTGAAAACGCTAAGGACTCGAATCAAGAAACGTTGTTTAGTCAACATTTGTTGGTATGTGCTCTTCAAGAGATGGGAAATTTGATACTGGGTCTTGGTACAACGGCTACGAATCTTCTATCTGATCAATCTCTCAGTAAGTACTTTACATGCAAAAAAAAATACATTTCTCGTGTAAAACTTGATGAAGAAGAATCTTTTTAAAAATTTGACACAGGTTTGAGACTGCTATAAATTTTTTAAACTTCTCTTTCCAAATTTAGCGAAAGCATTATTATTATTTTTTTCATTCTATGGCAGCATCAATCATCGTTATAAATGCGTTTCATTTTTTTTCTTTTTAACTATCAATCTATCTAAAGATTTATGCCAATTTTTGAGCAAGTGTTTGCAGATTTTTTTTGAATAAGAATTTTGTTCAATGTCCAAAATCCTTCGATTGTATTTTTTTATTATTATTTTTTTCGTCTAATAATTGACCTTTTGCTAAAAACTTATGTAAACTGTATTTTTTTTTCGTTTTTTTTTTTTTCTTTTAGGTTTGATCGACACGACAATGACGGTATTGGTGCATCCGTGTCAGGCAGCGAGGCTCGCAGCAGCCTGGTGTCTTCGTTGCATCTGCGTAGCTGTTCCAAGTCAAATAACACCGCTGATTGATCGTTGCGTCGAAGGAATTGAGAACATGAGAAGTTCGCCGGAAGCGATTGCTGGTTACAGCAGCGCTCTTGCCGCGGTTCTTGGTAGCGTTCGATTATCGCCACTCGGAGTACCTCACACCAAAGGAAAAATAATTTTCAATACAGCGGAAGAATTGTTACGAAGCGCAAGTCAAAACAGTCGATTGTCTCTGAACCGGACACACGCTGGTTGGCTTTTGATTGGAGCAATTATGACCCTCGGCACTGCTGTTGTCAAAGGTCTTTTGCCACGAATGCTTTTACTTTGGAGAAACTCATTTCCACGCTCAACCAAAGAACTTGAGAGTGAAAAAGCACGTGGCGATGCTTTTACTTGGCAAGTTACTCTTGAAGGACGCGCTGGTGCTTTGTCAGCTATGCACAGCTTTCTACTTCATTGTCCTGAATTATTGAACGAAGATATTACCAGACGACTTCTTACACCCATCGAATCTGCTCTTGCTATGCTCACCAAGTAATTAAACTTTTTTTTTTTCACTGTAATTGCATTGTCTTCGATTTTTACTCAGAACTTATGTTCGGGGTTGAATTTGACTCGAGATAAATGTCAAAAAATGAGGTTTTTATTCATAAAATTTTTTTTTTATTCTTTCGTTTTTAAGGACGTTGTATGCAAAAGTTTCTAGCGATAGAATTTCTTCAAATTTCAACCACACAAAGAGAATAGTGATATCTAATAGCTCGCGCTGTTTTAAGACGTTTCACCATGTACTAGTCAAGATATTTATTTATAAAAATCACAATTTTCAGTAGTTTCTCATAAGAGCGCGTGTTAAAAGTTCCTATTTTCAACATTAAATATTTCCATTTCTAAATGGCGAAGCCTCTTAAAACTATTTAATTTCATATTTTCAAATGTTCAAAGCACAGTCCTGATTTATTTAATTAAAAACCGATCGAAGGGCTATCGATGACCAGCGGGTGAAATACGCTTTGGGTCAAATTGACCCAGTATGTAAATGCACTGGCAAAATTGACGTTTTGACTCTTTTGACGTTTTTAAAAGGAATTTTGCGTTATCTGAACTTTGATGAAATGACGTTCGTTGCAGATTATTAAAAAATGAAAGAATAAAATAGAAATTTTGTGCTGACGAATCTTTCTATCCTCGTACAGGCGATGAAAATGTTTTACGAGCTTTTCAAATCGTATTTTTTTTCTTCTTTTTTCAGTTTATCTCCCGTTTTGAAAAATTATGGACAACAACTGAAAGCTCCAGCAGCGATGGTTCGTTTACGTTTGTACGAAACTCTTCTCCTGTTGCCACCTCAAACTTTTGAAGGATCGTACACGCATTTACTCCGAATGTTGGTTTCGGAGTTCACTTTGACGGAAAATCCAGGAAATACGACGACTTCGCTTCTTCGTGTTGTTTGCAACGCCAACGATTCGGTTATTCTTGGCACGTGGCTCCAGGAAACCGATCATCGTACAATAGAGGATCAGGTTTGTGTGATTTTCGAAAAATCGTTCTAAAACTTCCTGACATCAATGACATTTTGTCAAGGGACAAATTATCTTATATTTGAACATTTGAAGATTCAAAATGTTTCCTCATCGAACGTTATTTCGATTTTTATTTTATTTTTATTCATAATTTGAGGAAAAATAAGGAAAAAATTAAAATATCACGCCACGTTCAAAGTCTAGAGTAAGTGGACTGCCTTTCGGGAAGCAAGCAAGAAATGTAAAAAAAAAAAGTACTTTTTTTTTAACGTACTTTGTTTGTTTGCAAATTGACAGCAACAGGAAAAAAAAACTCCAATTTTTTATTATTTAATCGTACATCGTATTTTATATTAAACAAACTTAATGTTTTTATTTGCAAATTCAAAAAATACGAGAAAAATAGTTGATTTCTCGATTGTAAATTAGATTTTGTATAAAATTTGAAAAAAAAAAAACGATTTTATGGGAGAGATAAGAAACTTAAAAATGAAAATATAAAACAAACTGCATTTTTTTATTTGGAAATTCAAAAAATACGAGAATTTTCGATTGTAAATTGGATTTTTGTATAAAATTTGTTTTTTTTTTTATTTGAAAATTCAAAAAAAACGAGACGAATACTTGATTTTTCGATTGTGATTTTGTATAAAATTTGGAAAATACGATTTTATGGAAGAGATGAGAACTTGAAAGTGAATTTGTCGAATGAAAATATTTCCTTTTTGCGTACATAGTATGTTCCAGAAAGAAAAAATAACAATTAGATTAACGTTTATAGCGAATGACTACTTGCTTGTCTTAAAATGTTCTTCAACCTCGGGAATTAAATGTAAAAATGATTTTCTTTCATTCTTGCTCACGTTCCTGTATAGATGGAACCAAATCGTCGAGCTGATGTGGAACACGTGAGTAATGTGTTTTGAGGAGTAGAAAAGCTGTAGAAAAGCAAAAAATTGCTGCTTACGTTCGGTTCTAATATTTTATTTTGTTTTTATTTAATTAATCGTTATTTCCAGCGTAGTGACAACGTATTCTCCACGAAATAATTTAATTATTCATCAAAAAGACCGTGCTTCATTTTTTTCAATGTTTTTAATGCCATTTTTTCATCGTACTATCGAAATTGAAATTTTACAACGTGTCATATGCTAAATAATTATATTTTTGTATTTTTTTAGTTGCAGCCAAACAGCGCCGCAGGTTCAGGAGCTTTGGAGCATAATTCGTGCTGTTTATACAGACCGGTACCACCTGTAAGTTTCCATTCTCAAATGTTCAATTTTAAATCATTTTTTTCGAACGTAAAACCTACAACGAGGTCAAAATCGAACGCGATCTTCTCTTTGACGTGAAATGTTACTCGAATCCAAAAATGACAAGCAATTGGACAGCTTTTTCTTTATTTTTTAAAAACTAAGAGAATGGAGTATTATAAAGACACATTCGCTGAACTATTAATGATGAAAACTCCATAAAAGGAGAAAAAAATTGAAAAAATACAAAAAATAAAGTTTCTACGAGAAAAATTCAGGGTTTTAGGGTGAAAAAGTTGTCGTAACCCCTTAATCATTTATTAATTGTATTAATCAATTTTATGTGATGTCTTTTTTTTCAGAATGAAATAATTCCGGGACCACTGCCTCTCGGAGTTGCTGTGATCGACCTTTCGGTCTCACTTTTCGGCCAGATATTCCCTCGAGTGGCGAACAAACATCGGTTGCAGATGCTTGATCACTTTAGCGAGTGTATAAAACACGCGAAATCTGGACGCCAAGAGGCCATACAGATGAATGTCTTTACTGCTGTTTTGAGTGGCTTGAAAGGTCTGAATGAAGCGAAAACTGGTTTCGGTCAGGAAGACGTTAAAAAATCTGCTACCAATCTTATTATCGTGAGTTCACTCGTTCATTTAAATCCAGAATTTTGGATAAAACAAAATAATTTTTCAGTTAAATTTGTCACGAGGTTAAATTTAACGAGGTTCACGCGCCATAATTATAATCTTAATCTCTATTTATATAAAACTCAACTGCAATTTTTCATCATTTTTTTGACTTTAAAATTTCTCATGTTATTAAAAAAAGACTGTAAATGAAAAAGACTAATGACAAATTTGAAGATAACTCCACAATGAAGAGAATGAGCGGTGGCTGAGATCCCAGCTTCGCATAGAAAAAAAGTTTTCGTGAATTTATTAAAATTTTAAAATTTTGTAGATTTCCATTTTTTAGTCATTGCTCATCCCTATATATATTTATAACTCAACTGCAAAATTCGATTTCTAGACGGTGAAAGTTTTTCAAATTTCATTATTTTTAAGAAAGGTTCATACAAATTAAAAACAATTAAACTTGGAATTTGTCAAACGCATGCCTAACGCGTGAACCTCCTTAATATCAAAATTTTCTTCTTCTCAAATGACATCGTCTAATAAAAATGCAATTCGACAGAGCACATTGGTGAGCAGCAACTCAATTCTGCGTTGGGCAGCTGGAGAAGCAGTTGGAAGAATGGCTCAAGTTATTTCCGATGCAAAATTCACCGCTGAGTTGGCACAGACGAGCTTTGATCGTTTGAAATCGGCTCGTGATGTCGCCAGTCGGACAGGACATTCCTTGGCACTCGGTTGCCTCCACAGATACGTCGGAGGAATGGGCTCCAGTCAACATCTCAATACGAGTGTCAGCATTCTTCTTGCACTTGCGCAGGACAATTCTTCTCCTGTCGTCCAGGTAAAAAAACCGCATTTTGTTATCACAAAATTGACAATTTGTTCGTAATTTTTCGTTAGAATACGATTCAAATTAGTTAATTAAGTTTTGGGCAGTTTTGTGCAAAAAGAAAAAAAAAGAAAAAAGACGCAATGAGTGAATTTCAAATTTGTTCCGATGTCGACCAAGCAAAATTTCACAATCACTTATTTTACAAAAAATCGTTTTTTTAACGCATTTGTTAAAGAACAACAAAAAATGATTCAAACTTTATTCATACGAATTTCCTTTTATTCCTTAATTTTATACATTTCCATTTAGTGACTTTATTAAATGTATTCTCATAACTCATGTAAAACGTCAGATCAATAGTTTTTTCGTACGAATTCCCAACTATTTGAAAAATCTAGTTTCGAGACTTTGTACTGAAGCAAAAAAAAAGTCGATTAAAAAGAGAAAAAAACTACAAACAATCCCTCTCTACATCGAATTAGAAAAAATTTAATACTTAAATAATAATAATATTTTCTTAGGTTTGGGCTCTTCACGCTTTGTCATTGATCGCTGATTCCGGAGGTCCGATGTTCCGTGGCTACGTCGAACCGACACTTTCACTTGTTCTTACTCTTCTTTTGAATGTTTCACATTCTTACATCGATGTCCATCAATGCATTGGAAAAGTCTTATCGGCTCTCATTACAACGATTGGTCCAGAATTGCAAGGTAGAAAAAAAAATTATCATTAAATCAATTAATCTGGAGCGTCTATTTTATTGTGAAAAATATTTAAGTCCTTGTAGCAATGACTGGAAAATCAATTTTATTCTCTTAAGTCGATCTGTCAGTCGTTTGGTCGCTAAAAATCCTACTGCACGATTTTCTCAGTGAGAATTTTGATTTTCCGAAAAAATAAGAGTCACACGTTGTTCTCTTTTTTCCAGAGAACGATGTGTAACTTTTTATTTTTTATTTTTTTTCCTCGAAATATCAAAAATGTCGGAGAAAAGGGTGTATCTACTTCGCAGTTATTTCTCTCGCACTCGTGCAACTGATAGACCACCTTAAGGACGTTGTATGCAAAATTTTCTAGAGATAGAATTCTTCCAAATTTGCATCACACAAAGAGAATAGTGATATCTAATAGCTCGCGCTATTTTAAGAGGTTTCACCATGTACAAGTCGAGATATTTATTTATAAAAATCACAATTTTCAGTACTTTCTCATAAGAGCGCGTGTTAAAAGTTCCAATTTTCAACATTAAGTATTTCCATTTCTAAATGGTGAAGCCTCTCAAAACTTTGCATACGCTTTTATGTAACATCGAAGAATCTTTATTTAGTTTTTCAAAAAAATCGGTCGTGAAATTATTTTCGAAATTTTAGTTATTATATAAAAAATACAAATTACCTCGGACAATCTTAAATTTAGAGTATGTTGTTCTTCAGTCAATTTGTAACAACTTTTTTTCAATTAACTTAGGCTCGCAAAGCATTTTGTATGTAAGAAAAACTGAAAACAAAAATTTACATTTGACCGTCACCATGCAACGTCCTTAAAGATTATACAATGCTTTTGATTTTTTTTTTTCGTTTTGTTTTTTTTTTCTTTTTACGAATAATTTATGCTTTCAGGAAACACATCGACTATTTGTATGGCTCGGTCTTCGTTCTTGTGTGCATGCGCCATAATGCAAGATCATCAAGATCCTTTGGTACAAGCCGAAGCCACTGGTTGTTTGCAACAATTGCATCTGTTTGCACCACGACACGTAAACTTGTCTTCGTTGGTGCCAACGTTGTGTGTAAGTTTAAAAATGTTTGCACACAGTGGAAATTTTATTCAATTTTATTTGATATTTATTATAATTTCTATTTTATTGATATTTATTATCGATTTTCTTATCTATTTATTCTTCATTTTTCTTATTGATTTATTGATTTTTTTTCTTTACAATTTTTAGCGCACCCTCTCCAGCAATCATTTGTTACTTCGCAAAGCTGCCATTTCTTGTCTCCGACAATTGGCACAGCGTGAAGCGAAAGAAGTTTGCGAACATGCTATGACTCTTGCGAACGAGAGCCGAGACACTAATGTCGTCGAAGGCTTAACTATAACAGAAACTGGACTTCCGGGCGTTTTATTCAGCATGCTAGACACCGAAACTGACAGCAGACTCATCAAAGATATTCACGACACTCTTACGAGTATGCTCCAAATGCTCGCTGCTGATAATTTGTCACAGTGGTTGTCACTTTGCAAGGACGTTCTTACCGTGGCATCGGGTAACAATATTTTTCATGTTTATATTCTTTTTATCTCGTTTTTTTTTTTTTTTAACTCTCTTTATAAATTTTTAGAACACTTTTTCTCAGCGAAACGGATTTTCACTTTTTTTCCTTCATTATTTTGAATAAATGAAGTCCGAGACTAATTCTTCAATGTTTTACTTTGATTTTTTTGAAAATTTTCGGCCCATATGGCGCCTGAAAAAAATTGATGGTATAAAAAATAAATTTTTTTCAATTGAATTTAAAATAAGCACTTTTGTTTATATTTTTTTCATTGTTTTTATTTGTAATATTGTTTGAACTTTGATAACAGATGACAAAAATCTAAGAGATATCTTTTTTATCCTAATTTCGAAGGGACGAACAATTTTTTTCGAGCATTTGGATGAATTTTGAAAAAATTTGTATTTATTTATATTTTTTCATTCCATAGAGTCAAGCACACCAGAAGAACCGACTGCGATCGCTGTCGAGGACAGCTCGGCTGACAACGAAAGCGTTGATGGCGAGGGAGACGACGATCAAGCAGAGTTTCATGCTGATGAATCTAAACAACGACCCACCGTTTCGCCTCGTTGGCCGACTCGAGTATTTGCAGCTCAATGCATTCGCCGGATAATCGCGACTTGTGTCAATAGCAAACAAGCACATTTTGACCTTTCGATGGCTAAGGAATTACAACTCATTAAAGGACGAGGTAAAAATCATTTTTGTAGACACAACTCGAGAAACAAATCTTACGAAATATTCAAATCTAAAAAATAGAAATAAATATTCGAACAAATACAGGAAAAATTGGAATGTTTCTTAAAAATTTTGCTCAAAATCGAAAAGTGATATTTCGGAAAAAAAAACAAAAAACAAAAGTCAAAACTTCGTTTCTGACGAAAGGAGCACAAAGTATAATTTTTATTTATTAGAAAAACAAAATGAAATCATACAACTGCTTTAAAAATTTAACACGAATTTGACAAAAGGGTAATCACTGCTATAAATCCTAAATCAAATTTTTGTCTCGTGGCTATTAAATCGTAAGATATTTCATCGATAAACATATGCGATTGAATAATTCCGAGTAAATATTGAGTAATATTAATAATCCTTTTAACATTTGGTATGTTTTTGTTTGTTTTTTTCATTTTTCGTTCGAATGAATAGGAGATTATTTGGTTCTCCATTTATCGGACCTTGTGAGAATGGCATTTATGGCAGCGACCAGTGACTGTGATCCTTTGCGTCTCGAGGGTCTGCAGACGCTTCAGGAGATAATTGATAAATTTGCAAAAGTGCCGGAGCCTGAATTTCCGGGACATTTATTATTGGAGCAATTTCAAGCGCAAGTGGGTGCAGCCCTGAGACCAGCATTTGCGACAGAAACAGCATCACACGTGACAGCAGCTGCTTGCGAGGCTTGTAGTGCTTGGATCGGTAGCGGAGTAGCTCGAGATCTAAACGATCTTCGTCGAGTGCATCAGCTGTTGGTCTCGTCATTAGAAAAATTGCGTGACGGTCACAGTCGTCCGCAGTTGTACAACGAGAGTCTTTCGACTTTGGAGCGTTTAGCAATATTGAAAGCATGGGCGGAGGTTTACGTCGTGGCGATGATAAACGAGGGTTCAGCACCGGACACGCGAGAAGTCACGCATCGAAATGTGAATAAAACGGATGAAAACGACGACGAAGCTTTCGGAGAGTTCGAGTTCCAAAACGAAAGTCTTTTGAGTCTCGTACAACCAGAACTTTTGAGTTTGAGTCAAAATTGGTTGGCTGCGTTACGCGATCACGCGCTTCTTTCATTGCCACCAGAATTCTCGAGCCAATTGCCTCACGATGGCGGAGCGTTTTATACGACCGACACGATGGAATCGGCACGACCGTATTACGCGAAATCCTGGTCACCGATTCTTCACGCAGCCGCTCTTTGGCTCAACGCTCGAGGTTTCCAAATCGAAGAAACTTCCAAACCAACCACCAAAAATCCTTCAACGACTAATCACAATAGTAACAACAATAATAACAATAATAACGTTAATACAAAAACTGATTCAAACGTCGACAGATTTCACTTGCTCTTTGGCATCTGCATGGAAGCTCTTTGCAGCTCGCGCTCTTCCGAGTCCGTTCAAAACATCGAAACGTGCTTGAGCGCCCTCTACACGCTTCTCGACTCAGTTTGGGCTCGGAAAGTTCTTATAACCGATCGTTCTCTTCCAATCGAACTGTCCAACGTTCTTCATCGATTACTTCTCACCCGCGACAGTTACGCCATTCAAATTATGACGATGGAAGTATTGAAACAAATCATGAGAGCGAATCAAGAAGATTTGGCTGATCGGAAAAAAATTAAACTCAAAGAATTAGTTCCGGCGAATCAGGAAACTAGAGATGTTGTTGAACTCGATTTTCTTGGTGAAGGAGCCGAAACCGGCGAATTGGTACCTGGAAAATCACTCGTTTTTGCCATGCTCGAAGTTTGCCTCTGCTTATTGGTACGACAAATTCCCGCACTCAATCCTAATCCCGAAGGCGCCACTGCTATTCTATCACATCGCGGATATTCACAAACTGAAGAAAATGGAAAACTCATCGCTGCTGCACTCAACGTTATGGAAACTCTTCCTACCCTTTGCTCCCCCAAAGGTTCGTCCAAATTTTTCATTCATTCGTCACCCAAGAGAACTTACAAAAAAATTTCTATGAAATAATTTTTTTTTTTTTCGTTTTTTAATGACTCAATAAACTTTTTATGAATTTCGTCAAATTAACATCGAACATTTTGAGGTCGAAATTCAACTGCGATTCCAAAAATTCAAAATTTCAATTGTAAAACAAAAAAATATTTGTTTTTATAACTATTCGAAAAAATATGGAGTAGCGAACTCAAATTCTAACATCACTTCTGTATTCAATTTTATTTATTATTTATTATTTGTTTATTTATTTATTCATTCATTTAATTATTCATTTATCTACAAATAAATTAATAAATTCAAAAAATTGGAAAAAATTAGCAGCATTATAAAATTTATAAAATTTATTGAAATTATATTAATTATTTGTTTAAATTTAAATAATTAGTATTATTGAATTTGGAAATTTATAATTTTTTGGAAAAAAAAACTAATTCAATGTATTTTGCTTACTCCCCAGTGGATCTGAAAACATTTTTCTCATTTAATTTTTAAACTTTTAAACTTAGTGTAGCCTCTTGAAATTTTTACACCGGCCTCAGCACAGTTGTACAAATAATTTTAAAGAATTCAAACAACCTTTGAAAAATTTAATGAGTAGGAAGAACTCACTAGTCGTCACGTTTTTTATGCGAATCGTAACGTTTTTTTTTTTTTTTTTTTTTTTCCAGGAGCTGTAGCGATACTTCCAACTTTGCTTTATTTGACAACCGGAGTTGTGAAAGAGACAGCGGTGCGTGCTGACAACGAAGCTGCTCGTCTGTCTTCAGAAGCCCCTGGACACGCGGCTCTCCATTGTCTCAAAAGTTTAATAGTCGATAAATATTCTCGGGATCAAAGGAGTCAGGAAGAATGGACGATTTTGTTGCAAAGTGCGTTAGCAAAAATAATTGATCTTGCTAAAACGGTTAGCAACGAAGCTAAAATGGACGAAGTGACGATGATGCTTGGTATTGGTGTTTTTGTGCTTCATGCATTGCCGGATGTCGTCAGTGCTCCAAACTTGCAATTTCCTTGTATCAATCATTTTCGTCAAGCTATACAATCTGAAAATATTATGGTACGTCAATGTTTTTTCTTTTTTTTTTCTATATATTTATAAAACTCGACTGCAAAATTGTGTTTAGCTGCTTTTCTATTTTTTTTTTTGATAAATCTTTCACAGGAATAAAGCCCAAGAATGAGAATAGGTTGTAGGCCGTATTATATTCCGATAAATTGTTTATCCAGGGAAAGCCAAGCGAAAAATTCAATTTTTCATCATTTTTTTCACTTTAAAATTTCTCATGTTATTAAAAAAAGACTATAAATGGAAAACACTAATTAAAAATTTAAAGATAACTCCACAATGAAGAGAATGAGCGGTGGCTGGGGTGCCAGCTTCGAATGGAAAAAAAGTTACAGTAATTTTCGTGAATTTGTTAAAATTTTAAAATTTTGTAGATTTCAATTTTTTAGTCATTGCTCATCTATTTAGCGCCAACCAGGTGTGTGTTATAATAACAAAAACGTGAATTTTTCGTTGTGAAAATCAAATTTCCTTCTAGACGTGAAAAATCTCGTGTTTTTTTATCATTTTATGAATTTTTCTTGTTTCAGGTTCGATTGAAATGCGTTCAAACTCTCAAAACAATATTCTTACATCCTGAAAGAAGCATCAGTACTCCGTACATTCATGCACTTGCTCCAAGACTCGTGGAATTTTTGTACAGTGACAGAAGCAAGCAAGTGACGAGTGAACTCGAATTGTCTTTTACTCTCGAGTGCATAAGCACCATCGAAGCATTGATCGCACTGGCTGAACCAACGAATCGTAAGTCTCAAAAGAATTTAACTCGAATTTTCGTTAGTCGTAATACGACTCGAATTTTTCTTAGTTTTTACAATTTTATATTTATCTAAAATTTGTATTAATTGCACGCAATTCTTCAGGAGATCTCATGCAAGGTACGAGGTCTTTTTCCTAATTGTTTTGATTTGTAACCAAATTATTATTTGGCAAGAAAACTTACAAAAAGGCTCATTTTTACATTTCAATCAATAAACCACCACAAAATTCTTCTTTTTTTTCACTTAGGAATCCAAATGCTGACTCTACTCGTGCCAATTTTAATTAATTATTTACTGGAGGGTGAACAAATGCAATATGCCACGAAATTCCAGACGAGCCTTCATCAACAAAGCTTCCAGTGGCTCAACAAAATCGGACCGAAATATCCTCAGGTACAGTCAACGATCTTTCCGAAATTTATTTCGTTGAACTTCAACCAAATTTCTTTATTTTCTGTGTTGTTACATTTTTTATTTTGCTTTTAAACTCTTTTTTTTTCTTAGACTATAAATGTTTAAGTCTGAAATTTATTTCGTTGGACTTTAACCAAATTTCTTTATTTTCAGTATCGTTACGTTTTTTATTTTACTTTTAAACTCTTTTTTTTCTTTATTATTAATTTCTTCTTTATTCATTTATTTATTAATTTCAATAAATTCACGAAATTCACGAAGTTTAACACTAAATTTCTAGTTTGAGCGCTCAAATTTCTCAGTTTTTAGAAACGCAAAACTTGCACAAAAAAAGACAAACGTCACTAATTCAAATTTTTCTGAATTTCCACACAGTTTAAAAATAACATAGAGCTCATAAATAATTTATTTGCTTGTTTATTTATTTACATTATTATTCGATAATAATGTGGATTTATCGTGAATTCTTCTAACATTTTTCTGTATTTTTTAAATAACGATTCGGCATTGTTCATAAATTGAGAAAAATCCAAATTGTTCATACATTGTCAATATTTGATATTCCTAATGGGCCAGAAAAAAAACTGTGGAATTGAAAAAAAAAAATATTAAATTTTGACAGGAATTTAAAACTCTGATGTCCCAATCGAGTGAATTAAAGACCAAGTTGGAGAATGCAGTGCGATCGTCGCACCAACAAGCCCAGAGACCAGCGAGACAAACGGGGACCATGAAACAACAGTTGAAAGCACCAGCACCATCGATTAAGCTAAAAACTGATTTTTCGAATTTCAGTTAAGCGTGAAATTTCTTTGCGGGAGTGCATACAAATTTTGATTTTTTTTTTATTTTTTATTTTTTTTTCGTCATTAGAATGATCGTGAATGTTTAAGAAAGGAATGAATTTAGGAGAATGCGAGTTTAACGTTTTATTTTCGAGCACGTTTTTCTCTCATCGATTATAAGATTTTAGTCCGTGATTCCGGGGTAAAAATGAGTACGAAAATAATTGATTCTTCCTTATATTTGTACAGAAGAGAATTAGTATTTATTATTAGATTTGAACGAATTTATACCAACTTGAGAACGCAAGAGTCGTGTACACCGTACGATTAAAATCATGCATTTTTGTAGAAAAAATAAGAAGATAAATAGAAAGTTGCGTCCATATTTTCTCGCACTGAAAGTATTATGTATATTTCGCGATCGATGAGAATGAGAAAAAGAAAAACGTAAACAACTTGGTGAAAGCCGAGCTCGGTATTTACCAAGATAATGAAAAAGTATTTTTTTAATTTTGAACAAACCTACAAGTGCACAAACTAACGAAAACGATATTTATTGATAATTTTAGATGAGTGGCATGCCATTAAGGACGTTGTATGGCGAGGATCAAATGTAAATTTTTCTTTTCATTTCTTCTTAAATACAAAATGCTTTGCGAGCCTAAGTTTGTTGAAAAAAAGTTGTTACAAATTGACTAAAGAACAACATACTCTAAATTCAAGATTGTCCGAGCTCAACTGTATTTGTTATATAATAACCAAAATTTCGAAAATAATTTTACGACCGATTTTTTTGAAAAACTAAATAAAGATTCTTCGATGTTACATAAAAGCGTATGCAAAGTTTTAAGAGGCTTCACCATTTAGAAATGGAAATATTTAATGTTGAAAATTGGAACATTCAACACGCGCTCTTATGAGAAACTACTGAAAATTGTGATTTTTATAAATAAATATCTCGACTTGTACATGGTGAAACCTCTTAAAATGGCGCGAGCTATTCTCTTTGTGTGATGCAAATTTGAAGGAATTCTATCGCTAGAAAATTTTGCATACAACGTCCTTAAAAGTAAAACTTTTCTTTTTGTTTTTCTAGATCATTGATCCAGTATGCTCATTGAAAAAACCAACCAACTGAAATTTATACTCTAGTTTACTCGTAGATCTTTGAACGATAAAAAAAAATCCCCAGAACGAAAGCCTCTGAGGTCGACATTTGATTGTAAACTACATTCAGGTTGCGACTAAATATCCTTACAAAAAACGTCGAAAAACTTTGCATAAAATTGCAAGAAAAAAAAAAAACGTAAATTGTAACAACAAACCAAGTGATTGAGAGGGCAACTCAAAAGGGTTAAAATTATAATAATGAAAAAAAAATCGGTAAACTATTCGATAATTCGGTACTTTTAATGATTACACAAAATTCCAATTGATTAAACTTTTTGGGATTTTCGTAAAATTGTACACGGTGATGAAATTTTTACTCACTTTTCATTTTTTACCGTACAATCTTTTTCATGCCTCAGTTTATCTTCTTCAGGGGTAAAAAACCAATTATCGGTTTTTTTTTAATTGGAAATTTTATTGAAAAAATGGATTATTTTAAAATGTAGTATTTTATTTATTATTTTACTTGATATTTGAACTCTTAAAAAAGAATTAAAAGAATGTAAACGTTTCTTCAAATTTCCAAATTAATTTTTTCCCAATTATTTATTTTTTAATCTTTTTGAGCGTATGCCCTTTAAATAAGCGTAAGTGAATGATAAATAGAATAATACGTAACGTGTAATTAGATTGGAAACGTGAGCCGTTCTTCGTCAAACAAACAAGTGACTAATATTTCTTTGCATCGAATCGAAAAACGTTTTGAGCAAATGTTTTTCATTGGAAATAGAAATGTGCGTTTTTGTTATTTCAAAAGATTCGATGAGACTGATCCCATGATTATTTGTAAACTGCCTTTTTTCCTACTTCCGTTTTTAATTCGACGTTTTAGGTGAAATTTAATAAACTTTTGAAAAAAAATAAAATAAAAACGTGCCATATGTTGCAGAGACTATTTTTTTGAATCGCTTCATGTCTCAAATACCTTTTTGTTTGTTAAAAAAACTTTGCTTGTCCATTAAAATGACTAATAAACTGGAGCCAAGGTTCGTTTAGTTACGTTGGGATTTAATTTTTAAGGTTTTTCGATCGTTATATTGTTTTTTTAAGATTTTGTTAAAAATTTGGAAAAATCTTCTTTAATGTCATATGCACGTGTGTAATAAATTTTAGAAGTTTTCACCAAGCGGAAGTTCAGATATTTATTGGTAAAAATTACAATTTTTGATAGTCTCTCATAAGAGCTCGTGTTAAAAGTTACATTCTCATCAATAAATATTTTGGCTGCTACATGGTGAAGCGTTCTAAAACTTTGCATACATTTTTATGCAACATCAAAGAAGCTACATTTAGTTTTTCAAAAAAATCTTAAGAAAAAAATGTTTGCAATTTTTGTAATTTTACAGCAAGTACATATTACCTTGGCTGACCTTGAATTTGGAGTATGTTGTTCTTTTGTCAATTTACAACAACTTTTCTTTATCAACTAATGCCCGCGAACCATTTTGTATGTGAGAAAAACTGAAAAACAATTTTTCGATATGAATTTCACGATGACCTTAATACAAAATAAAGAATTTTTTTGACGTATGAACGAAGGGACGAAAAATGGCTCATTCTTAACATTAAACAAGTCAATAGTCAAATCTTCCGATAAAATATTATCTAACAGGGCTACTTGGATTGTAGATTATATTATAAAAGTAGCAAAGTGTCCATTCGTGAGAGTTATTTGTACGTATTAATATAAATACACGTATTCGTGTAAAAGAATTCGAAAATCGAAAAAAAAAGAACAGTAAATGTTTAATTTATTATTACATAATTAAAGTACACAAGAAAAATTCTTTATTAGGAAACCATTGACATTAATCCACGATGTTCGATCGAACAATTAATCGAACAATATTACATTTTATGATAGTATCGTTAACACTAAATTAGTGTTAAGGGCTCACACCACAAATTAAATATTTTTTAACGTCCATAACAAACAATCAGAAGCAAAAGCTCGATTAAATTTCACTTTTACTTCCTATTTCATCGAAATTCGGTTCAGTTTTTTAAAACCTTTTTAAATCATTTTAAAAACTCGAAACATTATAACGTGACTTCTGTCAAAACCTAAACTTTACTTTTTTGCAAACAGTGAAATATAATGAACCAGAAAAAAATTCGTAAGTTATTTGAAACAAAAAACTTTTATTTTTTTCATTAATTATGTTTCAACTGTCAAATAACAAAAAAAAATCTTTTTTTAACAAATTGTTTATAAATCGCATAACAATTATTTAAAAATCGTATACAGTGCTTGGAATAATTATTATTATGTCAACAACCACCAACGAGATTATCGCCAAAAGTTTTGAAGCTTTTACAAACGTTTTTATTCGTAGAAAATGTGATTTTTTTGAAAAATTCACTTTTGCAAATCTATTTTTTGATCGTTTAATTTAAAAATTAAAAAGTTTAAAGTTAAAAAATAAAAAAAATGTTTTCGGAAAAAAAAATTTAATATCTTGTGGCACTGCATGCAAATTTTAGGTTTTTACTTTTCAAGGATGCGAACTTTGATGACATTTTTTTTATGACGACACACAGTGGTGCGAGCCTTTAAAAATGAATTTAATTAAATATACGGGATTGTACTGGGTGATCGAATATGAAATAGATATATATGTAAATGTAACGTCAAAACTATAGGACTGATGATGTTTAGCGAGAAAGAGAGAGAGAGAGAAAGAAAGAGAGAAATAAAAAAATAGAATGTAGCAAAATGAAAGGAAAAAAAAAATATTCAAACTATTTTTTATATTATAATTTTAAGCGATCGTGACCATTATACAATGAATATGTATATGAATTACTGTACAGGCTTAGTATTTCAGAAGCTGCAAAATAATTCACACCCCTTTCGTTCGATAATTTTGATCATTTTGATTTTCTAAAATTTAAATCGACGTTCTATGACTGCGTAATATTATTGTGTTACGTTCGTGTACAAAAAAAATAGGATTTGTATACATTTATGCTTCAGAATAAAACGAGAATAGATAGTAATTATTTTCATATTTTCCTGCTCCGATCTTCCGGTCCATGGATTTTATGCGATTTTTTTTTGTTCGCAATTTATTGCGACCCTTTGCAAGTTTTTTTTTTAAACAAAATATAAGTGTATTTTTTAATTTCTTTGTTCAATCGGTTTTTCGATTTTTATTTTCGAGTTGGCACTTAATTAAAAATTATGGAATTATATCTGATTTTCGCCGAATGTGGAACAACGAGATGAACTTACAAGGCTTTTATAGAAAAAATGTAATTATTCGAAAAAATACATAGAAAAATAATAGTTATTGATTCGGTTTTTTTGTTAGAAGTCATTTTGAAATTGAGCAGAAATGGCATTATTCCATTTCTATCATAGAACTCATAGCTTCCTAGAAAACGAAGTCCAATTGAAAAAATATAAAACAAAAACTTGCCTCTGATGGAATGTCGTTTAAAATTCAATTATAGTTGAAATAGTGTAATCGGTTTCCTCGGAATTAGGGTCGGGGTTTGGGAACGTCATTAGTTTGTTTTTAAAAGTGCCAAGTGGCCGAGAGGGCAGATCGTTCGTTCGACAAATATTCACATTGATTCACACAGCTGACTGGTTGCTCGACTGTTCAATGGTTTTGTTTATTTATCATTAATCCTCCAGTTAAAAAACTTTCCTCGCATATCTTCGATATTGAATTGCTTGATTGCAAAATTTCTCCTCCAATCAAACATTCTTGACTTTGTAAAACAAAAAATTTGGCAGTGCTTCGAAGTGAAGTGTAGAAGTGTAGTTCACTGGAAATAACCTCAAAACGAGACGTAATTTCTTCTTCGTTTAGAGATCTCTCAAAAAATCACGTAAGTACTTTAGTAATTCGTAAATACGTTTTTCAAAATTCCAATTAAGCTCTTGACAAAAACAAAACGAATCACGAAACACTTGCCCATTAACTCGTGAATTAATCGATTAATTGACATATTTTGTTGAGTCATCAATTGCAATTTTTCGAACTTTTTTTCGAGTCCTAACGGAAACCTATTTTAAAAAATAGAACTTTTTTAAAATACACCAATTTTTCGAACTTTTTTCGAGTCCTAACGAAAAGCTATGAAATAAAATAGATCTTTTTTAAAATACACCAATTTTCCGAACTTTTTTCGAGTCCTAACGAAAAATCAATTTTTAAAAATAGAACAACTTCTATTAAATTTTTTTAGAATGATCAATTCATCCGATCCCCGACGCCCTGAAAAGGAAATTCGTTACAAACCATCGGTGACAAGTACTCAGGCACAACCGGGTGATGATTTGACGCCGGATTACATGAATATTCTTGGAATGGTATTCAGCATGTGCGGCCTCATGATGAGACTCAAATGGTCATCCTGGGCAGCTCTCTACTGTTCTTGCATAAGTTTTGCTAATTCCCGATCCAGCGAGGACACCAAACAAATACTCAGTAGTTTTATGCTCTCAACGTCTGCCGTTGTTATGTGTTATTTACAAAATCCACAGCCCATGACTCCGCCTTGGGCCTCTGCGATGCAATAAAAGTTTTTAATAAAATATTCAACCATCGCTACCGTCGATCCATCGCACTGCCTCTTTTTCTTAAGAATATTACTTTTACGAATCATAATTCAATAATTTCTAGGTAAAATAACAATTTTCTGAGACTTTTGTATTAAAGAATCATTCCCAAAAAAATCATGTTGAAATTTGCATCGTTGGAATGCAACGAAAATCCTTTAAAGTTTGTAACAAAACCAAAAATGCACATTCAGAGTTTTTCCACAATAATTGCACGACATTTTTCTATGAATTGAAAAGTGAATCTACTAGTGAAATTAGAATGATTCCAAAATTGTTTTTTAAATAAGAAGAATTTAATAAATTCATTGAGGTCCAACGATGCAAACTTCAATATCATACAAATAAATCAGTTTAGGATAAAAACAGAATTTAAGGATATTTCGTATAAACTTTGACAAAAAACTTAGCTCAGAAATTTGAATAATTTTATTACTAAAAAATAATATTAAAAAATGTTAAGTATAAAAATATATGTGTGCGAATGAATGAAAATATTGAATTTCAATCGTTTTTCACTAATTCCTGAGCCCATTGTAACGAAATATTTGAGTTTTTTTCCTTAACTTTGAAATTTGCATCGTTCGAACACATCGAAAGTTTGTACGTTTAATTTTCAACTTCGTAATTAAAAAAAAACTATTAGAAAAGTCGTAGCGTAAGCTGCCACCAAAGAAAATGTTGTAACATAAAAAAAAAACATTCGTTCCAAAAAAAAAACGAGCTCCTACTTGAGCTGCGAAAGAGTTGAAAATTTTTTATATTAAATCAAAGTTACCGAAGCGTCAAATTTTAATGCCCAACATTACGAAATCTTTGGATTGAGTGAATCGATCGTATTTCATCGTCGTAGATTTGTCGTCACTCAACCCATTTTTTCGTGAGAGCAAATTAAAAATTGAAACAAATGGGAAAAAATGATATTTACGTATAGAAGAGTGCAGCAGCTCTCGACCTGGTCTCGTTATCGAAAAATATTTTTCAACATATTTGGAAAAATGATCAAATTCAAAATGCAAAGTTTTTACGGCTCAAATTTGGTCCAGGGTCTTGTAGACCCACATATAATCAAAGGGTCGATTAAGGGATTATATGATGAGGAAAAATATGGTCAAAGGTAATTCACATTATACTTTTTATTTCTTATAAATTATTGTTTTTTCTCACAGATTAATATTAACACTTTGTTGCACCTCTGCAATTTTTTTTCCCAACTCCCTTTCTTTCTACCGATAAATATCACTCTGCGACAAGCTTTTTACGTATTTCACTGTTTCTAGGCATACAGAGAAAATACTGACTAGACTTTAATATCCTTTGTCTTTTTTTTTTTTTTTTCTAATTTATACACAACCTAAACGGCACATACACACGCACACACTTTTTCGAACGTTTACGTTTGAAATTCTCAGCATTTGACGATTTTTGGCAAACACGCCAAGTCTCTTAAAGTTCATGGCTCTTTGTATAATTTATTTTATTTTTTCTTTCTAACATATTCACACACAGGTGACGCTCTTTTTTACGAAATCAATGTCTATGAATCGTCTCTCTCTCTCTCACTTTTGCACACTTTTACCAATTCGTCTACATTTTTATTGTTTTGTTTTTTGTTTTTTTGGTTTCTACGGTATCTAAAATTGTCTCTTTGTGGTCAGCTCCGGCAGAAAATCGATAGAAAATCTATTCAATGGCAAAATGTTGTTAACTAACAAAGATCTTCTACCCGAACGATCCTTTACACGTAATTTGTTATCCTTTGAGTCGGTTTTTATGTCACAATCGTGTTCTTTTATTTGTTTTTCTTATTCATTGTCTTTTCGAGGCTACAATAATAAAAAGGTGTGCTAAAAAATTCAATTTTAATGACGTTGAAGTTTGCATCGTTGAAATGCAACGATAAGAAATTCAAGGTAACCAATAATCATCCTTCAGACATGTTGCAAAGTTCGTTCAATGTAGGAAAATTTGTTGAAATGTAAAAAATTATCAAACAATGAAAAAAAAAAATGCTCAGTATAGAATTAAGAGTTTCAGAAATAACGCAACATTTCTTAATACTCATTTTTACTTTCTCGTCATTATAACACCAAAATTAAAAGCTCAAAATCTTCATTTTGGCAAATAATCATCAAGAAAATCGCTTTGGCGAGACAACGACCTTTATCGTTAAACTTTTTTGGGATCTAGCTACGAACCCACGGAAAAGCAAAAAATTGACCGCGAAAAAAAATGACTCTATAAAAGAGTTTTTGTTGCATTCTGACGATGTGAACTTCGTTTCGATGAATTTTGAGATTTTGTTTTGCTGTTATTGTGTAAGCAACGTTATAATGAGTTCGTTGACTCGAAGGCTATTTCGAAAACGTCTCGTTATTTAATAAATATCATAATTATTACTTATTGAGGATTTTGCTGCGAAATTTTCCAAATTGCTATAATCACATATTTCCGCGACAATTCTACTCTCCACTTTCTTTTAAAATCAGCGATTTAAATGACCGTCAAAGTATGAAGAAAAAAAAATCTATGGAAAGACATTCGAGAGATCGATTCTAAAATAGGCCTGTGCAAATTTTCAATGCATCTCGAACGATTTTTCTATATGAGAAATATATAAATATTCGTATGTTGTTTTAATAAACCCCAAAGTTTTGAAACTGGATAATTTTTACGGCTTTTTAAATTCTTGCAAACTGAAAAAGGAATATATTTAATGTTGACAAAATTTATATATTTAGATATGATGATTTGAACTTTCATTTATTACAGTAAAGATTTAGCTTAGCAGATATTTATATTCAAAGATCTATTCTGATACGTTTGAAAAATATATTTTTTATGTTTTCTTGCTGTGGCATTTATCTTTTTTAGAAAATTTTCTGTCAACTTTATATTCTTTAGTTTACAAACATTAATATTCATATTCCTATTTTTTCTTCTTGTTGTTTTTTTTTTCTCCAATTTTTTTAACTGCAAGCCTAAGTTAGTAATAATCCAGTTTCAGAGAAAACTTGTGGTCTTATAAACACTAAATTATTATTGAGTATCCCCGAGGAAGAGGAACCATTTATCGTTGCAATATGTCAAATAATAATAAATCTTTGTTACAACGACGTAAACATTGCGCTGCAAGACTCTTGTATATATACATGTGCAGCCTTTTTAGCAAAAAAAAAAAAACTCGATTTTTATATAAACAGGCAACAAAGAACTTTGGAACTAATGATTCCGGATAAATATTTGCATGAATTTTGTTGGCATTTGTGTTGATTTTTGTCATTATTTTTTTTTCAGCTTCTATTGCTTCATATTTGTTGTTTGTACGCTTGCTATTAAAATTGCTCGAAAAAATGTTATTTAGATAATTTGCCACTCGAAGATTTGAATTGACGGAAATTTTTTCTGCCTGCAGCGTAGTTCAAATTCTCATAATTCAGTCTAAATAATTAAAAAAATAAAAACATTTAAGACAGCGGCACAGGCCTGGTAGTCGTCACGATAATTCAGTGTTAAAATAATAAAAATAGAGTAAGAAAAAAACGTAGTTACAGTTGCAATTTCGTGGTCCCATTTGAAGCCACGTCTGTGCCGCTTCTCGCTCAATTGCATTACTTGGTAGCAACGAGTGTGTGTGTGTATTTTTGATGTTTTTCTTTTTTCGTTTTCTTTTTATGTTTTTTCGTTTTTTTCAGTTTTATCGTCCTTCATTCACGATGAACGATTATAAAAGTTGGTTAAACGCTGCTTTCTCCGCGTCCGACCAGAGTTATCGGATAAACATATTTTTTTCGTTTTACATTGAAAAACGGGGAGCTCGAGTGTTGTCCGGGCGTTGGTGTGGGCGAAAGACCACGAAGCAGTGGCAGAGACGCATCGACCGGAAGCGAGGATGGGTCCAGCCTTTTTTTCCATTCAGCACCCAAATCAGTCGCTGGTGCCATTAACCCTTTGCACTCTGGAGAACTCCTGACGCTCAAAAACACGTCGTTACTGCTGTCACGTTGACCCGAAGAACTCTAAAAATACAATAAAATCCGATTATTCTAGTGTGTTACTTATAAAGGGATTCGAGCATCTTGAATTTCAAAGAAAACAGAAAATCGAATTGTAAAACAAATTATTTCTGTTGAAATTTAACGAATTTTCCTTTTAACCATTTTTTCAAATTTACCAAAAAAAAAAAACCCAAGCATTTATTTTACTGTTAAAACTCAATAAAAACTTAAAACTCTATGCAACAACGAAACTATTTCAGTTTAAGAAATAAATCAATAAATAAACGTTCATTTAAATAATTAATTTTTGTCAAAAATTTGCCAAACAAATTCGAAGCGTTTACTGAACAAATGTTAACATTTCTAAAGCTACGGTATGCATTTTTTTTCGATTGTTGTGACTCAATAAATATTCAATGTGCACTCAATCTAATGAGTTTTTTCTATTGATAAAAAGAAAAGAAAGAAACTGATGTGAATAATGCAAATTTTTAGAAGACTCTAAATTTTTACATTATTCCTAAAAGTCAATGGAAACCGAAAATTGTACCTTCGCTTCGTAGAAGTCAAGACTAGATCCATTAGTGTCATTATCTTCGGAACGATAGTCAATCTGCACTCGATGAGAACCGTGTGCCATTCTCCCAGAACGTCCAGAGGATGGAGTGGAATTTTCTGAGCCATCGTCCTGGCAGCATGCAGCTGTGCATATTGCGTGCTCTCTGCTAATTATAATTACACATTTTGCTAATTAATGTCCATGTATCAACGAAATAAAGAAAAAAAAATTCTACAATTGAATGCTAATTTGAGTAATTGAAAGATTCGTATCTGGAGCATTGTCAAACTAGATACAAAAAAAAAAATAAAGAAAAATACTGAGGCCAAGAAGAAAAAAGAAAGAATGGATTATCAGAAATCCACAAATGTCATAACTATATAAAAATTATTTAAAATTACAACTTTTAAATATTTTAGGTGTACAAACAATTTAGACAATAATCGATGAGAATTTATATCGGAATCAGGAATTTTTATAAAAATTCCAAAAATATTTTAAGGAATTTAAAAAAAAGTTATATTTTTTTCTCTTGCAGATTAAAGACGTTGTACGGCGACGGTCAAATGTAAATTTTTATTTTCAGTTTTTCTCACATACAAAATAGTTTGCGAGCCTAAGTTGATGAAAAAAAGTTGTTACAAATTGACTAAAGAACAACATACTCTAAATTCAACATTGATCAGCTGTTTTTTTAAACCTGTTACCTTTTATTTGGATTTGCAATAAAATTTGTTCCTCAAACTGTAAATTGTTTATAAATTTTGTATTTTCTAAATTCAATCCTCGTCTCACAATAATCCTCATTCTTTGTGCCCTATTTTAAAATATCAAATGACTAAAAAATTCCAAAGAGAGCATGATGTTGAATTTTGCATTTTTGGATGACTACGAAATTCATTATTTTTCTTTATACAGTTCAATATTTCTGTAAATAGTTAAAAAAAACAATTTTGAAAAAAATGGTTTTCTGCAATTTAAAAACTGCTGAATTTCACGATTGGAAAAATAAAAAATAACGAAATAATTTTTCGTCGTGTTTAAACGATGCAAAATTCAATGTTTTTTTAAAAACATATTCAGAATCTAATATAAATCGATAAAGACCATAAAAGATGAACAAAATTTCTAAATACACTTAAAAAAAAAAAATTGGTACCTTGTGACAATAGTAGAATCGCGTCTTCTTGGTACCGGCGGCGGAAGACTAACAACCTGGAGACTTCTCGCACTCTCGTAACTCGCCTCGCTGTTACCGCTGCTGCTGTTACTGCCTGCGGTGTCCTCGCGTAGACGATAGTTTTTCGCCGAGAGCATCGCAAAGTGAAGGTTGCTCTTAAGATCGTCCGCCGCCGTCGACAAGTTTCCCGGGATTTTGGGTGTACGTCTCATTGGTCTTGGCGGTGGCACGGGTGACGGTGGATTGCTAGATGTTTCGGACATTGTTTCCGGTGTCGCAAGAGGCGCTATCCTCGGAGTGCAGTCCCAGTCCAATGGATGATTCGACCTGACAATTTTTTTTTTTTTTTTACATTTTTCACTTCCTTATTATTAATTAAATTTATAATATAATAATAAAAATGAATAATTACTATTTTGAGGAGTTTCTACAGGTACATTCAAAGCCAAAAATTATTTACGATTAGAAATTCAGTTTTTACAATTGCATTGATTTTCAACATTAAAAAATTCAAAAAAGTCATTTATGGAGTGTTTAAAGTGCTGGGAAAAGTCATCAGAAAATTTACTTTCGTCATTGAAAGAATTTCATGTTTTTTTTTTTTTTAAAGTAGACACTTTTTTGCACTTTTTTCTCGAATCTCTATTCGTAATGAGAATAATATTGTGGAATTACAATATTAATGACAATTATCTTTGGATCTTCAGTTTATTTATCTAAATTTTTCAATGGTCGATAAATTTTCAACGTTTTTCAAAAATGTAATTCTTTTTATTGCATTTTTGTCATTTTGTTCAATCAAAAATGCAATAAAAAGAATTATATTTTTGATTGGAAATTTTTTCATCGAAAAAATGAATATTTTATTCAAAAAAAATGCTCGAAATTAAAACACTGAATTTCTGATAGAAAAAAAAGTTGGCAGTGCATGAGCATGTACGAAACATCCTCAAAATTTTTTGACAGCTGTCATTTTTGGTCATTTTGTTTCTCCATCTTGTACTGCAGTCAGTGAGAAAATGTTGCTCTTGTGAAATGCATCATTCAACGAGTTTGTCTCTTCATTTTTGTGAAGCCTACGACGACTCGTGTTCGATTTTTCATTGTGCGAGTTTAAGTGTGATTTCGTGAATACACATTACAAGCAACAATATTATTTTCATATTTTAATGATTATAATCAACGAGTGTTTGTAAGAATAATGATTATGATTATGAATAGCAGTGTGTGATAGGGTGCGATTTGATAAAGCTAGCACATTAAGCAAGAAAATGAAAATAACGTTATATCTCACGTTTATTGTTTTACTTGACATTTCGAGCATAATGATCCCAATGAAAAAATGAGAAAAAAATTATGAGCTAAAATATGAATTTTCGTGAACGTTTGTCGCGAATTTTTGATCCCCAACGTAATGTCGTTTTTTATTCCATTTTTCTGTCATCAAATGTCATTAGTTGTAATGACGAAAAAAAAAAAATCGATAGTCAAAATTTAATTTTTTAGTATTATTTTTTGAATATCAACAAATTTTATACAATGGAAACAGTAATAAATTTTTTTTTTAATGATTTAAGGAATCATTTTAACAATTTATTGACGATTTCGTCAATTTTTTCTCGAAGTCTACTGCAGGAGACTGGATTTTCTGTGGTGAATAATTGAGGCACTTTTACGAACATTGAATCTCGTTTTTACGAACGTATTCCATCCTAATTGTAAAAAAAAAAAGTCAAGAAAGAAAAACCTCTGATTCCTTGCCACTGAATAAAAGTTAAAAATGAAAAAGAATTCTTATCGTCGACTTGAAAAATTGCTTGAATTATTAAGATCATACAGACCTTATGATTCTCTTATGACGATGAAGAATTTGAAGGAAAAGCCTAAAATCTTGAAATAAATGAAATTCTTTTTAAAAAAATGCGGTCAAAAGATGAAAAATTTGATCTCTGCATGTAAAGACCGTGAAGGATCATCTTGAAATATTTCAAAGCTGGAATAACTCGTAGTTGGTTGACGGTAAAAAAAATGTGACAAAAGGGCCGTTGACCAGTCAGAGGATTAAGGTCATGGAGATAACGTGGAGAAGTTAATAAATCTTCATGTTTTTTTTTTTTTTGGCTTTTTTGGGTTTTTTTTTGAGGCTGGGGTTGAAAAGTGTTGTTCTTACAATTTGTGGTCGTCGGGTTTTGGTGTGTTGAGTAATTCGCTGGCAAGGCTGACGTACTCCCAAGGTAGACCGTGAGAATCGACGCTAAGTTCACGTCCAGCTTGAGGAAACTCTGTAGGGCTTTGTAGAGAAGTAAAACTGGTTTCAAGGCAAAGTCTATGCGGTGGTGTGCCAGCGGTCAAAGATGCACATTTGGCTGGACTGGGCGGTGACAGAAGAGCCCTCATTTCTTGTTCGATCTCGATTTCCTGAATATCGTTTATTTCCCGACCTTCCGAAGCTTCTGGTGATGATCCGGAAGGCAAACGTTGTGGTTTGGCTGGTCCGAGTGTCGTCACAACCTGATCCGCATCCCGATGTCATTTCAAATCATCACATGTGTTTTCTCTCATCGTTTAGCTTCATCGTTTATCGATCATATATATTTATATATTTATTTATATACTTAGAGCGCGTACCGTAGCGAGAGACCCACGCGAGAGCGCGAAATTTGAATCGAGTTCGGTCGGAGTCCATAGTAGGATCCTGTATCAATCGCGAAGAAATTGTGCCAGATATCGTACCGATCAGGGGAGGTGGGCAAGGAGGGGTTTATACTTATACAAAAATAAAAGACGAATTAAGGCGTTTATCATTATTCTATCGGAGTCAGGGCACATCGATAAAGAAAATTTCAATGAACAAATAACTCATATGGGTTTAATGATCCTTTGCAAATTTATGACTGCACGGAAAGAATTATTAAGTAAATTTCGGGTTGAAAATTTACAGTCACAATTACCATGATTCACTAGAACATTGGAACAAGTTTAAAATCGTATTTAAAATCCATTTTTTTTTCATTTTTTAAGACTCAAGTATATTATGCAATTTTTGACGTTTCCATTTAAATATGAGAATTTGATTAAAAACCATTTAACACATAAATAAAATAGAAGTTTATCAAGAATTTTTTTTTTTTTTTCATTTTTCAATTTTCGAAATATATTTACAATGCGATACAATTCCAAGATAATTTATATCTTTTTCACTATGATTTCAAAAAATTCATCCCTTTTTAGATCTTCTGATCTTCACGGTAATTAATGGAATATAATTCTTTCAGTGAATGCATTTTATGAAATATACGATGTTTGTTGCCATGTAGAAGAATCGTGTAATATTTAAGAAATTGTGTTTCGATGAGTTTTTGGTGCTATGCGTTCTACAACATGCAGTTTTGAGAATACGATTTGCGATAGAGTGTTTTTGAATTTTCTTACTTGAAAATGTCGATGGGATGCAATATTGTACGATTATTGACAGAACAAACGACTTTTGTTTTTTTCTACTACTGCGTCTGATATGATGCACATGCGGTTTGTAATATACGTTTCAATTTATAATGTATGATATTTATGTACATATATATATATGTGTGTGTATATATTATGACGAGGATCCAATAATGCATGCTATAAAATATACAATCACAATTGTTGATACAAGATAAATAAATATTCCGACGATCTGACGAGTGATTTGCTTTGAAGTCTGTGATTTTGATGAATAAGACGAAAATGAACTGTTTTTATACATAGAAATACGTGTTTGGAGCATGAATAAGTGTAATCAATGAATTTTCCCAGTTTCACATAAATATAAACATTAGTTATTATTGTACAAATTGAAACCCTTCAATTTACCAAATGTTTATAATTACTAATGAAATATAAGTGTATAGACAATTCTATGTTGCATTATACTGTGCAATTTTGGACTATTGTTCGACAAAATAATTGCTGGTGTGCTCTCACACGTGAACTTTTGCTATTCCAATTACGATGCATTGAAAATTAATTTGTACCTACAATAGACACACAATATTAATTGTAAGTAATCCAACAATAATTGGACAGTGTCCAAGCGATTATTGTGTTATACTAATTCAAATTAAAATCAGATTTTTAACTTTTTCTTCCCAAAATGAATGAAATCGTAATTTTTTTTTTTTTTTCAAATTTTGACAAAAGTTATGAAGATTTTGAACATAAACTCAGTTTTTAATCAAAATCGGAATACAAAATTCGAAAAAATGTTTTAAATGTTTGTTCTTTTTTTCGTTTCGTAAGTAAAAAAAAAAAAAAAATCACGGAAAATGTCTAAAAAAATGATTTTTTCACACAAATTCGATCCTCTATCAAGTTTATCGACTTTTAAATTCATATTCCAAAATAATTGACATTTTGATTAAGTTAACAAATAAAAAATAGAGCAAATTTTCTATTTTTTTGTTGCAAATGCGTAACTGCATCAAATTCAAATTGAATAAAAATTAAACAAACTCTTCGATGAGTGAACTGGAGTCATTAATGATTTTTTTTTTTTTGAATTTTTATAACTGACTTCTCATTAAAATGTACCTTGAATCGTGGCAGGAAGAGGGTGTGGTGGCATAGGCGTCGGCGTTACGGTCTCGAACTGTTGGACATTGTACTTGGAGCTGCAGATTGTTGAGATGGACTCCGTCGATGGGCCTCCTTATATCAAGAGCCGATACTTCGAGGACGACTGTCGCTCTCGTCGATGCGATCTCAGGATTGCTATGATCTCTGCCCGCTGACACCTAATCCACACCACACGCCCTCAGCCACTATATACGTATATATACATATATGTATATATAAATATGTGTATATATAAATATATAAATATATCGCTAAGGGCAAATCCATCCCTGCCATTTATTTTAACCATAATTTTTTACAAAATTATTATATTATTATTATTATTGTTTATATAAGGAAAAAAAAATATCACGACGTCAAGGCTCACTCTGTACGTTACAACTTTTCATCCTAATTTATTTTCCATCTAAAAAAATTTACGTTTCACTATCTAATCTCTATTAAAATTAAATTCGAGGAAAACAGATCGTTCGAATCGAATTATTATTATTATTTTTTTTTTCAATTACTTTTTGCATCAAGAATTTTTCAAAATCGGTTTTTGTTTCTCGTTTTTTAGATATAAATTGAAACCCAAATTGAATATTTCAGGTACTTCAGGATTTTTTTGCAAATTCAATTTTTTTATCGGATACGTTCAACAAAATTATTTATGGATATATACTAAATTTTTGTCATTTTAACTGTATATTTTGTTTTGTGATCAAAATTACTGTTAAAATGACAAAAAAAAATTTGTTTATATTATTAAATAATTTTGGTATTTGACAACGTATTTGCAGTACCGACAAAATCCAATTGTCCGGGTATTTCTCGATGGCACGGAAAATAAAATTTGGCGCATTAGCTTAATGAAAAAAAAAAAAAAAAAAAAAATCGATTTTTCGTGAATTACGTAATGGAAATATTTCTGAAATCGTTGCAATACGTAAATGAATTTTTGAAGCGTTGGAATGCAGGTATTTTGAATTGGGTGGAAAGAGCAATGTTTTGAAAACCGTTGAACGAATTGATTTTCTAAAATTAGTAGAGATACAGAATTTTGATATATTTCAAAAGGAACTTCGAGCATTTTGCGCGATTTTAATATATGTGCTGAAAACTTTAATGGCCGATCAAAAGATTTCATTCGAAAATTGATCAAACGAGAGTTTATTTAGGAAATATAAATAAGATGCAGAAAATAGAGATATTGGGAATCTGAGAACTCACACGATTTTAGGGACCAGAATGTTAAAGCATTTTCCAAGATTTTGCTGCACCCGCAAAAATTCCATAAAAAAATATAAATATTGTTTACATTTCACGATATAATTGATCGCATGCAGAATTTATTTTTTCTCAAAATAAAATCCATTCACAATGCAATTTTATTCGAACGGTAAAAAAAAAAAGTACTTAAAATAATTATTTCTATGAGACTCAAATATTTTGGTCAACAGTTAATGAAATTAATTATAAATAATAATAATAATAATAATAATAATATTAATCTTTTTGATCTTTCGAGACCGGGTTTCTACTCGGGTCAATTAGACCCTAGCAAAAATCGATCTTCATCGCAAAAACTGAGTTGTACATTTTTTTGTTGTTTTTTTTTTTTTTTTTTCAACCACAGCAAAACTATTCCTCCGATCACATCAAACTTAGGACCATTCGCTTAGTCAGGAATCGTACGACTATTTTGAAAAAAAATGTGTCAGAAAATATTGATTTTCCTATGAGTTATGAACCACTTGCTGATATTTCGATACGATTCGATCACCAATTATCACATGCTTAATCTGTTTTCCTCGAGCTAAAGGCCAGGCACTAAACTAAATGAGCACGTAGACGATAAATACAAAATATTTTAACTGCTGCGACATATGAATAACAGTTTAGCGATTCATTCGATTTTCTATACGAAGGAAAAAGAATTTTATAGATTTTTAAGATAGTTCTATCGTGACATTCATATCGAAAAATTGTTTTTCAGTTTTTCTCACATACAAAATGGTTTGCGGGCATAAGTTAATAAAGAAAAGTTGTTGTAAATTGACTAAAGAACAACATACTCCAAATTCAAGGTCATCCAAGGTAATATGTACTTGCTGTATAATTACAAAAATTGCAAACATTTTTTTCTTTAGATTTTTTTGAAAAACTAAATGTAGCTTCTTTGATGTTGTATAAAAATGTATGCAAAGTTTTGGAAGGCTTCACCATGTAGGAGCCAAAATATTTATTGATGAAAATGTAACTTTTAACACGAGCTCTTATGAGAGAGTACCGAAAATTGTGATTTTTACCAATAAATATCTCAACTTTCGCTTGGTAAAAACTTCTAAAATTTATTACACACGTGCTTATGACATTAAAGAAAATTTATCGAAATTTTCAACAAAATCTTAAGAAAGAGATATAACGATAGAACTATCTTAAGGACTCGAATAATAATTTTCTTCTTACAGAACAAATGAGCAAAAAAAAATTCGAAAGTGATGATTATTCTGAATTTTAGTAAATGCAGTACTGGAATAAAGATTTCTCGAGTTTCGTGTTATTCTCATATTATCTTTGGTGTCGTATAGAGCAGCAGGAATATTTATTCTATTTCCAGATGTAAACACGTCTATGAATTATTAACGAGTAAACAGATATTCCAGAAGCATTCTCTCTCGGTTTCTCGTTAGTGTCAACAACACTCGAAGGGATAAGCACGAACTGTGCAACACGATTTAAAGCTCATGAAATTTCCAACATACGTTAAAACGAGTGCTTTTGGCATCGCTCCATATTTATTAACAGCACAATTGTAATTAAAGTATTTACGTGTTCCCTGCAAGCATCAAACTTTCGCGTTTCTCTCTCTATTCCTCGTTATTTTTATAATTTGTGTTTAAACGAAAGCGTATAAAATCCACGCACACACACACACACACGAACGAACGAACGTACATAAAGAATAAAATTATAAAAACTAAAATAAAGATAATAAAAATAAATAAAAAATTAAAACAAGACAATTAAACGAAAAAAAATAAAATTAAAAATTCGTAACACAGCGACAACTCAATTTTGTATTGAAAATAAAAAGCGTACAAACAAATCATATACAGTACAAAAAATAATGAAAAATCATAAATCTCGGCAAAGTGCTGTTTCGCAAATAAATTTATTTGATTAAATAATAAATTTATATGTTTATAAAAGTATCGCGCAAACAGTGCTGAAGCTGAACTATACGCAAACTGTTGTAACGAAAATGTCATGACGTACAATTGAGATCGAATGAAAATTATTATTTCAACACTAAAATCACTAAATAAATAATTTTGCAAAATTATGTAACACGATAAGATGTAAATTTGAATATGTATTTTCAAATATACGAGAATGAGAGAAAATAATGTTTTTCTTAACTGTTGCAATCGAGTATTTCCGATTACAAGAAAAATTAGACAAAAGCTTTAAATTTGATTTTTTCAATGATCCAACAATCTTAAAAAAATCATGTTTTTTCCGACTTCCATTCAGTCAGCACACTAAAGATGTCAAGTTTAGTCCCATTTGAAAAAAACACTTGAAAAAAAAAAAAAAAAATCAGACTTATTCTCAAATATATTCACAAAACAATAGATTTTTTTCAATTTGACTTGGTACCACAAGAAAAAAAACATTTTTCGTGTCTTCAAATCGTCCGTATGCTGGCAAAGTGTTAAAAAAACAAAATTAATTTTTACCCTAATTTCCGATAGAATAAATAATTCATTTCGTTTCCAAAAAAAAACAAAAAAGCTCTCCATTAAACTTTCAATCGTAAAATCCAACAGTAATGAATTTCCAAAAAAAAAAAAAAAAAAACATTTCCTTTTCTCTGTTTCTTCATTTTAGCTGAAAAATAGCCAAACGAAAATAAAAAAAACCGAAACAATTGAAGCATAAGTAATAAAACTTCTTAAATACGATCGTCATGACATTTTTCAACTAATTTATATAAAAACTATTAAACTAATTAGAAACCAACATTTAAGTTCCTTTTTGCATTGTTCGTGTTGTCTATACTTTTTGCACAACAATTTCAATCCACAAAATAATAAAAAGTAATTTAAATGTAAATATATATCACGAAAAAGTGGAGAAGCACAAAATAGTTTAAACAACGAGAACTAACAAAAAAAAAGTACAAAACAAAAATAACAATAATAATTATTACATAAATCATAATAATAATAATAATAATAATAATAAAATAATAAACCGTCACGTTTTCACAAATTTTGTAACATATTTCGTAAAACTGTCATTATTTTTCTACTCTTAATGCACTACACGACTTCTATTTAAATGTATATTTGCGTGTCATGCGATGCTTTGGCGTCTAATTGTGTCGTGCACTTTTGTCCTTATATTCTTTGATACTATTTGTGTTTAAATTTTTTTTACGTATTTTATGATAAAAGCACGTAATTAATTATCTCTTTGGATAAAACATTAATCAATTATGCATAATATGTTAGGTCCCTGAATTGTTTGGTTCCTCGCGGATCACAACGTGACTCGTAACGCAAAAAGAAAAATGTGAAAAAAATCAAAGAAAAAATTAAATAGGAGGAAATAGAAATTATAAACTGAATACGAGTTCGGGCTCTCACGGTTTCTTTGACGAATATTTTTCCTACACTATCTCTCTCGTCTCTGCCTTTTTTTTCTAACTAACAGTCTTTGATTAAAAAAAATGAAAAAAAAAAATTTAACAATATTACGATATTATTCGAGAGAAAATATTTTTCAATTGGCAACACTTATTAACCAAATTTTTTTGCAAAAATTTTTTTTTTTTTTAGTTCATTTTACGTCCAATAACCATTGTGTCACATCGTACACAAAGTTTTTTATCACATTTTCGAAGTTGGAAAAACGATTTTATCAAAAAATTGAATAAAATTAGGCCTTTCTTGGTTTTTTTTTCTTTTTTTAATAAAGTCGAAATAAAATTATAAATATTAATGAAAAAAATCGTTTTTTCTTCTTCTTTTAAAGCATTTTAAAATTAATAAAATTAACGTTAATTAACTCAGTGAATTAACGAGGTTGAAGCGTCATAATGATAATAATATATACAAAGTAAAGGCAAAATCATCAGATACAATTTTTTCAAGATAATTTTTTGAAATTTTGCGTGAATCTTCTTGAGCATCGTATTATAATGTGTTAAAAATTTGAGACAGTTTCACCGTCTAGGAATCGAGAAATTCAGTGTTTAAAATGGCAACTTTAACACGAGGTCTTTTGGGAAGTTACGAAAAAAGACGATTTTTCACAACAAATAACTTGATTTCTAGACGGTTAAACTTTCTCTAATTTTACACACAGTTGGGTATTATTGTGAAGAAGGTTCATAAGAATTTTGAATAATTAAACTTGGAATTCGCCTAACGCTCCAACCTCCTTAAAAAGTCATATTTTTCATCGAAAAAACTTTGCATCAATGTAAATATTTGAGATTTTCGACCCCACTGTAGTTGCTTTTTTTATTTTTTTCTATTAATAAACGTAATTAAATAAATTTGGTGCAGGGACTCTCGATGTTGCCAAAAAGAAAAATCTAAGTTCCCAAAATGAAGAAGAATCATCAAAAATTCAGTTACACGTGAAATGTTGATGAAATTTTTGATCGAATAATGTGTAAGTGACTTTTTTTCAGTTGGACAAATTTTGTCTCAAATAGAAATAATTGAACTTTTGATATCGTTAAAAAATTCTGTAAGTTTTGATATTTGTTGACTTTTTTACGAGACGTAATTTTGTCGAAATAAGAACGGTCAAGAATTAATGGAACGATCGTGGACATCAACGTCAATAACAATCGCAATGTTTCTTGTTATAATTGCTCGATTTTCGGAATTATAAGGCACGATAGATTCAGTATCGTCACTTGTTACAACGTTAGATCCAATGTCATCGATTCTTGAATGAATAATTTCCATAAAGTCGTTGGTCTCTTCGAGAGGCTCATAATTTCCTGGTTTTACCGATGGGCTACGACTCACCGGTGTTTGCTCGTATCTCGAATCTCTCAAATTTCTCGTTCTCTCCTCGTCGTTGACACGGGGGCTTACCTTGTTGAGAGCTTTGAGCATGTTGTCCGGCATGTGATCTTGTATCATAACTGGACTGATAAGGACTTCGTCAAAATCACAAGGGCCCGCCCAGAGTGCTTGATAAACTGGCTCACGTTTTCTCAGTACTTGTCTGAAATTTTTTACAATCAAATTCAAATATTTATTTTTTATCATTTTTTCATTTATATTTCAATTCAATTAAGAATTTACGATTAAAAAATCACGCGAAATGCAGGCACAAATTTACAGGATTCTTATGTCGTTTTGATATTTTTTTTAAATTTTATTCTGTCGTTAATACGAAGTGCGATTTTTTTTTCATTTCTATTTTCTGAAGGATCATTTTTTTTTCTACCTTTTTAAACCAAGTTATAAAAAATCATTTTCTTTCCTTCGTTATTGTAATTTTTTTTTAAATTGCTATTACACACGAACGTCATCGCACTTCGTGTTACATTGAACATGATTTTTTTTTTTTTTTTTTTTTTTTTGGTGGATGCTGCAAATCAAATCTTAGAAATTTTTCTTCGCATTAATTTATTTTTAAAAACATGACATTGAAATTTCCCACGAGTAAAATCCAACGAATATTCTTGTTTTTTTACTTTCAAATTTTTGTCCTTTTCGAAACCGTTAATTCTTTCTTTTCGATTCAATTCCGAGTCTAAAATTCCGATGAATTGTTTTTTTTTGAGTTTTAAAATAATTAAAAAAAAAGTTTATTCCATAATCAAACGTAAAAAGTTCACAAATAATTAAAAAATTTCGATAATAAATAACGCAGAGAACGAGTGGTCGATGAGGTTCTCATTTTCGAAAGAAAAAAAAAGTGACAGCTATTTTCGTAAATATATTTTAATAAATCGAAAAATTCATCATTTTTTATATTTTATCGAGATTTTTTTTTCTTTTTTTTTTTTACTACACTTAGAGAAAAAGCACAAATTATTTGTTTTACTACGGCGAAGCCACGGTGACGACTAATTAACTATAAAACGAAAACAGAAAAAAGGAATTTGGTTAAAAACGAGAAAACGTCTGTAAAAATTTCAAGGATTTGGAAAGAAAAAAAAATCGTTGCACTCCAACTCGACGATTTTCAATGTCATGTAAAATCTTCGTACATGGAAATAATTATTTGTACATTATATACAATGCTGCAATTTAATTATATTTTATATGCAGTTGACGTACGAATCTCGCCTCTACGCAGTCCCTCGAGTACTCTAAACTATTGGATATTAAATACATTTGGAATATTCAAACCAGGATTGAGCGCCTTTCCGGATCATTGTTATGAAAATATAATTTAGAATATATATATATACAAATGATCACTGATTACAAATGGTTAATATATTGAGTTTTATTTTTGTCATTATTGAGGGATGACCTTGATGGAAGATAAAAAATATCGAGGCTTTTTTCCAATGTGATAATTTTTTGGCTGAGGTTTTGATTTTCGTCTGATAAAAAAGCTAATAAATATTGTTTGTGTGTGTAAATTGAATAGAAAAAATATCTGGAGTAGGCCCTCTGCATGCATCACTCATAACTATATTCTAAAAAAATATTTGATCAATTTCAATACCACGCCAACATACAAAAAAAAACACATTATTGTGTATTTTTTTTTTACCATCGCGTAATTGATCAAATTTTTTTTTTCTTCAATGTAAATCCTAAAAGTTTCGGGATTAAAAATCACTATGAACTTTAAGGATTTATGGCAGTGACTACCATAGTCAACGCTGTGTAAAATTTTTAATTAATCGACGTCGAATTCGTCTCGCAGGATGTCTTGTTAACTTAGAAAAAAGTTGATAACTATAAATATGTTTAATCATCAACTTATAAATGGTAAAGTCTACAAAGTCATATTTTTATCGATAATTTTGTAAGAATAATCCGTATTTTTTAAACGATTTTAACGCACCAACGCTTATTCCGTTTCTTAAGAAATTCTCTACAAATTCACTGTGTCCATTTTTTAATAAAAGCTATTTGTTTATAACATAGTTTTCTTGTGATCGACTGCAACATTGAAACGTTGAAGTTAAAAAAAAATCGACACAGTGAATTTGTAGAGAATTTCTTGAGCAACAGAATAAGCGTTCATGCGTTAAAATCGCTTGGAAAATACAAATGATTCTTCTAAAATTATCGAATAAAATATGACTTGGTGGAATTTTGCATTTATCAGTTAATGGTTAAGCAAATTTATAGTTTTGAACATTTTTCTATATTAACAAGACATACTGCAAGAGGAATCCAGCGTCGATTGATGAAATGATGTGTTGAACGTTGCAAACAACTGTTGGTAAATGTCAACACTCATTTGACTAGAGTAGTCACTGCTATGAGTCCTTAATCGATCAATTCGATCTACAGGATGATTTTGCAAAAGAACTTTGTCTCCGCAAACTTCAAGATTTTTGCTGTTCATGCTTTGAAAAGTCCTTGGGATGCAGTTTCGAATCGAACAGAATTGGGAACTGTTGCAAAAAATTGTACCAATGAGAAGAAGGCCAAGTTTTGTGACATACGCGTGAAACATTTTGTTACCCTTTTCTCCCAATAATTTGAACAACAAAAAGTGCAAAATAACCCAACTCGGTTCTGTACCCTAGAGAAATAATAAGAATAAATCAAACGATAGAAAAGTAAAGAGTAACAATTTTTTTTACGATATTCTTCAAACTCGTTGCTTTGACGGATTTTCACGTACCTCCAGCGGCTCTCATACTTTTGCCTATAAAATGGAAAACATTGAAAAACAATTAAACAATACGATGCACATTATTTCGTTATTTTTCTTCCGAATACATCTATTCCGGGGTTATTTTTTTTTTTTTTTTTTATTTTTTTTGCAAATATCTTGTTGTGTAGATACGAGAAACAGAGAAAAATTATTTTGAAAATCGAACAACCGATTATCGTACTCACGTCTATGCCTGGTCGCCGAATTTTTTTTTTTTTTTATGATTTTTTATTATTTTTTGGGTTTTTATAGAGGAAACCTGAATTATAGAATTCATTATTAAATCATTGCAATTTCTTCCAAGGGAATGTAAGAGATAATCAAAAAATTGAATCCAACAATATTCTCAAATATTATTACGAAAATCGTAATTCTTCTTTAAAAACTTCACAATTTGTTGAATTCATGAAATAAGAAAAAAAATTACGTCATATGAGAAGTATTTGCACGAAAATTGGAAACTTTTTGGTTTTTTTTTTTTACTTTAGACAAAAATGACGAAATTTTCAGCCTACAACGTTGGAATCGGAGCGTTTTCTAAATTTTTCTAGATTTTGTACGAAAAAAAAACTGTTTTATATTTCGAAAAGATTAAAAAAAAAATTCTCTCATTCTCTCTCTCAAGCCGAGAGAAAAAAAGCAAAATTTTCATTTTTTTTTTTTTTTCCTTTTAATTCAAGTTTCCTCCTCGAGGTCTCCAATACTTTTTTTTATAAATTTACTTTTTTTGTTTTATCGGATTCGTTGCTCTGTTAATCCGAACAGGAGAATGAAAAATAGGAAAATAAAAGAATTGAAACTCACTCTCCCTTGTTGGGATGATGACGAACGACGTGAATTATTCTTCCAGGCGGATACAAGGGCGTGTGAAGTGTGAGCGCGATGCTGGAATCGCTCGGTACGATAGTTTGCTCGCGTGCCAGATCCTTGTCCCTCTGGTATTCGCTGATACATCCACCTGCTTCCAAGTTTGCTGCGGACGTTGGCATCGAACCACAACCGCAACACATTACCGAGCAAGCAATAGTTTTCCACTGAAAAAAAAAGCAAGAAGAGTTCATTAACAACCAATTACTATTTTATTTATTTTTTTCAACCATTTTTTATCAAAAAATTAAACGTTTGTCAACGTTGACTTGGTTATTTTTTTGTTTCCAGATAAAAGATAACTGATAAAATAAAAAATGTTCGGAAAATGAGAAGATTTTTTTGCAAATTACGAAACGAAACGGACGCAAATAATTGACAAATGGCGATGGAGCATTAATCTTTGTTAAAAGTGTACAATTAATTGGAATAAAAATATTTTTGAGTTGTCAAAAAACATTTTTTCAACCGAAATATCGATTTGATAAGAAAAAATAATGATTTGCAGCCTCGGAAAAAGGATTTAAATAAAAGATTAGAGAATTAAATGAAATCGTACTTTTGGATCGACGCTCCTTCTGATGGCGTTTATAAGATCGGCTCGCAGACTCTCCATCTGTCTGAGGCCTATCCTCGGCACGACGTCTTTGCCTACTACGACGGAAGTTATGAATTCTTGGGTGTATTGCTGTGCCGGCATGCTGAGCAGCCCGCCGGGTGGTGCGAACGAGAAACAAACGAGATCGGGAAATTCTTGTCTCAAGAGAATTGCAAGTATCGCTGCTGTACCAGCACCCAACGAGTGACCAACCAGTGTCAGGCCAAATTGATGAGTTCCTCGATTAGGATCCTTCGTAACGACATTTAAACAAAAACATAATTAACAATATATTCATAGATTTTATTTATTTTATTAATTTTTTTCATTTTTCTATCTTCAAACATTTCTAGACAATTTTGTCCAATTAATTAGCTTAATAATATGAAATCACAAAATAATTTTTTTTTTTTTAGTTGGAAAATCCATTAATTTAAGAAAAAGTTTGTTTGGGTTTGTTTTGATGGAATTTTTCGGTAAAAAAAAGAAAGTTAAACGGCAATTGATAGTTCGAGAACATTATCGGGTTGATGGGCGCAGATATTTGTTGTGAAATAATTGTAGAAACATATTTAACGATGAAATCAAACCTTTTTGAATTGTTGCAAAAAAATTTATCGTATTTGAACGTTTAAACGAATTTTTATCGTTTTTTATCGAAAAAAAAAGTATTATTTGGTGGTGAAGATTTTAGAATGATTGTTTCTTAATAATAAGTGAAGATTTTACTTTTGCGAGTGCTGTCGCAATGATTCCTTCGTCAGATATTTTTTTGCGAATATATTCGGCAGCTTGTACCATTCCTTTGTGTCCTAACCAATCATCCCTGGGCGGTGTGAGTGGCAAAACTTCAGCCTCGGCATTAAGGTCCGTAACGACGTCTTTCATGCTTAAAGTTCCACGAATACTGATAACAACCTGATAACAAATAAGAAAATAAACTTTTCCAATTTCGAGTTTAAGGTCTTGATTAGCATCAAAATTTACATTATTTTTTATCATTATAACGAACCTTCTTTCTCGTGTAATCCAGCGCGACAAAGAAAGGTGTTTCACCAACGTCGACGTGAAAAGTCGCGTATACGACTTCGACCTCCCCAATGTCGATCATTCTTCTCAACGCAGCATAATTGCACTGACAACAATTATCAGCGACCACTATAGCATCGTCGTCGTGCCTCAAGCACGGAAAACAACCGCACTTTAGCCTAAAAATCACCATTAATTTATGTGTTAAACGTTGCATACGACTCTTTTAAAAATTAAACACAGGTTTGACTAGAATTTGACACTGCTATAAATCCCTAAGGACTTACATAAACGTAGAAAAGTGAAAAAAAAAAAATGCTTTTATGTTCATGAAATTTTTCTACTTTTATCGACAACGATATGACTATACAAATGAACAAAAAGTTTTTTCATTAGATACGTTTCTTAAGGTTAAAATAAATATGAAAACTGATTCAATTTTTGGCAAAATTCATTAGAAAACTAATTTTTAACTGATCAATAGAATAATTTATTATAATAAATTAAATTAAAATTGACTGAATCTTGTTTCTTTTTTTTCGAAGTTCGAGCAGGAAACAGAAATTTAAACAAAAGAATAATTTCTGAATTCGTATCGTTAAAAATCAACATTATATTTTCTTTCAATTCAACTTTTAACTTCAACATTTTACCGAAAATTGAAAATTGTAAAGTGAAGAGTGACTTTAGTGAGTTCAAATAAATAGGGAAATATTATTTTAACTACAAACAGCATAGTTTTAAAAAATTCTTAATAATTGACGAAATTCTTTGGGTCGAATGGTACAAAAAAGGGCAGTAAAGTACTTTGGACTTTAACATGGTTAAATATTTTGAATATAAATCGATTTTTTTTTCATACAAAAGTAAAAATTAATGCTCTTCACGATAAACTCTAAAAATCACCCTTCAATATTGCTCAAATATTTCGTTGCACTGAATCATTCCATAGACAGATAAAAAATTGGCATTTGCACAAAAAATATAAACACCATCAATCTTTCTCAGAAGTAAAGAGAACAAAGAAGACAAAAAAAAACAAAAAAAGACAAATGCTCGATATAAAAATTGTTCCATTATTACTACAGATGAATGTCCAGATTTAGTTGGTAATGAAAAAGGAAAAATCTCGAGAATGATTAATGGTTGTAACGTTAGAAAAAAAATCATAATAACCTTGTGCACAACTGACAAAGGCCAGTACTATGATTGAGGAGAAAAAGTGGCCATCCATAAGCCGCGAGTGCAAAATGCATGTAATGAATGGCTGACTGAAAATGTGCCAAGTCACCATCCTCGGTGAGAGAAAGAAATTTAGTCCTTGGTGTGACCGGTACACCAGAGAGGAATTCATAAGTGTCATTTTTCTTTTGTTTCACAATGAGCTCCCGTTCGATCTTTTGAAACTTTCGTAACAAAACTAAACCGGCGACTACGTCGGACGGCACGACGTCAAGATCCCTGAAGAAGTCGCTGAGTAACCTTGCGATGTCCGTGAATGAATTCTGTTTAACATCAAAAGGTCAAGGTTTATTTTTGCCATTAGATCCAAACTTTTATCGTCGTCACTATACGCAGTTCTTTAGATATCCATTTATTTTTTCCATTATCCCCTAATTAAGAACGTTGTATGGCGAGGGTCAAAATGTTAATTCTTCTTTTCAGTTTTTCTTACATACAAAATGCTTTGCGAACCTAAGTTGATTAAAAAAAAGTTGTTACAAATTGACTAAAGAATCGATTTCTCGGCTTTTCGTCGTCAAATTTTCACTAAATACTACTTTACCGTACATCATTCTCTTTGTTATAAAAATACGAAGAGAATGATGTACGATTAAGTTTTGTTATCGCATACAAAAAACGTTTTATGCTCAAGAAAACATTGACGTCATTTTTTACTCCAAAATTGACTCTGAACTTATGAATCATTATTCAAAATACAGAACTAGCTTTTTCATTGAAAACAAATAATATTTCAACGTATTAGGATAAAAAAAAATTCAAGTTTTCAGAAGATCGAGTATTCGAATTTCTGTTTAAATATTCTCTGGAATATTCTAAACTCCAAATATGTTTTGAAGGTTGAAAAAATATATTTTTTCTGTTATAAACTTTCTTTTTATAAATCGAAAGATTTTTCTCACTGATTATTCTACGAAAATTGGTTTATCTTTTTTTATCCGTCTTTTACGAACTCAACAGAACGAAAAAACGATTAAATTGATGAAATCACGAATTTTTGTGAAATAATTCAACGATTTTAAACACTTTTACCAATTTTATCGAACATCCCGATGTTTTTTTTATGTAAAAGTTTGGTAAATACTAGAAATTATTATTCAATCTTTCGTTAAACAACTCAGAGGAAGTGAAGAAATTAAAAATAATATTTTTACGTCAGTTTTTTTTTTTTTTTTTTTTTTTTGATGCAATGAAACGGAACAAAAACTTCTACATCTACGTAATCATGTAAAATTTTGTGGTAAATGTTATATACATAAAAGTGAAGATAAAAAGCAACTTTTACGTCGAAATGTTTGACCAACTTTTCGTGGGTATTTCCGTTCAACTCGTTTCGCAAATTTCACTGGCCACAGACAATTTATTCACAGTATAAATTGACACTGTTACGTATTTGCCCGCGTTGACCACACCGCTAATTGTTCATTGGTGGAAAATCGATTGAAGTATTTTCGAGAGCCAATAATTCAGGAAGTTTGCTCGTAGTACATTTGGTTCTGTTACTATTTGACGAGGACTAGTTACGAATTATTTTTCGTTTCATCGTTAATTTGGTCTCTATTTTTTTTTTTTTTTTTTTTTTTTCTATCAAAACGAATATCAATTTTTTTTCTTTGAAAAAAAATAAAAAATATTTACAGAGTTGGGCAAATGGTAAGAAAAATCTTACTAGGATTAAAATTTCTTTATTTTTGGCTGTAGTTCAAGCGCAAATTGAAAAAAAAAAAAAAAAAAAAAAAAACTCCAACCATGTGGTTGGACATCGTTAGAGAAATATCGAAAAAAATCCAATTAATAATTGAAACATTGCAACAGAAATTGACACATCGATCAATCGCGAAGAGACACAAAACTTTTTTTCGTCCGATGAAAAGCTATGCTGTGGTCAAAAGTAATTCGTCACGTAGAAAAAAAAAGAAAAAAATCGATATTATTTTGCATAGATATGTAAATATACGTATTTCATGTTAAAAATTGGCAATTTTCTTACTCTATTTCTGTCAGAATTTCCCATACAACAGAAGAGTAATCTACATCTGTTGTCCCAGCTGTCCTGGTAGGCACGTATGACCTTTCTGCAAGAGAATCGATACGTCGTTAATTTTCATTTCACACGCTCGAATATGAGCAAAAATCACAAGAAATAATTGAATTTGGATCAATAAAAAAAAGAGGAAATCGAGAAAATGAAGGAGAGACAAAAAAAAACTAAAATTTGATAAAATACAAAGAGAATTCATCAAATAAATCGTGCAAATTATTTCATACCAAATTACAAATTTGTGTAAAAAAGGAAAAAAAATAACTTGATGAAAAAAAATACGTTTAAAAATAATAGAAAATTCGGTAAAATGTAACTGCGACATAATTTATGCGTAAATTCATGATTTTTTTTTTTTTTTTTTTTTTTTTTAACTTACCGTTGTCTCCAATTTCTATTTCGTCCTGCACTCCTTTTGTAATGAGGTCTGCCTCTCGACTCTGCTTCCCTCATGCTACGTTGATATTTTTTCATTTTTACCCACGATCTTCCTGCTGCATCATAAGTACACCATACGGTCACCATAACCGAGGCTAAGATGCACCAATTCGATATCACGAGTCCTGGAATGTAGTACAAAAATTATTTTTCTCTTATTTTTATTTTCCCTCAACAAAACAGCGATTTTGTATACAAAATAATTTTTTTTTTTAATCATCCACCAGTCTTTGATGTGTAGAATGACTTCTGAAAATTCGAATCCGATCGATTGACTGCTTTTAAAAATATCGTGGTTACAGAAAAAAAAATTAAAAAATTGAAAAAAAAAAAAAAAATTCTTTTGGTTCAACGTACCTAATGTCACTTCTTTTGCCTGATCCACAGGACATGTTTGATAATACTGGACGAGCCACGCGACACCAGCGCAAAGCCATCCCATCTCCACCAGTAACAAGGCTGCAATAAAAAATAACAAAAATAAAATAAAATCTGTAAATTTATTACGAAATGAAGTTAACAAAAAAAAGTAACAAAAAAATTTTGTTCACACAATTCATTCAAATCTTTTACAAGATGATTTATACATTATGACTAAACATAATAATTATTAAAAAAAAAAAAAATTCTTATTCTAAACCCAATTGCATTTTGTTCTCGAAATGGATGCCAGAACGTTTTCACCAAAAATCATGATGGGAAACCGCGTCATTTTTTTATTCATCATAAAATAAAAACAATTTGTTTATTCGCTATTACTCCTACGCTACTATTTATTTAGAATCGAATATTGTTTTCTTAGGGAGCGATGTTGTTGTATTTTCATAAACTAGAAAAAAAAAAGTGAAATTTTTTTTTTATTTTTTTATCTAAACTACGTTGAGGATTGATGAACAGACAACAACTTTTTTCAACAGATTCTTTTTTTGTCTTTTCTACGAAGAAAATGAACTTTTTTGAAATATCTTGAATACAAAGGAGAAGCAAACACGTTTTTACAACTTTATTGCTTCATTTTTCTACTTAGTTTGAAAGATGAGGGATTTTAAAACAAAAGAGTAGAAATCTCGTCAGTTCGAGTTGTTTACTGAAGCACGAGGAACCAAAAAAGAAAAATTCTTCGTACTGGAGAATTCCATAGGGATTTTATGTATATAGGAATAAAAGTCATGGTCGATTCAAGTTGACAATGGCCAATCGTCGCCCTGGTCACGTTCCAAACGTCAAGTGTTTGCCTCGACTACATATATATATATATATAAATGGTAAAGATGGTAGCAAGAACCTCAAGAGCTTTGCACTTTTCTTCTCACCTCCCCCCCCCCCCCCATCAGGCATTCAGTCTGACAGTCTCTATCTACCCTTTTACAAAATCCTCCTCTTTTCCTCATTAGATTTTCATCCAATCATCTGCCTCTTTAATTCTTGCCTCTTTACAATCCTCGCGACACAAATTGTACCAATGGAAAAATTAAGAATCAAGTTTAATAATGGTATGAAAATGGAATAAAAAGGAATTCAAGATTTGTGGCAATTTGTAAGAAAAAAAAAAAAAAACTACGTTCGTATTATTCTGACTTCGATTTTGAGCCTTTTTTTTACTTCGAGCTGTCAAATTATTTAAAAATCAAATTCGTATTATTCTGACTTAGATTTTGAAACTTATTTTTTTCTTCGAGCTGTTAAATTGTTTTTAAATTAAATTCGTATTATTCTGACTTAGATTCCGAGACTTATTTTTTTCTTCGAGCTGTCAAATGATATTTCTGAATAATCAGGTTGAGAGCTACTTGTATTTATGAATTTCAATTTTATTAATAAATTTATTTGTTTATTTGTTTCTTCGTGTCAATAATACCAAAAGTTCGTGTACTTGAGAACCGAATTTTCAATAATTTGGAAAAATGTTCTGAAAAATCGATACAGAGAAATTTTTTTGCTGTATTCAAATTTGATTCGTATTGAAAAAAAAAAGTTTATACTGAAATGAATATAAATAAAGGAGGGTGAAATAATTCGCTATTGAATCGTGCCTCGCATGGCCTAAAAATCAATATTCAAGTGTCCGTTGAACGATAGTCATTGGAATATTTAGCTGATAGATTGTGAAAGATGTTGAAAGATCCGAAGATAACGGACCTTCCAAATCCTTCCAAGCCTTAAGCCGAAAAAAATTGAAAAAAAATAGTGTACGAAGTACGAATATATTTTTCCGTCGTTGCAACTCGAGAGCAGACTCTGAATGTTCAAGAGACCGGAGGTAACTGGTGCTAACGGTTTTGGCAAAGATCCAAGATCAGAGTTTGGTCCAAAGCTGTATTTCGTGATATGTCTGCAGTGGCCGAACGATTTGATGCAAAAATTCAACGCAATACGGAGACTCGTGGACAAACAGTATTTCCGATCACGTGCATTTGATTGGTCGATGCGTACACGCTACTGCATCGTTTTCTCTATATACCGGGTGTCCCAAAAACCGCTTTCAAATTTTAAAGAATAAGAAACTTTGTCTAATTTCTAAGAGAAAAGTCTTCAGGCATTTTTTTCGACCATCCACCGTTCGTTAAATATCGAGTAATTAGTGTCATCAGTCAATCTGAGAGTCGAAAAAAATTAGGGTGGAGAGGGAAGATAATTTTTATTAATTTGGGGCAGTGGATGAGCTCGAACGTCAGCATTGAACGGAAACCACTCCCACGTGGTCTCATTGAGGCAGGGGATTGGCTCTGGCTAATGAATTTGGATCTCGTCGTCGCTGCATCGAGGAATCAAGTAATCAAGGACGTTTCGTTCGATGATTTGTTTTTCTTTTTAATTTTTAACGGTCTAACAGCTTTCGATTGAACGAATTCTTTCATTTAAATTATGGACACTTGACAGTTTTCAAGCAGAAAATTTAATCAATTCAATCATATTTTTACCCAAATATTTCGTTGATATCGAACGAATTGTTGTTTTTCGATAAAGAAATATATTGACTATTCCCCTGAGCAGAAAATAACGTTGAAAAAATATTGAGCAATATATACAACAATTTTCAATCCTGGGATATTCATTTCTCTGCACGATTCAGATGTTATAGAAAATACAGATTCGATCCATCTAATGGTCAACCACAACTGGCAATACACACGATGTCACGAACGCCAAACCACATCAACATATAAAGATTTCCATGCCAATGGAACCATTTTTTCAATCAAATGTTTATCGAAGTGGTTCAAGATCGTTTTCAATTTTTTACAATTCAAATGATAACGTTTATTGATTTTTTTTTCTAAAAAATTCCCTCGTACGACTGACGAGAAATTTTTTTCTTCCGAAATTCGATAATTTCGGAACAAATCGGCTGAACAATGATCGAACGACGAGAGAAAAATCTTTACTGTATACTCGGCCCTGCTGCCATTGCTGGTAAAATATTTCGAATAAAGCTTCTCTGGGGTGAAAAAACTCTTATTTTCTGTGTTGCCTCTAAGCCTCCCGTTCTCCTCTTCTCCCTCTCTTTCTCTTTCTCTTTCTTTCGCGATTTCGATCTGTTTCCTACTCGTACCCCCTTAAAATATACGAAAGTGGTTGTTCGTTAGGGTAAGGACTCAACGAGGGTAGAGTTCGCTCTTATTAATATTCCCATCTCGTACTGCCCGTTTCTCGCTTCGACCCTTATACCATAAACTATGTGGCGCACTACCGCATCCATGGTATGTATTTTTTTTTTTTTTTTTCCATATTTATACATATATATATGAATTTTTATGTTAGTAGTTAACAGAAAAAGGCCGAGGAACGTATTTCAAGCCTTCTTATTATTTCGCCATCTCGGTACAGATTTGCATCGAAAAAAAAATAAGAAATCAAAAGATAAATTGTTTCCTTAAGGTAGTTCTATCGTTGTATCGTTACCGTAAGATTTTGTTGAAAATTTGGATAAATCTTCTTTAATGTCATATGCACGTGTGTAATAAATTTCAGAAGTTTTCACCAAGCGGAACTTCAGATATTTATTGGTAAAAATCACAATTTTCGATAGTCTCTCATAAGAGCTCGTGTTAAAAGTTACATTTTCATAAATAAATATTTTTGCTCCTACATGGTGAAGCCTTCTAAAACTTTGCATACATTTTAATGCAATATCAAAGAAGCTACATTTAGTTTTTCAAAAAAAACTAAAGAAAAAAATGTTGGCAATTTTTGTAATTATTCAGCAAGTACATATAACCTTGGATGACCTTGAATTTGAAGTATATTGTTCTTTAGTCAATTTACAACAACTTTTCTTTATTAACTTACGCCCGCAAACCATTTTGTATGTGAGAAAAACTGAAAAACCATTTTTCGATATGAATGTCACGATAAAGCTAGTCATACTTTCGATTCTTATTTTTTCTCTCGATTTAATATGCTCTGATATTATTTTGTTGCAACTAAAAAAGTTCTCAGACTGATATTTTGTCGAACAAAATTTTGAATCGATGTATTTATTTTTCGATCATAAACATTTTATTTACATAAATTTCTTCATAATTATACCCTTCTTTTGATAAAATGACGTTTGCAAAATATTGGATTGTAATTAAAAATTAATACTTAAAAAAAATCGTATTGTTGATGGTAAAAACATTTGGAGGGCATACATCAAATATTGTCATCAGAATATATAAAAATTAGTATATGCAAAATTTTGCTTAATTATTTTGGATAATAAAAATAAGAAATTACAGTGTCTTCTGCGAATGGGCACTGCTGATGGGAAAATCTGTAAAGTTCATTGAAAATCTCAGTAGTATTTACTTCAAAAAATGTTCGTTTTCCTGCGATACGTGTCCTTTGTGACGTAAAATTAAGTTGTACGTATATAGTTAACAGAAGGGTGTGTCAATGTGGAACAGTCGCAAGTTCGATAGGAAATCAATGAAGAAACATTGATCCAGTGGATAAAAGAGTTTTGAAGGAGCTGCGATTAAAAGCTCGCTGTTGATCGTAACTTTCGTTTTATTGACGTCATTAAACGTTATTTTTTTTTATTTTTATTTTTTTTTAAGAGAAAATAAATTCCATTTCATACAACCATCGGAGTACGATTTTTCCTAAACCTTACTTTTTTTTTTTTTTACAAAATTATTTTCAGCCTGGGGCACGTAAAAAATTGAGTTATGACGTTGGAGAAAATTGGGTCGTTCTCCCCTCGGTTCTGCTCGACTTTTTTTTCAATGAAAATGCCAGTGTCTGTGTTAGTGCGCGGAGAGATGACTCCTGGAGGAAGAAACCACCGACAGCTGGAACTCCCGGCATAAGAAGTTGGATAGTAAATCGAATTATTTATATTCGAGCTCGTTAGAGAAAAATTTTTGCGGTACAACCTTCACAGTTTTATCGAATTAGTCAATCCACCAACTTCGAATCATTTGGTGTTCACCATTTTTCTATGCTTCCAGCGATGTACAAAATATATTTCTCAAATTTTATCCTCATTTCAGGATTACGTAAAAAAAAAAAAAGATTTTTTTTTCTCGTTTTTTTTTTTCAAAAAATTTCACCAGCGTATCAATTTAAATGACATTTTCACAAAAAAAAACCGAAAAAACTACTGAATTTTTTAAATACAGACGTAACCTTCGAAATCCATAATGAAATTTATATCATTTTCTTACATTTGATTGATTAAGTAAAAAAAATTTTTTAAAAACTGATGTACGTACAAAAAAAAATTAACAAAAATCGTAAAACGATGAAATCGAGATCAATAAACACAAGAAAAAAATTAAACAACTTTCAAGTAATGTAAATTAAAGGAAAAAAAAAAGAAAGAGCAAAAAATGAAAACGACAAAATGAGGAAAGCAATATCAAAGATCCAGTAAATCTTTCAGATGGACATAATTTTCAAAATCCACGATAATATTGTGGTTGAACGAGAAAAAGTAAAAAAAAAAAAATGGATAATAAATTTGAAAAATTTACGAAAAATGAAAAAAAAAAGATAAACAATGAAATAATTGAACATTTTCTGAATGAATGACATTGTAAAATACACGATAATAAATTTTTTGATTTCATCAAATTATAATGATATTTATTAAATGCTTTTTTAAAAAAATGTCAATTTTACTAAAATGGAGATTTTTTATAACGAAAATAAGAGGAAAATATTTATGGTGCTGGGTGGGAAAGAAATCAAAGAAATGGAAAAACTCACAAAGTCTGATGTAGAGAAGATGCTGCATCGGTGCTCTGGCATCTGTGTCGAGGATACTTCCTCTCGTAGCAAAGATGCATATCGAAAATTCGACAGCCATGGAAGCAATGAATAATGCGAGGTAGCCGAGTACGTATTCCCATAAGAGCAGGATACACGTTACGCTACGATCCCATTCGAGGATACCAAGTAACACTCCGAGAATCGTCACCCTGCAATGAGACGAGAGGAACTTGGGTTTATTATCGAAAACCGATAAGCAAAGTAGTTATATATATATATATAGACGAAGAAAATAGATGACTCTTTGCAGTAGACTTGACGCCAATCCGAAATGTATCTTAGAAAAGCAAATATATTATTCAAATAAAAAAAAAGCTCACACTAAAGTTGATTATGGGATAAAAATATTTATTTAACTTTTGTCGTGTAATAAAGTATTTGAAATTTAAAAGTTCTGCAATTTTTCAACGATTTTTAGAAAAAGGATGTCTTTAGAATATTTTAGCTTTGGAAACAAAGTTATTTTCGTTAATCAAAGCAACGTAAAATGTAATAGGATAATTTGAGAATATGTCAAATTTTTTCTGATACTGTTTTTTTGAATTTTTCGTAATTATTCTATGGACACGATTTGTTCAAATGTTTTTTTTTTTTTCCTAAATTTTTGTACCCTAGAACTGTGAATGGAAAAAAAAAAGATCTGATTGCACAAAAGGTCATCAGAGAAGGAGATTTGATAGTTGACCAACCAAACAATAAAAACTTTTTGTTTATTTATTCATTTATTTCAAATTAATATGAGACACAATGTAATATGACCAAAAATTGACAACTCAAGAAATATATAAATAGTTATTGTAGAGCGAAATCGTTAAAACAAAATAGATAATATAAATAATGTATTTATATATAAATATATAATTATAAATAAAATAGATAAATAAATAATTTTTTAAAATTATTCCTTGCTGTATGTAATCCAAAAAAAAACTAATACGATTTTTATTTAGTTTTTAATGTTCTTTGAAAAAAGGAACAAATTAACTCAAGAATTTTTTTTATTTTAAGTTCCACTTTTTTTGACGTTTGTAAACTCGAAAACAACTTGTAAAATAATTTGATAATGTTAGTTGTAAAAAAAAAAAAGAGGCATTTGATGAAGTTTCATAAATATAGATTTCAATAAAAAGAATTAATAATCAATGGAGAATAAAAACGAAGAGAAAAAAAAAGATGATCGAAGGATATTTTGAGAAAAAGAAAAGAAATAAAGAAAAATAATGAATTTCTGTTTGTTTTTGTATAAATTTGATGAGACGGTGTCTTTTTAACTCGAATAAATGTAAGCGAAACGCTAAAGCGTTGATTCAATAGATCTCCGTGGCATAATTAAATAATTAACGTCGTTCGGTTAATCGCGTCTCGACAAAGATTCAATGAGCGTTCTCGGATGGCGCCGAGGTCATCATAAATTATGAGACTCGAACCCAGAGAGAACCGAGATACAAGCTAGAGTATCCTTAACCGACCTCATTCTATTTTCAGTTCGAATCGATTAAAGGTAATTTATATCCATATCTATACATGAATATGGCTAATTATGTAGATTGGCTAAATTACAGGTGACAAATGCAAGGCTATCGATGAACTTACTTACATTGTACAAAAGTTTGCATCGTTGAAATATGAGGAAAATTTAAAAATTTATATTATTTCTCAATTTGACAGATTTTTAAGCATCTGTCAAAATTTCTGAACCGATTGATATCGTGGTTCTCTAAAAAAAAAACTACGATTTCATCGTTGAAATATAAGGAAAATAAAAAATTTCTATTATTTCTCAATTTAATAGATTTTTAAGCATCTGTCAAAATTTCTGAACCAATCGATATCGTGGTTCCCCAAAAAAAGAAAAAAAAAACGATTTTATCGTTGAAATATAAGGAAAATAAAAAATTTATATTATTTCTCAATTTAATAGATTTTTAAGCATCTGTCAAAATTTCTGAACTAATTGATATCGTGGTTCTCTAAAAAAAAAGAACGATTGCCATTGTTGAAATATTAGAAAAACAAAAAAAATTCTATTATTTTTCAATTTGACAGATTTTTAAGCAACAGTCAAAACTTCTAAACCAATTGATATCGTGGTTCTCTAAAAAAAAGAACGATTGTATGATTGAAAGAGAACAAAAATAATTTTCCATCCGGTTTTTTCACTCTGTGGTACTTTTAAAATCATTCAAAATCTTTTTTTATTCTAATGTTTTTAAAAACCTTTCTGTGAAATTATTTTACTGTGGCCTAATTCTGATAGAAAAACGAAAAAAAATTCGTTTTATTCTGTCTGTACGAACTTCCAAAAGTATCTATTTTTTAGTATAAAAAAAATAGTAAAATTGAGACAATAAATTATTGTGATAGATTCAGCAATAGTTTTATCTCTGAAAAAATAAAAAGTAAAAAAAAAGCTGAAAATTAATTAAATTGTCGATAAAAAAAAAAAAATCGTCATCAAATACGAGTTAGAGATAAAAAAGTTAGATGGATCCGTTGGAGATAAAAAAAGAAATAGAAACGTGGAAAGAGATTGTTACTCATGAACAGTAATTCCAACTTGAGAATTGGTTTTTTTTTTTTTTCTTATTGGAAAAATCAAGGAGAGATGATGCTTACGTAGCAAATGGTCGGAATCCTAGCCATCGAGAAGATTACAGCTGATTATTTTGGAAATGAAAAAAAAAATGTGGATGTGTGCGAGGACTTTGTTGAGTCGAAGCGATGAGCGAGGGATGAAATAATGATCAATGCGTTTGAGTTTTTGCTGGACTTTCTCCATCACATTTAGGTAATCTAAGGTTATAGAGAACTTCGAGAATCGTCCAACACGAAAATGGCTTTTTTATCGAGACATCTTTTCTGTGCTTCGATTTTCGTTGCGAGGTCGTATGGACTTTTTTTTTTTTTTTTTCTTCATCGAATGGGCATTTGCAGATCGTTTTTTCTCGTCAAACTGAAAATGTGTCGTCACAGTGATCCATGAATTATATCCAACTCTTTGAAAATTAACTCGAAATTTAAGGCAGAAACACAATGGAGGCCAAAAATTTGCTGTTTTTGAATTTTTATTTATTTTTTTATTTTTTTTATAGAGAATTCGCCAAATGAAAATACAAAAAAGTCGAATGTAAATATTGGAACATCGATTTTTTTGAGTTGTCATTTTTCAATTCTGTAAATTCTCCATTTGTTTTATTTTAATTTTTTAATTTTTTTTTTTTTTTTCGGTCACCTTGAGTGTACGGTTGTTAGCTTCAAAAAAATGTTCGTTTTGTGTGTTTCAAACAATTAAAAGTGTCAATTTTCGATGAAAATAAAAATAAAAAATGTTTTCATACATTGAAAATGCGTGAAAACTTGTACATAAAAAAAAAAAAGAAAAAAAAATACAAATCTGCAATAAAAAAAATATTTATACATTTAAAAACACTCAATTTTTGTTTTTCCAAATAGTTTTACCCCCTTAACGTTTGAACGTGAATATGGCGGGACTACTTAAGTTACTACTACCTTAAGTTAAGTTCAACTGCTTAAATGTGCAGTAAACAAAACTATTTTAGACGACCTTCAAATTAAAGTGACAGAAGACCTCAAACACGTGTCAGAAACATCGAAATCAGAGTGTGTTAAAAAAATCCTCAATTTAGCTCTCGAAATGCTATTAAAAAAAAAAAAAATTTGTAGACGAATTTTTATCTGAAAAATTATCATGTTTCAGACATTATCCTTCATATTAAATTTCCCTACAAAAGTTTAATTAAAGAATTATAACTGGTAATTGAAAAAAAAAAAATGTTTGTTGGTAAAATTGCATCAGATTAATTTGACATCGAAGATATTTCTTTAGTGATTAAAAAAAAATGAAAAAACAATAAATAATAAAAAAATAAATAAATAAATGAACACTTTCGTTTTCGTTATTGTGAATCATATTTGTCAGAAATAATCCTGCAGTTCGAATCTGAAGGGTGCGACTGTATTTTTGTCGTAACATCAATGACACGAAGTGGGAGAAAATCGATGATATATGAGATCGAGAAATTTGTCAGTCATGTAAAGTAATAAATCTCCGTCTCTATAATGCGGGTTTGGCAATGTTCGTGGCAAAAAAAATTTTGCGTTTTCTCATCAAGTTCAACGACTACGAAACGAGAACAACTGTGTCAGTCAAAATGGTCGATGTGTACATGTGTTTTTTCTTTTTCTATTTTTTTTTTTCAGATCCATGATTTATTTCTTGTCAAGTGGATTAACATTTTATTCCTACAAGAAATATCTGCCCTTTTTTTTGAAACTTTTTACTTCACCCGGAAATGAATAATAGGCTGTCCAATTTTCTTATAGATTTTTACAACGAGCATATTTTTTCATTTTTTCAAAAATCTCTTAAAAATGGCACTTGAGTCACTCACAACTCAAAAATTCTCTCCGTTTATAAAATCAAAAAAAAAAATCTATTTTCATATCGGAAAATAAAATTCGATAAATAGTGAAAATATTTTGAAAATAGAAAGGAAATATTTTTAACTCCGGGATGTAACTGGTTACGGTTATTTTCGAAAAATTCCAAAATTCGGAATACGAGGTGTCAACAATTATTTTATGATAAAATAAAAAATCAATTATGACACGACGTGGTATTTTGGATCGTACGAATCCACCGATAATTCACATGAAAAAAAAATTAAAAAAAAAAAAAAAAACTAAACATTACGAGAAAATCTGGAACAATTCGAAGAATTAAAGAAAAAATGAATAAAAAAAGAAAAATATGTTTTGTGACATTTACTGATAATATCAATACAATATTTAGTCACAGTTTGAAAGTAAAAAATTGCACGATTGATTGACGAAGAAAAATTTTCACTATAGAATTCAAGTTCGTTTTGATATTGTTAAAAAAACATAAATGTACAATTTTCGCATGAGGTATACATCTACATTGGATGCTCAATAGATGTGAACTTCATTTCCTGGATCAGATGGTAGAGAGTAGATGACAAATAAGATGATTTGTTGCCCATCTTCTTGCGTCTTGATCTCATCCCCTAACAACGTCACTTTCTCGTGGATATTTGAACAATATATTATCCCTGAGTGCTTGAGTAAAACGATAGGGGGAAGCTGAAAAAAATATCATGACAAAGGAGGCTTTTTTGTTGATTTACTTGCAAACAGAAGCTTTTTCAGAATTTTCTCGAATTTTTCGAATTTTTCGAATTTTTCGAATCGAAAGACATGAGTAATTATAAGTTATCGATGACGATAATGGCCATGGATGAAAATTGATAATTTTTTAAAATATAAAACATCAATGAAAACAGAAAATCGATATTTGATAAAAAATTATTTAAAAATTTGAAAAATTCTATTGGAAATTTCTTATTCAATATTTTTTTTTACCCAAAAACAAAATATTGTTTTGTTTTTTTTGTCATTATTTCGATGTTTCAATGATGAAAATCTTCTTAAACTGTGTTTGAAAAAATGACAATTTATTTCGCTACGAATTCAACAATTCAATACATTGATAAAGTGAGAAAAGGAAAAAATCGAAGAGAACCAGGAAAAGGGAGAATTTTCCATGGCAGATGTGATTCGAGAGATAAAATTGAAATTCAGATCGAAGCGTGAGTTAATAGCTCGTGTAAACGAGATCGAAGTAAGGGCTGCTTGTGATAGGCAACGTAATGCAATCGTGCGAGGGACGGATCATTCTCGTCTCAACACCCTTTTCAGAAAACAAAGGACCACACCACGAGTGATGAAGGGCCTTGAGAACGAGTCTATGTGTTTTTCCCACTGCATGTGTGATATCACCGAAAAAATGATGACCATGCGATTACCTCGATAGAGATAATATTAAAGGGAAGGAAAAACAAATTAAATGTTCTGATTACGAAAAAAAGAGAGAAAAACAAAACCAAATCACTTTTCTATAGCATTAGAAGATCGTTTCTTTGTATCCAAAGTTTTGGTAAAATTGATTAAACGAAAGATTACGAGCTCAACGATAAATTGAATATTTTTTACATCAAGAAATATCGTAGAAACCTTAAAACAAATAATAAGCCGAACATTATAATTATTTGATGGAAAAAAATAAAAAATAAACAACGTAATTTGATTTTCTCGTGTAGTTGCTCGTCCGCGAGTCTTAACTCGAAGTGACTCGTCCAACCGTTTCTCGAGAACAGAAGAGAAAACGGGGGGAGAGAGTGCGCGTCGCTCTGACCTCGAGCTTGTTTACATTTTTGTGTACAACCGTTTCTTCTTTGTTTTTTCTTTTCCAAATCCACAATTACACGAAATAACAAAATAAGTAAACACAAATACCCAGCAATATTTTTCTAAAAGTATCCGAACGAAATTTAAAAATTTTTAGATCGAAATTACGTAGTTTGATTGGTGTCATATAAAAAAATGTTGGCAATAAGTACAGTGAATAATAAAAATGAAGAAAAATCGTGACAATTGACGAAATGAAAGACTAAGAGATAAAGAAGAACTGAACACATGGGTTTTCCACTACAACACATATTTTGTTGTGTGCAAAACATTTAGTTGACTTTTAAGTATATACCAACGACGTAACAAAGGACAACCAACGGAAAATAGAACATGCAAAGGAATGAGAAAAAGAGAAAAAGACAAAAGTGGGAGAAAAGTGAGAGAAAGAGAGAAAGAAGAAACAAAGAGGTAGTTTACAGACCATCGTTGGAACGACCGGAAGTGCTTGCACAGCACATCAACATCGTGTCTCTCTAATGTTGCTTTCTACGAGCCTTACTCAGAAAAGGGCAGAAAGAGAGAGAGAGAGAGAGGGAAAGAGAAAGGTACGAGAATATCGCTCCCTTGTTGCTCCCTTTTGACGCCTTAGCTTTGTCCGGTTCATTGTTTCCTAACGATCACGAGGCGTAGTTAGTGAATTCCGGACAGATAAACCCAATGAGTAGAAAACACAACAAGACGAAGTCGTTTTTGTCAGCAAGTCTCAGGAGACCATGAAATATTACGATTACATTTTGCCTCATTCGTTTTATTCAAAACAAAACAAAAAAGAAGGTCAATTATTAAAAATCGCAAAATAAGAGAGTAACGACTTGAAGTTCTTGTTATTATTAAAAAAGAAAAACAGGAAAACGGTTTTAATATACAAATTCCGTTCCTTATTCGTTATGTGCACAAAGAGAGTTTACATGGAAAAAAACTCGATTAAAAATTCTTATATTTGACTGAAAAAACAAAAAAAACGAAATGTTTTATTCATTTTTACTGTTGAACTGAGCGTTGACTTAATTTTTACTTAAAAAAAAACGGTGAAAAATAAATGTTGCCCACGTGAAGCTAATTGGAGAACTTTTTGAAATTGAGTCACCCAGAAATAAATTATAAAACCAAAAAAATAAGAAAAAATAAAAAACAGTAAGTTGGTAGCATTTGAACGATGCAAATGGCAGCATCGTATATATTCTCGAGCCCAGACTCGACCGTCTCTTTACAATGATAACTACGAAATCCATACTTCGCTCATGGTGTCCTTTACAATTGTATATGAACGCATACAGATATACAATTTGTGACAAAAGCCGAGCGTTGTTATTGTGTGAGTGACAAGCGAGAGAGAATTCGCGCTGTAGTTTCCCTCTTTGCCCTCGTGAAAGGAGAGAATATGCCCGGGTTTCGCATTTCCGGTCGTCGAACCACGAAGAGACCCAGATATAAGGCACGTCCACTGGATATATATGTATACTCTCGAAAGGATGCACGAGGAGGAGATAGAATGTTATTCTGATTGTTTGGTGAGTTGACACGTCGGTCTACGATTCCCTCGATTCTCCCATCGGCCAAATAGAGACAAGCGAAACGTTTACACATTTCTCGATTACGGAGACAGACGATACATTCGACTCTGCATTACAGCATTCGTCGTTTATGTTTAAGTCTAATGTTGAGAATGTTATAAAAAAACAAACACTGTAAAGAATAAATAACAAAGAGCTTCATCATCGTTCGAAAAATATCATTTACCACAATTCCATTTTCACAGGCAATACTAAAACCTGGAATTTACTGTTCCTGCTATTTTCGATGGGCCATTGGAATCGTACGGAATGATATTTTTGACCTCAATTTCCTGCGAGTTCGCTAAGGACCAGGAGAATCATTCTAAATCAATGTAAATCGCGTTTTAATGTACACATAAATCGAAATCTTCCTTGCAATTGAATGCATCCCCATATTTCCTTAAACTGGAGGTCGAATTTTTCACATTTTATTTACAGTTTGATATACTTCCTAATGATGAATATTCATAAATACGATGAGAAGCCCTTTTTGTCGTTAAATTCCAGGCTTTATTTTCTCAAAAGATCTCAATGTCTACCGAAACATTTTTCTGCAGATTTTTTGTGAATTTTAATGACACACGTTCAGGGCATTGTTATGAAACCTACGTGCAAAGTTAAAAAAAAAACGGTAACAGGAAAATTCGTCCTCATTGCACGAATATGCCAAAAGATAGTTTTGGGCCTGAGATCGACAAGAAGGCTACTCTGCTAATTTTTATAATCATTTTATTATATTTATTATTCATAAATATCATATATTGATATATTTTTAGATATGGCTTATGAGTTATGAGGTTCATTTCATGTACAAAGTAGTTGTTTTGAGGACTCGGTGCCAAAATGGACGGGCATTTAAAGGGAACGAATTTTCCTAGAATCGTAATATCCAAGTGTTGAAAATTTAACAAGAGAGTTAACTTTTGAAGGTGACTGTCTGCTATCGTTAAGGAGGTTTGTCTCGAAGAACAAAAGAATGTTGAAATATATTTAAATTTTATGAAGTTGAGTCTACACTGGTTTTTTATTCTTCGTAGCAAATGTACCTGTTTAACAATACCTGGATATTTCTTTGTCCAATTTTATGCAAAATTTCACGCCCACTTACTCAAGTGCGTGAGCGTATACAGGCAAAAACTCTACCATAAAAAATTTATAAAAATAATGTTTCGGTCTGAATGTCTGATTCTGGTACAATTGCTCACGAAACATTCTAAAAAATATGTGTTGTTTTTTTTTCCATTCTCATTTATACAACCTCCAGAACTCTGGTCACCGATTGAAAGTTTTTTTTTTTTTCGTGCACAGTTTTACTAAATCGTATAAAACTATGAGTTCAAATTTTCCATTTTTCCAAATATTTATATGTCTGTATAAACGATCAATGAAGAAGAAAAAAATTTCCAAAAGTTTCAGATTTATTTTATCCAAAAAATTATCTCGAAAAATGGGATTTGACACAACGATATGACCTTGAGGTAAAAACTTAATAATTCACGATAAATTTCTTTCTTTTTCACCTGTCTTCACGTTCCAATATAATTCAAACCTAAGATTAACTTAAGGGAGATAATTTGGTGCCAAGAAATTTCAAACAAAAAACTGCTGCGACCAGCGTAGTCTGCTCATCGGGTTTGGCGTGTTTAACCTCCAAAGTTTGACCGGTTTAACTTCCTTTTTCAGGACAAATTCATTTCTTCTAAACCTCATAAGAATCTAATGGATTTTCGAAGGTCGTACAAACATTCTTTAGATATTTTTCCATCGATATTGAAACTTTCTTCTGAAACTGTTTGTCAATGTTTGCAAATTTATTGTATACAGACGGAAAAACCACTGCAATCCATAAGGAAGCGTGTTAATTGAGAAAATCTGTTTTTATTCATTTCTCACGAATAAAGTATCCTCCGGGTTGAAAATTTCAACAGATGCCTTTGCAGATACTAATAACTGTATTGAATTTTTTTAAACTAATAACTGTTTGTCAAGTCATTAACCAGATGAACCGCCTTAATATCTTTCCGTGTCTGATATATAGACGAAGAGAAGTAGAAGCAAAAAAATAAAAAAGAGGTTGGCAATCAAAGTGCCTAGAATTAGAAAGGATACGAAGGGAGAGGGATAATCAGAGATGCAAAGAACTGAGGGTTGCATGGGGAAAATCCCTTCTACACATACACACACAAAGTCATGGGTGGTATAAAGAACGGGAGAGAGAAACAAAAAGAACAAGGGATAAAAATGAAGGCTTTTGTGGACGAGTTCGTAGCTCGTATCGATTGTCGTAGAAACCCTGCGTGCGTGCTTTTCTTGTTTTGTCTCTTTCTCTCTCTCTCTCTTCGTCATTCTTGCTGTTGCCGCTTTGTATGTAAACAGAGTGCGAAAGAATATACGGGAAACGTCAGCCTAACGTATAAACCGTGAGTCCCTCACGCATTCCCATTTCCTAGTTCATTTTTAGGCTTCGCCAACGAGTTTGTCCAACCCTTCGATCGTTTGTTCGTACGTCGGTCTATCGTGAGCCTTTAATTCCAAAAGATTTAACGTATCAAGTTCGAATGAAACATAAAGTGTTTCTATTATTTAGCAAAAAATATTTGGTAACATTTTACTAGGAACGTGAAGCAATAAAAATGATTGACGTAATAAATCAATATTTCGTACTACGTTAAGTTTTTCACCGAATTAAATTTATTCAATTTTTCTTCTTCTTCTTCTTCTTTTGTCATTCCCAAACAATTCTGACAATCGATTCTGTTGTAAAATGCTTATTATTATTATTTTTTTTTTATTATTGATTTTTTATTATTTTGTGTTTAATACGATCAAGAAATTGACGAATTTGACAAAATAATATATAAATAAATAAAATTTATTTCAGTGAACAAATTGTTTTTTCCTCAGCGCAAGGATTATAGAGTCTGAATCGTTGTAAATTTGTGTTAAAGGAGCCCATACGTGTCATAAATACGAGGAACTATTTCGTCGTCTCCTTTGCGAACGGTTTTTTCTCTCGGTTCGTTCATCCAAACGATCGAGCTTTTGCGTTTTTTCTCCCTCATCTACTTCGCTCTCAGTCCGTTTGCCATCTATCTCCCCCGAGAAGGTATTCAGTTTTCCCTCCGTTGGACTGATACACCGGAGTTTTCTCGATCTACGTAACGCCTCGAGAATAAAAAAAGAATAAAAAAAAAAGAAATAAATAATAAAAAAAGATAAAAAAAAAAGAATCCCTCCATGTTCGTGGTCTTGATCCGTGGTTTACGTTTCTCTCGAGATGGGTAGAGATCACCAAGCTTGCTTGCACATATCGACCGTCAACGAAAGAATACGTAAAGTACAGAATATAAAAAAAAGGTGGGGCTGAATTTGAGAAACACTTCATTTTGTATTCGTAAATATATTCTAGATTTGTTTTTTTATTTTTTTCAAACAATATCCAAAACGAAAATCATAACTTTTTCGTTATTTATTTATTTAAAATACGAGTATTTTACTTTGAAAGCTCAAATCTTTCGCTGTGTTTCTCCAAATTCTGTCAAAAAAAAACTCTAATAAACCCATAATTATAAAAAAAAAAAAAAAAAATCAGTTCATGGAGAAACGAAATTTACTAAAAAAAAATCAAAAGACGAGGATTTATGACGGAAAAAAAAAATGTTAGCGCATGAAAAAGTTCGAGTATTGGAGGCAAAATTTTTTAAATATATTTACACAATTTTTCGAATGTGAATGTTGAATTTTTTAAAATAATCGTGAAAATGTACACATTTTATTTGAACAGATAAAAGTATATGATGAAAGCACATACTTGTATCCATTGAAGTGAATTTTTAAGGCATGTATACTCTATGCAGATACATAACCAGACATGCTTTCATGGGTGTAACGACCGGTTAGGTACGTTGATGGAAAAATGTCTCGAATACACAACAAAAAGCATCGTCTGTCTTTTTCTGTCTGTCTATCAGTCTTTTCCTCTCTCTCTCTCTCTTCATCTTTCTTTAAAATTTGCTGTACACATATACGTATATTTTAGTAAAAAAAAAAAAAATATATCTATAGCACGTGATGCTTTTGTCGTGATCAAGTTTACGTCAAGAGAAAGTAAAGATAAAAGAAAGCCAAGACTTTTAAATCTATTCCCCTTTGATTTCTCTAATATCGTGATATATAAATAAATTCGAGTGTTCAACACGTGTTCACGTTAGAAGTGATTCAGACGAGAACTATTTTTTTCCACACAGCTCAAAAGATTCTTTATTTCGTTTTTGGTGTTGACTGTTCAACGACTCAAGTAGAAATGCTCCGTATGCAGTCAGACTTTGTAGAAAATTTCGAAGGTTTAAAAACTTTTTATTTTTCATTTTATGAAATTTCTTTTTTGTTTTTGGTTCAATTTTTTTTTTTTCATAATTTTCAACCAAAACTCGATCGTGGAACATTTTTATGGTTTTTCTTTTTTTTTTATGTTATCATGTTCCTCAAAGTTTCTAGTGTCACGATCATCATTTTCTTATTTATTTGTTTTTTTTTTTTTCTTTAGGATTGAGGTTATTTAATTGATTATTTGATCAATTAATTCGGTTGGCTAATTAAGAGTCGTTAATAGCAAATAAGTTAATTAGGAAAATGCCATTTACGAAGTAGAAGATAAACTTGGTGATAAATACAAAGTGAGGGAGAAGTTTAAAAAGTATAATTGCGAGAGAACGATTCGTTTGATGATTGCCGCCTGTGGCGGACACTTCACCGGAAATTTCATACCCTCGTTCCTTTTTTTTTCTTCGTGTCCCCGGAGTCTCGTCTTTCTTTTAAAGTCACAGCATTACATCGTTATGTAGACGTGTGAAAATACGACATTTTATTTCAACTAAAAAGGTGCATGTCACGACAATAAGAAATAAAAAAATTCAAATTCAATTAACTTGACAGAAAAATTCATAAAAATTTGTCAGAACGTTTATTCATTCTTCGTCCTTCTAAAAAAAAAACACTCTTTCAAGGGAATCACGAAATTCGTGTCTTCGGATCTAAATCGAGAATTCAATCAACGTTAGCCATTCGATGACACACTTCAATTTGGCCACTGCATTGACACACTGGGTCAATTTGACCCGGAGTGTACTTCGGTCGATTTTTTTTTTTTTTTTTTTTTTTTTTCAAATCAAGAGGACATTTTAAACCTTCCTTGACATCTGTGCATCATAAAAATTCGAAAAATATTAAATTGATTTTTTTTTTTTTTATTGAAAATGTATAATTTTTAAAAAGTTAGTATTAAACCAAGAAAATCGCAATTTTTTGAACTTTCAACATTTTTTCGATTAATAATTCAAAAAAAAAAAAAAGCAATTTTTCGAAAAAAATATATTACTACGACAACGTTTCCAAGAAATGTATTAATTTCAACAAGTAAACGTGGCTCACATTCGAAATTAAAAAATTCTCGTAGAAAGACGTTGGTAGTCCTTGAAAATAATTTTGTGGTGAAGAGATTTGGCACAGGAAAAAAAATCTGGGTCAAAATGACCCAGTCTGTTAACGAAGTGTCTCTATTTATTTCCATCCCGGATTCAAACCATGAAATTCGTTGAAAATCTTTTGTCTTTTTAATAATTCGTAACGTCAATTGATCGAATCAACTATAAACTGAAAAAAATATTTAAAAAAAACATTTTCGTTGAAAAATGTAAAAATATTTGGTCTACTAAAAAATAATAATAAATTATGTGCAAAACCATCGGCTCTTTGCCTCTATTTTCTATGAGAGTCGTCTCTTCGTTCCTACGTATAAAAAAAAAAAAAAAAAAAAAAAACATCCGATACTTAGGGAGATTATTGGAGCAACGAGGGTGCGAATGTACCGGATGCAAGATGCGACTTTTTCCTCGTCGTTTTCTTCGAACTGAGGTGGGAAAAAAGTGTAACCGTCTCTCGTACACGGTCCCATTTTCTTATATGCTTTTTTTCTGTTGGATTTTTTCCTTTATTCTTTTTTTTCCAGTGTATCTGGATTTCGCAGCTCAATAAAAAATGAAAGAACGTGGGCTCGGACCAGCCGTGCTGTAAAGTCGGTGATCCCCTCCGAGCGCGAGACTTTTTTAAATAATTAAAGAGCCTCGATCCGTGAACGCTGCTTCATGCTACTTGTTCCCTTATTTATTATTTACGTACGTTTATAACGTTGACTTTCCTATTATTCAATTATTCCACGATTCCGACTCTTGGCCCAATAATTTTTTTTTTCTTTCTACTGTTCATTAATTTTTTTCCCCTCTATAATGACGCTCTGCAGATATTTCCGAAAAATAACGTAAACGGCAATCGTTGGCGTAATTTTTTTTCCTGACTGTCACTAAAAGTACCATTTTTTTTTTTCGTATATGTGCCGTTTCCAGGATTTTTTTTTTATAACATTGCACAGTGTTCTTGGTCCTTTTTGAAGATCACAATGTTACGGGCTTAAAAATGGCCGATTTTTATGATTTTTTTTGTTTTTTGTCAATTAATAAAATCCGAAAAAATTCTTTTTTTTTATTTAATAAATCATGTAGCACATGGAAAATTTTTTTGAAAGTTCTGACTTTTTTTCTGCTTTCGTTTCGAAAATTTAATGTGAAATTGAGTTTTTTTTCAACAGTTTTGGGTTTTTTAAAAATATGAAATTTTGGTTTGAAAAATATGAAATATGAAAATTTCATTTTGAAGATTGTTGCGAGTGTAAACGAAAAATCAATTAATGAAAATATGATGTCACGTGGAAGAAATGAAGATAAACATTTTTAAATCCGCTCTTTCGGTATGTTTTCATTTTCCATCCATCCTTCCTATGACTCTTTTTTTCATGTTTTTTTTTGCTGCTCGCAGCACAACAGCTCAACGTAATGAAAAAGGGAAATAACGGAAAAATGCTTTTGAATCTGTGAGTAATAGAATACAAAACTTGCGCGAGAATTCATGCGTGATGAAAAAAACGTCAAAAGCAAGTACGAAATTCTTATCACAACTCTGCCAACCTGTGACTTTTTTACTTTTCAAAATTTATTTATTTGTCTGGTTCGATCGATTTCTGCTGTGATTTTTTTATTTTTCAAAATTTATTTATTTGTCTGCATTAATTTCTGCTCTGATTCTTGAATTTTTGAAAATTTACTTATTTGTCTGCATCGGTATCTGCTCTGATTTTTATATTTTACAAAATTTATTTATTTGTCTGGAATCGTTACAAAAGTACGTGCAACTTTTTGATAAATTTCTCATTTTCGAAAGCAATGAATATACGATAATTATGGACAACAGTAATTGAAAGAAAAAAATATATCTTCCAGCCAAAAAATGTAAAAAAAAAAAAAAAAAAAAAAAAAACTAACAAACTTGACAAATTTGTAGAAAATCTCATTTTTTTCAACTTTCCTTAACATTTTGCGTTCCCCAACCCAAAGTTTTTTGACTTTTCGACAAAAATAATGCTGTGCAAGCGACGACAAGAAGTTCGCAAAGTTCTCGAGTGACGGAACTAAAGATATAGATCGTATGGATCGTAAGAAACATCTACAGGATAAAGTCCACGTCTTGCAGCTTCGAAAATTTCTAAAGCAGTTGATATACGACATAGAAATGATTTGCTTCGAGTTTTATCCTGGCAGGTGATATCAATGCCAAATAATCATAATAATTCCTGCCCTAATCGTAAAAAAATTTGCTTAACAAAAAATTTGATTCTTTCGCATCGTCAAGATTTTTCATAATTTTACTAAATGTTGTCAAAAGTATTGAAAAAAAAACCGAATTTGACGGATGAGACGAAACCGATGAGAAAATTAACTGAAATTTCGTCAAAATATAAAAAAATAAAAAATCCATGAAAAACGTTCACTTGAAGGTGAAATTCTTGACCCGATTGTCTCGTGGTCGTGCAGTAATCGTTTTGTATTAATAAATGCTAAAAAGTGTGTTTTGTTATTTTCATAGAAACGAAAGTTGGAGCGTGTCGATTACATAAGGAAGAAAAGTATAGTTTCGCCTCGAGGGGTTGGATAATATTGATTTTGGAGGAAAGAGCGAGATAGAGAGAGAGAAACAAAAAAAAACGAAAAAAGAAAGATGAGGATATAGGAAAGGAAATGTCGAGAGGTCATAGGTCGAACGAAATAGTCAAGAAGAAATTGCTTACGCTCGATATGTAGAATTTAATACATATTTCCTCATATATTTTTATATGTATATAAAAAAAAATTTGAAAAAAAATGAAAAAAAAAATGTAAAAACGCATATTCCATGAGATATGTCGAGTTCACTCATATGACGTTTCTAGCCTTACGTTATAAGGATGTCTGTAAGAAATATTGACAAGATAAAAAAGTCTTCTATTTTGTGATATTTCTCGAGAGTTTACACGAGTTCCATAAGGATGAAAAATAAAAAATGAAAAATGAAAACTTGAAAATGTCTGACAGGCTCTTTGTACAGCAGCCAATCGAATAGCAAATTAATAAACCTGAGACTTTAAGATCGTTGAAAATAATGATATTGAAGTTTGCACCGTTGGAACCCAATGATTTTTTAAATATTTTCCTTAAATTTCTGTTCAATTAATGAATTAAATAATCATTTTGATTTTTCTCAATTTTTGGAATCGTTCTAATTTTTCTGGTAGATTTAATTTTCAAATCATAAAAAAATGTTGTCTAATTATCGTAAAAAAAAACTCTGAATGTGAATTATCGCTTCTGTTATAAACTGTAAAGGATTTTCGTTGTATTCCAACGATGCAAACTTCAACATCATTGAAAATATCAATCAGTAAATTTTTTCCCGAAATTCTTAATCCCTCAAATTCTTGAAAATGTTTAAATACAATTTAAACATTGAAACTCAGCCGCGTCAATATAACAATAATAATAATAATAATAATAATAATAATGAATAACAAAAAATAATAAAAATAATTCCATTTTCCAGGAATCTTCGAAGCTATGAAAAAATTCATGAAAATAAAAAAAGCAATACAAAGGAATAAGATTTTTATCTCAAATTTGAGAACTTGGCCAATTTTTACAAAACTTTATTTACTGGGAGTCGTAAAAAATGACGAAAAAGTAGCTCGTTTGAGTTCCAATAAGGAGAAAAAAATCTTTCTGTTTTTATCACTCGATTCACACACACACACACACACATCAACTAACGTAATCAAAGCTTTCAAGGAATAAGACAAAGAATATGAGGCTTTGAAAAAGAAAGTAATAAAACAAAAGAACGTTTACGAGCGGAGCAATAAAGCCTTGACAACGAAAAGTCCTTCTAGAAAGTCCACTCTCGAATTTACTCCCTCACCAGCCAGTGGTACAGACGATTCGTAAATGTTTCAATGATTAAGGATGATCGGTAAAGACGAAAAAGACGATTTTTCACAACATATAACTAGATTTCTAGACGGTAAAACTTTCTCAAATTTAAGCCACAGTTTGAGTATTATTGTTAAGAAGATTCATACGAATTTTAAACAATTAAACTTGCAATTCGTCTAATGCTTCCTAATCTTCCAAAGAACCTCGTTTTACAAGATTGTAGGAAGCGATTAGAGTGCGATATAAATGACGAATTACGAAAACAACAACAAAAAGGATATGTTTGTTGTTGCATGTGGTCTATTTCAGGTCCTAGACAATGCGGATGTGGTAAATTTACAATTTTCTATGGAACAGAATGCCAACATCGCGTGTTAACAAACACTTGGGATCGGTAACGATCTCTTCGTCATCCTTCCCTCACGGTTCTCACTCTCTTTCTCTGTTTCGAACTCTCCTCTGCTTTGTGTTTTCGTTTCCTATCTCTGTCGCCCTTTCTCTCCGCCCAAAGTCCAGCGATAGAGCCCATGGCACAAATATCGATTCGTATGCAACAAAAGGACCGCACACCATTTAATATTGGTTTAATGATGAAGATTAAATCCACCCGTTACTAACCATAAACTCCTTAAATTCACCTGGACTCTCGCATTTTACGAGCTTCCAAATATTATCAATTTATCTTCAATCACTAAAATTACGTATAAAAAAAGTTATTGCGGATTTAAGGGAACGATACATGTTGAATTTTCAAAAAATCGTGTTTTTTTGTTTTGTTTTTTGAATCAAGCTTTGAAGCTTCAAAAAGAAATTTAAAGACCTTCTGGTAGCCCAGTTTCGACTCTTTTTGTCATGAAACTACTTTTAACGCTCTAGTCAACGTTGTGTAAGAATAAAATGTCATTTCAATAAGTAGCAAAAAGTTTATTATCTTGACGTTAATCCAATTAGACCCTGACAGATACATAAACGTTTATATACATGGATAACCATTGCTGGCTATTTCACATATATGTGCAGACGTCAAAACCCTGCCGTGCCTCTTGAAATCAACTTATCGGTAGACTTATCGTCTGGAGGTCAACAGTACATGAGGCATTCGACCACAAATCACTCTTTCCATGATTATCACCTAATTGTTTTCATTCATTCTCAATGTGTTGTACAATGAATTAAATAAATAAATTAATAAATTAAATTAATAAATTAATGAATTAATGATATTAATAAATTAATGAAATCATGAATAAAAATCTCTTTGTAGATCGAATTTAAATATAAGTTCGAAAAAGTGTATAATTTAAGTAATAAACGCAACTTTTCTCTGGCTTACAAATTAATTTGATTATTTTGAAAAAAAAAATGAAAAATTTAAAAAAAAAAAAAAACAAATATTCTCAATATCTGTAATTTCACTCTGCATCAAGGATGTTGAGTTTAAAATCAGAAATGTTGATAAAATTCTGAAAATTTGGCGAATGTTTTTATATGAAATATTCAAGAGGTCGTGTAAAAATTTCACGACGATAAATAATCGCGTTATCGAAAAATAAACATCAACGATTTTCATTATTTTGGATTTCGAACACAAAATCCTATCCATTAGCCCCAGAATGCTTCAGATTCAAGAAGGATTTGGGAAGGAACATGCGAGAGAAAAATTCGTATCGAATAATTTTTTGATTCTTTGATCACTGGCTTTCGATCGGTCGTTCCGTGTGCCCCGAGTTGGTGAGATTTCTTGGATCTCATTGTTCCATCAAAGCCAGCAGTAAATTCGACAACGATAGCACGTATTCTTGGATCTTTGGAAATGTCTAACTAAGGGAGGAAGGAAAATTGGTAGATTGAACAATGAAAGAAAGAGGAAGAAAAGGAGAGAGAGAGAAAAAAAGAAAGAAATAGAGAGAGAGAGAGAAAAAGAAAGAGAAAAAGAGAAGGGGAGAACGAGAGAAATAGAGAGAGAGAGAGAGAGAGAGAGAGAGAGAGAGAGAGAGAGAGAGAGAGAGAGAGAGAGAGAGAGAGAGAGAGAGAGAGAGAGAGAGAGAGAGAGAGAGAGAGAGAGAAAGAGAGAAAGAGAGAAATAGAGGAAAAAAAACAAACATGATTTATCCACTCAATATCCCGAGCAAGAGTCTGAAAACGTCAAAGTCCTTGTCGCAAAGTTTTTCGATTTCTCACACATTTTTTTATCTTTCATGCCCTCTATATGCAACGATTGATCATAATTTGTTGGAATTACGTTCTCTAGGGATAATAATTGACACATTTTCTACGACGTAAACAATTAAATAGTTTCGTTATTAAATAGAAGAAAAAAATGATAAAACGACTTTGATTTTCGGATGAGTGGAATGTTACGATTTTATTAATTAATCAAATATAAGTTGTTTTGATCATGATTAATAAATAAACGAATTTAATAATTCAGGATCGTTGCCATTGGGAACAAATATTCGGAGAAGACGACTGAACGAAGAATTCATTAAAATGTAACAATCCCTTAAATCGGAGCTTTTTGGAGGAATAAGTAAATCTCAAGGGGTTTCATTCGCTAAAAGCAATTTTGAATTTCGTACGTAAAATTTGCAAGCTAATTAAATGAGGCTTTCAAATGGTTTTCCCAAAAGGTCTAAAGCAGCAAAAAAAAAAAAAAAAAAGAAAACGAGAATTGAGAGACATCTGAGATAAAATAAAATTTCTACCAAGCGTCTTTGTTCACGCTTGGGAGAATGCGAAGAATTAGTAAGGTCGAAAAATGTCTTGCATTGTGGTCTTCATTTGTAAGATCGGATTAACTTGAAAACACACACACAACAAAACCAAGTTTAAATTTCAAAAAGTATTATCGAGCTGAGGGACTCTAAAATGGTGCAGTGAGAAGAGAGGAATTATCTGTAATCCCAACTCGTGACATTAAGAAACAAAGAACAGGCTGAAAGAGATTCCCAACCCTTAGTGCAATGCGGAAAGTCGTCCCTCGTGGGTGCTTACATATTTATCACTTACGCTTGTGGACACCGAACAGCCTCATTCCCTTTTTCTTTTTTTCTTTTTTTCTTTCGGCCAAGTGTCACGTAGATATTCACCCTTTTTTTTTTTGCTGGCAAAAGGGTTTTCAAGTATCATACGGTCCTCGTAATATAGGCCAGTTTTCACCCTTTCTATCGCACATTGTTTTCTTCTCGAACGAATGAGTGACTGCGCTTTGTTTGGGTTTGTTTGGGTTTCAAATTTTTAAAGATCATCGTGTCCAAAGGGCCAACAACGTTCGTGTAACGCGTCCTAGTTCTATGTTTATTCTTCAAAAAGTCCAATTACGAATATTTTTAACAAAGAAATAAATTTCTCGTTAAATTAGAAAGAAAAGCAAAGTTTTCTGAGAGCAATTTGTACTTTTGGGCTTGTGGGACACTCGTGAAGTATTAAAAATTCATTTAGATCAAATGTGGAATTTTAATTGAATGCTCATTTTGTATTATTATTCAATTCACATCGTTCAAATGCCAAGTTTTTTTTTTTTAATCATCGAATTTCAAAATAAAAACACCTCTATTTCGTTCGACTTTCATGCGAACCATAAAATTAGACAATTTAATAATAAGAAGATGCGCTCGTTGACAATGCAATTTTACAACATTGTCGTTAACATACTTTTAACCTCGTAAAACTATTATGTTTTCATATTAACATGCGAGCATACCCTTAACCTTTTCCCCTGCTACATCGACAGAGAGAAAAGACAAAGATATAAAGTATTATTTAGTTTTTATATTTATATATACATAGGTTGCTAGAAAAGCGTTGTAAAATGTCAAGCTGGTCGAATAGAGGGTGGAAATGTTATGGGAGAGTATACATCGTAATACACATTTCAAATTTCACATGAAAATGTGCATAAAGTTGCCTTCAATGTCGTGAAAATTCCACGAATTTATTTTTCCCCATTTTCATTATCTTCATTTTCCAAATTGTCAACATTTTTTCTTCATAAATAAATTATAATTAAATTGTTGATTGAAACAAAAAGTGAAACAGTTAAACTCATTTTTCTCGAAGAAATCTATTTTGAAAAAATATCTAAACGATTCCAAAAATAATAAAAAATTGAAAAAGTTCCTTTTTTTTATATTGTCTAAAAATTTTTCCAATTCCACTTTACCCAATACCGATTTATTATTATTGTCGACAGTTTTTTTTTTTTTGTGATAACAGGTACCAGATGGTAATTCAATAGTTGCAAGTGTTTAATTATAATCTTAAAGTCAATGACTCGAGGAAAATAAAATGTTAGGTGGATGTGTCGATAGTGGTAGACCGTCTGTGTTCGACCAGCACGTACCTTTGTTTGTATTTTCTGCGTGTTTTTTTTTTTTTTACTTAATCCCTTATTCATACAGTTATATATATATATATATATATATATATATATATATGTGCGTATATAGATCGCGAAAAACTGTGTCTCGAGCAGCCTTACAAAGAGCTGCCCCTTGGTCGATTGGATCGTCTGGATTCTCTCTTCTTTAATTTCATTTTTGCGGGGTCGCAATTGGAACCGTCACATGGATCATTAGAACAAACTTTCGTCTAGAGTATTTGATGCGATCTATTATTTTTCTTGAGCTTTAAATTCTCGTAGCCAATTACGGAAAAGCAATTGTTCATTTCTTACGTTTATTTTCAACAACAACAAAAAATGCAATAAAAAGTATTTCAATTCTAATCGAGTCGAATTAATTGTTTCAACAACTATTCTGTGATTGAAAATTCTTGCCAAAGATTCTAAATCGTTAAATTTTGTTTTTTTTTCCAAAGGGAAGAGTTCACTAGAAATATTTAAAAAGTAAAATAAATTGCGAAGTGATAAAAAAAAAATTAAAAAAAAATTACCAATTAATCGAATCACCGTGGAAAACTTCGCGATATTGAATCCGTTGAGTATGCACATATGTTGCTAACTCAATTAACTTCGAGAGGGCTACCACACCGTACAGAGAGAAAAAACATGTATATCGCTCGTTACTAAACATCCCTGCAAATATTTTCTGTATGTACGTAAACAGTGAAAGATGGCGTGATAGATTGACGACTAATGATCACAAATCGTTGCATCATCATATTTATGGCAAATAAAAAAAAAATTAAAAAAAAAGCGACTACAGAAATCGATTAAATTAATTAAATTAAAACTGTGTTAAAAATATTTTAGGCATTTTTGTTTTTGTTAGTTTTCTAAATTGTTGAACACATGTTCGTAAAAAACTGGTAATGATTTCAATAATTCGTTCTGGATCCATAAAAATTTTCGACTTTGTTAATAACGAGAAACGAAATGAATAAATTATTTTAAAGCAGGTGGATGAAAATTTGCAGCTAAAGATGAAAAACTACTTCGAACTATTTTAGCTTCGTGACGAAATTAAAGACTGAAAAATATATATATTTCCGTGAATTTGATGAAAAATATACATATTTTTTCTTTTTTCTCACGAAATGTTCACATTTTTCAATTAAACGTTCATTGACCTCGTGGCAAGACATTTCATTAAATAAAGTTGAACGGCCAACGTCACGGAGCAATTTCAAAGCATGTGGGGCTCACCTACATTTACAACATTCAACCGAGTGTGTATTTTTATTCCGAAAAAAAATTGCTCTTACAATTACTCCCGATTGAACTTGTTCGTCCAATTAATTTTTTGCAAGATACCGTAAAAAAAAAAGTGGTTTAATTCGGCAACGAATTAGTGATTCGTTTTTCACACGAATTCTCGACTTTATCAAATTTTTTAAAAATACTAACGACATACGAATCGAGTGACGCGGTAACAGCTCGACACCAAGTTTCCAAATTTCACTTATTTTTAGAAAACTTAATATTCACGAACGTTTCAATAATCGTGAGAAATTTTTATTTTTTATTTTTTATTTTTTTTAAGTAAAAGATATTTATTTTCAATCGAGTTTTTTTCCATGTACACTCTCTTTCTGCACATAACGAAATTTGTGAATTAAAACCGTTTTCCTTTTTTTTTAAAGTAATAACAAGAATTTTAAGTGGTCACTCTGTTAATTTGCAATTTTTTAATAGTTGACGTTCTTTTTTTTGTTTACTTTTTTGATTTATTATCATCAATGTCTTTTTTTTTTTAATAAATGAAAATTTCGGTTTTCTTTTAATTTTCATTTTTTTTTCGTAAAAAATCTTGAAAGATTCTATAAATGTATAAAAATAATTTTGTTCCTCGAATTATAAGCGATTTTTGAAGAAACACTTTAAACATTTTTTCAACTTGTTGTCCAAACGAATCTATGATTTAATTTTTCAACGCCATTGAAATTTTGAATTTAGTTTTTTTCGCATAAGTTAAAATTTTTTTTTGTTATTGTTGAATAAAGGAAACACTTTGAACTAGAGACATCGATTATTTATTGAGAATTTATAGAAAATCTGAGGATTGATACGAATTGAAGTTTTTTTGAAAAGTATTTTCAGTTTGAAAATTCAAAATATAATGATGGAAAAGGCTTCGTTGAAATTATTCGACAAGATTTATTGGTCGACACGTAGCAAAGCCCACCAGAGAAATCAATGACCCAAACAAATGGAATCGAAGTTTCAAGAGCTTAAAACGAAGGAATGGGAATGATTGAATCAAGAACGAGGGAAGTGAAAGAATGCCGCTAAGACGTTGATTATATTCGAGCTTTTTGGTGAGAGGCTATTAGAAAACAATAGAAAAGAAAAAATAAAAGGAAGATGAAGATGGCGAGTTGATCGATTCCTAATAGAAGTTGCCATTGAACATAAAGAGCTTGAATTGTATCTTGAAACAGAGCGGATAATTGTGCTATTATTCGTGAAAGTCGCTCAAGTGAGATTTCTGTCGTTCTTGAAAATGAGAAAAAAAAGAAAAAAAAAAAGGTAGAACGAGATAACCCCAACGGGGTGAAAGGATAGGAACGCAGACAAGTTTCATGAGATCTTGAAAATTCCGAATAAATATGTGAAGAATGGTTTTGCAACATAATAAAAAACCCGGAAAAGGGTTTTGCATGTCTGGATGGACTCTGTGTTGAACGGAACCTCTTACATATATTTACAAACTCATTTTTTCGGACAGACTATTGAGGTTTCAACTACTTTTACCGATTGACTGATATTACTGTTGGTAGAGAACTTGAGTCGTGAAAGCGCACGTTCCACTTCGTTCCTCTTGAAAACTTCTCATCTCGGTCATTTCACACCATCCAACTACTTTCCGCACACTTATTCAATGCTGTAAGCGAAATTTCGATGGTCCAGTTCAACGAAATTACCATAAATTATCGATTGAAAATATGTTGTAGTCAGTAGATCAAAATTTGAGACTATAAAGCGACGAAATATCTTCATTTTCTGAAGCCGATTTCAAAGTCAGATTTAAAGTTCAATTTATCTCGATAAATATTCGTTTTACGAAAAAAAAGTAGTGAATGAAATTTGTACAAAATTTTGTCCTCTACAAATTGTAATACCACTGTTTTTTTCGTATCTCTAACCGTCAACGAGATATTTAATAAAAACAACAATTGTAATTTTCAACTGACTGTATCTCGAAAAATATCAACTATAGAAAAAAAAGTTTTCAATAAAAGATTTAGGAAATTAAATTCTCTACGGAAATGATCTCTTTCATTTTTATCGTTCGACGCACTGTTCACGAGATATTGACGAAAATGCATCTTCCAGGACAGAATTCGTCCTGCTCTGGCTCCTGAACTAGTTCGTCCACCATCATTGGACAATTTTTTTATTGGCGTTTTGAAAATTAAGGCTACTTTTTTTTTCTAATGGATGAAGAAGAACATTTGAATTTTTATTTTCTTCAAACCTTAAATGTGTTGGGTTGAAAAGCCCCCATAGAGTTTAAATCCTTAATTTTAACGAATTGTAAGATTTTCTTAACGAATTATGGAGTAAAATTTGTTACAAGTTCATTGACGATCTTAACGTCCAATTAATTCAAAATATTTAGCACGGATTTTTGCCAATGTGCTAAAAATATGTCCCGGTGTTTAAAAAACTGGAAATCCTAAGGATTCTAGTCCTGAAGAAAACTTGATTTTGTCATAAAATTTGTACAATAGTGTGCTCGTCGAGTCAATGACACGACTGTTTTAAATTTTGAGTTTTGAATCGTTTAAATGAAATAAACAAAAGATAGGACTATTTGAACGATTTACAATCTGTATTTGGACGAAGAAATGCACGATCTGCTGAATGGGATAATAATTAGGAAACTGGATTTCAGGATATCCGTAAAGTAAGAGCTTGGAAATAGCTACGAAACTCGATTTCGCTGGTGACTAGATGATAATTCTGTTCCGTCGTCTTCGATGGTGGGTAAGACTTTTTATTACAGTTCCTTTTATTCTTCCATTTTTATGAAAGTTTATTTTAAAAAAAAAAAAATTAAAAAAAAAATATTGTGATGACTTATAACCGTTGGAGCTTCAACTAAAATGTCGATAATTCAGAGAAACTTGTAAAAGTGACAGAGACTTAATTCTCTGGATACAAAAACAGAATGTAAGAAATTTTTCAACTAACTTGGACGATAAATTCGTAAAAATGATCCAAAACAATTATAATCATTATTCCGAAGCCTAAATAATGATAAAAAGACTGAAATAAAATAAAATAAAATAAATATAATGAATTGACTTGGAAATGAAAAAAAAATGTCGTTGCATTTTATTGATGACAACTTCAACAGGCAATGTGAACATCGAACTCTCTTTGTTTGCGCAGATCGATCGGTGAATGTGTACTCAGACACATCGGGAAGCCATAATCTGTATCAAACAAGAGAAATTTCGAGCCGTGTACTATCTGAGTTATCGTATGTGTGCCGAGTCCTTATCGTTATACAAATATATATATATATATATATATATATACACTAAACATCAAAAGTAAAAGCCAACCTTAGAAAATCGCCTCTAAATTATTTTATAATAAAGACATTGCACCAAACAAGTCTTTTATTTAAGAAATTTCATGTGGTTATCGACTTAACGAACAGTTATTGATTCAAAAAATTCAATAAATTTATTAGAATCTACAAAGTCACCTGTTGAAATTTTGAACCCTGAGGATACGTTATTCGTGAGAAATTAATAAAAACAGATTTCCTCAATTAACACGCTTCCTTTTGGGTTGCAGTGATTTTTCCGTTTGTATAAAAGAAATTTGCAAACATTGACAAACAGTTTCAGAATAAACTTTGAATATCGATTGAAAAATATATAAAGAACGTTTGTACGGCCTCCAAAAATCCATTAGATACTTATGAGGTTTAGAATAAGTGAATTGGTCCTGAGAACGGAGGTTAAAGGGGTCAAACTTTGGAGGTTAAACGCGCTAAATTCGATGAGCAGACTACGCTAGTCACAGCAATTTTTTGTTTTGACTTCCTTAAGCAAGTTACGAACAATCATTTTAAGTGATTAAACGTTTTACAAATGGTCCAAATTGTGTGATTGCGATTCTGAATGACCTTTTGAGACAAAATACAAATGTTTGTGATTAACAAAAACACGAATAAAATGACGTTACAGTAATTATTAAAACCGAGGGCACAGATGGTGACATTTGTTTTTATTTTTTTTATTAAAAACTTTGTGGTCAGACTTTACGTATAAAATTTGTATGAAATTTACACAGCACGTAAACTTTTGTATCAAACGAAATGTTTTTGTGTACTTTTGAGACCTATATCTTTGGACCACTCCAGAATATTTCACTTTGACTAGTTCTACTTGACTCGTATTTTAATTTCGAGAATGTGTTTTCTTATACAAGAGAATTCTACTATGTAACACTTACCAAGTGTGCAATGTTAGGGGTTTCTGTCAAGTACGAGCGAGAGAGAGAGAGACAAAGAGACAAAGCTGAAGAGCAGATTCTCATTTTTTTACAGACATGAGATATTTCAAGAAAAATAAAAGTAACGCCTTACTCTGCAACGAAAGAAGGAAAACTTGTAACTTCTATTTTTCTCCAAAACTCAACTGTCTCGACTAAAAATGTGCAGGAGTATTTCAGCTGGTTGACTGACTGATAAATCGTGTTAAAGGGATGGACCACCATCGCTTTTAAGGTCAAAATCCAAGGTGAAAATTTCCAAAATCCTCTATCGAATCGAAATAAGCAATAGTTTCAGCCCATTTCGAAAAATATCAAAAATGGGCCAAGATTTTTTCAAATTCCGATCTGATAAGCCACCTGGACAATTTGCACTCCCTCTTCAATCTCAACGAGTAGAATGTTCCAAAAAAATGCTGTCATGCTGCAGGAAATATTTGGATGACAGAACTTTGAAGAGAAAAGAGTCCTTTGCAATATTTCATGAGCAACGTTCCCATTAATTTTTTTTTTTTTTTTTCAACTGCTGAACAGTTATCGTTTCAGAATTTTAGGATTTTATTAATTTTGGCATATAGGTTTTCAAAACGCAGTACATCACGAGCAGGAAATCGTTAATGTTCATATCTGCAATTGTGAAGATCACATTACGTGATGGACACTGGTCGATGGATATACTATAGCCGAAGACCCATCATGGTCAACAACCCATGGGCAACAAATCAAGTTAGATACATATTTAAGCGACCATGATAAACATATTACAAACTACTGTAAACAGTGACGTAACGCTAGTAATATTTAATTATCCTTCAAGTCTGTAATCTTTCAATTTTGAGGCAATCTATCATCAGGACTTTGATTACTGAGGCTTCAAAGATTGATTGCGAGTTGAGTTCGGTTTCTGCTTCGATAAATCGAATGTATTCCTGCATCCAAAAACAAAAGTCTATTCAACTAGGATTTTCCTCTAATTTTATTATTATTATATATCTGATCAAAGGAAAACTGATTTTACGAACATGGACTTTTTGACGTTTCAACAAATTTGAAAAGGCTGCAGTTGAATTATTTATATGATTGATACAATTTTTCGTTGCAGCCGATAGAAATTTTGTGTATTTATTCTTTTTTTTTCAATTTTTTCAATCAAATTTCAGGAGATTTTTTTTTTTTGGTCGTAATAATTAATATTTCCATTGATATTTGTTTTTTCTTCAGAAAATGAGATAAACTTAATTAGTTTATTAGGGACTCAGTCCTGGTAACTGTTTTGTATAAAAGTTTCGTTTTTTTTTCTTTTTTTCAGTAAGTTATTGAAAAATATTTGAAAGATATTTCGTGGCTCATTTCTTTATAATGAAGGAAATAATTAGCCTGCCACAAAGTGTATTTCTATATATAATGGAACCGAAGTAGTTTTGAAACTACAAATACAATTATCGATAGAACTTGGTAATGAATATTGCCAAGTGCAATCAGCAGGTCGATCTGAGACTGTGTCACGTATCGCTTCGATGTATATGACCATCTCTGAATGCCTATATATGGAACAACTTCGATCTCTGTTTATTCCTGTGGGTCACACTCGTTGATGAGTAATTACGTGACATCACGAAAGGGCAATTAGACTGCTGGGACAAATTGTCTTTCAAAACGGAAATGAACGTCAAGTCCACAGCCCCGAACGTATTTATATATGTATAAATATACAATCATTTTAAATTTGGCACGTAATCTCAGTGCCTTGATCTTCGAACTTTAAACACGCAATGGTTTAAGGTGTTGAGGGGACTGGTGATTTTTCAGGGACCAATTCTCAAGGGAAAGTGTTGACAAAACGAATGTGTAGTTTCAAACGAGTAAAAAAAAAGTCAATGAAACGATATTTTTTAATTTTATCATCAGAAACATAATTTCGAATAAATTAAACTCTATAGCAATTTAAAAAAAATGATTATTTTTTCAATATTAAATTGAATATTTAGATAAAATCCTTTTGTAAATAAACAAGTCCGGATATATTGAGTAAAGAATGATAAAAGATAACAATACGTATTCAAAGGTAAATGGAGAATTTTTCGAATAGTAAAAGCTGCAAATGCTTCACAATCGTTGCAAGTCCTTTGAATATGAACGTTGATCCTTCCTCCTTCATTTTCATTGCATATAATAGTACCGAGACATACAGTGGGGAAAAGTCGCTGCACTTCGAACCAAGTAGAAACCATTATGGAGGGGAAGGAATATAAGAAAAAAGGGGGTGAAAGGGGAGGATAAGTGTCAGGACTACCCTTGCAGCATTTACCATATAATATCTGTATGGATCAGCAGATCTCTCGACGCTTAGATTCCCCACGTTTCTCCTTATACCTAAGAATATAAATATATACGAGCTCTTCACTGTCAAATTTATGGTGAATTTTGTTACTTTTTATTTAAAAAAAAAATGACATTTTACGCTTTCTAAAATAAACAATGTGCCGAATTTTTATGTTTTTTTTTTTTTTGTTTTAATTTCAAAAACTAATTCACATAACTGCCCCATAGAATGGAAAAAATAAAAATAAAAATTAAACACAATTGAACAGACAACTTTTCGCAGGAAAAATCGTCAAGTTGCTGAATAATCGTAAAACTTTTGTCCAATTTTTTTTGCTAATAGTTTTTTTTTCGTAAATGCTATGGAATAGCCTGTAGATATGTAAAGCGTACAATTTGAAGTATTACAATGGGAATTCCAAGTGGCAACACACCGAAGAAGGAAACGAGAGACAAAGGGCCATTTATTTGTATGGAGACTCAGACGGGGGGAGAATGGAACCCCGCAGATTATACCATAGATCTGCCTGGATATATATATGATAATAGTATTTTTCGCTATATAAATATATAAAGTGTGTCTCAAAAGTTAATTCCGAAGTTTATGGGGCAGGAAGATGGCAGATTTTTAAATAGAAAAGTCCTTGAACATTTTTCTCTCCGATGCACGATTCATGAAATCTTAATGAATTAATGTCCGACATTTCGGTGCGTTTTAAAGAAAGAGAATAGAAAAGACGATTTTTTTTACAAGGAAGACGAAAAAATTTATTTTCTTTTTGGAATAGTGAACGAAATAAAATTTCTATCAATAAGTAAAACAAAAGTAAAAAGCTCGGCGCGTTATAAAAGAAGATAACGTGGTCGTATGGGTGGACTATACTTTAAGGGGGTTTGACAGACTTGGAATTTAGGAGTCAATGACCCACGGATTTTCATGCAGTTTTCGTGCAGAGGATTTTCCTCACGTGTTTCTAGCTTGACGAATTTTCTCATTCGCTCGTCGTAACATAAATGTTCAACAGTGTGGTATACAACACACGTAATACAAAAGAGTCAAAAAATGTTAAGGGTGTAAAAGAAGGGCTTTGGTATATAGAAGGGATAGCAATATAAGTGCAAAAGTTTCATTCCTGCGAAGCTTTGAAAGCTTTTTTTTTCCAGTGCAAAAGAGAAAAGAAAAAGAAAGAGATATGAATATATTTTCAGAAAATTTGACAGAGGGTTCAAAAATGTTGCAAAACTTCGTCACCCGCAGCAATTTTTATTTCAAATTTTCATGCAAACATTTCAAGATCCTCGAAGAATAATCGTATAGATAATTCCCAGATTAAGAAACGTGAAAAATTTATCACGAAAAATTCTAAAACGTTTACCTAGAATTCTCTTTCTTTCCTTCGTTACGTCAACTATTAAAACAAACAAAACAACGACCGTTGAAAACTCATCACAGCATTAAGAATCCATTTGTTATTTTTTTTCTTCTCCAATCTGCCCAATGGGCTTGATGGCTCAGAAATAAATTTCTCATGATATGAATGCACCAAATGGTATGAAAAAAAATGTTTTGCTTCGATCAACGCGATCTACCAGTCGTTGAATCTATAAAAATTTTCTTTCACATGCGATAAAAATTATTATTAAATTAAAATTTAATTAAAATTTTATAAAATTTTATAGCACCAAAAAAACTTGTGTATTCGATCATACTTTTTTTTTTTTTTTTTCAGAATATAGACAAAACAAAGTAAGTTTTATTATTGACACGATGTTTATTTATTTTATCACGAACCAGAGCTTTTTCGTCTATTATTATTTTTATTGTTCTACACTTCTTTAACGAAGTGGCTCAAAGAGGATTTTTTTATTTTTTTTATTTTTTTTTCTTAACTTTCATACGCATACGCAAGAGTGGTGTTTTTTTTTCTCCACTCTAGATTACGTTTCTGCGTGCTTTGATGATAGCTGCGTGCTGCGTGTGAATACTTTCGCTGTCAGCGGACTTAACTGAGGGAATTAATATTATTAGGGGAGGAAAAAGCAGGTTAATGAATTTTAGCTACGGCAAAAGAGGAACGAAGTAAAAAGATGTTGTAATGTTAGAGCATGTGTGCATCGCACGTAAGAGCTAAGAAAAAATGATAAAACTCCTGATTATTAAAAAAGACGATGCAAAAAATTGTTTCTTTTTTTTTTCGAAAAATTGTAAAATGGAAGAGAAAATTATGAAACTCCTGATTATTAAAAAAGAGACGATACAAAAAATTGTTGTTTTTTGTTTTTCGAAAAAATTGTAAAATTACGAATACATCGTTTTGGAACTAAAGAAAAAATGATAAAACTGCTGATTATTAAAGAAGACGATACAAAAAATTGATTCTTTTTTTTTTTTGATCGAAAAATTATGCAACTTTATTGTTTTGTGAACTCAATTGGAGGTTATTTCGAAAATGAAGTTTCTAGAATGTTGTATTTATCAATTTTTTCGAAGTTTTGTTTACCCCAGTGAAGAAATGACAGGAAAATGTGAGAATTTGATGCTTTGTTTGCTCACTTGACATGGACCATCCCGTAGGAAAAACGTCTGGTAATTTCACATGAGAGCACAAAAGAGACACGAACGAGTCTCGAATTTCACCTGGCAACGAAGGGGGTGATTATCGCTTATATATACATACGAAAATTCCTCTTTTTACTGACTCTCTGTTGCTGCGTGTTATGCTTTGCTCAAAGTGTGCCAGAATATTATTTTCATCTCGTTTGTATACACCCACGAGTCACCGAACTATGTAAGAGTGTTAAAATCGTTTTGTACATATTTATAAACTATATTCGTGTAACGTGCACTGTGCTATATATTAATATGCACACAACTGTTAAAACGTTTGCAAACGCTGTCATTATTTCTAATGATTTATTTGAAAATTCTGTTCACCATCAGAACAAAATGAGGTTTAACTGATGTATAAAAAGTTAAGGTATTTTTTATATATATATTTTTTTATATTTTTTTTTAAATTTGTTCCTGCGTATGTATGAGAATAAGTATAATTCTTCTAAGAAATATTAAAAATAATTTTTTTTTTTTTTTTTTTTTTTTTTCATTGACTTGTATTTGAAAACTATAATCTTTTAAGAATTTTAACATATTAAATAGTTTTATTGTCGAAAATCATCATTTTTCTCACAGTAAAACGATTGATTAACAGTTTTGAACTGTAAATTTTAAGATATCGACCACGAATTTTTACAATTTCGAATCACACCATATCCTAATAAGTATCAAATAAAGATGAAAATTTGCACACAAAATTGTCAATTAGTCAATAACGAAGCGAGTGTTGAAGCATAAAAAAATATCTTAGCTACCGACTTGAGAAATGTAATTAACGTCTTCGTTGAACATTCGGTAATGAGCCATTACGTGGGCGGAGAGGTTGAGAAATGGGTTTTCGTCTAGTTGCACTTAGTCATTGAGCTGCGGTGCTGACTGGTGATTTACTAAAGGATCGATAAGCGACATGACTGAGTAAGTACAATGCGTTCATGAAATTAGTGTGCTTGGCTCAAGGGGTAGAATAACATACAGGATAATCCAAAAGTTGTGTTGGTTAATTTGTCGATCGATTATGTTTTTCAATTAAAATTTCGAAAAGTCATATTCATCGTCAATTCTCAATGGATTTTGACGCAACGGTGCTCCAAATGCGTGTTTTAAATAAATAAAAGTGATTCGTTAATTATTTCTCGAGTCATTGCACGATTACTCCGCTGGTAGTAAAAAAAAAAAAAAAAAAAAAAAATTCATAATTTTGACAAAGTCATTGGTTTAGCCCAATTGTCCCACAAAACTGTATTCACAATGAAATTTTTATCAAAAATCAGTTGAACGGTGTGAAAATTTTTTATGACGTCACAAAAATTTCAAATCGCTCTCACGAACAAGCAAATTGGTAAAAAAATCTCAAATTGGATTATAATTTTTTACGATTTTTTATCTTTCGACTGATCCTTGTTCGAAGTAAATCCGTCCAACCAATCCCGAGAAATCTATAAGTTTCTCATTTTTACAATCGCCAGTTTCGGGAACTTTTTTTTTTCTTGGAGTCAGAAAGACGTGAGTCTAGCTTATTATAACATAACCACGTTTCCGAGCTTTTTCGAGGGTGTCTATGAAACTTGTTAAACTTGAAAGAATTCATAAATTATGAATAAGAGAATCGATACGTCGTCACACCAAACAATTCAAAATATTTTCATTTTTTTTGCCTCAAAGTTGAGCAAAAATGATAAATAATTGAAATTTTCGATAATTAACGAAACAATGTAAAGTAAATGCATTAACGTGCAACAGAAATAATGCTCCCACGTACTTACGTAGGTGAAGAAATGTCAGAACATTAAAAAAAAAAAAAAATACTTAGAAACCAGAAGAGACAGATGAATGAACAGAGTTAAGTGTCACATTGGATTCGTAGGCGTTTCGAGTACAATTTGAGTCAACAATTGTTAACATCCATTCTTCGCTACGTGGACTATGAAAAGTTCCCACGCGATCCAATAGGGCGAAGCATTAACTTGAGAATTTAAAAAAAAAATCGAAAAAAGTTAAAACTGAAAAAAAAAAAAAAAAAAAAAAGTTCTAGCAGGACACGTGATGATAGGCAGCGCTGACTGAACTCGAAGAGATGTTGCACAGTGCACCACGTGAGTTTAAATAAGTCTCGACATATCGACAGTTCCATATAACTCCTTGATGCATCATCTCTGTACATTTGATTATGAGTAGCACGTGTGCCTCCAACTTGAAACTTTGTTGTTTATACGTTTCTCGATAAATCTTTTTGTACGAGAAACTTTAAGGACGTTGGCTTATGATAAGAATTTAATAAAATTTGGTGATAACATTTTTTAGCATCAAATACGATAACACAAATTTTTTTCAAATTTTTCGTCCGCATAGTTGTCGAATAATTGAAGTTAACAATATGCTAAATAATAATAAATAAATAAATAAATAAAAAAGAAATAAATAAATGTCACGGTCTGGCAATATGAGTTAGAATATAGGTGGCCCTAGCGCAGTGGTTAGCGCTCCGGACTCAGACTCCGCGGGTCCCGGGATCGAGTCCCACTCGGATCACCTTTTTATTCGCTCATTATTGCTGGACCGTGCCTCGTTACATAAATAAATAAAATACCTATATATATCTGAATGCTATGCTTATGCATGTAAACTCTATTGTTCAATTATTCAAAAACAATGTAGAAGAAAAATCTTAAAAAATTTCATGAAATTCTAATCATTTCGAATTTTCCTATGCCTTTAACACGGTAACATTGTTGTGTGTAGCCAACTCCCTTAAGTGAAACTATAAGTTTCAATGAATTATTTTCAGAAAAATATCATTAAAAAAACATCGTTTTTCATTAACAATCTTTTCATTTGAATGAATGACACGAAATGTGTGATTTTGGATCGCAGAAAGGATGAAAAATTGCTGATATTTCGTGTTAACTAAGTTTCCATTGTTGTAATAAAGTAAAAAAATACTTTTTGTTGTTCAATATCTTAATTTTTGCATTTTGAAAATCTGAATATCGTTAAATATCGTAAATTCAAAAAATTAAGTATTTTTTTCAACGAAATAAGTGAGATTCACCACTTTTCTTCAATCTGAAACATTTTTTTTTCTTTCTTTTCTTTAGCCATTCGCATTAACTACTAAAAGAAAAGTGCAAAAGGACGTTTGTTTTATTTACGCTTGGGAAATAAGAATGATGAGCCTGGTCCATAAACATTAGCGAGACAGTTGGTAATGAAAAATAATGTGTTACACTCCAGGCTGAGAAAATCCATTAAGTTTCTACTGTTGGATATTTGTCAAGGTTGGGTGATTGCTTTTTGATTTCTTTTTTTTTGTTTGTTTGTTTTACATTAGAGACAATTTCATTGAAACAAAAGAAAATACTTGATCGAACGAAATAAGAAAAATTGTAAATGCTGTAGAAAAAAAAAATAAAAAAATGTTAAGCCATGGATAATATTTCGCGATGTGAAAACAGCAAAGAGGCTTTGATAGACAGCCAGTACAAGAAAAAGAGATTGAATAAAAAAAAAAAAAAAGGTAATCGAGATATTTTAGTGCAAAAAAATGTTCTCGCCTGTTTGACATTTTCCGATGAATTTTAGTCCGTAAACTTAAATTGCTTTCAGATATAAAAACAAGCCAAGAATACCAATCAATATTTTTCTTCAGTAATTAATTAATTACTATTAAAAATATATATAAAATGCTGAAAAATCTATGAAATGAATTACATTAAGAGAATTTTTTTTTTTTTTTGCTTATTCGAACGATGTAAACGTCACTTAGGGAATTTCGACACAAAAAATATCCCATATATTTGATATTTCATGTATATGCGGACGATAGGAAATTTATGACGAGGCAAACAATCATATATAATAATATACGCGGGAAAACGACAATGCTTTGTTGTCGTCCGCCCATTTCTCGCGTACGACAACACGCCAAACACAATGCAAAAGACGTGGGTGATAAATTTCACCTAATATTGTTCTGCCCAACTAATTCCCTGCTTTTCCATGACATTACGTCATGAGACCGGTAGTTTTCGTCCTTCTCGTCCTTCTCGTACTCCATATATCAAAAATATAATGTAATGACCTTAGAAATTTCCGATCATGTTCACTCTCAATTAATTTCTGGTTATGGAACGTAAAATAAAGAGCTCAGATATTGTTTGTTGTCAAAAAAAAATTATTTTCCTTCATTTTTTTTTTTTTTTAAACTTTTTCCAGATTTTTACGAGCCCATTTTAATTGCACACTTATTTCAACCCTTTCCTCGTTTTTTCCACAATTTCTCGACCTCGGCAAGTTACTTTTTTGTAAATATATGTCACGAGTTATAAAAAAAAAAAAAGAAGAAAAAAAGGCGAAAATGGAATGAAAACAGTTGCAGCATCCCAACGATCCAAGATTAAATGAAATTCATTATTTTCATTATTTCGCAAAGAAACGTTTGGTCGATTTCACTTAATATTCATTAGTTACAATCAAACCGGACACGCTTGCGATATCTCACTTTGTTTTGTCTCCATGCCCTCCTACACACGTCGTTTATTTTTAATCAATTCAAGCAAAATTATTGCGATTGAGGGTTATCGCGTTAACGAAAAAAAAAAAAAGAGGCGAGAATCAAGAAAACACGAGAAATCAAAAAATAAAAACGATATTTGTAAATAATTAAATACTACGCGAAGAGAAATAATTGGGGAAAAAAAAAAAACGTTTCGTCAGAAATATTTTCACGATTTATTTTGATTTTTTCACAAGATTTAGAATAAAAAATTTTTTTCTGTTTTTCGACATCGAATTGAAAATAATTTTTTTTTTTCTATCACGCGGTGCATATTAAAAGATTGACTTTTTTTTTCCTACGTCAACTTTTGCACGCAACGAATCACTTTTTTCCAACTCCAATATAAAATCGCATTCACTCCAATAAATAAATCCAACGTCAGATGCAATCGGAACGATACTGAGAGAGGCGCACAGTGGATGCAATTAATGGAGATGCAGTCAAGTGTCCCAAAGAGAGGAAACGATGCAAAAGGTTTTAAGCTCTTGTTGTCTGCATCGGATTGTATTGCAAGGGTTATTCGTGCGTAAATTCGAACACCATTTTATATTCATAATTACACATAGGAGATTTCATGAAAAGTGGTTTAAAAAAAAAAAAAAAAATTCACTCTTGCATTTGGAAAATTACGAAAACGCTCCTTTTTTTTATATATTTTTTATTTTTTCAAATAAATTTTTCTCCAACTTTTTTTTCCATTATTTATCATGTTTTTTAATATTTCATTTTCCATCTGGAAATTAATTTGAAAAACAAAAAATAAATACGTTTGATTCGTCGACCTAGATTTTAACATCGTGTCAACAAAACGAGACTTCCTGACTCTCAATTTTTTGGATAATATTCGTATGAGATTAGGACGACGTTATTGAGTTGAAAACCTTGGTAAACGTGGTCTAAAAAGTCAAGGGGTGTTCTCTTGCTAGATGGACAAGCTTTGTGCAGCTTTTGATCGAGCCTCTTTTTCGTTTGAGCTTAGAACGAGGGCGGAAGGGTGGAAAGAAGAAGGGGATCGTCACCCTTAAATGATTCATTGCTTACGAATGCAGCAGGGGGCAAACAGAAGAGTGAAAAAAAGAGAGGGAGAGAGAGAGAGAGAGAGATATGCACAGATATAGTCGAAGATCGAGCAAGAAAAGGGAGAGTACAGTTAATGTGCACACACATGTGTACAGAGGACATTCCAGGAGCAAAACGCCGAAGCAAACCAAATTCCATGCAATCCTCTTAAGAAAATATTTCCACGTTCCTTCATAAGTTGAACAGTTAAATTTTGTTTCGATTCATCAAAAGAATTTTTTTCCAACTCCCAATTTTTTTATTTTTTTTATTTTTCCTTCAATAACCAACAATTTATTAGCAAAAAAATAAAAATTTCGAAATTCGTGGAATTACAAAAAAAGTCGAAATCCACGAAAAAATATTTGTTAATTAACAACAGAGAGTTTATTCTATACAAATTTTAAGAGCGAAAAAAAAAAACCAAAAATCGAATCACGAATCAGAATTTTTAAGACGAATTTGAAAAAAATTAAAAAATAGTTGAAAAAAAAATGAGCTGGACGTAACAAAAACCAATAAAAATGCTCGAAAATTGGGAAAGAGAGGAAAAAAATCAAAGAATGCATTCCTAAAAAGGCACGTGGATATTTAGTGTGCAGGGGACAAAAAATAGTGAGTTAAGCCGATGGCAGTAAGAGGGTGAAAACGTGGGGCTTTGGATTGGAATTCCCTGTATATATACACACCACTCCGCCGTTTCACCTACATACGTAGGAGCAGAGCAAGCAGGCATCACCGGGGCGCAGGGAGCGTCCATTCACGGGCGAAATGTTACGCGAACTATAGTACAAAACGTGACGTGTATCGATCCAAATATATATAGCTATTTGTACGTATGTATAAAACGTATATATATATATATACATAGATTTCGATGAGTGTAGGTATGTCTATAAGTACATTGTACGTATATAAATACAAGCGAGAGTAGGATAAGTCCAGTGAGCGTCTGAGACAGCAAGGGGCAAGCATTAGCCCTCGTTATATACAGGATGTCAAAAAAATCGCTTCGAAATTGTAGGAATCAGTAAGCTTATTGAATTGTGAAGAGAAAAGTCCTTACGCATTTTTCTCTCCGAAGCACCGTTGATAAGATATCGATTAATAAGTGATAGCCAATTCCGTGGCTGGATTGAGAGACGAAGGAGTGGCCAAGGTGCAGCGCGGGATTGGCTGACACTAATTCATCGATATCTCAACGGCATCGCATTGGATAAAAAAATAGTAAAGGACTTTTTTCTTCAAAATTTCACGTTCTATTCGCTCAGCAAACTTGATGTAAAACTCTCGGAACACTCTGTATAAAAAAGAATACTTTTTTTTTTTACTTCGTTTCTTTATTCTTCTTCGATTTGAGTCTCAGGCACGTTTCCCTTGACACAATTTCTTGTCTATTTTCATGCTTGTAATATTTACTTTGGAAAGAAAGAAACCAGAGAGAAAAAGTGAATCCCTTATTGAATGTAATGAAAGTTTGTCATTCTACTTGAACATAAAATCTTGCAAGAATCTTTTACGTACACAATTATTCGGTGTTTACTTTCTTCCTATTTTCTTATTCAAACTTATTTTCTTGCTATTTATTTTACAACGTTACGATTATTCAGAACGTTGTAGATCAAAAGAAAATCAACAAATATCATTGTAACCAAGCGATGTAGTTCAGCTCAACAAATTTTATTCTTATTTATTCATTTTTAATTACAAATTTTATTAAAGAAATTACTATAATTCATAAATCTAATTTTTCATTTTCTCATTTCTCTCTCTTAAGAATTAGGACTTTTGCGTTGGCATTTTTCTTTTAATACTTGAAGTCTCTTATTAGTTCATAAAAATTATTAATAATTTTTTTTTTTTTTTTTTTCATAATCGAATTTTTCATAAAGATGTAAAAAATAATAAAATGATGGGAGCTCGATGGGTTTCTTCATATTCCAATGAATAGCTCTGGATATCAAATATAGTCTGCACTAGTTCAATGCATATATGAGCAACTTATAGTACTTGAAACTTGTATATATATATATATAAAGTTATGTATAATGTACGTTCCGTTACGGTGGTACAAGTTTGAGCTATGAAGCTACTAGCTCCGCAGTGAATGCCGCATCGGTTGATCCGCTTTCGAGCGTCGATGCAGTACATCGTATAAGCATTGAGGCGTATAGATTTCAAGCTGATAAATGTAGAGACTAAAATCCATGGTTAATACTTCGCAAATATATCGCAATAAATTCAACATATGTGAAAATAAATTCCTGCAACTTTAATAAAACTTGATTTTTGTGTAACAGAAGATGGAAAAAAGAAAAAAAAAAGAAAAAATTCAGTATCTTTTAGAGACTAATCTTTCTAATTCTTAAGTTGAATTTTCCAACCCAATTAAATTCAAAAAAAAAAAAACACTTACTGGTTGCAAAAAAGCTGGTATTCCGTCAGTTTTGACATGACGTTTGTAGGATTTTTTATGACGTTGATATTTTCATCGTTGTGCGATGCAACGAAAATCCTTTATAATTTATAACAGAACCGTAAATTCATATTCACATTTTGTCAAATTTGAAAAATTAGAACGATTCTGAAAAAAATTTCGAAAATAAAAAGAATTTTGAAAAATCATGGGGTTCCAACGGTGCAAACTTGAATTTTATGATTTGTTTTTGTTTTAATGAATTCTTAGACACCCTGTGTATGTATTGACGAAAAGCATGGAAAGCTCTACAGAATACATTCAGAAGTAACGTCTCGAAAAGCTCGTCGGCAACGACGATATATATATGCGAAAAAGTCCCCTTGAGTCAAGATGCCTCGTTGGTAGTACTCGTTGGATGCCTCATTGTAATTAAAGCGAAATAACGCAGCCTGCGAAACACGCCAAGCTTCGTGGCTTCGTGGTGCATACGAAAGGAAGACGCGCGGTTCAAGACGAAATGCCGGGTTAAGGGTTTCGGGGCTTTTCTTGTACCAAAAGCCTCGATGTATATAAATCTTCAATATTTTCTGTATATATTTATTATATTTATCGGTTATAAACAAACATGACGAGATTCTGAGATGTTTGTGGCTCCAAAGAAGAGCATAAATCTAATTTTAACGTTGCTTCGAGAGTTCAAGGAAGAAAAACACCATGAGACCCAAAAGTCCTTAGTATTTTTGTTCAAACGTCTTCCTGATGATGATATCAAAGTTTTTGGACCCTTAGAATGCAATTTTCAATAAAAAAAAAAGAAGCCCTTTGTTTAAAAATTCTTTTCAAAATGACATTTAAGGAGGTTCGTCCGATTGACGACTTAACAAACAGTTATTAATATCTGCAAAGGAATCTGTTAAAATTTTGAACCCTGAGAATACGTTATTCGTGAGAAATGAATAAAAACAGATTTCCTCAATTAACACGGTTCCTTATGGATTGCAATGGTTTTTTCGTCTGTATACAAGAATTTTGCAAGCATTGACAAACAGTTTCAGAAGAAACTTTGAATATCGATTTAAAAATATCTAAAGAACGTTTGTACGGCCTCCGAAAATCCATTAGATACTTATGAGGTCCTGAAAAAGGAAATTAAACCGGTGAAACTCGATGAGCAGACGACGCTAGTAACAGCAGTTTTTCTTTTGACTTGTCCGGTACCCGATAATCTTCCTGAAGAAAATTGAAACCATATTTTCACACGATTACAAAACATTTCTGTAGCCTCAACTTAGAAAAATAAATAAAAATTTTCTTTTTATGAATAAATATGACGAAAAAAAGTGTATAGACGTGTGTTAAATAAATGAATGTTTTCAAAGAGTTTTAGTTGCAACACTTTTAAATATACCAGTCGAATATTAGGTACAAAATTAGACTGAACGAGAGAAGCTTGGGCGAGAGGAGGTTTACCGAACTAAAAATTCGATTGAAATACAAAACTGAACATTTGTTGGTGCATGTTATTTTTAGTTCGTACAAGACACATGTTTCGATGTGGCTTGGTCCATCAACACTTTTTTCTTTCTTTATTTCTCACCACTGTTTTTTTTTTTTTTTACTATACATAAAAAATTTATAAATCAGCGACAAATATCGTCGTTTTTATAAGTTTTAATTGCCAGTTGGTAAAAAGTTTGAAAATCTATGGAGAAATATTAAAAAATTTTCTTGATGAGGAGAAAAAAATGTTAAATCGAAAGTTTAGTTTGAAAAATGCAAATTTCGAGACTACGTACGTCGTTAGTGAACCAATCGTTAAACACAAATAATTAGTTTAAGGCCACTGTGACAAGTAGAGTGTATCGATAAACCAAAGTTTCAAAAGTGAGAATGAGTTAACTCGTGAAACAGTGCGCCACACGACTACTTCGATGAATCCCTTGCCATCGCCCATCGAGTGGTTTCGTACGTGTGCAATAATCAATAAAACCAAAATTACCCTAATCTTACCAACCAACTCCAAGCTCTTTCGTAACCAAATAATTAATAGTCCGTTTACAAATATCGAAGGCAATGAATTATCGGTTATTTTTGTCAAATTAAACTTTTTTTTTTTGAAAACATTTCTTTTCAAAACATTTTTTTTTTCTTTAAAAGTTTACAACGTATAGCAACTTACAAACGATTTTTTATCCTCGCATAACTTATAATGATAGAAAATAATGTCAAAGTTTGAAGAGTCAGAGCGAGTTAAAACAATATTTTATTATTTTTCAATTTATTCAAATTTTTCTTGGAGATTGATTTTTTTTTTTTTTTTTTTTAATCGATTTTCGTATCATCGTAAACATTATACGCGTGAATTTTGGTTTCAGCAACGAAAAACTTCAACATTATTTGAAAAACGAATGCCATCGATTATTTTTCAACTTCGTACTAGCGATTTGAACATAAAATTAAGAAAAAAAAAGGTGAATTTTCGAATTATGGTAATTAACTGTACACGTGAATTTTTGTCTCAACAATAAAAAAACTTCAACATTATTTGAAAAATATGAATGTCATCGATTATTTTTCAACTTCGTACCAACGATTTGAACATAAAATAAAGAAAAAAAAAAGAAAAAAGTAAAAAATTCGCCAATATTTTCATTAAATGAAATGACTTTTCGGTTCGATGTTTGAACGAACGTGAAAATTTGAATAATCGAAATGAGGTTTTTATTATTTTTGTTCGATTATTCTTTGAAAATAGACACTCGAGTATTTTTGAAGCTTTGAAGAGTCTCTAATTCGATGAAATAGAGTATTTTGAGGGTTGAGCCAGTTATATGCTCGTGAAGGAGATAGAGTTTGTAAAAATATTGGCGGAATCAACGAGAATAACGAAGAGACCGATAGGAAGAGAAAGAATAAAGAAATCGAATGAAAAAGAGATAAAAAAGAGAGAAAGAAATGAAATTCGTGTTTGGTGAAGCGAAAACGGCTTTCATCTCGATAACACAGTGCGAAGCAATTTATCGCCCACATACTCTAATCTATATATCGTGCTATCCTTTTCTTAGCACCCTCGTCCAATCCCATACACCAGATTCTGAGCGGAGCAAAATTTTATCACACTTCTCCGCGCTCCTGATGGCGTCCATTTCCTACACGCGGTTGTTACTTCCTTTTTCAATACCGTGAGAGTTGTTCCGCGTCGATTCAACTTGACTTAAAATAAAAGCATGACGTTAAAGTTTGCATCGTTGAAATGCAACGAGAATCTTTTATAGTTTGTAACAGAAGCAAAAATTCACATTCATAGTTTCTCTACGATAATTGGACAACATTTTTCAATGACTTGAAAATTTTATCTACTAGAAACATTAGAACGATTCTAAAAAAATTTTTAAATAAAAATAATTTTTTTAAATCATTGGGTTCCAACGATGCAAACTTCAATATCATAGAAAAGCAATTTGCAATTTAATCAAACACGATGTTTTCATTCGTTATTAAAATTTTGTGAAAAATATTTCAATAGCGTCTAAATTTTCGTCGGATAAGAAAAAAAAGTTAAAACTTTAGTGTTAACTTTGTATTGAAATTATTTCCAGAAAAAAAAAAGAACAAGAAAAACGAGATTTTCGTGATAAAAACATCAACGTTACATTTCGAAAAGTAAAAAAAAAAAAAAAAGTGTCTGATTTGTTGACATTTCCGAAAAACAATAATCATCAAATTTGTCAATATAGTTATTTTGAAATTGTTACAAAAACATACTAACGTTCGCAATATTTAAAAATAAATATTCATTGCTCAGGAATATATGAAAAAATGGTTATCATAATAATCAATATTTTAGAGTTTCTTGAAAGGTTTTATTTCAAGAAAAATAAAGATTTTAAAAAGTTTCATTTTATTCATTTTTTTATTATTAGTGTTATTATTTTTTTTTTTTTTTTTTAATAAATTTTTTTACCAAAACGAATTTTTTTTATTGAGTGAAAGCACAAACAAGAGTTCGTTATTGAGTGGCCATCTTTCCTCCTGCTGATAACATCGCAAACTGGGCTTCTCAGTGTTCTTGCTTTGCGGTTCTTCGGAAATGGCATCGACGTAAGACGAGGGGAAAGAAGAAAGAAAAAAAAACGAGGAAAAGCTTGGTCATCGTTGGCATACGAGAAACGACGTTGGGAGCAACACCATCAAGACGATCGATAAAACCGAGTGACATACACCGTACCATAGTATCATCTCACTGTGTCCTACCCTCTACTATATTTTGTACATATATTCAACTTTTTTATACTTTACAACCCTTAGAATCACGTACTACTTTGTACTATGAGCTATTTTTTTTCATTATACTTTTATTTTCATTGTTTTTATCATTTTTTTTAATTTTCGTTATCTTATTTTGTTGTTATTTTATTTTTTATCATTTTTTTCATGTTTTTTTCTTACTAAAATAATCAAAATGAGTCATTTATGGTTTTTTTTTTCTTTCAAAGTAATTCCATTACTACGGGATCTTTTTTCCAATTATTTTTCTTCAAAATATGTGAAATAATATGTATTTTTTTTTTTTTTTTTAACAATAATTAAACATTGGAACAATGAATTGATAATAAAAACGGATATTATCGAACAAATGGGTAAAAGAGTGTATTCAAAAAAATATATACATATATTTTGTTTGAACTGAATTCTAGAATTCTTATAAATTAGCACGAGTTATACTTTGACATATGTTCTGTTTTCATAAATTTAATTTTCAATTTTTTTTCAATAAAACAAAAAAATAATACACGCGTTCGAATTTCTACTGATTGCCTGACAGAATTCGCATTTTCTCATTCTCATTTTTTGATTAATTTAAAAAGAAAAAATAATAATAATAATCGAATAATTGTAAATTGACTTAGTAAAAAAAAAAAATTAAGTTATTTTGAATTTAAATTCCATGTCATTTATTGGTATGGCAGGGATGTGAAAATAAAATGAAATAAATTGAATATCATATTGTATATGAGAATGCACTCAGAGCCACATTGTTGCAATATTCTGTCATCGATCAAAATTTTTTTTTTTTTTTTTTTTCTATATTGTCCGAGATACGAGAGAAAAGTACACGTGCGAGGTTGAAAACTACTCGAGCAATACGTGCAACGAAAGCGTTGCTCGAAATTCTTTTGTGCATTCAGAGATTCTTTTCACGAATACGTGTCCTTTTTATGTACACGGAGAAAAGATAATTTATCCTGGAATTGTGTTGCTCACACGAGAAGAGAAACTCACGTATAATATAACGAAGTGATATTCGCAACAACAAAAATGAAAAAAATCAAAAAATAAAAAACCAAAAAAAAAAAGCACGTGGTTCATTCAGCAGAGACGTTGCCAACGTCGTAAGCATACAAATTTTAAAACCTCTCTTTTTTAGTTTATTCGAACTTTATTCGTCTACCAAAGCACACCTTTCCAATTTTCCAAAATTTCTTCTTTTATATTTTCATTTTTTTTTTTACTATTTTTCAATAATTATTTTAAAACTTTAGAAAAATGTATATAAATTGAAGCAAAAGTATTATTTCATTGGGTTTATTCGTATAAAAAAAATTCCACACGTTTTTTGAACCTCGAAAAATGTATTTTTCGATCTTAAAAACGTCAACTTTTACACATGATTAAAAACTAATAATAAAAAAAAACAAAACAAAACAACAGCATTATGATAAAAAAATGAAACTGAAAATTCTTGAAAAACAGTTTTGTCGAATTGGAAAGTCCACTGTATGGCACAGTTGCAAAGTCTATTGTCGTGGAATGTCTTCCACAACTTGCACCAAGTGATGCTCTCACCCAGCTATTGTTAGACCAACACGTTTATTGAAGTCTCATATCTCAACAAACCACGCTTCTTTCAATTTTTAAATATTTTTTAAAAAATTTCACTTATTTTAGAAAGAGGTATCAAAATATTTGAACTGTTGAAAGAATGTCGAGTAGGAATTTTGAAATAAGTGAAAAAAATCAAGTTCAAACTTAATTCGACTGCAACAAACTTTTATTCGTGTCAGAATTTTTTTTAGTAGAACAACTTGTTGTGTGGTGCTTTCAGCGACACACTCTTGTGCCGTCAAATCGACCCCTTTTTTTCCTTGTTATCTGAATCCAATAAAAATCAAATTAAATAAATAAATGTTATTGGAATTGTTTGCATGCAAATATTAGTCAATAATTTATAATTAAGTATAAACAAGACTTAACTGCAGTATTTTTTAATTCAAAAGCTACGAAAAAACGATTCGGGCGCAAAACTTCACGTCAATCAAAGAAATTATACGGCGTCTGTCAAAATAAAACCAGGGTCGTACCGAGAAATCCCCGAGGCCCCAACCCAAGAGAAAAATCCGATGGCACAAGGCACCCGAGAACTCGCGACGCGTCCCTGAGCCGTGAAGCGGCGCTCCGTTCCCCACTCCACTGTCCAAGCTCGAGCGTGAAAAACTTCCGAGAAGTCGCGCTTCGAGCACATTTTACCCCGAAAACTCGGACATATGGAAAATTCATAGAAAATTCGTCTAATGCGCTAGTCCACCGAATCTCTTACTTTTCCTATCTATAATATTGAAGTTTGCATCGTTGGAACGCAACGAAATATACATTTTTTTATTCACAGCTGTTGAAATTTCCCAATTATCTGAATTTTTATTGAGAATTTCGCTCTCAGGTTGCGATAAACTATCGTTTAATTATCGTAGCCTAACGTTGCATATAAATTTTACATTTTCCTGACGGAAAAAAAGAATTTCGATGCATTCCAACGATACAAACTTCAAAATCATTCCTATCTCTCTAATGTTTAAGAATTCATAAAAATAGAGATCCCTGATCGAAGCTGAGCTCAGATTCTTCTTCTGGCACGGCGACGTCGTAAGAAGCTCCCGAAAAATCAACGTTATAGATGCAGTGAAGCACTGGTCAAAAGTGCATGCGGGCTCCCTATCGAGTCTGTGCTTCAAGGGTTGCTCGTGGGAACCTCTACGAGGCTAGATCTCTGAGGGTATCTGTTCCCGACTTAAATTTTTTTATATAAAATTATTCCATCAATTCATTATCCCCCACGCGCCTCTCTTGCACCAAAGCTTGACTTAGCCTATGAACCGTTTTTTCCTCCCACTCCAACAGCTTAATCGAGGAAAAAGAGATGAGGAGTTCGAAGATCTATATCGAAACGTTGAAAATCTCATAAACAGGAGAGTGCAGTTACCCCCTCGGGTCGCCACCGCCCCGAAAAGGCGTCTAGTCGTAAAAGGACGTGTCCCTCGCGGCCGTCCAACCCAGAAAGCCGCGATACGCCTCGACTAAATTTACTATTGTTAAGTTTTTTTTTTTGTTCTCTTTTGTAATACAGTTTTTATCTAATGTTCTTGTTTTTAAAATAAATGTCTGATGAATTGTTTTTTTCACCTAAAAACACTAATCGGTGTCGACTGTATTTAAAAAAAAAAACCATCTGACCTATTTACAGGAGAATTCACAGGCACCGCCCAGCCGAAATCTGCACAAATATCTTAGAAATTAGAAAATTTTTGAAAAAGTGTTACAGACAAAATTTGTCAGACTTGAAGTGGGAAATCTGATGTCTACGCCAAAATTCACTTTGCAATTGACCTTGAAAGTTGACTTTTTCAAAAAATTGTCAAATTTCGAAGATATTTGGTTGGATATTGTAAAATGGGACACCCTGTATATATAAAAGCTTGTACATGTAGACGACAAGGGGATGGAATTACTATTCCGTATGTGTATTTCAAACAGCAGCGAATCCCGAGGGATTTAATCGAGCAAAGGAGTTGCTCAACGTCGTGAAGCTCCGAGACAAGTGAGAGTCACGTCGATAAAAGCGTCAGGATATATCTGTCTCAATTGGGAGACTGACACATTTGACGAATGTTAAATAAACGTTTACGTAGTGTCTTTGAAACGGGATAAAAATAATTAAAATTTTTTTAATAAACATGTTGGTTATTTGATGCTGAAGAAAAAAAGCTGGTACGAATGAACAAAAATAATTAAACAAATGGATTGTGATAATTGCAAGAAAAATTTTGTATTCTTTTCTTCCAAAATCACACACAACATTTTTTTCATCATTTTTCAACAACGCGTCATTTAACGGGTGTGTTTCAAAAATAATACATTTTATTGAAATTTGAAAATTTCCATTTACAGTGTTACAGAAAACATTTGTTTTTTTTTTTTCTTTCGTAATTATGTACTACGATAATTTAGCCATTTAATAAAAATCAAAATATGCATTAAATCGTTTCAAATATTGTATCTCAAATTTGCTTTTCATGTTAAAAAACTATTATCGTTTTTTTTTTTTCAAAAGTGTACTATTGTTTTAGACAGCGCGCGCGTTTAATTCACGTGGAATCTCTGACATGCGATTCAGAACGCCGGTGTTTCAATTTACACCGGGAATTTAACTCTGCCAATTAAGGCATTCTGGTAATGGTTAAGAAGAGAGAATCGTAACTAGAGATATTGTGAGCCTAAAAGAACGTTAAAAAAATAAAGAAAAAAAATTACTTTGTCGAATCTGACGAGCGTCAGTTTTTGAAAGATAAAAAATAACGTGATTTCGATGGAGCGAAAAAAAAAATTTCGCGATTAGGTCAATAATTTTGAACATTAATATTAATAATAAAAAAATTATATTTTGCATCGAATTGAATTTTTTTTAAATGTGAAAAAATGTTGAACTCACTGTAACGCATGTAGAAAACCAAGAAGAAAGCCGGGAATGACGAAATCGTCGCTACCGACTCGCCATCGTCGTCCAAAAGCAACAAGGCTCGGCATTGATGAGATTTTTGTATTCCAAAATAAATAAAAACACTCGGAAAGAGAGGCTTACAAATTTTTTTTCGTTCGACTAACAAGCTCGACGAACTTGTTCTTCTCCCTTCGGTGTACCGGGGTTCCCCGTGATTACAAACTAAACCGAGTCACGTGTGCCTCGTTCGCTCGAGAGAAGTGAGAGTGGGGGGGAGGGGGAGAGCGGACGCGTCGACGTATCCCACAATCCCACTCTCTCGGTCAATAATAACACCACGTGGCATAGCCGTCGATATGTTCTTCACTTCACAACGACTCTTGACCGCAACGAAAAAAAAACTCACATTGCTATCTAACAATAAAACTTTATTTCAAATAAATTCCAAATTTTTCTCTAATTATCTTTATAATTAAACGATTTTTCGAAAAAATCAACGTTCATCAAAGCATTCTCGTGTCTCTTCGTAAGAATCTCATTGTTCAAGTAAATCATTGTATTTATAAAACAACCACTTGAAACAACGAACACTTTTTTTTCACTGATTTTATTAATTTTTCATATCGAATTTATTTCATTGTTACAGTTTTCAGAATCGTCAATTTCGTTTTTTTCTTTCATCCATTTATTTCGAAATATTCACGTCAAAATAAATCAATAAAATGTGTGTAACTAAATGAAAAACTATTTATAAATATTCCCTGAATATTTTTGTCAAATAAATAATTAGAAAAAAAAACGAAATAAACACTGTTATAGCGAAGATTATTTGTTCCGAGGTGATGGTAACAACGCGAGAGAAAAACTGACGAGCAGTCCGTTCATCGAAGTGCCTTTTGGCTCGTCGACTTGTCGATCTGCATATCTCCTTCTCTTTATCTGTTCGGTTTTTTTTTTATTTTTGTTTTCGTTTTATCGCCCACCAACTGACTTTTTAAGGCAACGATTGTGCGACGACGTAACAAACCTCACGATTAATCGTAATTCCTTATCTCTGACGCGAGAATTATTGTATTCTTTAGAAGAATCGACGAGCGTACCAGCTACGAGTCACTACGAGAAGAGACTGAATCACGAACGGACGTTCCCGCTTGTCCGGGGTCAATGTTACATGGGGCGTTCCATCACAATCGAACTAAACGTTGTAACCGTAAATACTGCATCGGTGTTGGAACGCAAACCTTGCATATTTTTTCGACCGTCACATTTTCAGAAGTTATGAAAAAATACAGAAGAATATGTACGTTGGACACTTAATAGCGTTTAATTAATATGACGATTTTCTTAAATTTACGAAATACGTGAAGAATATTTTTCCTCAATTTATTTTTACGAGCAAAAATCAACTTTTTGACGTTATTAGATTCGAATATGAAGGAAAAACAATGTAATAGCCACAATTTTCATTGTTCCATGCGAAACGAACTTTTCTCTTCGATCTTAAAAAATAAGCTACACCTTTGCAGTTTGTAAATAGTCCAAGAAATATATTATTAATTCATGAATAATGATAATATCATAAAGTTGCGAAAATTCAACATGTAAATGTACATCAAATTTATAACCAGTCGTTATATACAGTGAAACTAAATAATAATCATTTTTTTCTTCGTGGAAATAATTTACTAATCAATTACGTAACTATTGAATAATTCATCGTTTGTAACGAAATTTTATTGAAGAATTTCGTTTACTTGTTCGGTCTATTTTATGGAGGTCTTTAATAAGACATAATTATGGTTTATCAGAAACATGCTGCCAACCATGAGAAAGGATCTAATGTACCATATTTTCAACTTTAATGTAAACATAAAATAGTAATTATTCATTGTATGAGGTTGGTCCAAACTTTGCAACGATAGTGTTCATGTTCGTCGGAAAATTTCTCCTGCTCTCAATTACCTCCACAGGATTTTAAGAACATGATAAATTCTCCTACGAGAGATTTTAAAACATCGAGGAGACGAGTTTGTTGCTGTAAGGTTTTTTAAACAGGCTAGTTTATCCTGTCAACTTTCGACAACAAACCAATTTTTCCTACTTGATTATCAGCACAAACTAGTTTTTTCTGCAAGATTTTTTTTGTAGAATGAACTATTTATTTTTACTAGATTTTCATAACAGACTAGCCGGTTCATTTTAGAATAAACTAGTTTTGCCCACTAAATTTTCAGGCCAAACTAGTTTTTCCTACAAAATTTTCAGGCTAAACTAGTTTTTCCTACCAAATTTCCAGGCCAAACTAGTTTTTCCTATAAAATGTTCAGGCTAAACTAGTTTTTCCTATCAAATTTTCAGGCCAAACTAGTTTTTCCTAACAAATTTTCAGGCTAAACTAGTTTTTCTTACCTGCACTATAATTTTAGGCTAAACTGGTTTCTCCTACAAGATTTTACCGACAAATTACTTTTTCCTAGCAATTTTTCACGACAAAATAGTGCAAGTTCCATAAAATACTTTTGCCTTGCCAGCTCAAACTAGTTCGGCCTAAAAGAAATAACTCTTCAGAAATCTCTGCTTTCAACCGTAAACAACACACTCAAACATCTACAAAGGTATGTATATAGAGATCTACAGCGAATGAATGAATGAATGAAAATAAAAGCAACGAAAGGGGGACGACGACGACGAGAATATTGTACATTTTCTATATCTGTACAGGGGTCGAACAAGCTTTTAATATGTATTATATAATTTTCAGACGAGTTTAGTGGCCGAGACTCTCGCATACACGGCTCCACTAGACTCGACTAGACTGCAAGAGATAACGTGCGTTCGCAAGACGAAACACGCGATTCCATCTGCTCTTATACCCGCGTCTCAAGTTGATGCATTAATTAGTTATTAATAGACGTTGCATTCACTAACGCTTTATGCTCCCAGTATAAAATATTCCACTTTTAATTTACAAAAAAATTAAAAAAACACATCCGAGAAAAAAAAATTTGTTGAAAAATTTGATTATTTAGTCGAATACACACGAGTTAATATTTTTCGATAATAAAAAAAAAAAAAAAACTTGACATTCTAACAGTATATTGTTTTATTTTCCAGTGCACACTTGGCCTTAGGCTCTTTTTTTCATATCTTTCGTAATCATCAATTATTTTATTTGTATCATTATCAATTTTTCACATTTATTTTCCCAATTTCAATATTTATTATTAAATTTCATTCATTTGTGAAATGTGACGTACGAATTGAACATGAATTATTGTCGTGCTTTGTACTCTACTAACAAGAAATGTTACGAAATATTAATTTACGAAGTAATTGCAAAATTATGATGAAAATAATGATGTGGCATGAACGATATAATTCATTTTCGTTCGTGAATATGTCACACCATGAAATCTTATTTTTTGGCATAATAATTGAACGTGTTATATTTTGGAAAAAATAATGATTTTTTAGAATTTTTGCAGTGCTCAATTTTTTTTAATTTCTTTTTGATATATTTATGATTTTTTTTTTTTGAAGTTTTTATAACACGTCGAAAGTATAATGTATGAAAACAAGATTGTTACAGTGCATAGAAATGTCATAATATTTCAAATGCATGGTTGCATGCTCGATTAAAAGTTGGAAAATAGAACTACAACGTGTATCGCGTCGAGTGAAAAGTTTGTAATTCGAGAATTCGTGACTAAAATGTGAAAATTCGTGAGAGCTCATAATATCTGGAAAAACAAAATATGAATGAATAATGAATCGTATTTTACGTCGAGAGTTTTCAAAATAAACAAATTTCGTATTCCAAATTCTCATATATATTTTTGAACGATAACTCTGGTAGATTGCATGCAAAAAATATTTTCCCATAGAAGATGGTGATGGAGTCAGGATCGTTAAAATGCAACGAATTTTTATTTTCTCATTTTTACTAAATTTTTATCCTGCAAAATATCAAGTTACGAATATTTTTTAAAATATTTTTCAATATTTTAACTAAAAAAATTTTTAATTAAGTTTGTCACGAAATTTTGTCACAATTGAAGAAGCAAAAAATCGAAAAATAAACAGACGACTTTTTCATGCTTTTCTATGATTTTATTTTTAATTGTCAGAATTTTAATCAACTCCCATTAATAAATGAATTAATCAATTTTCATTTTTAGTAAATTGTTTTGGGTTATGGTGTTTTTTCTCCTAAAGAAGATTAATTGAAATCAATTTACCAATTCTTTGCCACTTTTATAATTCCGCAATCAGAAACTCATTAATAACACTTTTGTCTTAAATTAATTTCGTGCAACTGTTAAGTAACGATTTTGCAGCGAAAATACAATTTTAATTGTGCCAATAATTCAAAATTCGTAAAATAATTAATTTTACCGAACGAACATGAATTCTTTTTCGCTTTATTAATTATTGGAAACAATTTCAATTAGTGGATGATGAGTTCGCTATTATTTTCGTCAAAGGTACAAATTCGTTTTTTGTTTTTGTCGTTTTATTCGATGCCAAAAAAACTGCGATTGTCTTTCTCGGTGCTTCACCTCAATAACTTTGCCAAAGAAACTGCAGGGAAGAGTTTAATCGAAACTAACGATCGCACTTCGTAATCCATAATATATAGATATATATTTAAAAGCCGAGCAGCATTCACTTCCAATAAATATCTGATTGCGAGTGCGAACGATTGAAACGGAATTGTAATTTGTTATCGTAAATTTTACATTCAAATATTACGACGTATTATTGTATACCCCAGCCACCGCTTTTTTTCTTCATTTACGAATTATTAAATTGAAATCTACAAAATTTTAAAATTTTAACAAATTCACGAAAATTACTGTAACTTTTTTTCCATTCGAAGCTGTCACCCCAGCCACCGCTCATTCTCTTCATTGTGGAGTTATCTTCAAATTTGTAATTAGTGTTTTTTCATTTATAGTCTTTTTTTAATAACATGAGAAATTTTAAAGTAAAAAAAAATGATGAAAAATTGAATTTTTCATTTGGCCTTCCCTGAATAAATAATTTATCGGAATGTAATACGGCCTATAACCTATTTTGATTCATGGGTTTCAATCCTGTGAAAGATTTATTAAAATTGGTTTAGTGGTTTTCGCGTGAAAAGCGGCCAAACACAATATTTCAGTTGAGTTTTTTTATATATAGTGAAGAGAAGAGATTGCGGTGTTTCATTATAGACAATTCACGCAAAAATCTTCGAAAATTTGCCAATTTTGTAAAAAAGTGTTCTAGACAAAATTTGTGAGACTCGAGGGTGAACCTCATGATGTTGAAGTTTGCATTGTTGTAACGCAACAAAAATCCTTTATCATTTATAAAAGAACCGAAAATTGACATTCAATGATGGTCTACGATAATTGAACGACATTTTTCTACGACTCGAAAACTAAATCTACTAGAAAAATTAAAAAGATTCGAAAATGAACAAAAAAATTCAAAAAAATCGTTGAATTCCAAATTGACTTTGCAATTAACCTTGAAAGTGTACTTTTTCACAAAAATGATGGAATTTCGAAGATATTTGCATGGATCGTCTAAAATGGGACACCCTATATTTGTGCGTATGTATGAATTTCATTTAGAACAATTGAAAGAGCATCGCTCGGAATATTAAAACGTCCTCTTAACCCAGTAGAGTGCTACGGCTCGATGGTCTTTTGTTCCGAAGACGTCAAACATAAAAACGATGAAGAGGGATGAAAAGAATTAAAAAAAATAATAATAAAGTTCCAGGTCTACTAATTGTTCCCGCAAGCTTTGTGCCTATCCAATTTTTCGGTTGCCAAATTTGTCTAATTGTCATACGAGCCTTTTGTCTCTGTAGTGGTTTCGCAGCGTGATCGCGAGACAATAGATTCATTTTTGTTCTCCGCACAGCTCCAAAGTAAATACGTCGGCAAATTAATTTTTTGCCTATTTCCATTTTAGTTTTTTTTTCTATACATTCTTTCGGATTAAAGTTTCGGATTGAAATGAATGGAATAAATTTCAAGGTTTTATAAGATAGCAATAAAAATAAATAAATAAATGTCTGAAAATTTTTTGTACATCGAAAATGTGCAGAAAGGAAAACAAAAATTCAAAAATTGTGATAAATTGTGTCGAATTATGCTCAATTTTGACATAACCTCATTGAATAAAAAGTGAAATTGAAAAAAAAAAAAAATTACAAGATTGTTATTATTCATTGAATTTCAGTAATCTCGGGTCTCAGAGACCCTATCAAATTTTATTAACATCATAGAGCCTTTGACATTAGAATTGCAAAAACTCGAATTCTTCCCCTATCGTTTCCTTTTTGGGAAAAAAAAAAAACAACCATTTTCAATAGTTGTGGAATCGTAAATCATAGCAAACGTTAAAAAAAGGCCTGCAAAAATCGATTTGTTTTGACCTCTGGTAAAACCTTTGATTCATTTGAGAAAAAAAAAAAAAAATCAGAGTTCTCTATAAAAACTTACGATATTTTATCAATTTATGATTTCTTCAAATAATAATAAATAAACTATCGAATTAAAATATATATGTTTGTAAATATTAATTCGACTCACCATATGAGATGAAGACTGAAGAGAAATGCACCGGGTACGACGAGATCGTCGCTACCGACGCTCCAGCGTCTTCGAAAAACTACGATACCAGGCATCACTCTTTTTTATATTTTTATATATATTTATATATTTCGTTATTTAAATAACATTAATTTATTATACCGCGTGTCCGATAATACGGTACGAATTTTAATGTTTTATTTGTATAACTTCACACTTCACTTAATCATCGTAATGATTATTATATTTCATATAATATAATAATAATAATAATAATAAGGATAATGATGTATTATCATTTTTTCGTAAAATCACGAAATTAAAAACAGGACGTTGTAAGGAGATAAGAATTTATGATTTTCGACTGAATTTCCGTGTCCTGTGTTTTCTCGAGGCCAAAGTGATGATATATTTTCGTTGAGAATGTCACGTCCTGGTACTTTTCATCGTCAAGGTCATGCCTTGGCGTCTCAACGATTAAGGTCACTGGGGTCGTCTCTATTCTCGTCGTCTCATCGTCTGCTGTTTTCGATACGTCGAAAATCACGACGGGTTTAGTATCGTCAAATTTTGCCATATTTCCTCGAGAATCTCTCGTTTTTTTTTCGCTCGATTTGACGCGAAAAAAAAAAAGTATAAACAAGAACGGTAAATAACGGCGGAAAGGAAAGAGAAAAATGTCAGGAGGGCAACGATATCGGCACTTCGAGCCTTTTCCCAAGGATCCTTGATCCCCGAACGACCATTTTTCAACGCTTTTTCCTCGACAAATACTCTTCAGAATTTCGCCAACTTTTATACATGAATGTAAGCTTACGTGCACCTTTTTTTTTTTTTCTCCTATGATTTACGACAATTATTTTCCTGAAATATTCGTCTCACGATTTCACTGGAACAAACTTTTTTTTTCCTTGTTTTTTTCTTCCCGATCAGAAAAATTGCATTGTTTTTTTATTTATTTTTATTCATTTAATATCGATGCACTGATTCCGGAAAAAAAAAACATGTAAATGATGCAATTTTTCTTCACTTTCTCTTCGCTTTACACACTCGGTCATTAAACTGTTCGATGCACATCGTTTGTTTTAGACAAACTGCCATTTTTTTTCTCTTTTTTTTTTTCCACCGACATAAATCGTTTTCTGTGTTTCTTTGTTCACAGTTCGTACAGCGATGGGTCCAAAATTTTCTACTTTTTATCGCTACTCGCTCGAAGAGAAATCTAAACATTTGGTGACGTTGAAAAAAATAAAAAACGTTGTTATATTTTATTATTTTCGTGTAGAAATTTCATTTGTGAAGTTTTTTCGTCGATGAAATGCAACAAAATTTTTTATTTTTCTCTACAAAGTTTAATATATATATTTGTACTTCGTTTGCTTACGGAAAAAAATCGTAAAGGGAAATAAAAAAAAAATTGACAAAATAATGAATGAAAAGAGATGTTTTCTGTGTATTTCGACGACGCAAACTTCTTCAACGTCATAAACTTTTGAGAAACATTTTCAGTGCCGAATGGAAACAAAATCTATCCTCATCAATATTCTGTTCAATTTCCGTTGCAAAATTCGAAATTTTCTGTTTGTATTTATATGGTAATTAGAAATGGAATCCATTTTTTTCGACTTTATTGAGAAAAAAACGTCTTTCATAACCCTTAGAGACTTTTTCATGCTGATTAATAATCTTTTTGGATTATTTATTTCAGATAATTTTTAGAGAAACAGGAGCGACAACTGTCACTCGTAATTTTTTTTTTTTTTTGCGACATTCCGGAAAAAGTAAAAAATGTTATAAAAACAAAATAAAAGTCAAACATTCAAAAAAAAATTCATGTACTACACAATTCTTTTGAAAGAACGAAAAAAACGGACTGTTTATAAAAGTTCATTAATTGATGAAAAAAAACAGAAAATCGTCGATTTTTATGCTCGTTACGGTGAGAAACTAAAAATAATAAAAACACCGCGTTCTCGAACGACATGGCTGGATTTCCCTTTGGAATTATTTCAACGCACTCTAGTGCAACGAGAAAACGTTTCATAACACATTACTGCGTTAGCAAACTTTCGCGGTCCGCTATATGTAAAAAAAAAAAAAAAAAGACGAAAAACAGAATACGTTCGAAAAATTGGCGAAAATATATCGCAGGCATTTTTCAAGATAGAAAAAAAAAACAAAAAAATTCTGATTAGTAAAAATCTTGCTTGAAAAAAGTACCAAGAATTGATAAAAAAAATGTTAAATTTGAAAAATTCAAATTCAAGTTAAGTTAAAATTTAATTAAAGTTAAATTAAAATGTTGTATACAAAAATATAAAATTTGCTGATATTCAATCGAGCAATAATCTTTTTTAATAATTTTTTGTTTTTTCAGTCGTCATTGAAAACGCATTGTAACGTGAAAAAGAACAAAAAAAAATGTCGAGTACAGATACGTACGACGAGCGTTGCCTTGAACGTTCACACTTTTCTTTTCAATACTTCGGGTCAAAACGCTCACGGGTCCTCAGATTATGGTTTATTATACACTAACGATACATTGATAAATTAGCAACTTTTCCCCCCTGGTCACAGCTTGATAAAACATTTAGTCAAAATTTTCGAATTTAAATGGAAACTTCGATCTCTCTTTTTGATTTTTTAATTTTTTCTATTATTAAAAAAATTATATCGATAGGAAACTATAAAATATTTTTATTTATATTTGAATGAGCTCGTCGAATAATGAAATTTACTAAGTAGTCAGTCTTCGAACTTTTTTTTTGTCGTCCACAAAAAATGTTGCTTTAATTAAATGTTTGAAAAAATGTTGAAAAATACGATATTTAACGAATATTATTCTTCAAGTGACACAAATCTGCGACCAAATGATTTTCAAGTTTGCATAATCGAAATATACAACTAAATAAAAAAGAAAAAAAAATACAACGAAATTTATTTGCAGAGTTTATTTACGATAATTAGACAATTTTTTTTTTTAATTCGTCAATTTTTTAATAAAAGCTATTTGTGTTTATGACATAGTTTTCTTGTGATCGACTGCAACATTGAAACGGTGAAGTTAAAAAAAAAATCGATGCAGTAAATTTGTAAAGAATTTCTTGAGGAACAGAATAAGCGTTCGTGCGTTAAAATCGCTTGGAAAATACAAATTATTCGTCTAAAAATATCGATTAAAATATGACTTGGTGGAATTTAGCATTTATCAGTTAATGGTTAAGCAAATTTATAGTTATGAATAATTTTCTATGTTAACAAGACATACTGCAAGACGAATTCATCGTTGATTAATGAAATTATGTGTTGAACGTTGGAAACAACTGTTGGGAAATGTCAACACCTATTTGACTAGGATAGTCACTGCTATGAGTCCTTAATTTTTAGAATCGTTTTAATTTCTCTAGTAGATTTATTTTTCGAGTCGTAAAAAAATGTTGTTCAATTATCGTAGATAAACACTAAATGTCAATTTTTAGTTCTTTTATAAATTATAAAGGATTTTTGTTGCATTCCAACGATGCGAACTTCAACGTCATATTTAATTTTTATTTCTATTAATTGTATATCGAGAAAAAAAGCATAAAATTTGTTCTCGTTAGGATTTGGCGATCTACCAAAATTCTGTAGTTCAATTATGATTTTTGAGACATGCTGTAGACTCGAGTATAGAAATAGTCAGGGATACAAAGTGGCAACTTAATTAACACGTCCCAGCACTACAGCTCAATCGTTAGTATTGCAATTATAATTTTGCTCAATACCTAACGCGACTGCGGGTTTACGTCGCGGTTAAAACTTTAAACTGTACTTTCGAACACGACCGCATAATAAAAAAAACTTTTTAACACGTTGCATCACTTTTATCGCTTTCATCTTTTTCGTAATTCACATCAGTAACGCGATAATCATAATCTCATCAATTTCATTTTTCCTCCATTTTCATTTATCCATTTTTTTTCCCCCTTCCGAAGATGTAATTAGAACTGCAAAACAAAGGGTTCATTTTTTTTCTGCACGCAAACAATCGCTATGCACTGAAAAAAAAATTCAAACGCAACTTTCTATCAACTGACTATCCAATCACGTAATATTTTCAGTTCAAAGAGAAAGACAAAAATTCAATATAATTATTGTCGTTAGAACGCGACCAAAATATTACTTTTTATTCACATTTTTTTTTCTTTCATTTTGAAAACACGAATTCAATTTTATTTGCCGCTAATTCGGTTTTCGAGGCTTAAAAAACGATTTTCCAATAATGGAAGCAAATCACTGCACATTTATTTTTGGCTGTCAATAAACAAAAAGGAAAAATTCGTTGCATTCGAACGATGAAAATTTCATCATCGTCTCGAATAATCGTTTTATGCGAAGATATTCATTTTTCTTATTATTTCGAGAAAGTTTTGAGGTTTTTCATTAATGACCATTTAATTTTTGACACGAAGCCATAAAACAAAAAAAAGGTATTGAGACAAAAAAATCTTCAATGTTTGAGCTCGACTGGAACACAATTTGGACGAAATACTTGAACATTTTGGAAAAAATGTATCGATTGGTACTTGACAGCTCAAGAGAATAATGGTTTTCACAATTATTTCTAAAAATTTATATTCAATTGTTGTAGAATTAATATTTACTCTACATAAAGGCTTCATAGGGTCCTGAGGACCCGAGAAGCGTTTTCTTCAATATTTTGTTAAAATAAGACCTTCACAAATATAGTAATTTGAAAAAATTTCTTTGTCATTCTTCAGTTTTTTTTTTTACGATAAAACATAACAGTCCGGTTATCGAAAACAAATTAATTTACGAATTACTATGAAAAATGATCAATTTTCGAAAAATCTTTTTCAACTCGAGCTCAAACTTTACTTTCAAGAATTTTTTAGATTTTCTTTATTCTCTAAGGTACTCTATCAGGTTCGTGAGTGAGAAAAATAAAGAGAGAGAGAAAAAAAAAGTAAAAAAAAAGATCAATTTTCAAAAAATGTTTCTCATTTGAGGCTCAAACATTACTTTCGAGAATTTTTAAAATTTTCTTTATTCTCTAAGGTACTGTATCAGGTGCGTGAGTGAGAACAAAAAGAAAGAAATAGAGAGAGAGAGAAAGAAAAACTGTCAAGCAGATCATCATTTTTCTCACAGAGCTGCTTGTTATTTCAAGAAAAGAAAAAAATGTAACGCCTTATTTTCTGATCAGAGAAGAACAACGTGTAACCATTATTTTTCTTAAAAGCTCAACTGTGTGAGAGAAAAAATGGAAAGAAGGATTCTGACTGAGTGAACGACTGATAGATCGCCCGAAGGATCAACGTAAGTTGAGCTGTTCCTCGATAAAATTGTCTCGAATTTAATTTTCAAGTTTTCGGTGCCAAAATATCGTATATTTTTGCTATATATATATTTATTATTATTTTTATTTAATCGGCATTGCTCTGTATTCCAGTTTCGCGATGTTTATTATAATTTGCCAAAACCCGGATTTCGAGATCGTTTATTTATGATTATAAACCGACCCTCGTTACTTTTACGTCAGAATGAAAAATTTACGTGAGCTTTAAAGATCTTAAAACGTTTTGCAATGGCAAACCAAGTTTCGACTCCTTAATTACGTTCGAAATAATGAAAACATAAAAAAACGAGTTTGTATTTTCAAAGTCGAAAAGTTTCCAATAATAATCAATAATTAACTGTCATTTTTCTTCTTTTTAAGCAAATTTCATTGAAAATAATAATAATAATCGATAACGAGATAAAATTTATCGTTTTATATTTATGGAAATAACTAGTTCGATGAAAGTTGATTTTGTGTGCAATAAAAAACTATTTGAGTCAGTAATTCGTCGAAGTATTTCGAAGAAAAAAAATCGACAACATCGTGATTCTGCCTCATTTCTCATTAGAATCCGAAAAATTCAAGCAAAAGGAAAAAATTAGCGATTACGATCATGAAAAAAACATGAAAAAAAACAAATTTTTGCGAATATTCATTGGCAATGAATCGATGTGCATGCGATTATTAGAGAAAAATGTTAAAAGGTTATAAGAATTAGCGTCAAAATAGTAGAAGCTCCTAGAACCGTGCGTAGCGAAATACGAAAATTTCGTAGAATTCGTTAACAAAAAGGTCGAAACGTACTAAAATTTCCTGTGAATATAAAATCGAGCTTTGTCGGGATACACAGTCGTATCGTTTATATTTCGTAGCAATTTTGTATCCGGCGTTTGAGCGTCGGTTTTAACGAGAGAGTTCTCGACCCACAGTACACGAATTTTCTCTTCGTTTTTTTCTCCGCATTTCTTACAGCGCCACCGTCACACTGTTAATTTCATAATAGAGTCACAGGACGAGGTAATTTTCGATAAATAAACAAAAATATTTTTGTTCTGCGATGTACCGGTGAGCACGATCGATGAATTAATAATTGTCTCACTCTTTCGCGTGATAAACACGCGTATATTTTTTATTTGATATATTTTGCACTCACGTCATTTATTTCCAGTTAAAATTTCAAATCACTCGCATTAATTCTTGTTATTAAGAAATCAACCGAAATTCCAAGAAATTCGAGTCACTGAAAACATCGTTGTTCGAACGGACGCGAAAATATGAGTAAATAAAAAAATTGCACACCGGTCGACGTTCGCCGCGAGACTGGCGCGGAACTTGTCAGCGCGCCGGGTGCCCGGCTCCCTTGCGAGTAATAAATACACTACTGAGGGTGGCGCGGGCGCGAAGCGCCAAGCGCGACTGTGCGGGTTGTAGGGGGTGCTGGAGGGGGGGAGGAAGCGCGAGAGGGACTTTTTCGAAGCGCTTTATCCCCTGCGGGACACCGAAGAGGGGGGAGAACTCGTGTGTCTCCTGCTCGCGTTGTCGTCAGGATTCCGCACGTTTGTTTTCCGCACGCGCTGCTTCCCTTTTTTTGTTTACCCCCACATATCGACGATGCCCAATGATCGTGAATCTGAACGAAAAAATCAAAACATTGAACACAAGTTCACATACCAAAGTATTAATTCTTGCTCGCGAGCGACCAGAAAAACATTGATTTATCGATTTCCGACAAATCGACCAAATATTATTGCAGATTCGTTTTTTTCTCAGGGCTCGTTAAACATTTTATTATTTTTTTTCTCTTTTATAATAATCGAACAATAAATAATAATTTTTCATCGTTTTTTTTTTGTAGGGTTATGAAAATATGTTGAGGTATTTGAAATTATTTTACAATCGATTTAACCTCGAATTCCTTTTTGTTGAGAAAGATTAAATATTATTATCAAACTTTTGATATTACCACAATTTAAAAGTAAACATTAATCATTATTAATGTTTTGTTGGACCAATTATATAACCTTTAACCTCATCGTCTATTTTATTCCGAACAAAAATCCGAAAAATGGGAACTCTGCGACCTCTGGATCATAAATTAATGAGGAAAAAAAACTTGATGACTTTTAACAAAAACAAAAAAATGTTTTTCTTTTTACTTTTCAAACGATTTGAACGAAATATTATTTAGCTATAGTTATATCTTTCGATGCGGTCTTTTTTTAAACATGTCCGATATGAGACGATGTGCATCTTCCGGTTATCCAGAAATACACGTCTGTTGCTCAGGCAGTAATAAAAATTTTATCGTTGAGACAAAGAATGAGATCTCTCGTGGATGAAAAAAGACAATTATAAAATTCTGCTGAATGTCGTTCGTAGCCAGTGAAATCGACTCATTTATCACCGTCTTAGTTTATATTAAGACATTAAAATTCATTTCACTTCATTATTCAAATATTCATGTGAAGAAGGAATTTTTCATCAAATCATTTTTGCTAATAATTTTTTTTGCTATATTGTTCCGAGGGTAAAAAATATTCAAATCAACGTTTGGCTTCCCTTTTCAAGGCCACAAATAACTATGATTTTTTTCAATATTTTTAACCTTGAACAATCTGTTTATTCGAATTTAAACTCTACAACGAGGTCAAAAATGACCCTAAAAATTTTCTGTAGAGCATAAAATGTTCCTCGTACACGATAATGAGGTTTAATTATCCATACATCTTTTGGTTTTTCCATAAGGAAGACAATGGTGTATGATAAAGTTGCATTTGGTGAAAATTCGATGATAAAAACTGTATAAAACGAAAAAATGCAAAAAATAAGTTATTCAGTTTCGAGCCAATACATCAATTTCGAGCTTTCAAGCTTTGTGTCAAAAAATGATCGATTATTATTCAGTTTGGAATTGAAATGAACTGTTTTAAAAACCCAAGTACGATTTTTCATTTTTTCGAACAATCCTATGAAATAATATGACGATTTCTACGATTTTTTAAACTTGTTCGTTCGGAGCCAATTCATCATTTTTCATTTTCGTCGATTTCTGACATTAAAAAAAAAGATCAATAATTCGTTAAATTGTATATCAAAGAAAACATAATCAAGTAGATTTATTTCGTACGTTAACGAGGTCAAAAATGACCCTAATAATTTTCTGTACAGCATCAAATGTTTCTCGTATACGATAATGACGTTTACTTAACCTTCAAAAGAGGTACATTGGCCTCAATCAATGAAAACAAACGAAAATCAATTGACTCGAGTTACTGCCTTTAAACCTGAATATCTCTGACAAAAAGTTGAATAATTTCAAAGATAAGTAGTGTTTGAAAAACGAGAGTCCGATCTATAGGTTAGAACAAAATATTTACTTCCAATCGTTCTTAGAATTTGCTCGAAACAATGTGTCTGTCAAGGGTGCAAAATATATTGAATAAATATGATGAATTATTTAAATTACTATCGAATATTCACAGAAAAATGTTTAATCGATTTATCACTCTTTCGTAAAACTTTAAAAACGTTGAAAAACTTTAATGGCGACGTTTTATATGTCAATATATAAAATTGAAGCTACAATTTCACGAAACCATCAACATAACCAATGTCCTACTAATTATCGGTTTCAGTCTCGAACTGCAAATCGATACATATGTATTAATAAATACAGTTATAATCTTTGAATATATATTTATATTTATCTAGAGGCGCACATATACACTTATAAGTACGTGTATATATTATTTATTACGTTTCAAGGGTACGAATAAAACGTTTCCGATGTATGTTTACATATATGAACGGGGTGTATGATATTCGTCACGGATTTACGTCAAAAAGTTCTCAAGTTCAGCGAGTTGGCTTCACAGCTACAACCGGAAGTGGCAGCAGTGTTTCGACACGTGAGCCAGCATTGCAGACTAAATATTTCGTCTCTTGACCTTTGCTCATTCGGGCTGTTCGCATGAACGTTATTTTGTTTTTTTAATTTTCAATTTTTGTTACAAATTTTCGTCGAATGAGCTTTTTTAGAAATTTTTCTGGTGAAAAAAAACAGATACGAGATACAGTTCGCCGAGCCACGTACAACTAAGACCACTGGGGCAAATTTTAATTGAGAAATGAATAAAAGGCTAGTGTAGTGTAAAATAAAATATTACGAAGCTTTCAGACTTAAATCTTGCCGTACTGCCTAAACGGTCGGAGATAGAGAAAAATACCATTCAATCAATTTTGTAGAACATCAAATTTCCTTCAAAAAAGTTCCTGAAAGTGTTTCTCTATTTACAGTAGTTTCGTTGTGAGAGCTGGTCAAAGAAAACCCTGACTCCCAAAACTCTTGTCTAGGGCGATCCAGCGATTTTCTTCGATCCACTCTCCCGTCTAAACGGCTGGAAACTTTTTTGTAGGAAATTTTACGTGCTACAAGATTTGTCCTATACTTTTTTTACTCTTTCTGAGAACCTGACATTTCGGTACGAAACTTTCGAGTTTGCATCAATAATTAATCGTCGTCAACCTCCCAATACTTTCATCAGCTATTACATCGATGCATAATTGTGTTTTTTTACGTCCGGCGAGTACATCCAGTCAGAGTAGTGACTTCGGACGTACTGGAACTAGATATGCAGACTCCAGACCCAGACTACGAGTGCAGAGCTTTTAATCCCCCTCCCATTTTCTTCTGAAGGACGCCTGCGTATTTTCGTCCAAATTCCCACTTCTGAATAACTCTCAACTCTGATAGTAGTACATGACGCAGCGTTGCTTCCTTCCCCGCAAAACCATCAGCGTCAGCAGAGAAAGACAGAATATGCCACACCACTGGCAAAGAGAAATCTAACCCTCAACAACCCCGTCACGTTTCGTGCGAGCGCACTTGTTGGTGCTGCCATGACACACCGGTGGCGTCTCAGTGAAATAATCCACCGATTTTTCTCTAAACACCATATTCCAGCCCGGGTTTCTTTCTTCACCACTTCATTCTCCATCACAGTGCAATGGACGAAAGTTCATTCGAAACTGTTCGTTCTCATTATCATTGTCTTTTCTTAATTCGTGTATTAATGTCTAAGTATTTTTCTTGGGCAGCATTTTTATTGATAGAATTAAACACGAGGATAAATTTGTGTTGTCGCTTTCATTTTTCGAAATTCCAGCACAAAATCGTGTCCCTAACCTGTACACTTTCGACTGTGGATAAAAAATTTCGTTCGATTCTGAAAAACTACTCAGTGCAATATCCAGAACGTCGATAGAATTTTCAGAATATGAATCATTTATTTTGACATGTTTATCAATTTTTTTTCTGACAGTTCATTCTTTTCGAGATTTTTTTTCGAATCATTTTCTTCCATTAATGCGACAACGGATTTATAACAGCAAAGAACTTTTTTTTCATCGAACATAAATTGAAAACTCAGCAGAATTTTTAATTAGTCGTTGGAAATACAGAGAATGTTCATATTTCGAATCAATAATGACCTTTCAACCTTTACATTTGTATGCATCGACTTCCAAACGTTAATTTTCCATTTGTTGGACAAATTTATTCGAACTGGACATTTTCACTCTTTGTATTCGAGTCTCGAGCATTCGACACTGCAGTGATTCGAAATAATGCAATTAGAACTGTGGGATCAAGAGAGATCACGAACTATGAGTTTTTATGCATATTTTTGCTTTTAATTTCGTTTCGTGTACTAAAAACTCAGCGATCAAGACTTGCTCTTGGCGTAAACACTTTTTTTTCGTGCTTAGCAGCAAGATGGCGCTACCACATCATTGAACAATTTATTTTCGAACAGAATTAATGAATTTTTATGTATATATAGTTCGTAGGAACGCTATTATTTCGACTTTTGCGTAACGTTGAAAAATGAATTGCTATAAGAAGCCTCTGAAAAATTGAAGGGGACATTTTAAGGGACTTTTTAGCATCTGGGAGTTTAAGGGGGAGGATTTAAGAGAAACAGAGAGAAAAGATAGCTTCAGTCTTCCTCTTGCAACCCTACGAGTGCACACATCCTGCTCGTTTGCCATTAAATGCACATGAGACCATAACCTCTGACCGTCATCCAAAGACCTTTTGAGTCACCCTTCCTCCCCTAAATGTAATAAAAAAATATTCACGCACGCATGAAATTTTTCCCTCAACAAAATATACGCTAAGAAAAAAAAAAACATTTACGTCTATTTTACTGCTTAAAAAAACCATTAAAAATTACATCAAAATTCTGTTGTTTGGAAATTTGCGTAAAAATTAGAAAAATATTCTACGAAAATGAATTATTTCAAAATAAATTTGGCAAATGTTTTTTCTGTAGCGCCATCCGATGTTTTGGAAAACAAATGAAAATGTTGAAAAGATTTACTACGATTTTCCTGCTTAAAAAATCATTCAAAAAATGATAAATTTTTGAAAAAATTTAAAATATTCTACGAAAAGAAATTCTGTCAATGTAAATTTGTCACATGTTTTATGTAGCGCCATCTGTTTTGGAAAACAAATGAAAATGCTACAAAAAAGTGAGGTTTTGTTGTTGAAATTCGTACACCGAAGGGAACGGTTGTAATTCACAATTACTTTGGCTACTGGAAATAAAATCTCTGACCTTTATGACCTTTTGAGCGTCGTTTTTTTAGTAGCTCAACTCTGGAACGTGCTCACTGTTCATATCACACACGTTCGTATATGGATCCACGTACGAAGCTTTTTCGCTTCAATTTTGACCTACGTTTGACCTTTGGATATCCAACGAACGAATCAAGAAATTTTATAGTATTTTTCCAAACGTGCGAAATAATTGTACTTGAATATTTTTTTCCTAGATATACAATTTAACGAATTCTCGATTTTTTTTTTCAAATGTCAGAAATCGACGAAAATAAAAACTGATAAATTGGCTCCGAACGAACAAGTTTTAAAAATCGTAGAAATCGTCATATTATTTCAGAGGATTGTTCGAAAAAATGAAAAATCGTGCTTGGGTTTTTAAAACAGTTCATTACAATTCCAAACTGAATAATAATCGATCATTTTTTTACACGAAGCTTGAAAGCTCGAAATTGATGTATTGACTCGAAACTGAAAAACTTATTTTTTGCATATTTTCGTTTTATACAGTTTTTATCATCGAATTTCCACCAAATGAAACTTTATCATACACCATTGTCTTCCTTATGGAAAAACCAAAAGATCTATGGATAATTAAGCCTCATTATCTCGTACGAGGAACATTTTATGCTGTACAGAAAATTTTTAGGGTCATTTTTGACCTCGTTGTGGAGTTTAAATTCGAATAAACAGATTGTTCAAGGTTAAAAATATTGAAAATAATCATAGTTATTTGTGGCCTTGAAAAGGGAAGCCAAACATTGATTTGAATATTTTTTACCCTCGGAACAATATAGCAAAAAAAATTTTTAGCAAAAATGATTTGATGAAAAATTCCTTCTTCACATGAATATTTGAATAATGAAGTGAAATGAATTTTAATGTCTTAATTTAAACTAAGACGGTGATAAATGAGTCGATTTCACTGCCTACGAACGACATTCAGCAGAATTTTATAATTGTCTTTTTTCATCCACGGCAGATCTCATTCTTTGCCTCAACGATAAAATTTTTATTACTGCCTGAGCAGCAGACGTGTATTTCTGGATAACCGGAAGGTGCACATCGTCTCATATCGGACATATTTTTAAAAAAAAGCCGCAGAGAAAAATTTCACTCTGATTGAATAATATTTCGTTCGAACTATATTTTCAAAATAAAACGATTATTTAAATTTTCTCAAAGGTCACGAAGTTTTCGTGAATTCTATAAAAGTCTCATGTATTTTCAAGTCTTTTCGTTCGGATTTCGAATTTTTAAAATAATTCACAATTATCACAATAAGGTCCAAGTAATTCGCTGTAATTTTAGAGTCCAAAATACATTTTTTAATTGAGCTGCAAAAGTAATAAAATTAGAAAAATCCTCGTCAAAGAAAAACACGAAATTTTCATTCGAAACTATTTCGATTATCAAAAATATATATTTTTTTTTTTCGCATCGATCCGTTGCACAGTTTTATTCTTTCTTCATAAGTTTAACAAATATTTTGAAGTTTCTGCAAAATCTCAATGTCCGTAAAAGTTAAAAAAAGCGATATCTTGAACGGAAAGTCTAAATGATTTAATCCAAGCCAAGAATCAATCATTTATATGGCAAGCTTTATGGACCGCAGTTCATTGTATATTTAGAGTACGTTTGTATTCTCTCTTGGTCCATCGACCTCTATCTCGCTCTTCCGTTTCTCTCACTCTTTAACTCTACTTTTCCATGCATTTCGTTTTTTTTTCTCTTCTTTTACTTCGAATTCTTTTTTTTTTCATCCTCTCTCGTTATGTCCGTCTCTGACGTGTTTTTTTTTGTATTCTTTTCCTCCTGTTTCTCCCTCTTTTTTTGAGCTCTGGCCATTCATTTTTTCTTTCTCTCTTTCTCTTTCTTCTCAATTTCTCTTTCAATTTTTTTGTTTATTTTGTTGGTTCTCTCGCTTTCGCAATTCTCTTATTTTTCATCAGTTTTTTTTTCTTCCCTCGTCTTTTTTTTCTTATTTTTTACTCCCTCGCCTAATTTTTTCTTCTTTTATTTCTTTTGCTTTTCTTCTGTCAACAACTCGAGCCAATAATCTTGCTCGAAATGTAGTGAGAAAAGAAAATAAAAAAAATATATGTTCAGCTCGATCTGCTGCTCTGACACACGATTATCTCAAACTAAACACAGCCCCAATCAACGATAAATAAAAATAAACAAATCACTCTGACAGTTGGACTATATATTTCGTGTTAATCACCAAACCCGAAGCTTTTTAACTCTCAGTGATGATTTATTTTTGTCGGAGTGTGTGCCAAAAACGTGTAAGCGAATCGCACATGCATTTGTGCACCTCAATCCATCGACTAAAATACATTTGTCGCTGCGCTAAGAATCGCTGAGCTCAAATTGCTGTGTAATTTATTGACCACGTGACGCTCAGGATAATAAACTCGATTGTGGCTCAGGAAATGGCTCGTTGAATTTTTAACCATTAAATTACTAAGTTTTACCCCATAATTGTTTCTATTTTTATTTTTATTCTCGTTTCATTTTAATCTTTCCAATGCGGGAAAATAAAATTTGGAATTTGTGGATTTTATTTTTCCTCGGGTAACAACACATTTAATTTTCTGTTTTTAAATAATGAAAATGAAAATAAAATAAAAATTTGTACTTCGTGCTCGATATTTTTATCACTCGGAAAAAAACTGTTTTTTTTTTTTTTTTTTTTTTTCCAATAAAGATTTTAACAAAATTCTTTTTCTGTTTAAAAATCGAAAGATTTTCTTTTTTCAATGTCGACGAATTTATTTGCATTCAGTTTTTCTGTTATTTGTATTTATTATTAGAATAATTATATATTTTTTATCAAGTATCCAATTTTTATTTTGTTAAAAAACTCATTCTCTTCGGTTATACGCTTTTTTTCATTTTTTTTTTTTCATTTCGATCTATTAATATCTAAATTTTAAATAAGAAGATGAAAATATTATTTGTAAAAAAATATCTGTATTTGGTTTTTGAGTTTTTGCAAAATTTGTTGCCACTTTTTGTTCGTTTGTTTTCGTCTAAGAAATTTTAGGTTTGAGTAGACAAAACCCAATTAGTTTGGACGCCCATTTCCTTTTTTTTTTTAATATACACGATAAAAATTCGTAAAATTGATTTATTTTTATTTGTACAACGTGTTATTGAGAATTTACGAGTTGTTTAAATGGAAGTTTTCGTGCGTTGGCTCGAAAAATTTGTAAGATTTTTTTTTAATTTCTTGCTTCATCGTAATTTTCACGATACCAATTAACGCTCTCGCGAATCGCGTCATCGAACGGTGTAAACTTGAAGTCTGGAAGGAGACTTCGCAGCTTTGCGTTACTCGCTGTTTTCTTGTATTGACCATCTGCTGCTGTTGTGTCAAAAACGATTTTTCCTTTGAAACCAAAAGCTTCCACGAGAGATTCTGCAACTCGGGCTATCGTCACTTCTTCAGTTTCGTCGACTGTAAAAAATGCGTTGGAAATTATTGATCGCCGATTGAAATTATTTTCAGATGTTTGCATCGGCAATAAAAAACACAATTTTCATGAATAATTTGTCGGTGATAAATTTTTTTTTCGGTTCTACTATAAAATAAGATTTTTTTTTTAATAAATAAATAAATAAAATAAAATAAAAAATAATAAATAAATAAAAGTCAAATGATGAAATCGTTTTTACGAATGTAGAAACGAAAAAATATTGTTTCAATGATATTTTAAAGCGAATTAATGAAAGTTGAGTCGAATTGTAACTGAAAAGAGATTTTCAAAGATATATTCTTGAATATTTCTGTTCAGCAGGACGTTGTGAATTAATTTTGTAATTTGAATGATCAACAACTGAGAAAAAAATCGTTTTACCGTTCACCTGACAAAGAAAAAACATTTACCTGATAAAATAATCGGTTCGACGGAATTATAGTCGCGCAAAACCCAGACGAATAATTTGGCGAGATCCAAACTGTAAATAAATTGTCTCAGAGGCTTACCAGAGCCCATTACTTTGAATTCCATGTCTTCTGTGTTGCCTGCAACAAATAATGTAACGCGAATAAAAAATTTCATTGACAATGAGCGATGGGAAATTTTGTGAAAATAATTTTAATACCATTGAGTCTTTTTTCTTTTCTCTTTCGTAATAATTTCCCTTCATTTAGGTACTTGATTTTTTATGACGCAACCGAAAATTCACATTTAGACTTTGTCTAGGATAATTAGACAACATTTTTCTATGACTTGAAAATCAAATGTGCTAGAAAAATTAGGACGATTCGAAAAATAAATAAAAAACGAAAAATAAGAATAAAAAAAAATCATTGGGTTCCAACGCTGCAATCTTCAATATCATGATTTTTTTCAAATTTATTAAAAAATAGTAATTTATTATTGTTTTTAATTGAATAGAAGAATATTTGAAAATGATTTACCAGTTTTCATTAAATCGTGCAATTTTCTCATTAATCCAGGAATAACGTGACTTGCATCCGGACTATAATTATCGTGTGGTCCGAACACGTTGCAAGGAATAACACTCGTATAAATTCTATTATGTTGCTGATGATATCCTCGATTCGCTATGTCTATTAATCGCTTTGCATAACTGTATCCATAGTTCGATGGATGAGGTGGACCATTATGTACCTAAATAAAATTTCAAATTATTATAAAAATGATTAAATCCTTTTTATTCTCTTTTATAAATATATCAAGAGACGCGATAGCGATTTTATGACCTCACAAACTCATGAATAAAAATCCTTTCGATAAATTGTTTCCTACGATAAGTGACAACAATAAAATCTAATATTTTATTTTCTCTCAAATTGAAACATTCACCAGTTTTAAAAAATTAAGATAAATCCTAAATTCGTAGTACAAATTTGTAGAAAATTCCATAACTAAGAGGATGAACGGTGCCCGGAGTTTCAGTTCCAATTAGAAAAAAAGTTACAGCGATTTTCGTGAATTTTTTAGATTCCAAATGTTTCGTAAATTTCAATATTCTATTGAAAATATGTTTCTTTTTTTTGAGAATTTCAAGAGTAAAACCCAAAAATGATGCTGAAAAAACGAGAGAATCGCAAACATATGATATCAAGAGAATAAATCGCAATATTATTTTATTTATTTTTGTTCCGTGACAATATTTTTATCGATAAATGATTTATTGAAAAAATGTACTTACCATTGTTTCGTCTATGGGATACGTAGTTTTATCAGGAAAAATACAAGTGGAAAGGCACGAAACGACTTTGACGACGTTAGTTTCGTGAGCAGTTTGCAACACATTGTCATTAATGTGTAGATTATTTCTCTGAAATATAGAAAAATCATTGAAAAAAATTATATTGGGGTTTGCATCGTCGGAACGCAACGAAACATAAATTTTTTTATCCACAGTTGTTGAAATTTGTCAATTATTCTAATTTTTCTTGTGAACTTAGTTCCCAGCTCGCGTTAAACTATCGTTTAATTACCGTAGCCGAATATTGTATATCAATTTTGCATTTTCCTGAAGAAAAAAAAGAATTTCGATGCATTCCAACGTTGCAATCTTCAAAATCATTGAAAAAAATACAATATTCAATTAAGATAGAAATTTGGGGGACGGAAACTTACCAAAAAGTCTAAATTGTGAGCCATGTTGTGAAATAATCCGCCGACCATTGCAGCCAAGTGAATCACATGCGTGGGTTTGTATTTTTCAAAGAGTCTCATTGTACTCTGTTTATCGCTTTAATACAAATTTTTATAACGATTAATAAAAAGTATCAAAATATTTGAAAAAAGATAAAAAAAAAAACCAATTTCAGAGAGAATACAAACCACAAATCTGCGTCTTTGGAACCAACGAAAATCCATTTCTCGTCAGACCTCGAGTCAGCAGAGACAACAGTTTTTATGGCTTTTCCTACAAGTCCTGAACCACCGGTAACCAAAATAATTTTTTCTTCAGACATTTTTGGACTCAAGAAAAAATCAAGACTCGCTGTAAAACAAATGACGTAAATACTATGAACACATGCACTTGATTAGATTTTTTTTTTCCGTAAAGTGACTATTTTTTGAATATTGTGCCAGAAAATAAAAAAGATTTATTTCTCATCACGATTCCGAGGGAAAGTGGAAAGGAGACAATTGGAAAAAAAGGAGTTTATTCAAAATTATTTTATTTGTCTCAGTAATTAATCGTTATTCCTAATTTGTTCGTCTACTTTGCAAATATTCATCGAAAGTGGGCAAAAAAAATTTTTTAATATTGAAGAATATTTTTTGAAATAATTTACGAAGAATTCTGTGAATTATTACGATAGTTGGAGAAAAATAACTCTCTACTTTTGGAGAATGAAAACAACTCTGTTTATCGTTGTTGCACTAGAAAAACAAAAGTTCTCAATATTGAAACTTCAAGTGTTTTCGAATTTTTCAATCGTAGTATTGGATGATAATATTATTAAAATAATGAGCAGAGTATTTTTCTACGTAAATTACCTGCACAGATGGTGACAAAGGAACGCAGAGTTGTGGCTTATTTCTTTCACAGCCTTCAACTGACACGAAATTAAAACTCGATAACAAGATATCGTAGCATAACCTCAAACACGTTTACCATAACAATATTATCATTATTATTATTATTGTTATGATTATTGTTATTATTTATGCGGCAAGTGGTAGAAGCAGAGTGGGAGTCAGCCCCTACTTTCTCCACCTAAGTCACAAGCGTTTTCTTCGCGGTTATGAATAGCTAGAAAAAGGTATCAGTCGCCACCGACACCCCGGGCCTTACCTTGAATTTTTGAAATTGAAATCTGTCAACATGGATCGAATACAAAACGGCTGTCACAGCGTACACAGAATAATCGCAAAAATCCGTTGACACAGGCTTTTTAGCATCAGTCAAAGTGTCAAAGTATTTTAATTTCGATTTTTGCAGCTATCTCTCTCGCACTAACGGTGGCGAGCATTATTTATGCAATTAAATTACGATATCGTCATAGAATTCAAAATAATAGTTAATTAATTGAAAAAAAAGTATCTATTGACGGATAGTTAGCAAAACGTAATTAACACTTTGTTTTTTCAATCGATTAGAAATCATTTAGGAAACACGTGGCAGTAATGTTGAACAACAGATCGAGGGGAAATCATTATTTGACGAATGTACGAATATATTAAATATTTAAAGTGAGGGAAAGGATCATTAAAACCCGCAATGGGATACGCAGGAATAATAATAAATAAATATTAAATAAATAAAAATATTAAATATTCGCTTACTCTCTACCAAATATACGAATATATTAAATTTTCGGATTTAAAAATGGCGGTATTTTCAATAATTTCACGTAAAAAAATATGAACTCACATTGTACGCTGCGCGAGTAAATATTTTCCTATAGAAAAAATCATCAAAATTCGATAAAATGCTTTTCCGGAGCGATTGAGATTAAATTTTTTTTTTTTTTTTTTTTTGACGAATGAGCGGACACGAAGAACTTGACGAATATTTCTTAGAAATTAGAAATAGAAAATAATCGACGTTGAAATTCTGACATACCGGAGATCATGAAAAAAAAAAAAAAAAATGGAATAGATAAACAAATAAATACAAACTTTAATAAATAAAATTGTAAAAACGACGTTTTTTTCATTGTAGTGGATGAAATATTTTTATAACGTAAAACAATGACACTTTATACACTCTACACTCTGTTGTTTGTGATTAAAAAATATAATATTCAATAGATGAAAATGGTAATTCTCTGATAAAGCCAGATTTGTTCTTTTTTTTTTTTTTTGAATTTGCATTGTTTGGGTTTCTTTTTCACAATGCCATATTAATAGAATAAAGTTTCACTCATAAATGTCCATTTGGTCGCACGTCGTCGCGATCCAATCCAATAAATATTTCATAGCTTCTGCTTCCGCTCCCGAGCATTTGTAATCTGCAACGACATCTTTTAGGCACTGTGACAATCCTTTCAAAATTGGCTGCAAAGAGAGAAAACAAAAAAAAATTTGCAAAATATAAGTTATCAAGTAATTTTACATCGAAATGTACAATTAATGAATTTTAATTCATTTTTTATTTGCGATGTAATTAAGAAAAATCAATTATTACCTCGGGCCAATCTTGTCGAAAGAGAGCAACGACTTGATCGCTCAAAGATTCGATACTCAAGAGTTTTTCCCTCAAAAGGGCCCTCAACAATTGAGCAAAAATTTTCATGACCGATGATTTCGAGCTAATGGTTAACATTCGAATATTTCGTGGACTTATTAATCTTGCGAACAACGGCTCTCCTCCGCCTGATCGACAACTGTTCATTTTCCAAACCCGTAAAAATTTATTTTGTATCGTTTCCCCGAACAAATCTGGTGCATGCGTTACTAAAAAAACGATTAATCAATTATTATTTAATTAGTGACTCATCGGTACAAGCAAAAATGGGTTTTTCTTACTCAGTAACAAACAGTACTCGACACTCAACGTGTAAAGATTTTTTTCTGCAAAGTCGTCCAAATTTGCTCGTGCCGCTAATGTTTGCTCTAAATGCGTCAACGTTTTCACCACATTATTATCAGATATAACGGACCATCGTTTCTGCTTTTCCAACAATTCCCACATTGAATTCTTCGTAAAAAAAAAAGAAAATTATATCGTTAATCTAATTCAATTTTCATATAAAAAAAATGCAATAAATAATATATCATAAAATTCATAATAAAAAATTCGAGTTAGAAAAATATACGTTTTCATCTAATTTTCGATCTATTTTACAGCGGAATTTCTACGATTTCATATTGAAAATATTCAATAAATGATTTTTATTTTTATTTTTTCACGTTTTTTTATATTTTAGCAATAAAACAAAGGGTCACTTGTCACTTTCAAATAATTTTTCACCGACAGCAATGGGTCGGTGCAACTGTTGGGAAATGTTAACACCCATTTGACTAGAGCAGTCACTGCTATGAGTCCTTAAAGTGATGGGACGGGTTTGTAAACCTCGCAAACATAAAAAGAGGGAAAAAGCTGAATTTCAATGAAACAAAATAAATAGACTTACTCTTATCACTTCGATAATGTCCGTTGGCGATGGAACATTATCGTTGTGATGACTCTCCCGAAGCATTTGATCACTTTCTCCTTCCTTCAATAACCTCTTAAAATCATTGTTTATATTTTTAAGAAACAACGATTCAACAACGTGAGCATCGATCCATTGTTCTATTCGTTCCATCGCTGTTCTTTTTGCTATTGTTATGCAAGTTTCTTTGACAGTCGGAAGTACATCTTCGGACAACAATGATTCGATCGAATTTGTCGTTTTGCTTTCACATATATTGGATATTTTTTCCGAACATTCACGTCTTACGTCTTCTTTTATTCTTGTCGCAAGAAGCTGCTCCATCGATTTTCCCTGTTATTATTTAAAAATAAAAAACATGTTATGAAGAAAGGAAAAAATTTCTCAACGATTGAGAATATTAAAATATAAATCGTTGTTTCAAATTCATAATTACGCCATTCGAATTATTAATCTCATGAATTTTGTTAATCTCGTTCGTGTTTCTTTTTTTTTTTTTACTTTATTTTTGAATACTGTCAATGTACAAGAAAAATTGGAAAATTTGACTTTGTACTTGAATGACTTGCGATTAAACGAATGTTTGACATTTTTTACGATCATCATAGAATTGCCAATCGTAATATTTTCATCAAAACGACCCAAAACTTGTCTTTAGCATAAAATGTTTCTTTTTCCGATGAAAAGGTTTCATCATACACGATTTTCTTCGTTTTTTAATGGCAAAGAGAATGGCGTATGATAAAGTGGCATTTGGTGGAAATTTCATTATAAAAACACAATTAAAGGAAAAACTTTTCGAAAAAATGCAAATAAGAAGATATTTACGAGAAATATTAGTGTTTAGAGATAAAAATATCGTTTCATGCAATAATGGAATTTTCGCTACGCTACCTCCTTAATAAAAAAAAATACTTGCATGTGTTTCTCGCCGAAGTTTCATGGGCGATGCGTTTGGCGACGCATTAGGCGACGTTTCAGTCTGTTCATCGAGATCTTCATCCTTTGGTGTGAAATCAATTTTGAAATCGTATTTTTTCGATTTTATACAATCTTTTATATTTTTTTGTTTCACTGACGGTATGATCGTGTTGCAAATGTGTTTGACGCAACAAGAGGCGACTCTCTCAACAATAAAATCCACAGTTTTTCTAACGGAGCTCGGTTGCCCGTGCCAAAATGCCTCTTCGATTTGCAGCTGTTTGTTTTTCCCCAAAAATATCAAAATTATTAACCGATATTTCAAAAGATAAAAGTTGATAGAAATTTTGTAAATTTTTGTTCAAATCGAATTTTCTTACTTCAAGATTTTTCGTTTTCACGCCGGAATTCGATTCGGAGAGTTGGCTCGAAACGGGTGTTATGTGACGATTTGCGTTGTTATTGTTAAAAACAGCGTTACCGGAAATTAATAATATTTTGAATTCAGTCAAAAATGGACAGCATTCATAAAAAACTCGATCGTCAACGATATCAAGGTCGTCGAGTGACGAATTCCTTTTGACAAATTTTTTCGAAGTCTCTTCGCCCTTCGAAATCACGTTAAAATATTTTTTTTGAGGTTCCACCCTCAAACGATCGAGAATTCTAATTATTATCGCGTCATAATTCCGTTGCCAGTTGGTGTAAAGGTCACGTGGAAAATTTGGTAATTCGAACAACCATCCAATCGTGAATATCATGAGCATCGAAATTTGTCGTGATCTTGAAAAATTCACGTTATCCCAACGATCTGAATAACTTGAAATTCTATAAATGCAATATAATATTTCACCGATATTCACGTAATAAGGCAATCGAAATGTCACTGGATCCAACATCGCCATGTATTGAACGATCCATGGCACCGTCAACGATAATCTTCCGCTAATCAAGGCATCCAATAGGCAACCTTTCAAATCCAACGAAGGAACAACCTACGAAAATTTAAAAAATCGTTTCTTCTCAATACCGAAACCCGGGATAATTTCATTTGAAAAAAAAAATCAGTGAAAAATTCAGTGAAAACTATGTGACGAAAAAATACCTTCAAAATGGATAAATTAAAATAATGCGAGTGTACGAACGAAAAAAAATTCACAAATAACGTGAAATTTTGCACTTTTAATTAACAACTCGGTTTATTTTTTTTTATACTTACACGACCTCGAAGCTGAATTTGCGAGTGACGCCATTCCGGAGAATTTGCGACTGATTTGAAGGGCAAAGAGATTGTGAAGCTGGTAAATTTTGCCAACAATCTTAGACTCGATACGCAAGTGACAAAATCTTGTTTCGTTCTTTCCTCCACCGTAGTTTCTGCAACAGCCATTTTAATTGAGTTTAATGGTCAGATTCTGTTAAGGAGGTTCATGCGTTAGACGAATTCCAAGTTTAATTGTTTAAAATTCGTATGAACCTTCTTAGCGATAATACTCAACTGTGGGTAAAATTTGAGAAAGTTTTGACGTCTAAAAATCGAGTTATTTGTTGTGACAAATCGTCTTTTTTCGTAACTTCCCACAAGACCTCGTGTTAAAGTTGCCATTTTAAACACTCAATATCTCGATTGCTAGACGGTGAAAGCTTCTCAAATTTTTAACACATTATAATACGATGCTCAAGAAGATTAACGAAGATTAACTTTTTCACATTTTCTATAAAATAATTATAATTACAATTTTTTGAACTTCAAAAAATACCTGTGCTCTCGATCTCACTGTGGGCAAATTGTGTCTCGTTGCGTTCGACAATTTCACTGATGAGACTATTTTCCAAAATCACATAAAATTTCCAATTTTGAGCATTGAGAATAAACTCTTTGTAAAATTCTTGAACTCCGGGAAATGTTGGTTGAGGCACAGGGCCCGTTGAGTTTAATGGGGTCACGAGACGTTCTTTCAGTTGCAATAATTTTTCTGGATTTAAATGTTTCAGAGATTTGAGAAAACCCAGACTTTCGTCATCCAGTAAATCTTCCTGTAGAATGTACCGAAAAATATCGTTAAAGTTTTTGTGAAACGATATTTGAAAAAATTCTTGAGTATTTACCATTTTTTGAAAAATCGAAACACCAATTTTAGTTGAAAATTAATAGGTTTTTTTTTAGTACTGACCGTCTTTCCTGTTTGTCCACACGAAACCAGCAATTGCGAAATGAATAATTTTGCTAAGTGGCAATAATTGACAGCATCGATTTGCAGGGTGAGCAATACGTTCATTTTATTTTTCAGAGCTCGCTCATACGACCAATCTGCTTTCAAATGATTGTCTTCCCAAACTTTCAATATTTCGTAGAACAAATCACGTTGCTTTCGAAATACTGAAAATGCCGAAAGGGATGGAAAAGTTTCTCGATTATCCGTATCCACTTGAAAACAAACATTTGTCTGGCAATTGCTGAAAAAAAATTATTCAATGTCCAATTTATACCATTTTTGTGTCCCTTTAACGCGGCAATTTGTTTCCAGCGAATCAACAATTATTTATTTTTATTATTCAGCAAATTTTTCAACAAATCTCATCAATTTTTTCTTAGTATATTTTTAAACTTTTTCGATTTCATTAAATCTTTTCATATTGGCAATATTTCTAAAACTTTTAGTTATTTTGAGCTTTTATAGTAACACGTAAAAAAAATTTGAAAATTTATAAATAAAAACGAGTTTTTTGTTTTTTGAACGAGAATATTGAATCTTCTGAAAATATATGAAGAACAAGAAAAAAGTGACAAAACTCACCCCGAGTCGGTTTGTTTAAAGCGATTCGTTTGCAAGCACTTGGCGCTATAAATTTCATTCAAATAATCTTGAAGTTCAGGTTGAAAGGAGGCAATTTGTTGGTTTTCACAGAGTAATTTTAAAGTAGGTCGATCAAGAATGCTCAGCAAGTATCGTTGATGTGAAATAACGAGAGTTGCAAAATAAACGCAATTGTGTGCAGTGTTGAGATATTCGACCAAACGTTCTTTGTCTTCGATGTTTGACTCATCGGTATCGAGCCTGGAACGAACAATCTTCGAGGACTCATCATTGTCCTCAGCAAAGGATTTGCCCTTGAATTTTGTCTCGTTGATCGTTGAAGCACCGTCCGTTTCCGTACAATTGTCATCGGGCAATTCCTTACAGCCAAGATCTTTTTTTAATGTTTCCAAAATTTGAACGGACGACGATTTATCCGTTTGAACAACCGGTTCGTTAAATTTTTGATCCGGTGGAGCTTTGTACTGAGTCGTCAAAAGTGTCATCATGAAGTAAAGTTCAGTCATGGGATTTGAAATTAAATTATTATCGAAAATACCACTGTACAATAAGGCAAGAGTATCGAGAATATCGATGTTTTCTACTAAATTTAAATGCGGAATTATCGTCGCTTCGAATTTCGTTTTGTTCGGTAATTTCGCCTCGAGGCTTATCACCTCCGAACTCATTTCGCTCTTTGGTTGTCTCTGTCTTTCTAGTTTCAACAAACCTCTTTCAACCTCGAATGATAATTCCTTCTGCGATTTGTCGGTCGATGGAACCTCAACGAATTTTGGATTCACTGCCGTTGGTCTGCTTATTACACCGAATACTTCTGTTTCACGACTTTCTACAATAAAATAATAATTTTTTTATAATTTTTTATCGAAACTTTTGTCAGAAGTGAAAAGAAAAATGAGATTTTGAGCTCGTTATCTACGTGGGTTTTGGAGAAACATAGATTTTTCTTTTTAACTTGACTTTTGACTGATTTTTTTCTTATTCAAAATACTTTCTACTGTTATTTTTCATTAGTAACATGATTTTTATCAAAAAATAAAAAACTGAATGTTCAGTTAGATTTTTTTCATGACCAAATTAGCTCAACATACCGTGGAAAATTCTAACGAAAAATCTTTTGAAAATTGTTAACTTTTATCGTTATCGTACAAAGCCCAGAAAAACGCGTTCACAGTCACGTTAGTCACGATAATTGATCAATCGTTTGGTTCTTCCGAAAAATACACGCGACGATAGTCAATAATGGAAATAATATATTTCTGAAAATTCTATACGTCGCAAATATGAAGATTCCGTGTTTTTCGAGAAATTTATTATTTCAAAACCTATAACTTGGATAATAAGAAAAAAATGAAACATTTAGAAAAAAAATACCTTTATCACCAGAGACGTTCAATCTCGTAGGTTTAATTCTTCGTGTCGATTTCGTATCATTATTTTTGGTCTGGTTGTCGTTCGAGAAGTGAGTGTTTTCAGATTGTGTATCATTCGGTGTTTTCTTCCCACTTTGCGTTTGTTTAGCCGAATTGATTTTCGCCTGTTTTTTCGATTTATTGGAACTTTCGACTTTCATAAAATCCCCAAGACAGAAACTTTTATTTTGTCGAGATTTGGAGTTGGTTGATCCGCTGCCACCGGCACTTTTTGGTGTGCTCGTTCTACTGACATTTGAACTGTTGCAGGAATCGTCATGAGACGCATTCAGGGACTTTTCGTGTTTTGGAGGAACCGGAGAATTGTTGGCGTGAAGAGGCGAAACGGGGCTGAATTGAGGATGCGACGAATTCATTACGCTGCAATTGTTTCTCATAGAATTTTCGTGTCTGACAGGAGAGCTCATGGAGATTGTTACGTTGGAACAGTTTGGTTCGTAAACTCCAGTCGCTCCAAACTCCGAAAACGAATTAATATTTGACATTCGTATTTGTTGCGGATTAAAACCAACGCTTGGAATGTTTTGCAGTAAACTTGGACTTATGGGACCGTAGCCGACCATAGAATTATTGCAAAACGGTTGCGTTTCGTAGCGGGCAATGTTGCCATGGTTCCAATTCTCCGACAATGGATTAGGTTGAAAATGCAAACTGCCGGAAGGACTCGCAGGTGGAAATCGATATGTTGAATTGCTGGGGAATGATGGACCAGCGTTCATCTGATGACGTAATGGTGGAAATTGTCCAGATCGTCTTGGAGATTCAAAGTTCGAAGCTCCGGGCAATCTCGGACCAAGACAGACCATGGGAACTCCATGAGATGGTTGAGAAGTCTGCAAACATGTCGCAGCTCTTCTCACCTCTAAATTCGCTTGACCCCTATGACGGGATTCGCAATCATTGGAATATTCCTTCTCGTTTATTTCATTTGGCGTTGCGGCAGCATTTTCTTTTTCTAACTGCTCGTCAGGCACTACAATTTTACCAGGTATTTTCTTCACTGATTTTTCCTGCGTTTCTTTTACCTCCAGCAGAATGCTTATAGAAAAAAGATTAAAAAATTAAAAGAGTCCACTTTTAGGATTTGTCGATTTTTTTTTTTTTTTTTCAAATTTTACACAGACTTGAATTTTTTAATTTTTTGCTCCAAGCCTCTGAATTCATGCAACGATAACTCAGAAAATATTCTAACAACACGAGCAGTTACAATTTCACACCATTTTTTACATACTTTTAGAAAAAAAAATATCTTTTTCTGTACTTTTTGGAAAATGGAAAAGAAAAATAGGAATGAACATTTCTGAAATTTTTTTTTTTTTTTTCAATTAAATTCATTTTAATCGAATTAGATTGATAATAGTGTCGATTTTTATGCAGAAGAGACAAATAATTAATAATAATTCTCGATAATTACCTCTTACACTGTTCACGGAGATAATTGAGAAAATATGAAATAAAATCGGTCCGTGTATATCCATTTTGTGGGATATCTGGTAAAATATTCTCCTATAATGAAAGAAAACATAAGAAACAGATTGAAAGATCGATCCTAACCTAAAATTTTTTTTGCTTTTCGTGGAAAATTTGGATTTTCCAGATATTTTTTTGTTATTCAGACTCACCTCAGGATTCTCAGCTGTTAACCATTTCAATAACTCGTGGACTGAGATTTTTTTGCTTAAAACATTTGCCAATATAATTTCAGCCATTTTTATCGCTTCGTAAATATCGGCACATCAGCTCCTATTTTTTTTTTTACAATTACAACGGTCAAATAAACACAACAATGCTTCGTCGGTCAGATGTAATCCGCCGGTTCCGGCATAACAAAAGATTATTGCTTTTCACTGTTTAACTTGTCAACAAACGATCTGTATGATGACAATTTTCTTTTACTCGTTTCATCACCCAGGATTCGTTTATTTTTGACAAACAAATTAAATTTTATAAATGTAGAGAGATCACGAAGTTTCTGTCTGAGGTTCGTCGTCCTCGTACGCACCGTCGCAGTGGCGCTTTTTCGTAGCGGTCAATTAGGGAAATGGGAGTTTGAGTTCAAACGGAATTGTTAAACTTTAATTGTCCTAAAATGTCACAATGACAGCTGATGAGCTGGTCCATCAAAACATCAATGACAGTTCGAATACGGTGTCTAGAAATTGCAGGAAAAGATAACGAGGTATCAAAATGATTATAATTGAATCTTTGAGGGGCAGATTCAATATTTTATTTTTGAAAATAACGGTGGCCAAAAAATTGACGCGCGCAGCACGCGTCTATCTCTCCTAATGTTTATGAATTTTACTGTATTTTTGGTGTCTAGCCGACCTTGAAACGACCGAGGAATTTCGATCATTGTTCTCGAAAAGTCCTGAATATACTCAAATTATTCGCAGATCATTGAATTCATTAACCATTATCCGAATAGTTACACTTTTATGACAAGATTTGTGAAGAAATTCGCATGATACAGAAATAAGTAAAAAACAAAAATTCCCTAAAAAAAACCTATTTTTCAGTCGGTATTATGACGCAGTCTTTAAAGTTGACTTCGAGTTTTTGGAATTTCATACACGAGTTTGTTGCTTGTTTCAGAACATAAACAAATTTCTGACAAGCACAATAATTAAAACTTTTGTCGCTGTTTTGTATCGATTTGTAAAACTGCGGAGTACGGGAGGAGGGAGTTCCGGACGTTCCATGAACCCGAAAAAAAAAAAACCAAACAATCATGTCATGAGCAAGAATAATCATCTGACTGAATATTTTTATTGAAGAATTCATGTTAATTATTTTACACCTATTATTATTGTTATTTGTGGTCGATCTACGAATCGTCATTCGTAGTGAAATCGTAGGGTTTCCAGGAATTCGCAAACTCCAGAACTTTTGTTCGCTGTTGATCGAAATTCTCGCGTCTTGGTTTGCGCCAAAGTCCGTGATCGAGGTCCAATATGCCGCCGATGATTTCTTGGGCAAAGTTTTTTGGGAACAATTTTTCGTCTTCTATGACGTGAGCGAAACCTCCATGATTGCCAAAATTAACAGCGAAATATGGAAGACCTTTTGGTATCGCTCTACGGACATCTTTGCTGCTCAAGTCCACGACTTTTTTGTTGGTCGACCATTCTGTCTCACATTCCAATAGAGCTTTCTGTGAAATAAAGAAAAATTAGGACAAATTTTTTCGACGATTATGAACAATCTTAACATCAGGGTTTTTTGTGATTGTAAGTAATCGACTATTTCAATATATATTTACGAAAAACGCGCTACAAAATGACGACTTCTAAAATGCGCTTGTACGAAGAATATAACGCTTTCGAACCACATCTTGCTTTTCAAGATTTTTATTATTATTCTTATCTTTTGTAAAATGAAGCATCGACGTGTGTAAAATTATCACCATGTGTCTATCTCTATCTCTATAGATATAAAACTCAACTGCAAAATTGTGTTTGGCCGCTTGTCACGCGAAAACCATTAAACCAATTTTGTTAAATCTTTCACAGGAATGAAGCCCATGAATCAGAATAGGTTGTAGGCTGTATTATATTCCGATAAATTGTTTATTCAGGGAAAGCCAAGCGAAAAATTCAATTTTTCATCATTTTTTTCACTTTAAAATTTCTCATGTTACTGAAAAAAAGACTATAAATGAAAAACACTAATTAAAAATTTGAAGATAACTCCACAATGAAGAGAACGAGCGGTGGCTGGGGTGCCAGCTTCGAATGGAAAAAAAAGTGACAGTAATTTTCGTGAATTTGTTAAAATTTAAAAAATTTTTAGATTTCAATTTTTTAGTAATTGCTCATCTACTTACGATTAGCGCGAGCTAGGTGAGTTGCGGGCGAAGTCCGCAGACACAACTAGTCTTTATAATAAATCTTCAGGAATCGTGTTCCATCGAATGAGTTTGTATCATTTATTAAGAAATCTCATCCTACTATTAAATTTTTTTTTTAATTTTACTGACCTTGAAATAGATCGGAGCCATGCTTCCAACTTCGTCAGGCAACGGTATGCATTCCAATTGCATGTGAGGAAATCTGTGTTGACCAACTGACATTTCGAAAAAGACTGGAAACTCTTTTCTGTCCATGAACATTTTAGTTAACGCTTTTTTGAAGCTCTGAAATAATAAATAAGATTTTTATAAATATGGACAAATTTCTTTATTGCTTCCAGTCGAATATTAAAAAATAAAACAGCTCAAAAATCACCGGAAAATTCAATACTGAGTGATTATTTAATTTTATTCAGTTTATTCGACTCAAGAGTTTTTTTTCTGACAAATATTGACAAATCTATTTTCTGAAAACGACAAATATTTGAGGATAATTCACATTTTGCAGATTCTAGACATAGTTTATTAATTTTTTACCTGAATTTCTTCCCACACATCTTCATCCAATTGTGTTTGACAAGAAACGTGATGAATTGGCGCCAAAATGCAATGTCCAGCAGTCATGGAAACGTGGGATGGAAGACTGACGTATGATTTGGATCCCATTGCGACTATGAGATGTTTTAACATATTTCTGGAGTCGAAACACCAACGACAATTGTCCAAGCTCTTTTCAAGCTTCTTGTGATCTTTAATCGCTCGTGTACGATCTCTTTCATCTTGTTTTGCATCAGAATCTTGTCTCGTGATACGTTGTTCGAAAAGCTCGTCCATGTCCATACTCTGAAATATTTTTCAGTTATTATTTCTACTCAGAGACAAAAATATCGAAGAATAAAATATCGAAAGACAAGTCGAATTACCTTCGAAGCCATTTTGACGAAGGCTGCGTCATTCTCGGCAGACGTTTGACCCTTTTCTCGTTGGAACTAAAATTCAAAAATTTTCCAATTTTTTGAAATCAATTATTTGACTTTTGTTGTGCCTTTAGCGTGGATTTGCGATCGGAATAATTGAGAGAAATATTTTTTTTTTTACCATTTCTTGCAAAGTGAATTTATCATCATCCGCAAAGTACCGAACTCGCTTCCCGGACTCGTGAGTATCCACTTTTTTGGCTCGTCGCCGACCTCCTGATGGTTCTTCGTAAAGACTTCGTGGTTCCAATGGTCTCGCCATTCCCTTTGCATTGATATTTGTCAAAATAACATTTTCCTCCTCTTGTGAAGGTTTCGTAACACGCGCTGCTACAGGATTGTTCTTTCGTTCTATTCTTGCCAATTCCAATCTTGCTTTAAGTTTTGTTGCTAATTCCTGTCGAAAAGTATCGATTAGAATTTTTTTTTTGTATTTTTAAATGCTGATGTTTGATTATTATCATCGGAATTCGAACGAATCGAAAAATATAAAAGTATTCGCGCATTAAAAATTCATTTGACATAAATTAAAGCATTAGTTATTGATGAATTAATAATTAAATCATCAAAAAATATTTTATTACGGTGATTGACATTTAATTAAGGAAAAAATCTTACTGCATCTCCCATTATTTCTGCTTTTACGATTTTCGCTCCGAGCTGATTCATCTCTGCTTCGGTCATTATTTCTACATCGCCGTCAGGCGGTTTTTCAACGTCATTCGTTGTTTTGTTATCACTGTCAGACTCGCTTTGATCGCTTGAAGACTTTGGTGACCGTTCGCGACGATTTTCCGATCTGTGAACGTCTTTCTGATGTTCCACGATTATATTTTTCGTGTTTGGTTTTTGCCATCGCTTAATGCTCGAAGAAGATTTTCGTGAGCTCGACGCGGAAGCATGTTCGTCCTCAGTGGGGGGCCTCATGAAAGCCATTTTTTTTCGGTCTCCGTAAAATTGTCGGTCGTTATAGCGATTCGGAGATCGTCTCCCATCGCGTTCCCGACTTGACGACCTCGATCGATTTCTCGATCTCCTATCACGGTCACGACTGTCCGTTCGACGTTTTTCATAAATTTTTTCATCCCGACGATCCTTGTGCGAGTCCCGGTCGTTATTTTTTCTACCGGAAGACGAATATTTTCCACTCTCTCTTCTCCAATTATTTCCACTACCGTAAATCCTTCTTGAATTTTTTTCAGCTTCCTCGATCATCGAATGTATCTTGTCGAGTGACTGCAATGACATTTCAATATCATTTTTACATTCAATTGTGTGATAAAAAATATTTAAGGATTTATAGCAGTGACTACCCTAGTCAAACCTGTGTTCAATTTTTAAAAGAGTTGTATGCAACATTTAACACATAAATTAATTAATCAAAATTGAATTCGCCTTGCAGCATGTCTTGTTAAATTAGAAAAATGTTGATCATTATAGATATGTTCAATTAGCAATTGATAAATGCAAAATTCTACAAAGTCGTATTTTTATCCGATTTTTTTAACGATTTTATCGCACGAACGCTTATTCTGTTCCTCAAGAAATTCTCTACATATTCACTGTGTCAATTCTTTTTTAAACTTGTCGATTTTTTAATAAAAGCTATTTGTTTATAACATAGTTTTGTTATGATCGATTGGAACATTGAAACGGTGAAGTTAAAAAAAAAATCGACACAGTGAATTTGTAGAGAATTTCTTGAGATTATGTTAAACGTTGCAAACAACTGTTGGTAAATGTCAACACCTATGTGACTATAGGGTAGTCACTGCTATGAGTCTTTAAAAATATCTGAGAATAAAATACTCGACAAAATTGAATTTGACTTCGCAAAAGTTCTCCAAACTTATCTGTTTCTTATAGAAAATTATTTCACAAATTTCATTCAACAACAGAGTTAACAATTCGATAGGAAAGTCATGATTCTTATTAAACTTGACAAATTGTTTAATTAAAAACTTTGACGGAAAGTTCAACGACATAAATATTTTAAAAAACTCAAAATTATGGTCCCTTTTATGGAATTTTTTCACTGCAGTTGTACTTACACCCCATCTCTCAGTAGCTATTTCTTCGAGACTCTTTCCTTCCTCCTCAGCCTGTTCCTGCGCTCTCCGAAGACTTTTTTTCAGCCAAGCTGCATCCATCAATTTCCCTTTTTGACTAGTCTCCAATTCTGGGAGTCCCGTTCCTCTGTCTTTCCAGTAAGGATTCAATTCTCTGCTATTTTGTCCAGGCTTCTCCAAGATACACGTCCTTTTCTTATCTTCCTCTTTTTTCTTTTCTTTTTCGTCTCGTGACGAGCATAAAAAAGATCCTGGAAGGTTCATCCACTCGTCTCGTTCCAGTGGTTTTTTAGGGACAATGCTCTCAGATATTTCTGACTTTGAATCTTTTGCGATTTCCGCACCTTTCTCTACCCATTCTGCCGTTTCCTCTCCAGAAGATTCCTATAAACATCAACCACCGATAATATTGTTGCGTTTCTTTAAAAATAATAAAATTGTTATTATAATTATTTTATAGAAAATGTGAAAAAGTCTTACACCGTCTGAACTGGACTCTCTGTGTTTCCTCTTCTTTTTTTTTGATTTCTTAGCTTTTTTTTCTTTCTTTTCCTTCTTTTTCTTCTGCTTTGCAGTAGATGTAGAAGATAGTTTAGCTTCCACAGATGGTAACATCCATTTATCGTCTCCTCGTTCTTTTGCTCGTTGCGCAGAAGCTTGCTTTTTGTTGTAAGAAATTTCGGCCTAAGGTACAAATTCGATAAAATATTTAGCCTCACATGGTACATCATTGGTATTCTTTTTATCGCAAACAATCTAATAATTGATTTCTTGGATAATTCAGATATAAAAATTATAAAAATTCCTGTATTTTTGTTAATTCTTCGACTGCACACCCATTTACAATATTTATGAAAAGTTTTCTTCTTTAGCTTAATGAGGTTTTCGCGCCATAATTATAATAATTATCAGATACAATTTTTTCCAAGATAATTTTTTGAAATTTTGCGTTAATCTTCTTGAGCATCGTATTATGATGTGTTAAAAATTTGAGAAGGTTTCACCATCTCGTAATCGAGATATTCAGTGTTTAAAATGGCAACTTTAACACGAGGTCTTGTGGGAAGTTACGAAAAAAGACGATTTTTCACAACAAATACCTCGATTTCTAGACGGTAAAACTTTCTCAAATTTTACCCACAATTGAATATTATTGTTAAGGAGGTTCATACGAATTTCAAACAATGAAACCTGGAATTCGTCTAACGCATGTCTAACGCATGAACCTCCTTAAAATATTGAATTCTGATTCATATCCAGTGATTTTTGAACCTCAAAAAGTGTCCGAATGACAGTTCATCGTTAATCCAGGAAAAGGCAAATTTGTCAGTCGAAGGATTAACTTTAGAATTTTTGACATTTCAGTAAGATTTTTCAACATGCATAACGTTAATTTCTCATTTTTTTGTTTAAATCTGTTTTTATTAATTTTTCATTTTAGTTCTATAATTTTCGTCTTACCTCTGTCAAAATTTTTTCACGAGCTTCCCTCAGGGCTTGCCTCTCAGCATCTTTAACCCTCGAACTCTCGAATTGGATAAACGACATTGTTAACAATTGAATAATTCGAGGAAGAATGTCACAAATGAAAAGTTTGTCGAATTATTTCATTTTGCGTAAAAATTTCATTCGAAAATATAAACACACGTGAAAAATGAGGTTAGATGTCACGAGAAACGGAAAGAAGTAAAGAACCCAAACAAACGTTCCGTGACGTATGTGTCAGTTTACACCGTTTCCACACACTAATTGTTTCACACTAGTTTCTAATTGTTATTTTTATAGTCACACTCAGTTTTTATAAGCGTATCGATAAATAAGCGACTTGAATTGCATATGACGTTAACAGATACACTGTTCTTTACATCAAAGACGGTTTCGTATTTTATGGTATTTATAAATAAATAATTCATAAACAAATATCTTGTGGAATTCGCGCCTTGCTTAACAGCTGATCGAACGCATGCGCCGTTTGCATAAAGTAACCTTTATCAATAGCGTTTTATTAATATCACACAGCCAATAGAAAATGAGAAATAGATGGCGGGAAGCGCCAAAATGATTAAGCATCAATTATTGTAGATACTGTCTAAAAATCTTTTCTTCGCAAATGTGTATCAAAAAAATACAAATCATTATTGACAAACTACATCAGAAAACAGAAAAACACGTTTTTTATTCAGAAATAATGCCTTGTTTCGTCAAACAAAGTCTTTTTTTCTCTCAGACGTCACTAGTGACATCTGTATTGGTACAACACGACGCAAGCGCACGTTCTTTCAAAACAAGACACCAAACTTGTTTTAACGTGCACTAAGTGATATGATTGGTTGTGTAACTAAACGAATGGATATGGAAACAAATCAACGTGCGGTATTGGTCAGTTCGAAATAAAGAAACTTCCGGCATGTTGTATCGCCAATTTTTAACGGCTGCTTCAAACTCAAACGGTTTGGCGACTGATTCGCAACGTTGTTAACAAGTGTCCCAGTGTTTTCGTGATTTTAATATAATATCGTTTTTGTTTCGCAGTGCAAAATTTGGATTAGTTTCATGAAGTTGTCATTCGTATTTCCCTGTATCAATTGAGCACAAATCAAGGTAGGAATTTTCATAAATCACAATTACAAGCAACAGGTTACGTGCGGCGTCGGTCTGCAAACAAATTTCAAAGCAATGGTTTTTTTCTTTTTCATATCCACTGTTTTCGTTGACAAAGCACACTGTAACAAATATTGAGTGCATGAATCGATAATAAAAGTTTTATATGACAGATGCACTTTTCATGTCGTCTCTATGGTTTACATTGTAATACAAAGGTTCTGAGGACTTTTCGTCTAGAAAAAAAAACAATAGCTTACGATTATAGGCAAGAACGACCCTTAAGGTGGTTCAACTGGTATTTCTATCCTTGCACCCATCAAATCGAGTTTAAATTGTCGTTAGAGCCCGTCGACAGATTATTTTTATTCGGAATATTCTGAACAAGAATCGATGAATTTCCCAATTGATCCTTGGTCCCAGTTGGTCTTTTTCTAGTTGTCAACATGCATGTTCTTGAATTTTCGTTAACTAAGTAACAATAACAACTTCACAGCTAATACAAAATCCATAATTCTTTTTTTTTCTTTCCATATTAACCCTTATGTGTATTTGATGAATCTTCAAGACAATCTACGAGTTTTGTGGTTGTCAAAAATCCTGATGCAGAACTTTTCTCTGCTGCAGTTGATGTTGCAAGAAAAATTCAACTTCCACTTTATTCTCTTTTCATCATAGAATCGAGGATAACTTTTCTTTTTCTTGAAATTTCAACGTTTTCTGAGATAAATTTGAATCTGTTTTTCGGCTATTTCTCTCGCCCGCATCCAATATCGTCGCTGAACTGATAGATCGCCTTCAATAAAATGGATTACCATTTTTCTTGGGTGAAAAACCTGAAAATCATATGCAGTGAATGCTTTTGAATAATTTCAAAAGTACAATAAGGAAGTTGACGCGTTAGACATGCGTTAGACGAATTCCGAGTTTAATTATGCAAAATTAATATGAACCTGCGTAAGGAGGTTCACGCGTTAAGCATGCATTACACGAATTCCAAGTTCAATTGTTCAAAATTCGTATGAACCTTCTAAACAATACTCCCCAACTATGGGTAAAATTTGACAAAGTTTTACCATCTAGAAATCGAGTTATTTGTTGTGAAAAATCGTCTTTTTTCGTAACTTCCCACAAAACTTCGTGTTCAAGTTGCGATTTTAAACACTGAATATCTCGATTACTAGACGATGAAGCCTTCTCAAAGTTTTTACACATATAATACAATAAAGATAAAAATTTCAGATCTTTTGGTATAACTGTTTTCTCATGCTGATTTTTTTTTTCTTTTTTTTCATCAAGATGGATAGAACTCTCGATTCCATTAGACCCTCAGATATCGATGGCACGAACAATGATATGTCGTATCTTTACGCTCGGGATCCGAGTATCCTTGCCTTTGGTCAACGGCCCATTCCATCGATAAAGCAAAATCTTATTTCTTTGTACGAGGACGCAGAAACTGAGTATCAGGATGAAACTACTTCGACAGCTTCAGAATCCATAGATCTTCAAACGATAAAAGTATATCTGCGCATGAAACCGCTTCCACGCAAGCTCAATTTGTCTAAAGAAGAAAGCGAAGCATACAGAATTACCAATTCAACGACACTCGTCACACGGCTGCCCAATTTGGACAGTACTTTTTTCTCTGTAAAAGCATCCAAAAGCACCGAAGCCGTCTGTCGTAAATTTACATTCACTCGAACTTTTGGGCCTGAAACAACACAGCTTAATCTCTTTGAAGAAGTCATCCAACAACGAATGATGGATTTCTTGACTGGACAAAATTGTACAGTCATGACGTATGGTAAATATTTCATCAGTTTTTACAGTTATTTTTAGTCCATTTCTCGTATCATTATTATTAAATACCTTGTTTGATCCAGCAATGCATTGAAACCACAACATCGAGTAATTAAATTGTAAAAAAAAAAAAAAAAAATTGCTGAATTTGTTGAATTAGCATTTCATCATCGAAAATTTTCAATAAATTATTGTAATAACGAAGAGCAGCATTTTTCTAGTAGCATCATTACTGAATTGCAATGATACTTTTACTTGAAATTGATATAATAATTTCCGGTTCAATATAGAAAAATTAAATTTGCTGAAAATCTAAATTTACACTGACAATCTTTGTGGCTACGTAATTTTCGGAAAGTCGAAAAAAATGGGGACCACAAGCAAATAGTGACCTTGCCTAGAATAATTCATTATATTACTAAAAATGAGAAAATCAAAGGAAATTTTTTAGTCACGAATGTAGAGCTTAAAGTTAAAACCAAAACTTGCTTCGAAAATTGTAGAAAAGCTCAAACCCAGAATCTACTTATTTCTCGTATAGAAAAACATGCAAAAAACTCGGCAATTATTGCATTTTTAATTTGAAGAAAAATTCCATTTTTCCTACTTCAAGATTGCAATTCAACTGCAATTTAAAGTCTTCAGAAAATCGATGCTAAGTGGTTAATACGTTATTTCGTATTTCTCTGATGAACTATTTCCATTGACATTTCCAGTGACATTGTCGTGATAGCATGAGCGATTTTTTGAAACGTAAATTATATTTTCAATAATTGTTTTTGACATTTCATGATATAAATTTTTTTTTTTTCTATTTTTAAAGGAACAACTAATTCAGGCAAGTCGTATACGCTGCAGGGTACGACAACATCGCCAGGCATAATACCGCGGGGTCTAGAGTACGTTTTCTCGAACATAAATCCGCGACCAACGCCTTGCTACAAACCCATCCATGGGAACAATGTCGTGAGTCTAAGTGCGGTAGATCGTGCGCAAGAGATCGAAGCAAAAAACAAATTGCTGACATTCGCATCGATCGACAAGTATCAATACATAAACGCGTATAAACAGATGCAAAAATTGCTTCAAGAGGAGTCACCGATTCGAGCGAGTCAAGCATGCGACGCGCATTACAGCGTATGGGTTTCTTTCGCTGAAATATACAACGAAAACATTTACGATTTGTTATCGAATGAATGCCAAAAACGGCGACCACCGCTAAAGCTTGCGGCGGACGGTCATGACCGAGCATTCATTAAAGGTTTGAAAACAATTTGTGTGAACTCCGGATCCGAAGCTTATCAAGTTTTAATGGCAGGACAATACAATCTGAGAGTTGCTGCGACAGCTCTGAACGCTCGGAGTTCAAGATCACATTGCATTTTCACGATAAAATTGCTGAAATATTATATAGAAAATGTCCCCGAGTCTGTAGAAATCAGCACATTCACTTTTTGCGATCTTGCCGGTTCGGAACGTTTAAAAAAGACTCTAAATGTTGGCGATAGGCTCAAAGAGGCACAAAACATAAATACGAGCCTTTTGGTTCTTGGTCGTTGTTTGAAAACCATTTACGAGGGTCAATCGATAAAACAACGCCAAGAGCACATCGGACCTTTTCGAGAATCCAAATTAACGCGACTTTTCCAGCGTGCACTTTCCGGTAAGGAACAAATTGCTCTAATCGTCAATGTTAATCCGATACCCAATCTCTATACAGAGACGCAGAATGTTTTAAACTTCTCGGCAATTGCGAAAAAAATAATAATTGAACCGAAAAAGATTCGTCGTCAAGTTTCGAACACACGATTTTCCCAAATCGTTGCACGTAGCGTTAAATCCAATACCGATTGGGATCCTACGGACTTGTCTCATCTCGCTGAATCTACAAATGATACGGAGAAAGACAGTGATTACATAAGCCCTGAAGACTATGAAGATTTACTCGACGAAAATAAGAACCTTAAGAAAGAAATAGCTTCTTTGAAAGCGTCAATGCTGAACAAAGATTTACAAATACGACAAGAATTGACTGATACTTATACGGCAATGATGAAAAAGTTGGAGACCGATTGGAAAAATCGTTTAAAAGACGTCGAGGCACAAAGCGAAGACCATTTCGAATGGAGGGTCAACGCGGTTGAAACTTTCTACAAGGAGAAACTCAACAACTTATCTACTCGTAAACGTCGCCGTCAGGAGGATAGTGGCAGTGAGGATGAAGGTCGAGATGCCGCTGAGCTCGAGATCGAAAATTCACGTCTACAGGCGAAAATTCATGCTTTGAAAAAATCAATGAAGCATATTCGTGAAAACAACGAAACATTGATGACGGAGAAAAACAAAATTGTTTTTGAGCTTGGATTGGCTAACGATGAACTCAAGAGCTTGAAAAATCTTTTGTCGACGGCCCAAAGCTCCATCTGCAAGGACGACGAAAGTATTACATACGTTGAAGGATTGAGAAAACAACTGAGCGACAAACAGGATTATATCAAGGTATTGTGTAATTATTATTTATTTTCATTATATTTGTGTAGCTTGAGGAGAGAATTTGTTTCAGTTCAAAGTTTCGATTGAACACAAAAAAGTCGTCGACTTTGTTAACCACTTTTCAAATCAGGGTTAAGAGCTTGCTTAGTTAATCCAAAAAAAACCATGCAATTCAATTAAAAATTGAAACACTTCAGTGACACTTGGTCTATTTCTATTGTGATCTGACATGGAGGCGTGGCTAAAGAAAAATGGTGTAGACGGGGGTGCATTTCACGTTACACAGAAAAAATGATGTGTAAAAATTCATCCGCAATATTTCAAAATTATTGAATTTTGGACAAAATATACCGTTCTACACTATAAATTAGGTGTTTTACTGCATATATCATTATAAAATCATGAATAAATGATTTATTTGCTTTTCGAACGATTATAAATACGTACAAAAATACGAGTAAATGCCTATTGCGCACCATTTTTTTTCTGATGTGCTTTGCATATTATACAGAGTGCATTGCAAATTCCCCATTCCATACACAGTGGGTTTCTTTGTTTTTATTCGTATTTTCCGCTTTATATTTGGTTTGCTGTGAACATTGAGTTTTTTATATTTCGAATCAGTATTTATAATCTTTCGAAAAGCATATAAATCATTTAGTTCATGGTTTTATAATGACATACACAGTATCAATAGTATATTACACACCTAGGGCAGGAAAATAAGTAAAGTCTCAGATCACATGTAATTGTCGGCCGAGGCGAAGCCGAGGCTGTCAAACATGTGGTCTGAGGCTTTCTGGCCGGAGGGCAGAAAACCTAATTTACAGTGTTAAAGGGTATATTTTGTCCAACATTCAGTAATTTTGAAATATTGCGGATGAATTTTTACATATCATTTTTTTCCGTGTACGGATTCGCAGTTTTTAGCTTACTCTACTGCACTGATTGACGAATTGAACATAACTGCAGTTGACTGACGCGTGTTTTCATCACGCACGCACCGAGAGTAAAACTTTCCGAAATCGGCAAGTTGAACTTTGGGCGCAGCGTGATGAAAATTTATTTTCCGCACGCCATACATACATCGAAAATCAATCTGTCGAAACAGTTATCACATAAATATTTCCAATGTAATGATGCATTATGGAACTCATTGGACTATGTCAGACAAATCAATTTGTTGTTGGAAACCTCTAGAATGAATTGAATTTTATGAATGTCAATGGCACATACTTTTATAATCGCCACTTTAGTATTGAAATTATGGGGATGCGACAATCAACCGCAACCCGTGCCCAAGTCTAATGACTCACATATAATGATCTTATCAGCTATACATAGGCACTTGTACAAACAGGACAGCTATTGATATAGAGCAGTTAGATATTTGGCCGTCAGATGACGCCAGTGTAGGACAGGATTGCTGAACAGGCTCGATACTCCTAAATGTGATTCACTCTACCATTCTCAACTTCTTCGGTAGTATAGTGGTAAGTATCCCCGCCTGTCACGCGGGAGACCGGGGTTCGATTCCCCGCCGGAGAGATTTTTTTGCTTCTTGACCATAGAGGCATCTTTTCGCATGCTCAATCCAATGTCCCATATTGTAAACGCAAATAATCATTCTTTTTTTGCGGTGAAGAGAACATCTTTTGTTTTAGTTTACCGTGGAAGGGCGATAATTCTATAGACGAATTGAAAATCACACTTTCGAGGTAGGTATCACCGAAATAACCTTTGAGTGATAGCTGCCTCGAAAGTTTGAATTTTAATTCATGTATAAAATTACTGCACTGGTGCGGTAAACTGAATTCGTAAACTTCCGAAACAGCTATCACCTAAAGGTGATTCCGGAGACATTTGATCGAAATCGCAGAACAAAAAAGTATCATCGCGTGAGGATATATTTTCCGTGAATTAATGTGATAGAGTAGCGCTTTAAATGATCTTTTCAACACTGGTGCGGGAAAGTAAGGACCAATGAGAATTAGACCGCTTTACCCGAATCGAAAATCCCACTTCCGGCGCAGGTATTGCAAAAGTATTATTTCAAATGTATTGACAATCAACCGCAACCCGTCTAATGACTCACATATAATGATCTTATCAGCTATACATAGGCACTTGTACAAACAGGACAGCTATTGATATAGAGCAGTTAGATATTTGGCCGTCAGATGACGCCAGTGTAGGACAGGATTGCTGAACAGGCTTGATACTCCTAAATGAGATTCACTCTACCATTCTCAACTTCTTCGGTAGTATAGTGGTAAGTATCCCCGCCTGTCACGCGGGAGACCGGGGTTCGATTCCCCGCCGGAGAGATTTTTTTGCTTCTTGACCATAGAGGCATCTTTTGCGGGCTCTTACGATGCCCGTGAAAATCAAACTTTGGAGGCAGGTATCTCCGAAATAACCGTTGGGTGATAGCTGCCTCGGAAGTTTACAAAACTGTGCGATGAAGAGAACATCTTTTTCAGCCCTCCGGGCGGAAAGTGGCAACTTTCGGCCCGCTACGCGGACCGAAGTTGCCGCATTCCGCCTACGTCGGACTGAAAAATTGTATACGCACCACGGGAGTTAAAGCAGACTACCTCAAACCGCGTGCTTGTCAACCTCGCCTTCGGCTCGGTGGACAATTCTGCCCGCGGTTTGAAGTAGTCTACTTTTCCTCCCTAGGTGCGTAATAGTATATTACCTATATATATATATATATATTATATTTTAATATAGAGGAATATGGGGCAAAATGGGCCCCTTAAAAATTAAGCTAGATGTATCGGTTTACACGCGACCTTGACGATACTTTTGTATCCCAAAATTGATTTGTCGAACTTATTTTTGATATCGTGTAAAACAAAATTTATGAGGCAAAGTGGGCCCTACCTCGCGAGAAAAATTTTGGGGTCTAATTTATGTCTTTTTTTTTTGTCAAAATGAACTTCGAATTCAATTGTAATCGTTTGCCGCCTTTCGTTTTCAATTCCGTAAGTACGCTTGAGCTCACGAATTCCGTGAATCGGGCGTGAGTTTCGTTGCCGATGCTGCGTCGATGCAATTTTTGCATGTCATGTAAATAAAATAAACTTTTTTTTAATAGTTTGTGAATTGAATGCTACTTAGGAGCCCACTTTGCCCAAAAATATATAAAATTTTGGCTAGTCCACTTTCCCCCAGGGGCCCATTTTGCCCCATGTTCCCCTACTTGTTTTGTTATTGACAACTTATAATTTGAAAAAAAATGAATTAGTTATTATTTTTGTATTTGTATTTGTATTTGCTTTTCTTTCGTATTTGATGCCTGCCCCCGACCAGCTGGCACTCGCTTCGCTCGTGTCGCATATGTCGGGGCAGGCATCAAATACCAGTCAGCACTCGCTTCGCTCGTGCCGCGAAGCATCGAATACGTGAATCTATCGTGAATATATCGCGAATCTATCGTACTTTCGACCGGGTATGAAGAAAAATAGTATACACAACACGGGCAGAAATTTGAGAGCCCTGAACTGCGCAATATGATGGCCCTCGGCTTCGCCTCGGGCATCATGATGCGCAGTGCAGGAATCTCAAACTTTCTGCCCTTGTTATGTAATATACTATTGCTTTAGTTTACCGCACAAGTGCGGTGAACTAAAGCGCAAGTGCGGTAATTCTATAGACGAATTAAAAATCAAACTTTCGAGGCAGGTATCACCGATATAACCTTTGAGTGATAGCTGCCTCAAAAGTTTAAATTTCAATTCATGTATAGAATTACTGCACTTGTGCGGTAAACTAAATTCGTAATCTTTCGAGGCAACTATCACCTGAAACTGATTTCGTGGATGGAATCCAAATCGTAGAACATAAAACTACCAATCACGTGAAGTGATGTTTCCCGCAAATCATTGTAATAAAGTAGCGCATTGAATGGTCTTTTTCAATACTAGTGCGGGAAAGTAAGGACCAATGCAAACTAGACCGCTTTACCTGAATCGAAGATCCCACTTCCGGCGCAAGTATTGCAAAATTTTTATTTGGAATGTAATGAGAGTCAACCGCAACCCGTGGCCAAGTCTAATGACTCACATAGAATGGTCTTATCAGCTATGCATAGGCACTTGTACAAACAGAAGAGCTATAGGTATAGAGCAGTGAGATATTTGGTCGTCAGAGGACGCCAGCGTAGGACAGGATTGCTGAACAGACTGGATACTCCTAAATGTGATTCATTCTACCATTCTCAACTTCTTCGGTAGTATAGTGGTAAGTATCCCCGCCTGTCACGCGGGAGACCGGGGTTCGATTCCCCGCCGGAGAGATTTTTTTGCTTCTTGACCATAGAGGCATCTTTTGTTTTAGTTTATCGCACAAAGTGCGGTAATTCTATAGACGAATTGAAAATCGAACCTTCGAGGCAGGTATCACCGAAATAACGTTTGAGCGATAGCTGCCTCGAAAGTTTGAATTTCAATTCATGTATAGAATTACTGTAATGAAATATGTGTAATATACTATTGCTTTAGTTTACCGCACAAGTGCGGTGAACTAAAGCGCAAGTGCGGTAATTCTGTAGACGAATTAAAAATCAAACTTTCGAGGCAGGTATTACCGATATAACCTTTGAGTGATAGCTGCCTCAAAAGTTTAAATTTCAATTCATGTATAGAATTACTGCACCGGTGCGGTAAACTAAATTCGGAAAGTTTCGAGGCAGCTATCACCTAATTTCACAATTAGGTGATATTTCGGTGATATTTTATCAAAATCGTAGAAAAAAAAACTATCAATGGCGTGAGGATATATTTTCCGTGAATTAATGTCATAATGTAGCGCTTTAAATGGTTTTTCCAATACTAGTGCGGGAACGTAAGGACTAATGAGAACTAAACCGCTTTACCCGAATCGAAAATCCCACCTCTAGGCCAGGTATTGCAGGAATTTTTTTTCGAATGTATTGAGAATCATCAGGAATCCGTGTCCAAATCTAATGACTCACATAGAATGGTCTTATCAGCTATGCATAGGCACTTGTACAAACAGAAGAGCTATAGGTATAGAGCAGTGAGATATTTGGCCGTCAGAGGACGCCAGCGTAGGACAGGATTGCTGAATAGACTTGATACTCCTAAATGTGATTCACTCTACCATTCTCAACTTCTTCGGTAGTATAGTGGTAAGTATCCCCGCCTGTCACGCGGGAGACCGGGGTTCGATTCCCCGCCGGAGAGATTTTTTTGCAGTCCTTGGTGTAAATGAGTCTTATAGCGAACTCGTCTTTGACGGACAGATATAGGTAAATGTACAGGTCTCGAGTCGCTGCCGCGGCTCTTGATTATTTGCAATTCATATGTAATGATTTGTTTGCAATTGTTTATTAGTCGATCTCAGGACCTCCTCATATTTGACTTTATTAAGGAGGTTCACGCGTTAGGCATGCGTTAGACGAATTCCACGTTTAATTGTTTATAATTCGTATGAAGCTTCATAACTCAACTGGGGATAAAATTTGAGAAAGTTGTACCGTCTAGGAATCGAGTTACTCCTTCTCAAAAATCGTCTTTTTTCATAACTTCCCACAAGGTCTCGTGTTAAAGTTGCGATTTTGAACACTAAATATCTCGATTACTAGTCGGTGAAACCTTCTCAAATTTTTTACACGTTATAATATGATGCTCAAGAAAATTCACGCAAAATTTCAAAAAATTATCTTAGATTGTATCCAATAATTTTGCCGTTACTTTCTATATTTTAGGGGTAAAACTTGATAATAGACAAGAATGATGAATGGTTTTAGTCGGCTAATACTAGCGTTGTCGAAGCACCGCTGCACAAAGTTGAGCAAGTTAAGCTATTAATAAATTGATGTCTCAATCTCTATTGACGAAAGTAAATATGTACGGAAATCTGAAAATACTGAATTTAAAATAACGAGAAATCCAATCAAGGCTATGGATTAGTCCCCGATCCTCCTTGAATTTGCAGAAGCCATACATTTTTGACACTGTTCGTCCGATCGAAATAAAAATGCATTAGTCGGCGCAGCAAATATGAAATAATGGGCTGAAACTTTTTTTTTTGACCAGATGAACGGCGTGGAAAAATGTAAGTTACGAAACTTGCAGCCATTTCTCACTCACTCATGGCGACTCAGTCGGTATGACCCATTGATCCAAAAACTAGCTGGAAAAACGATAAAGATAAATTTTTATTTTGTTTCATTGCAGCAATTGAAAGAGTTTTTGAACGAGGCAAAGGAGGAGTATATCAGCATAATGTCTCACGCTGAAATGATGGAAGGTCGATTAAAAGATAGTGAGGAAGCCCTAGCCGAAGCTACGGAGAGCGTTGCCGATTTGAGAGCGTTACTAGATGACACGAACGCTTGTTTGGAGGAAAAAACTAAAGCAACAGATATTTTGGAAGAAAAGCTAAATCAACAGTCATCCGCCATGCTGGAAGCGGAAGAGCGTTCTCGCCGAACTCAAGCACAGATGGAGGAAACAATACGAGAATTAAGGGCAAAAGTTGAGTCTCTTGAAAAATCATCTTCCTCGAAAGAAATGACTACTTCAAGTCTAACGATGCCAGAGATAGAAATAAAAAAAGAAATTATGTCAGAATCCGAGAGCGATTTGTCGGCAGATTTTCTAAGAACTAATATTCCTGATGGAATTATTATAAAGACTGACACTGACCAGATTTTGACCATTCCATCAAGCGCGTACAGAAACGATCGAGAAAGTGAAGTGTTGGTGCAAGTTCAAGAAATAGCTTTGGAGGAAAACGCAGACGCATCGGTTGATAAACTCCTAGAAATGCAAAGCAAACTCGATGAGACTAAGAAAGAGAATAATTCACTTAAGAAAAAATTGTCACAAAGTCTTGAAGAAATTCAATTGCTGAAAAAATCTCTTGACTCGACCAAAGAACAATCAATAATTATCACGAAAGCTATAGAAGAGTTGAAAAAGACACAAAACTCTGAGAGCGAAGCAAGAGCTCGTGATGCTTCTTTAGCAAAGAAAGCACTCGAACACTGTATCTCGCTTAAGGATTCTGAAAGTCAAACCAATAAGATTTTGATGACCGAAGGTGGTAATCAAACCGATGCTATCGTCGATCTCAATAAATCTATGCAGACGAGTTTTGTTGCATCCAGCGAAGAAGAAAAATCGATACAAACATCCTTCATCGAGAATGAAGACTTGATTATCAAGGATAAAGTAATCAAGGATCTTAAGATTATATGTTCGCAACTTGAAGCTGAATGCGAAGAAAAACAATTGGTAAGTTCCACCTTTGTATTCATTTACTTTAGTGGGATCGGTAAATATGTATTTATTGGATATTATTTTTTAAAAATTCGAGGCATCTAAAATGTGACAACATCGAATTTAAAGACGTTGTATGCAAAATTTTCTATCGATAGAATTCCTTCGAATTTGCACCACGTAAAGAGCATTGTGATATTTAATAGCTCGCGCAATTTTGAGAGGTTTCACTTTGTAGAAGTCGAGATATTTATTTATAAAAATCACCATTTTCAGCAGTTTTTCATAAGAGCACGTGTTAAAAGTTCCAATTTTCAACATTAAATATTTCGATTTCTAAATGGTGAAGCCTCTTAAAACTTTGCATACGCTTTTATGTAACATGGAAGGAGCTTTATTTAGTTTTTCAAAAGAATCGATTGTAAAATTTTTTCGAAATTTTGGTTATTATATAACAAATACAGGTAACCTGGGACAATTTTGAATTTAAAGTATGTTGTTCTTCAGTCAATTTGTGACAACTTTTTTTCAATGAACTTGGGCTCGCAAACCATTTTGTATGTAAGAAAACCTGGAAACACCAATTTGGATTTGACCGTCGCCATACAACGTCCTTATTGATGTTTTTTTTTTTTTTTTTAATTTCAAGTCAATTTCCAAACTGAAAAAAGAAGTCAGTAGTCTGCAAAAAATCAATGCTTCCCTGGACCAACAATCGACCCAGGACCGTGATGAAATTGAGGCATTGACAAACAAAATGAAATCTGCAGAGGCCGAGGTGGATTCTGTGAAAAAAATGTTGCACGAAACTGAAGAATCGTTAAAAAAAATAGAAACCGAAATAGTTGAGGTATTTATGTTTCGTGAAAATATTGCTGCAAGTGTTAAACCCAGTAATTTGTTTTCAAACGCAGAGATTTTTGTGACTCATCAATAAGGAATATCATTGAATGGTAAATTTATGTATGACAGTGTCGGAACGAGCATCAGCAAGAAATCACAAGTTTGATGAATGATCTCGCTGATGCAAAGGAGCAGAGAGAAAAAATGGAAAAAAAATTGGAAGAGACTGAGGAACAGCGAACGAATTTAGAGACTAAATTCACCGAGGTAAAGACTAATCTTCACGTAGTTTCTCGACGTTGAAGAGAACACGATGAATACATGATTTTTTATGAATAATATTTATTACGTAGAGTCGTGCAACGTACGAGATGAACATAGCGAAAAGTATAAATGAAGAACTGACTAAAACCAAAGAACGAGAAAACTTGCACATTGAGGTAATATTTCGATTTTTATTTGAATTCCTGTTTTTATATAAAACAAGGAACTTGAACAATAATAGTTTCTTGTCAATAATTCGCGTACATTTTATCCTCAGACTATCAAACTGCATACCAACAAAATCAGAGAACTCGAGGAAACACTCGCTAAGCGGACAGCAGACCAAGACGAAAAAATAGCGCAATTGGATAAATGTGTTGAACGTTTAGAAGCAGAAAACAAAGAATTGGCCGAAAGGATTATTGAACGTGAAAAAGAAACGGAGCAATTGAAACAGCGTCTTCAAAGTGCTGACACCAGAGATCGAGAGAAGGACGCGGAGATTAAAATGCTACAAAAATGTTCGTTTTTTTTTTTCGAAATTTTTCTTTCTATCATTTTCACACTCTTATGCTTACTACTTCCGATGCTTTCAAAGTCCTGCTTAAAGCCAAGTACTTAACCGACTGATCTACAATTATCAAAAGCGAAAATATTTCACACCGTTCGTCCGATAGGAATAAATAAGTCTTGACTCGATATTGCCATTCTTGACGCGGTCAGTATGACAAGTATTTTCGGGATCAATGGATCTTGACAGATCCATTTTTGTGATAAAAGGGTATCACGATAAAATATCACACGATCAAATATCTATCATGTCTATTTCAAATCATTTCAATTCCAAGCATAATAATGATTTCATAATCATAATTTTATTAAAAATTTGGCTTTGTTGTGAATTGTTACCGGAAACATTTTTAAAACGCAAATCGTAAAATTACTTGACAAACTGGAGAAAACTATTAGAAAATTGATTAGAATCGTTTCTTAAAACAATCAACGAGTCTTCGAAAATCGACTGTCTCAAAATTCAGGACGAGTAACCCCTTAATTTAAAAAAACCTCAATTTACTTTCCATCGTATGTATAATTTCGTTTACTGTTTTGGCAGCGTGCAAAGCCCAAATTTCGGCAGATGCACAAGATAAAAAGCTTCACGAGGAGATGAAGAAAAATTTGAAAGAGTTGGTAGACACAAAGGAGGCTCTCGCTCGTACCGACGACCTTTATATGAGGTTGAGAGAGAGTTCAAAAAAAGAAATCGAATCCCTTGAAGCCCATATTACAGCGTTGGAAAAGAGTTCAAAGAAATTCAAAACTATGCAACTCAAGGCTGAGACCGAAAAAGCTGATGTCGAAAAATACAAAACGGAAATTGATGAATTGAAGGCTATGATGACTGAAAAAGATCTTGAACTTCATTCTTTCATGAATAATCGGGATAAGATGATTCAGCAATATGAAACTTTAGTAAAATCGCTTCAAGAAGATAATGAAAGAGGAAGGAGAGAGGTATATGTCTCAAAGTTTTGTCTTTAGTTTTAAATACAATACAAACATCAGAATTATCCGATAATTTTTTATCTTTATCGTATTTATGGCCAATTCATGAAATCAAAATTTTCATTTTCTTCTTTTTTTTTCAGATTACAAGGTTTCAGGAACTGTTCCACAGATTACCAAGTACACCTCTTGAAAAAAATATGAAATCTGAAGATGAAGATAAAAAAAGTGTACACGAAGTTGTGGATGTGTCCGACTCTGAGACACAGAGGTAAGTTCATAAGAAATTAAAAAAAAATCGGTCAATAGATATCAGTACTTATCAAATTGTCAGCGGAACTCCCAGGACAATCGCTAAAAATCATTATCGAAATTCAATATTCTGAAGACGTAAGAAGTAATATTGAGGCGGCGGGGGAAATAGGATTGAATTTTTTAATGTTTGCATACAAAATGCTCCTTAAGGTGATGGAGCAGTCGCTTTCTCGCAATGTAAGTACGAGAGAGATAGCTGCAATTTTCGAAATTGAATATTTCCGACATGGTTTCACCAATAAAAAAGACGTCCCTGTCAGCGCATTTTTGCCATCGTCCTGCGTCCCCTGACAGAGCCTTTGTTTGATTAGTGAAACGACATCGAAGATTTATAATTTTGAAAATTCGAGGTGACTGATCCATCATCTTAAGACCGTAAAAAAACGGTCATTTGTTTTTCAAGTTTTGCATTTTGTCCGATATTCAATTTTAAAAATTTTTTTTTTTTTTTTCTAGAAAACCAAGAAGACGAGCAGCTCTACCACCACCATCGTCGGAAACTAAGAGGAGTACGCGCAAGAAAAAATTGTACATGCCAGTCGACGATTCCTGTGTCGATATAGAAACTTGTGAAGTAAGTTATCATTTTTTTTCATTTTCTAAGGTTAATAACTTCTTATTGGTTGTGTCAACATGAGAATATAATAAAATTGAATTTTATTTGTACAGTCTGTTCCGCCATCACCTTCACCATCCGCATCAGGGCGAAGTTTAAGGAATCGCAGAAAGTAGATTTAGAATCATTTAATGATTTGAGATCTTTAATGAGATCATTGTAAACATAATTGTACAGAATTACATTTTAGTTTCGTACTCTACTATCAGTATTATTTATTAAACACTTGCTTCTTGATATTGAAGTATGTACGCTTTAACGACACCTTTTTCAATGAGTTTCTACAGTTCTGCACTCTACAATCAGCATCTTATGGTCGAGTATCAATGAACTTGACAATTTTGTTTACTTATTACTGCGGAACGAAAGCAGCGTGAATCTATTGTCTATTCTTCGGATTCTTCACGATTTTAATGTTGAATTCCGTTTATTATTTTAATTCCTGTATCTCAATAACAATCAAGTTCGATTCTACAAAATGTCGGTTGGAAATTACTTGAGGAAACTTGAACATATTTTGATGTCATTTAAAGTTCAGGAATAGTGGCACACAACTTAAATAAAAAGTCAATACTTTTATTGAAAGTCTGACGAGTTATATTTTTCTGCGACTATCCAAAAGGGACGTGACTGAACAGTTGAAATTTTAATCACGAATGAAGCGAATTTGATCGATAGGTTGAAAATTTATCTACCAATATCTGAAGTCTGTCAAAATTTCCAGACATGGACTCTTAAGGACGTTGTATGGCAAGGGTCAAGTGTAAATTTTTGTTTTCTGTTTTTCTTACATACAAAATGCTTTGCGAGCCTAAGTTGATTGAAAAAAAGTTGTTACAAATTTACTAAAGAGCAACATACTCTAAATTCAAGATTGTCCGAGCTAATCTGTATTTGTTATATAATAACCAAAATTTTGAAAACAATTTTACGATCGATTTTTTTGAAAAACTAAATAAAAGTTCTTCGATGTTACATAAAAGGGTATGCAAAGTTTTAAGAGGCTTCACTATTTAGAGATCGAAATATTTAATGTTGAAAATTGGATCTTTAACACGCGCTCTTATGAGAAACTGCTGAATTTAAATAATCTGTCTATAAAGATTTAAATAAATATAACTAAGGATGTATATTATTTTACTTGATTTATTGCTTTTTATTAGGATATATGTGGTGTGATTCAGGATTGCAATAATTCTGCTATCACGTCTCTAACTAAAGCTATATTCATTTGGTTCGTACCCTACAAGTATTCCTTTCCACGATTTTTCATCGAATTTTGCTTTACGTGTTTTAACATGTACATAAACAGTTGAACCAAATATTTTTAAATATTTTAATTGTGGTTTCTTTCTATGCCACATTTGGCATAGAAAAAATATAACTTTGGAGGTATTAGTGGTAACTAGTGGTTATATTGTCTTCTGCCAATGTTTCGATTGCTGTAATCACACCATCATATACACTTGGTAGCGTCGAAAATAAATGCGTTATTTTGCCCATTTCGTCTAGTTTAGCACCCGCTGCTAATAAATCACTTATCAAATCGTCAAAAACAACGTCGTCAGTGTTGTTGTAGAGTCGTATCACCTTGTAATTTTAATGGCAACAATTTCTTTTGAACGGCTAATTGGGTAGCTACACTTTTTCGCTCATATAATTTGTCAAACTTTTTGAAAATTTCTTTTGTTGATTCTTTTGGAGCAACGTAACTGAGAAAAGAATCGTCCAAATATTCAACTATTACACTTTTCGCCGTGTTGTCAGCTTTTGTCCACTCTTCCGTTAGCTTTTCGGGAGCGTCTTCATCAACCACTTTAATTACACCAAGATCTGTTAACACTGCACGTATTCTATATTTCCACACACTATACTTTTCACCGTTAAAAGACTTAGTTCTTCGTTCGAAGTTTTGATTTTCCATTTTTGTCTTTTCTGATCACTCACTATTACTCACTGAATAAAATACGAATTTTTTACTTTCTACGAAAATAGTTTTTCTTCTTTTTCACAATACACAATTAATACGCGGAGTATCCTGGGTCCATAACCTATTAGGATATGTGGTGTGATTCAGGATTGCAATAATTGAAATATGCAGTGTTATAATTTCAATAATGATCTTTGGTATAGATATTTATTCTTTAGACTTTCGGCTTAGAGAAGATGTCCTTACTCTTCGGTCTCTACTCTCAGACTGTTAACATCCACAGACGAACTCTGACCAACTCTTGGTCACAACGCCTGGAAACACTTAGACCCTTTGTATTGAGTCCTTTCTTCTTGTTCTTTCTTTCTGTTCTTAGAAACTCTCCATTTTAACTACTCTAGTTTATCTTACCATAAATTGTAATACGATATTCTTATATACTAGAGTTGAAGATAAACAAGTTCATTTTTGTAAACGTCATAAATCCAACACTTTTAATTTCTCTCTGATTATTATTGTTTTTATTATTTTATTTTATTTTATTATTAAGGTATTTCTAACACAAATGAGAAGTAATGCACATTAGTTTGTTTATTTTAGTTGTTTATTAATAATTAATTAAGTTCCGTAATTTGCAGAGGACTGCCACAGTAGACCGATTTTATTTGGATTGATTGATTGAGGTTGAAATTGATCGTAAGATCGAGATACGAGAGAAACACTTGTTCGGTTTATCAAGTCGATTTGAAAATCACAGCGAAAGAGTGATACGGCAGCACTGTTGGCTTTCGAATCGGCGAAGGTGGTTGTTTTTCAATCTCTGCCGGAAGTTTATGTTTTTACATTCCTATATATAAAGAATCGAATTATAAATGTATGACCATGGCGAGACTAGTTCGTGTTGATGTCGTTAAAGAAAACTCGAAAGTATTTTTAAAATACTCGGCAATACCACATAATTAAGAAAATTATTCATTTATTAAAACATTTAGCTATTGTTTACAACAATTTGTCTCATATGTCACATCGTTACACCGCTCAAGTTATCATATTTACATCTGGAATGCTATACACGTGTTTCCGGTGTACCATAACCTAAAAAATTCGCACAACGTGCTACGAGCTCGTTCATGTTTTGTGTACAATACACGAAATAACTTTTGCGTGTTTTCATAAATTTAGAGATGGAAAAAATACTTTTTTCCTCTTTCTATCCAATTTCAATTATTCTTAACTGAGTCTTAATGCTGTGGACCATGAGACAAATCGATGATCGTTTTCAAAACCTGCTAAGGACACTTCTATCGTGATAAAAGGTTACTTGTCAATTTTCAACGTAACAATTACTTTTGGATTGTTGTAAAAATGGCAATTAATAGAATTAATTTGAAAAATAAAAAGTTTACGGAGTTGGGTGTAACTCTGAGTGCTCCAGTAACGAAAACGCTCAAGGAACTCAAGTTTCTAACCTCCACGCCAGTTCAGGTAAATATTGAATGATCAATCTTATATTTTTTCGTGATAAACGAAACGAATAATTTCGTAACGTTTTGTAAATTATAACAGTGGCAATTGTTTTTTCTAAGGCGGCCTGCATACCTCTTCTGTTGTCCGGTAAAGATGTTGCAGCGGAAGCTGTGACTGGAAGCGGCAAAACTCTAGCGTTTCTAATTCCACTGTTGGAATTATTACAGGTAAATAAAAATATTCAATAACATGCATTTTTTGATACGATTATTTGCAAAGTACCATTGAAATTCAATGAAATAAAATCTTTTTATGAAAGTTGTTTCGATAAAGCCATTTTGACAGGTAAAAACTTTTCGACATATTGGTAAAAACTAATTCCAAGTGTCATTATTTAAAATTCATTTAAACCTTCTCAACAATAATAGTCAACTATGTGTAAAATTTGAGAAAGTTTTACAATCTGGAAATCGAGTTATTTGTTGTGAAAAATCGCCTTTTTTCTCAACTCCCCACAAGACCTCATGTTGAAGTTGTGATTTTAAACACTGAATATCTCAATTACTAGACGGTCAAACTTTCTCAAATTTTTGACACATTATAATACAATGCTCAAGAAGATTCATGCAAAATTTCAAAAAATTATCTTGGAAAAAATTGTATCTGATGATTTTGCTGTTATTTTGTATATAAAATTATAATTATAGCGTGTGAACGTCGTTAAGAGTTTCCAAAATAATAATATTTTCATATCTTCATATAAACCTTGATGTTTAAGACTTGATATTTTTGCTTAATTTTGAGTAATCGATGTATGTTTTCATAGAAACGAGAGGAAAAATGGAAAGCAACCGAAGTTGGTGCTATCGTTATTTCTCCTACCCGGGAACTTGCGACTCAAATTAGTGAAGTTTTGTCTCACTTCCTACAAAATATACCTCAATTGACACAAATACTCCTTGTTGGTGGTACAACGGTAAACGAAGACGTAGCGAGACTCAAGAAAGGAGCGAATATCATAATAGCCACTCCAGGCAGATTGGAAGATTTGTTGTCTAATTGCAAAAGCATCAATTTGGCGGCCAATGTCAAATCAGTGGTAATTACAGCATCGCTTAAAAACTTTTAAATTAATGACAAAGATACTAACATTTGACTCGAAAACATAATAACTAAAGAAAATGAATACTCAATTTTGAGGCCTTCGATTATTATAAATAATAATTACATTCTAGAGAAGAACGAGAAAAATTGGACAAATACGCAATTTGCTTTAATTATTTAAGTCATTATTCATTATCGATGAATTTTGTGTTTTTAGGAGCTTCTGGTATTGGACGAAGCTGACAGGCTTTTGGATCTTGGATTTTACGCAACATTGAACACAATTCTTAGTTTTTTACCGAGATTAAGACGAACTGGACTTTTCTCCGCAACGCAAACTAAAGAACTGCAACAATTGATAAGAGCTGGTCTCAGAAATCCAGCGCTTGTATCTGTGAAAGAAAAGTCAAGTTTTTCGACACCTTTGACTTTAAGCAATTATTATGTGCTTGTTAAAGCCGAACAAAAATTAGCAACCATGATCGATTTCGTGAGGCTTAAAGGCGACCATTTGAAGTACATGGTATTTTTTTCAACTTGCGCCTGTGTTGATTATTTCAGTCACGTCATTAACTCGTAAGTTTCTTCAATAGATTTGTATTTATTATTTGGAAATTTGTTAAAATATCATTATCTTGAATAATTTTCCACTACGTTCAAGCAAATTATGATTTTAAAAAGTCAATCAACAATCGTTAAATGATAATTAATTCGTTGAAAAATTTTTTACGAGTTATTTCTGTCAACAAAAATGGATGAGCAATCATTATCAAGTATGAGAAATATTCATATTCATTTATTTATCCATTTTTTCCGCGAAAAAATATTCTTAATTTACTTAATTGTGACTTTTTATCTCTATATCCGATTTTTTTCACTGTATATGTTCAATGCCTTAGATTCTTTAATGAAAAAATAATGTTCAGTCTTATTATTAAGTTATAGCCAAAAAACATATTCAATTTTGTTGTTGTTGTTACGGAATTCCAAAAGATACAGTTTCTCGACCAAAAGTAATTATTTGGAATTAATAAAATTATCTTTTCAGAATGTTACCCAGCACGAAGGTATTAGCACTTCATGGCAAAATGAAAAGCAAGAGGCACAAAGTCTTTGACGAATTTCGTCAAATTCCAAGTGGTTTGCTCGTTTGTACAGATGTTATGGCAAGAGGAATTGATATACCGGAAGTGGATTGGGTTTTGCAGTACGATCCACCATCCACAGCGAGTAGTTTCGTTCATAGGTAAAAAATAACAAAAGAATCTATTTGAAAATTCTTAAAATAAACGTTTTATTTTCAAAATATATTAAAAAACGAATATAAACATAAATAATTGAACTAAAAAAAAACGATTGTTTTCTAAAATGAATTTAGTACCTTCCGCGCGATTGATGAGTTCGAAAAACGAAATAAAAAAAGTGTTTTTCTCTTTTAGATGCGGCAGAACAGCTCGAATTGGTAACGAAGGTAACGCCTTACTTTTTCTTCTTGAAACCGAAGACGCGTACATCGAATTTATCAAAAGAAATCAAAAAGTTGAGCTCGAACAACTCGAGCTAACAGCTAAGTCCGAAACATCATTAAATTGCGAAAAAACAATGAAAAAACTGCAAATGCAGGACAGACTTGTGTTCGACAAGGCGAATCGTGCTTTCGTGTCTTACATTCAAAGCTACCAAAAGCACGAATGCAATCTCATACTTCGACTGAAAGATCTTGATCTTGGAAAAGTTGGTATGGGTTTTGGTCTTTTGAAAATGCCAAGAATGCCAGAAACAAAAGGTCGCGATGTTTCTAGTTTCGTTGAAACTGACGTCGATCTAAATAGCATCGGATACAAAGACAAGCAACGTGAACAAGGCAGACTAACAAAATTGTCGGAGTATCGTGACACGGGCATTTGGCCGGGAAAAAATAAACGTCGTGCGAAGCAAACGGAACCTTGGTCCGAGGCGAAAAAACGTAAAATCGAGAGACAGGAAAAACGAGGCAAAAAAAGAGCGAAAAAAAATGAAAAAATCGAAAAAGGACTTGTCAAAAAAGCGAAGAAAAAAAAGGTCATCAGTGCTGAAGACATCGCGGACCTTGCCCAGGATATAGCATTGATGAAAAAATTAAAAAATAAAAAGGTTGAGAAATTCATGAACAAACTTTCAATCATAAAATACTTACAGTCTAAAATATTAAGGGGTTATACGTCCAGACTTTTGAAAAAAAAAAAAAAAAAACGATTTTTTAATCAATTTTCATTTTCATTGATTTGTCCAAACAAACACTAAAATTACAAGAATTCGAAATCATTTTTTTTTAAGCTTAAAGGATAAATGGATAATGTGTCATCGATATTTTGTTTACTTTTTTCTCGATTAAGCTTTACAAATCATTTTGGAACAACCCTAATTTTTTGGTAATTTAAACGTAAATAATCCTTTAATAACGATGTGAAACCGATTTTTTATTCGATTCTCCATTAATTCGGAAAAATTTTAAGAGTTTAATCGATATTTTTCGATTTTCAGATATCGCGAGAGGAATTTGACGAGGCGTTTGGAATCACGTAGAAAAAGCTATTGAAATTAAATTGTATTGTTGGAATAAATAACGAAATAAATTTTTCTAACATCAAATTCGACATGATTTTTTTCTTACGTCGCGATGTAGGTTCATCGATACAGGGTGCCCTTCGTTGGCGAGAAACCATTCTATTCCGAGCACGTTGGCATAAATCGTCGAACGAACGGTGGGGAAAAGAATTTTTGCGCATAATACTGGAGCATGTTTTTAACCACGTTTCGTCGAGCGTATAGGGGACGAAAAAAAAAAAAACAGAAAAACCCAAACGTTCACTGGAACATCCCTTTCCCTCTTTTACGTTACGATCTCAAATTTTATTTCATCGAAATTTGTCAAAAAATCGGATTTTTGTTTGTTTTATGCCAAATAACAATAATTTTGACCAACTGGCTGACTGGGCAAAAAAAAACAATAATAAAAAAATGAGATCAGAAAAAAGTAAAATGTTCAAGACCCAAAAATATTTGAATAAATAAATTTTTCATAAAAAAAAAAAAAAAAACAAAAACTTTGCCATAATTATAAATCTAAGATTTCAGTTTCGTGATATGTCGTGCTCATGCAGTCCGTACCGTACGAAAGCTACAGAAATGAATTTCGCTGTGCCCTTCGTGAAAGGGGGTCGAGATCGTTTCTTTACTACGTACACACCCACACGTTTTTACCTCGTACGATACTGCACGGATTCTTATTTTTTCTACAAGCTTTTTGCACTATATAAAAATGAAGAATGTACAAATGTTAATTTGGCAGATTTTTCACTGAAATATATTTGACTCGCAGGCGAAATTTAACGAAACACATGATTAAAGACTCCGATTCGACAGTTGTATTGAAATTGAATGAGAACTTGACGTCAACAAAACGAAGAAAATTCAATATAAACTTCGAGCGCAGTTCGTGACTCATATTTCTTGGAGAAACGAATGTGTGGTATGTCACACATCCTTTAATCCCCGAATGATTCGATAAGAGTTGGTGAAATTAGCTGATCGTTAAAAAAAACCAGTCTGAGAAAAAAAATAGTCCGAAAATGCTGCCACGAAAATAAAAATATCGAAAATTCAAGGGGACATAATAAAGGGACACAGAAAATGCTTTATCTCTACTAAAATTATCTTTATTTCGTGTCCTTTTTTTTTGGTGCAGTGCTTCGCTGTAGTAAACACGTTTTTTTTCACGTCCCTCAACTGTTGGTCCCTTGCGAACCCCACCACAGAATCCAGGGGCAATATATTCCAGCTGCTGGTTAAGTTGTCGATCGAGTGGGGGGTTTCACGATGGAGTGAAACGCTCTCTCTCTCCATCGTAGCTCGATGACTCAGAAGCGAGGCAACAAGAGCCTTTTGTACATCGAGCCACAAGCCAGTCACTCGCAAACTTGTGACTGAACACAAGCGTGCACACGAACGAAGACTAAAAAAAATCGCTTTATCAATTAATTCCTTAATTCACAAGAATTTTCATCATTTCACATTCTCGCTCGTTATTTTTCTTCCCGCATGGATATGGACATTCGATATCCAGAAATTTTCGCTCTAAAATTTCGACCGACCAACCGGTGACCTTCAACGTCTTACTAAAGTTTTCAAACTCTTTTTTTTCGGTTTAATAAGTACAGAGAAATATATTAGTGACTATGGAACAAAGCGAAAAGATGGAACAGGAGGATAATCGTCCCAAGTGGCTGCTGGAACTGGAGAACCGCAAACGAAAGGTTTTAATCTTACTAAATGTTTTATTATTACTTTTCGATCTTTTTTTTTCCTGTCACATTTTTCACATCAGATTTTTTATCTTTATTTGTCAAAGTGATTAATTAAAAACTACAATTTCAATTAATTAGTTTGACACTTTTAAACTTCGTCTTGAAAATACAACAATTCGTCATTTATTTTTTATTGTCATTTAGAAAACTCAAAAGATTAATTAACTATTGATTGTCAATGAATAATTGTTATTCACATTAACAATAAACAAATTCATCATTTTATTTGAAATATAAAAAAAAAAACAATTCAATAAATAAAAACACAGTACGTTTTTTCTGCTTTCTTCGAATCGGGTATCGAAATAAATCGATCTAGAACGATGTATAAGATTATAAAATTCTTCGAATAAAGCGCTCGTGTAGCGTGAATGAGATTACAAGTTCATATCGTAAATCGCTCCACACCCGAAGGAATGCAAACCTCATTTTTATTTTGATACTTATTTTTGTTAATTCGTTAAATCCAAAAAAAAAAAAAACATTCCGATCCAAAACAATTTCATGTTAAAAATAATCAAATATTTTTTTTTATAATTAAATACAAACGAGTCATTATAATTTGAAATGTTCTAATATATTTGAAATACAATGCCACAGGATATATTTTTTCTTCAATTTGACGATCTAAAGAAATTATAGGTTTGAAGTTTGCAAGTTAATCATTAATTTTCTAATTTTCCAAATCATCCTATCTACAAATTTTTGGATTAAAAAAAAATTGTACAATTATCGTAGCCAAAAAATACAAAGAATTTCGTGACACTCGAATTATTCAAATATCAAAATCATTTAAAAAATGGCAGTAAACGATATATAATTTCCGATCGATTTTATTATTCATTGTTTTTTTTTTTTTCTTTTCATTTTATTTCATTCATTAGGATCGATTTAAAGAAAACTTTTTATGCATGGAAAGTTTTGAAAAAAAATTCGTTTAACTCGTTCTTTTTTTTTTTTGTATACGACTTTATACATAAGAGATTCTTAATAGTACTAAAATGAACAATTACTTCCAGCCACGATTGGCGCACGAGGTTGGCGCAGGCGCGCCTTGTATGAAATGCAGTACAGCGTGTCCGGGTTTGGATCTTCATTTCTGGCGGAAGATATGTAAAAATTGCAAATGCAGCAGAGACGATCACGATGTACCGAATGACGAATTTCCACAGTTCAATCTTTTGTTCGGTCCTTCCGGAAAAGCCAACAAAAAAATGATAGGTATTAAATGATTAAATAACGAAAATTGTACTCCTTCAATGTCAAAGAATCGATAAATATGAAAAAATATAATTTTCATATTTTTCCTTTTTTGTTTCAATATCAATTAATATTTTTATTTGAAAAATCAAAAAATCAATCATTTGCTTTATGAATTATTTATTAACGAATATGAATATTCGACGAGATTTCAAAAATGAAGTCTAAATTTTCTACGATATCAAAATTAAATGTAAAATATTGAAATATTCAAATCTATTTGGTTTTCTCTTCGTAATTTGTTGGTTTTAAAATTGCATAAAACTGCAAAAATTTTAATAATTATTTTCCTTCGGTTGAAAAAATTGGTTGTCACAAAAAAAATCACTTTAGTGAAATATTTCGATAGAAAATCGTTCAATTTTTTAATTTATGATGATTAAGATTGCAAAATTCTGGGATTACGAAAATTTTGTTTTTTTTTGCCCTAGATTATTCACATTTATAAAAAAAACGATTTTTTTTTATTTGACAGTTTTGAAAGTAAACAAAAAGCAAGTCGAGGACGAAGTAACATTCGAATGGGCTCCGCCCGACACAACGAAAGAACTTGCGGCCGATTACATGAAGGCATTGCCCGAGGATAAATTACCGATAAAAGGTTCGGCCGGTGCAGCATTGAGAAAACAGCAATTGCAACGTCAGCTTCCTTTACACGATATAGATCACAAAGTGTGTGACGAGCTGAGCGAATCTGAGAGAAAACAGTTTGAAAAGTATTTAGAGAACTTGAAGAAATACGTTGGCCAAGGAAAAGTCACAAAGGTAATTTTTTTCACTTTAATTTAGTCTGTGTAGAGATAATGTATCTCGGCTAAAAGCAGAAAAGATAACGAGAACAATGATTTCTTATTTTTTTCGTTCTCGGAGTAAATAAACTCCGAAAAATATTTATTTTCATAAAAAGACTTTGTAATAAAAAAATGAAATTACGTTCAACTTCACGAAATTTTAATCAAAATTCACTTAATTAACGAATTAATTCATTCATTTTATTTAATCAAAATATTTAATTGATAATTAATTCATGAATTTCATTTAATTTGATTGAATTTTAATTAAATCGTGTTTAAATAGACGAAATCTAAAAAGCATTGAACAAACAATTTCTCAATAGTCGTTTTCAGATAAAGTCAAAAAATTAAATTCCACAAAAACAGAAAAAAAAATATTGATTTTTTTGAAATTCCCGTAACTTTTTAAACTCCACAGGCCATGGGTGCTCGTCCATTCGATCTTTCACTGATGACACCAGCAAACGCAGCGGACATGAACCGTTTCAGTCCAAAACACAAACAAAATCAGCCAGAAATTGGTCACCGTTTGAATCTCCGAACTCCGAGTAGTTTCGTTCAAAAAACCGGATACCCGAGTTCGCTGGCGTCCTCGGAGTTGACGAACACTCTTGGGACTCGAAGCACAAATTCTCCATTGCGTGATCAGAGCCCAAGTGCTTCGGCGGCTCGTTTCGAGAACGTGCGTTCGCCAGCATTCGCAAATTCAATGACAGAGAATTCGCCACAAGGAAGATATCACAGAGCTTTGGCGAACGTTCGAAACGACGCGGAAATAACAAGTTCCATACCCGTTGGAGGAACTCGTAATCCGCCGTTAAATTTCGCTAGAACAAATACGATAAATGACTCGAGCGAAAACAAAATGAAAATTGATAATGAGGAGTCTGAAAATTCTTGCACAAGAAACGTTTACAATCCGGCTGTGGGTTTCGCAGCTTCAAATTTATTAAATGAAGAGAATCGTGGAGTATCGGGATTGCTGGGAAACAATGAAAACTCAGGAAAAAAAGAAATGAAGGAAAATCGTGAATTAAATTACGCAAAATCCAGTACGTTAGGAAACCAAGAAACCGTTTTTTCTTCGGCTACAAACTCGAGCATTAATTCTGAAAGTTCCACAGCTCTTTCCAATTCGAAGGATAATATTTCGAGTCTGAGAAACTCAGAAATGATGAATGACGAAGAAGCAACAGCGCGGAATCGTCAATGGGAAGAAAATTCATTGTTGGCTGAAAAAATGTTGAACGAAGCCCTTCTGCCGCCCAGCGCTATTCATGCGCAAGATATTATTGGCAGTACTCTCGGCGAAGAGGGTCTTTCACTGATACGTGAAAAATTGACATCGAAATATAGCGCGAAGGACGAACCTGTGAACCTTCAAGGATCCGCAAGATCGCGAGGACTTGCGGCCGGCGAGAAAAGAGATAATGGAGCGAAATACAAACGAGCTGATCAGCTTCGACGACAGGGAGCATTTGATAAGGAAGTCGAGAGGAACGATGTCACTTCGGGGTCAATTTCCAACAGCAGCGACGAACATTCATCGAACAATTTCGCTGACAATTCATCACCAGCAACGGATTTAAATCTTCGTGAAGGATTTAACAATTCAGAGGATAATGGAATATCGAGACAAAGCAAAATTGCCGATGGAAGTTTCAAAGAATATTTAAACGACGATCCCAGGAGAACAATAATGCGAGGAATTTGGGAAAATTATGCTTCCAGGCCTGATCAATCGACCAACGACGTTATGACTCAACAAAACGAAAATAATTTCCCCCACGACACTTCCTGCGCTTCTAATTTTAATCATAATTCTCACATCGCTCCAGCTACGAGCTGCCAATCGTTACGAGCTGAATTAAGCAATTATGGGCCCGGAAATTCAAACCTTATTCAATCTGAAGGATTAAACAATCAAATATTCCCTGAACAAGCCAGAGTCTCCTCGGGCATTGTACAGAATCCTGTTAACGTTGATCGTCTCAGAGGTGCCATGGAAGAAATGACTGTCAACCATCCGAAAATGCAGAATTGTCATCAATGCCAAGAATCCATACGCACTGGGGACGTTGTCGTTACAGCGGAAAAAGCCCAAGACTCTTTTTGGCATCCTGGCTGCTTCGTTTGTTCCGTTTGCAACGAACTCCTCGCCGATCTTGTTTACTTTTATTACAAAGACAAACTTTATTGCGGTCGTGATCTTCCTACACTCTTGGAAATTCCCAGATGTTTTGCCTGCGATGAGGTAAGTCACGATTAAACACTTAAAATCTTATTTTTATTTGCCAATTATTGTATTGTTTCATTTTTTATATTTTTCGTACACAATAAAAGAAATATCGAATGGTCAAAATTGAAAATAAATTTAAACTCAAGTTCCACAATCGGAATCAAAAAATTTAGGAATTTTTTTTTTCTCATCAGACTCCTTTGTCCTGATGAGTTAATTATCGAAATTGAAGAATGCTTCTCATTCTATTGCTCGTATTTCCGAAACGGTTGGAGATAACGCCAAAGTCCATAGGACCAATCTTGTAGCGTATAAAATTTCCTGTAAAAACGGTCCCGACGACATTTTTCTATCTCCAGTAGTTTATTCTGAAAGCTCATAGAAAAAACACTAATTTTTAAAGCCCATGGATAAAGCAGTTTTTTAAGGCATCATTCGATGCGTTTGCAAGACTAAATTACTGGAGATAGCGAAAAACCTTCCGAACGATTTTTGTAGGAAATTTGATGCACTACAAAATTGGTCTTTTGGTATTTTACTCTATCGCCAGCCATTTCACCTCCAACATTAAATATTTATCAGAAAACTTAGAATTTCGTCCTGAATTCAAGTTTATTTCTGTATCACGAATCGTGGAAGAGAATTTATAAATTTTACTTACCTAGATTAAACATTTGTAGAAAAAACACAAAAAAAAATGAAGAATGGAACAAATTTGTTTACCGTCCGACAAAAATTTCATGATTTATAAACTCATCATTTTTTTTCTTTACAATTTTAATGTTTTTTAATTGTCATAATTGTTCTTTTATTGCAGTTGATATTTGTGCGAGAATACACAGTTGCAGAGGGTCACAACTATCACGTTAAACACTTTTGTTGTTGGGACTGCGACGTGCCATTAGCAGGTCAACAATACATTTCAGAGAACGATCGTCCCCTCTGTTTGCCTTGTTATCAAAAAACATATGCAAAGACTTGTCGCACCTGCCAAGGTGTGATAGCAGCCGATCAGCAAGGCGTAGCTGTTAAAAATCTTAATTTCCATGCAAACGACCAATGTTTCTGTTGTGCGACGTGTAAAAAGAGTTTGCTCAATGGAAAAATGGCTATCAAAGAGGACAGACCATTTTGCAGCAAAGAATGCATCACCACGTTTCTCAACGAACGGCACAGTTAAAAAATCGTCTTACAAGTTTTTTTATCCATACAAAACCATACCATAAGTATTTTGAATTACTATTTCGCAATATTATTGATTTGAAGAACAAAATATTGCACAACGTACGTAAAAAAAAATGTAAACAGATACATTTCTTTAATTTCTGATTTTATTATTTAATCAAATTATTCGACATTATTTGATAAATTAATCGACGACACTTGTAATTATTGTCACCAAAAAATCGAGCCACGTTCACAAATGAACAAAATGTGAAAGTAAAAGCATTTGTGATATTGATCATTATTTTTTTTTTTTTTAGACTTTCAAAAATACGGAAGATATCGAATTTTATTTCCGAAGACATTTTTTGGGCAAGAATAAAATCCAAAACTTGTTAAATTTGATTTTTAAAATTTTGTACACATATTTATTGATTCTTTTGAAACACGTACAACTTTTTGAAAAAAAAAATAATATTATAAATAACTCGAATTTCGAATTGCCGACTACGAATAAGCTCAAATTTATCAAAAATTCTTAGTACGCTGTTTTCAACGAAAATTAAGCATGTCGTCATTTTGTAACATTTTTTTTTATGTTCGAATCCCAACTATCGCAACAGTCACGAGAAAAAAAATAAGTTGCATCGTTGCACTAAAACGTACAAAACTAAAAGACAAAATAAAATTTGTACGTGTTTTGACAAAATCTTTGAACTTACGCACAAAATTATCGAAAAGAACATCGAGTACTTTCAAATTTTTGTTACATCCTGAAAATCAAACGTAAAAAATAACATTTGAGACAACAATACGGCCTCAATGAACATAGAACGAATAACAAGTCTAATAAAAATGGAAAAATTATATGAACGAATATTAAAACAGAATTAAACAATATTTTGATAGTAACTTGTGTTTTCTTTTTTTTAAATAATCTTACTATCAATTTTCAACAACAAAACTGTTTTAGTGGAGTGAAGGAAAAAAAATGAAAATGTATTTTCTGTAAAAAACAACATTATGGCGTTAAAAATCTTTATTTATATTTTATTCGTTTTTTTTTTTTTTTTTTCCAATAGTCGACGAAACGAGCATAAACGTAATGCAGTCATTCGAAAATGAAAAACAACAAAAGATAAAATTAAAAAATAAGTGTCCAACTCGTACTCTTATCCGGAGATGTGTTAGATTCGCCGTTCGACATATTCCGCGGTGGCAAAAATTGTTATTTATGGGAGGATTACTTTTCTATGTTTTTCGTTTTTTTTTTCTTGATTTTCTCGTTCTTTGTCATTAATTATAATTTTAGCGAAGCGAGTACAAAATGTTTCTTTTTGTTTTTTTTTTCTCTTTTTCTTTTTGTGTCTGGAATATGTACCAAAATATTTTCAATCACCTTCAGGGGGGTGCATGAAGCGAGACGATTATAATCGAAGGTTCAACGGGTTTTCTTGCCTTCCAGGGCCATTCCATCAAAGATTTCGATATATTTATATGCACAATTCGAAAAGGGAAGGAACAATCTTGAATTTACACACAGACCAGCAGGGATATACACACATACACATTCACACTTGCCCACGCGCGCATAAGCACACCCGCACATCCAGAAATTGGGCAGCGACACCCGTGCTTCTTTTTTCTTTGTTTTTTTTTCTCTCGTTTTTCTAGTTAAAATTTGTTAAACTTAATTTTGAACGATCGTTGAAGGTCGACGCCAAGTTATTTTCTTTGTTTTTTTTTTTAATCTGTTTGTTTTTTTTTCGTGTTACTATTCGTTCATATTTTTTTTATTAATCGAACTCGATTTCACACCGTTACGACGTCGCTTTTTTTCTTTTTTTTTTGACGATCAATTCTTTGAATGGTCACTCGTGTGTTTGTGAGCTCCTATGTGCAGGTTATTATGCTTGTTTTTCTTAGTTTTTTTCTTTCTTTTCATTTGTTTTTTTTTTTTTTTACTGAAATCATTTTTATCATCGTATATATTTATTTATAATTATAGGTTCTATAATTAGGTACTTGCAGAGCGAAAGAAAAATATTCATTCTGGGCGATTTTCATTCGACGAATTTTCCGCATCCCTTATATTTGACGCGAATGATCTTTTTTTTTTTACGCGCGTCACTCCGATTCACTGTCCACTACCGCTGATACCCTCTTCGAACCACCGCGCGCATCTCGTCGCGATGGGGTATCGTCTTTAGAGACATCCGGTTTACCTCTTCGTGCTCGTGTCACTCGTCCTTCAGTCACAACAAATAAAAAACGTACAGTTGAAAAAAAGGATTTAACAAATTTTTTTGCAAGGTAATTTTTCGTAATTTTGCGTCAATCTTCTTGAGCATGGTATTATAATGTGTTCAAAATTAGAGAAGGTTTCACAACAAATAACTCGATTTCTAGACGGTAAAACTTTCTCAAATTTAAGCCACAGTTGAGTATTATTGTTAAGAAGGTTCATACGAATTTTAAACAATTAAACTTGAAATTCGTCTAACGCAACGCGTGAACCTCCTTAACATAGAGTTGAAAAAAAAAAAAAAAAAAAAAATGTCAATTTGAAACGAATTTATCGATTTAATTATTATTGTCGTTCAATTCGCAGTTTAGACTAAAAGTGTTCTTCTGACGGTTCTCGAAACTTCAAATTCGGATATAATAAAATGTTCGAAGATATTTTTCATGAAAAGAAAGATTGATTGTACGATTTGTTGGATTAAATTTGAAAGTTTTAAAATAATAAATAACAATTGAAAATACGATTATTTGATAAATTTGAAAAAAAAAAAGAGATTAAAAAATCTCTGTTCAATGACTGATCGATATTCGATTAATGAGACGATACCTTCGGTTATAACTTGAGGGTCAACTGCCCCAATAGATTCGGCTTCCTTCTTAAGTTCCATACGCGCCTTTGCCTTCTTGCATTTTTCCATTGTCGGTCTACCAACAACTCCCTGAAGAGCAAGTGCCTCTTTCATGCGCGCCAAACGCGCTGTATTCGTTTTACAACCGGCCCAAAATTCCTCGTAGGATTTTATTGTGATACCAGCCATTGGGAAATATTTCTTCAATGACTGTATCCTTTTGTCATCTTCTGGACGCTAAAAAATTTTGAAGATTCATTCTAATTAATTATTATTCATTTTTACTGTTAAACCATTGTTTCTGAGTTTTTTTTTTTGTTAATTGTAAATTAACAGAACTTTTGTATTTATTTTGTAATTAGCTTCAAGAATTATTTTTTCTGTTGCAATAATGTCAAAACAAATTTAAACGCCATCGAACAGAATTGAAGTCTTTTATTTTTTATTATAAAATCGGTTTTTAATTGAGAAAAATAAATACTCACAGCTTTGCTGTTTTTCTTTCCATTTTTCCGTACAGCTTCACCAGCATCGTCATCACTTTTTTCTTCATCTTCGCTTCCGACAGATTTTTTACGATTTTTTTCTTTGCCTTTTTTGGCTTTATGATCGTCTTCATCTTGTTCGTCAGAATGTTCTTCTTCCGACTGTTGTTTGACTGCTTTTTTAGGAGCTCTGCCGCGTTTCCTGCCAGGAGTTTTGCCTGTTTTTTTAGCGGGCGATGCTTTCTTCATTTTCTTTTTAGTCCGCGGACTATAATCTTCGTCTTCTGAAGCATCGTCATCGGAATCTTCGCTACCGGAAACTACCACTTTCGTGAAACCCTTCTTCTTTCCCCTCTTTCGACCTTTACCTTCCGGTGAAGATTTTCTACCCTTTGTCGATTTCTTTGATTTCTTCTCTTCCTTCTCTTCCTCCTCCTCCTCTTCTTCCTCGTCTTCCGATTTCTCACCTTCCGACGTACTTGCATCAAGCTCCGAATCGTTCGGTTTTGCCTTTACAATTATCGTCTTTGGCCTCGTTTTTTTCTTCTCCTCGTCATCTTCCACTTCCGAATTCGATTCTTCCTTGTCGCTCGCACATTCAACTGACATTTCCAGCCCATCTACTACCTCAGGATCTTTGCTTTTCGACTTACTCACATTTGCTTTTCCAACCTTTTTTTCATCAGGTCCTTTCTCTTTGCTTGACGATACTGCCTCCTCGTTCTCCACTCCTTCTTCTTCTTCTTCTTCCTCATCGTCCTCAGCTTTCTCCTCCGAGCTTACCTCGTTCTGGCGATTAAAAAACGTTCATTACATATTAATTAAATGTTTTCAATTCAATAGATTTTTTGAAGAAATGAATTCGTCATAAAAAATCATATTGAAGGATGCAGCGTTGGAACCCAAGGATTTTTGAAATTCTTCTTATTTTTAAAAAAGTTTTAGAATCGTTCTCATTTTTCTAGCAGATTCAATTTTCAAATCATAGAAAAATGTTGTCCAATTGTCGTAGACAAACTCTGAATGTGAATTTTCGCTTCTGTTACAAACTATAAAGAATTTTCGTTGCATTCCAACAATGCAAACTTCAACATCATCATAAAAATTGTAGAAATTAGTCTATTATTTTACAAATAAGTTTTCCGTAACGTTAATGAACTTTTAACGAGTAATTTTTTAATTTTTTTACATAGGGTCCAAAAGACCCCCGGTATCTTCATCAAATTATTTCCAAATTGAAAGTAACGATTTTGAAGGCTTCCAACAAAATTCTGTATCGTTTTTTTAGAGTTTTTTAATATGGCAGCTGAGTTTAAAAAAATCGAAAACAAATATACCAACGGGTTATGAAAAATAATCAATATTTTAAAAACCACGAGTTCACGTTTGGGCTGAAATATTTGTGAAGTTTCTTCGGGGAAAATTATATTGTTTATCAAATTGCAACAAAAGCATTTTTTCTTTCTTCTTGTCAATTTCATTATTATGAAAAAAATGACAATTTCATTGGCAGTTTGGACATTATTGAAAAAGCCCTCAAACCGAGTTCAACTCATTTTTACAGTCGACTAATGTGAAAAAAAAAAACGTTCAAAGAACTGACATACAAGAATTTTATTATTTTTGAAGAATTTGATATTCCATGTCGATAAAATGATGAAATAAATAACTTTTTCTCTGATAACACGAAGGAACTGATAAAACGTTTTGCAATTTTGTTAGAAAATTATTACCTTCTCTCTTATTTCGTCTTTGTCGTCTTTTTTATCGACATTTTCGTTCTTTTGTTCAGCATCGTCATTGTTGGTGGACGATTCCTTGTGAGCTTTTTCCTCAGAGTCTTTTTCATCTGTGGATTCAACGCCATCAGCTTTTTCTTCTGAATTGGCAGATGCATTTTTCGAATTCTCGTTGGATACATCTTCTTCTTCGTCGACGTTCATTGTATCGTCGTTGTTGAGAGTACTACTACCGTTGGCTTTGTGCGACGGTTCAGCGACTTTCTCTGTATCTGGCTCTGAAGCGTGATCATTGGTCTCGCTGCGTTGTCTCTTGTGGGGCAATTCGCTGCTCTCGTCTCCTGAAGAATCCTCTCGTGGTCGCTTGCCCACTAATTCTACTTTCTTGGCTTCTAAGTCACCTCCGCCCGACACAGGCATCGTCTTCACTTCTTCGGGCGTCTCTCCGTGATCAGATTCAACCATTTTTGCTAAATTTTAGGCAAAAAAATTCAGCAGCCAAGGAACTGTGAATAAACGAAGAAAAAAATGTCAGAACGGAGATTCCGGTGGTTTGCTTGTTTTATTTGGTAACTAATTTCAGTTTTCAAAGAATTTTTATCGACTGAATAATCCAAAAAGAGTCTTTAGAGCTTTAACAACGTATTGAAATTATTAGTGTGCAAAAATCAAGTTTTTATGCAAAAAATGAGTTTTATATCAATTTTTCAATTAAAAATTTGAAAATAATATTTAAAAAAATGGAAATTGTAGCAATATTTCCAATTTTTATGGACTCGAACGAATATTGTCCTCGGCATGACCTAAAAATAGATTTTCAAATGTTCCTTGTTTTTGATTTTTGGAATGCAACGGAAAGTATTTCTGTCGAACACTCTTTTCTTATTTTTGATAATTCCAATGTTTTTGCAAGATTTTTGAATCACATTATAAACCGATGTAAAAAAACGTTGAGCTCTATTCAAGAAAAGTGAGAAATTTTGTTGCGTTATACGATACAAATTTCAAGATCTTGAATAAAGTACATTTTTCATAAAAAACAAATCAATGCAAGAGTACTGTTAAAAAAAGATTTGAGACAATGGGTTGTTGTAGCAACCACAAAGTTATAATATCGACATCAATAAAAATTGAATATTTAAAGTCTCTGATCGAATGATTTGTCCATAAAAAGTAATTTCGTTTTATTTTCATTACAGAAAATATATAATTAGCAACAATGTAAACATCGTTTCAAGAGTTGAACGATTATTTTCGTAAGTTCGTAAATAAAAGCGTGAAAAATTCGTAAATTGGTTAAGTTTCGTGTTAGCAATAGCAGAATATTTTGAAAAAACAGTTAAAACACGATTTAATTGTCATTCGTACGAGTTATCTCATCCTGTGTGTGAATTTCATAAAGATTCAAGGTGCAACGACAATAATAATAATAATAATAACAATAATAACAACGATGGCGAGGTCCGATAAGTCTTGAATTTGCTAGAAGCTCGATTAGCCGGGTCACCTGACGCTATCGTGAATTTACATTCATGTGGTCTCCGCGATCTCCATCATCTAGGCGAGAAGGAGACGAGGATTGAGAGAGAGGGAGAGAGAAAGAGAAAAGAGAAAAAAAAAGAAAGAATCTGAAATTTATATGCGTATACAAAACATCGCGGGAATGTAAAGGCACCGAACCAAAAGAAAAGAGAAGGGAGGAGATAAAGTCGAATAAAGAGAGGGGATGGATAGCGGCGTCTAATTTAGCGGTAAACGTTCGGAGGATGCATACAAAAGTCATACGTAATTACATGGTTACGGATATCAGAAGAATATCGTGACGAAAAACGACAAAAAAAAAATACAAAAAAAACCGTTTAGATAAGAGAAACCGCCGCTATAGGTGCGGGATGGCGTGCGCGCGCGGAGCCGAATCGTGGCACCGGAGATACACGAGAGAGCATATAAGCAATTCCATTGAGATAGCGTAGATATATCCCAAAGTCGAGTTCCCGCGGCGTGAAATATGCAAAATTATATATATATATATATATATATACACATTGATGTATATATAGATATATATATGTGTGTATTTGTGTCTGATAATAAGCAACGTACTTGTATTTTCCTTTAGGAATATTCCCGAAATAATGCAGCTCCGAAGCCTTCAATGTTTTTCCGCGCGGCACTCCGCTCCGACACTCAAAGAAAAATGTTGCGTTTTTTATTATTTTCTCGTGTGTATAAACGTCGCGATAATCAGGAAAAACTCGAGAAAAACGAAGAAAAGAACACAGATTAGAAACTTTGTTGGGAATAAATCGTACGTTCACTTCGATGTCGACGTATTCTCGTGATATTCCCTCAATTATCACTACTCTATTCGTTAATACGCGTGAAACGTTTGCGCGGGCAAAATGTTCGCGGCACCGACAACGTTGGGTCGGCCATTGGCCGGTATATCAATCGCTCTCGATGTATAATAACGCGCACCAAAATCCCAAGGAGTTATTACGAACGCACTATAGCGTTGCTTGAATCAACTACCAAACCAACCACCGAAACCCGGCTCGCGGCAGTTCTCGGTACTAACGTTACGCCTCTGTTGTTGCAATGTTTACTAATTTTTTCTGTACTCTTACTAACGATTTTTTTGAGTAATTAAAAATACCTTCTACTCTTTGGATATTTCACAATTATTATCTTTTTTGACAATTATTCCAAATTAGTGTACGACTCAAACTTATTTCGGAAGCGCGTCGGTTGAAGTTTTTTTAGATCGACGGAAGCGCTCGAGTTTGTCCGAAGTTATTTGATGACGTCATAACTTTGTCGCCATGGCCAGTCGTTCTTATGTTTAACCTTACTTTTTGTATTGTATTTTTTCAAAACTGCATTTCATTTTTTTTTGTAAATAAATTACTTTGCAATCAAAATTCCACAATTTTCGGGTTTTCTCCCTAAATATTAAGTTCATCGCCACTAAATCTTTGCATTTAATAGAAAATTGACTAAGAAATCAATTTTAAGATTTTTTATCCTCGAATTTTTGTATTCAACAGACAAAATGTGATTGTCATTGTTTCTGTGCTGTTGACCGAAAAATTGCACGGAAACACCGCAGATTGGAATTTATTTCTTCGGTTTACAGGGTTTATAATTTTTTAAGAGATTTTGAAATAGGTGGCACTGCAGATAGAATGGAATGACGAATGGTTACTTCGTCGTAACTTCTGTCTGCTACGACGACGTAACGTTCCGTCTCTCTCGCGCTCATACGTTACCGATATTTGTTTCTTTTGATCTTGTCATCTTTCTCTCTCTCTCTCTCTCTCTCTCTCTTGCACTTGTGGACGCGTCCTTCGCGTCTACACTTTTCTCTTATTTCGCAAATTGTATGGTAAACAAGATGATGAAAAAGATCATAGTGGCGCGCTATTAATAACTACGAATCCGAAAACCGTCCATTTGCATTTTGCTGGACTCGAAATATAATTTCTTCATTTTTCTTGCTTTTTCAACGATTAATTGTTTGTATCATAGATCGATGTGATTCTTTTATGAATTTTTTTCACAACCATATTAATAATATAAAGGTCGATGGCTTGACGATCCTGCAATTGCGAATATTATTTGAAAGCATAACGAAATGTCTAATCGATTCTCGGTAAATTAAAAATTGAATTTTCAAGTTGAACGTTGATAATGTCAATGTTTATTTTAGCTAAAAGAACTATTTTCTGGACGAACTTTTCTCAATTGCATCGTATTTTCAGAAAAATCAAAAATATTATCCAGTTCTCGTTGAAAATTTATAAAAAATCGTTTCGCTGAATTTTATTCACATTCAAATCAGATTATAAATTTACGAAGTTCTTTAAAATCGTATAAATTCAGTCGATGTTGGAAAAAGGAGGCAATTACGAGTTATTACCAGTTGTTACTACTGGCTACTTGTTAACACTTGTTCCAGCTACTGTTTTATGCGTATAAACATATCTTACTGTAAATTGCTGACTATAGTGAAGTATGTCACGACCGTCACGACGACGAGCGCTAAACTTCGTTATTGAGGTTAGGGATGATGGTTAGGGGTAGCGTAACGTTCAAGGCAAGCATTAGTGAGTTCATGACCGTTTTTTTCCTTCTTTAGAAGGAAAAACACGATATCCACTTGATATTCGAGCACGAGTAATGATTTTTAATGAACCACATGATCAATCATGTAAGAAACGTTTTAATTGAAATATTATGTCACATGAAAACGCATCGACCATCAAACTTCGGAGGCTTATCAACTTTCTTGTGTTTATTTATTTATTTTGAGCGTTGGACTTTTTTGACAAATTTTTCAATTGTGAAATCGCTTTCGATCGAATTCCAAACTATTAGAAATGTAAAAAAAAATTAAAAAGACGAATTCAAGGATCGAAGTTTGATTTTCGGTGGTTCCTTCAAAGTGGCGCTTCTTCTTGGCGGCCAACTCTGAAAGGTATCGAATTATGCTGCTACGGAGCTCCGCCGAGCCTGCAGATTTTTCTTCTATATCATAGTACGAATAGTCGTAGTAACAGCTGACTTCGCAGTTGAGTCTGCACGTCTACACCTAGAGATCTCGAGGCTTTTGTTTATTTACCTCGTTTTTAGTTATTCAGCTCTTTTGTGTATAATAAATATATATATATATATATATATATTAAAAAATGGCAAAAATCGAATTGTCACTGTTGCGGACAAAATTTCGTGGATCTTTGCTCGGTGTGTTGACCGGCGATTGTTTAGGAAGTCCTTACGAAAATAATAACCTTCTCACTTCTGGTGAAAAAGTTGTTCTGCAAAAGTTTATAGATAAACTCGAAGGACCACCATTCAAAGGTTCGTTGAAGTATATTTTTCATACAATCAATTAACTGTCAAACTTTACTTTCCGATCTAATGGAAAACGCGGTTATATATTTGTTGGAAACAAAAAACGATATTGTCAAATTTATTGGTTTCGGTTTACAAATAATGAATATTTGACTGAAGTTCTTTTTGTTTTCTTTCATTGTTGTTATTAGCAGAAAACTTGTTTATCAAATAAAAAATACTCAATATATCGAAAAAATTGCTGATTATTATGAATTTCAACAATATTGAATATATACTCAACAAACATGAACCTCAAACAAATCTAAAAATTGTTTTTTACACTATCTACTATAATATGTTGACAAGCAAAATCAAATAATCAACAAAAAATGCGATGTTTTTTTATCGGAGTACCAGAACAAAAAAACACGTCTTGAAAAAACTTCGTTACATTCTCAAAAGACGTTATTTTTTGGAAACCTTGCTATCATTTTAGAATTTACGATGCAAGTATGACGATTTAAGTTTCAAAGATAAAAATATTTGATAAAAAAAAAAAAAATAACACTCTAATTAAAGTCGTCCAGTCAGCCTATACATTGCAGTCAAAGATGTTGAAGTTTGCATCGTTGGAATGCAACGAAAATCCTTTATAGTTTGTAACAGAAGCGAAAATTCACATTCACAACATTTTTCTATGACTTGAAAATTGAATCTACTAGAAAAATTAGAACGATTCTATAAAAAAATTTAAAATAAAAAGAATTTTAAAAAATCATTGGGTTTCAACGATGCTAATTTCAATGTACTCAATATTTTTTCCTGATAAGTGACTTATCGAGGAAAGTGAATTCAGCTCAATTCCTGAATATGCAAAGATAATCGAAATAACAAGAAATGTAATGTATAGATACATTTTTTTTTGTTTTTTTTTTTTTATACAGCGCCTGTAATCCAATATACCGATGATTCGGCAATGACCCGTTCTGTAGCGCAATCACTGATAGAAAAAAAGTCTTTAGTTCTTGACGATATGGCAAAGAAATTTGTAAAGAACTATTACCAAGAGCCCAACCGAGGTTATGGTCCAGGAGTCGTAAACGTTAGTATGAGCATTGCACTATGAGGTGTCGTTGGTGTGTCACTTCCTGCCGCGCGTTTCCACTCTTCATCTTAAAAGCGTTCTAATAGAATTAATAATTAAAAAATTAAAGCAAACAATCGATTGCAATAAATTCTACTTGATGTTCGTTCGATAAATATATATATAAAGACATTGAAAATTATTTAGTCATTTGTGTTCCGAAGGTATTTCAAAAACTACGAGGAAATAAATTTTCTGACATACTGACTCCTGCAAAAGAACAGTTTGGAGGTGAAGGCTCTTTGGGAAATGGAGGAGCCATGAGAGTCGCTCCTATTGCTCTCTTTTATCACAATGATTATGATAAATTGATCCAAGTCACGCGATTAGCGACTGCAATAACACACACGCATAAACTGGGTATTGACGGAGCAACACTTCAGGTAAAATAATCGTCGTCCTACCGAAGATTGAGTGTGAATTGAAGCAAAGTATTAAATAACATTTTTGTAACGAAGAAAATTTTCTACAAAAAAGAAAATTTCTTCTCTCCATTTGTCTTCAGGACGGATTAAAAAAAAAAAATAACTTAAAAAACGTTTTTAATTGAAGTATAACTTCATCGAAGGACGTTTACAGAGCTGGACAACTTTTAACAAATTTTTTTTTTTTTTCAAGGCCATTGCAATCCAACAAAGCCTTCTTTCAAACCCAGAAGAAGAACTCGACGTCGTAAAGTTCGTTGAAGAATTAATTGAAAAAATGGACATCATTGAAGCTGACGACGAAAGGTGAGTGAAATCGAAGATCGAAATTAAAAAAAAAAAAAAAAAAAGTTCCATAATACGACATCGACTACGTAATTTAATTACAAGTTGAAAGTTGTAGAATTATCATTACTATTGCATTGAAGGATTAATCGTCAGACTTCCTGTCCCTTCTTAATTCTCAAAAAATGTTTATTATGATTCCGGCGAAGGTGGAAGCGATGTTTCAAATATAAAAAATATGTATTTTACGTCTTTTGAATAAAGATTAGATTTCGTTGATCCGCAAACGTTCAAGGCTCAACTGGTTGCAGTGAAAAATTTATTGAATGAAGAAGGCCAAGGTGCTTATGCATCAAAAGTTGTTGAAAAATTGGGTCACGATGTTACTGCATTTGGATCAGTCCCAACCGCAATATTTTGCTTTTTACGAGCTCAAAAATCAATCGAAGGCATACGATCGGATAATCCATTCAGAAGAGCCATTCAATATGCCGTTAGTGCCATCATTCTGATAAAAACTTTTTCAAATCTTTTTGTTTTCCCTCACGATGTTTAAAATAATTTTTTTTTCACAGATAAGCCTTGGGGGTGATGCTGACACCATAGCAGCAATGACTGGTGCTTTGGCAGGCGCTTTCTATGGCGATGCGAAAATGAGCTCATCACTTCTTCAACATCTCGAAGCTTCGCCGGAATTTCTCACACTTGCCGATAAATTGTATGAAATTTCTATAAACAAATAAAACGTAACGGTCGAACATTTTTATTGTATTATATAATCTTCGTAATTACGCGATCAATTTTGCTGATTTTATGCTCAATGAACAGAGCCTCGATTGATTAGCTTAAGGGTGCTCCAAGAGGGGTTTGTACTTTTTTGTCACTTGCCGAAACGCCATTGAATTTTAACCTCATTACGGGGAACCCTTTTTATTAGGAATCTACTCATAAACCAAGCAAATAGAGGTTTTTATTTGACAAAAATGATAACAGATAACCGTGGGTACCATCGGTTGCGGAACTGCCCCCAGATCATAACTGCATAGTTTTCCACTCGAATTTTTCATCATTCTTTTTTTATTAACAAATTTAGGGCAAAAAAATGCATTTTTTTTTGTTTTTTGTTTATAAAAGAAAAACTAATAGAGGAATGTAAATAGCCTTGTAGAATAAAATGCAGAGAATTGAAAGACGAACACAATGAAAGGCGAAATAACTCGATCGGTTCATAATTAAGGGAGAAAACGAAAAAAAATCCGAAAAAAATAGAGTTTTTTCAAAAATTCGTAACGTCGCCAATTTTTGAGTTGTAGCGCAGGCTCTTTGCGAGATAGTCGATACTGATAGGTACTTGATGTGTGCAGAATCCAGACGCTGTCGGATAATTAGTTTTCGCATAATTGCAATCAAAAGTTTTTCATGCCATATTTTCCAGCGAGGCTGGATGCTCTGGAGATCGTCCAATTTTAATTTATCAAACGGATTTAAAAAGTAGAAGTGTTCATCTACAAAATGTCAATCTTCGTTTTTCATTTGAATGCTGAAAAATAGATGAAAATTGCGCACAAACATGAACGGAAGTGGCCGAGCGCGCGAGTTTTGTATCTTTATATAGATGCCGATAAAATGATGCGTGAATATAAAGGGCCTCTAGCTCGGCAGTTTCTTCCAATCGTATTTTATTCATGCCGTAAATTTCTTAGACATAAGTTAGCTATTACTTACATATCGTCATACTTCAAAAGAAAATAATTTGATTGAATGGCTGCACACTTTACCAGGTACCTGGTAGCTCAGTTGACGTTTACGAAAGTAACTCATTCATGTACAGAAGAGTGCCTTCTGCAGTTACAAATGAGTGTGTGTTGTATACGCAAATAAGTAGAAATAACAAGATCGCGTAAAAAAACAATAAAGTCCCCCATACCATAACGGTTATTGGTGTATGCAGTCAACTCGTTATAAAATGACGACTACGTGAGAACTGATTGATTTAATAGCGCATGAAATAAAGCAAATGCTCATTAATTTTACAACGCAGTGCAGAAACTTTGATTTTTGTACAAGTTGCAAATCTGATAAGAGCCGGTGGAAGTAGAGGTTACACAGAGATTGATCGATCAACTGTGAATAAGGCGTGCCGCCAACAGATCTTCATATTTTGGCTAGGCCGAACGGTAAGTCTCAAACTATAATCAGCGACTCCACCCTCTGCTCGTTCGGTAAGCTCTAAGTCTTGAACGCAACATTTATGGAAGCTCAATCATCAAGATTTTGTGATAAAAGAAAGTTTGCTGCAAGATTTTCGTTTTTTTCACACGCGAAATACGCCTGGAGTACAAGGTTTTCCGGAAATCCTAGAGCTTTCAACCTTTCAATAGCGTCACGGTCTTGAGGTGAAACTTGAATGCCAGTCACACCGGCACTGGGGTTCGTTCTTCCCGTCACACCACTTTGAGCAGTAGCAGCTGAGGTTACTGGCGGTAATGGGATGTTGCCTCCAGTTCCGCCGGTGGCTCCAGCTGGACAAATAAATTTTAATACGTCTTTATTTAATTTTTTTATTATAAAACAATAATTGCTTCCTTTTTTAAATCCGACTGTTTTATGTTCTGTCACTTAAATGATTAAAAATCAGTTCTACCGTGTGTTTAGCAACGAATAAATAAATCCATGGGAACTAATAAACAAAGATATAGCAACGGATAAATAATGTAACAGAAGTTGATTCTGCTGTATGCTTGGCAAAGAATATATAAATAATGAACAAACGTATCTATGGGGATCAATAGCAGCTTCAAATTTTGATATTCCTCGATATTTTCGAGTTCGACTACAACTCTTTTTTAAAAATGGAAAGGATAAGAAAATAAGGTGTAACATTTGTTTCTCTCCAAGAAAATTAATGTTGGACTAACCAGGTTCGTTGAGCATGCGTACAAAGGCTTCTTGGTTTTGCGAGATGAGCTGCAATAAAGCAGGATTCGATTGTCCAATCTGTTGAAGTACAGCATTCAACAGTTGCGGATTTTGTTGTATTACTTGTCGCATTTGCTGAAACTGCGGTTGTGTTCGTAAAAAGGCTAGAGGATCTTGAGCTTGGTCTGCGCTTGGATCTTGTGCCTCCGGGGGATCCTCGAGAGGATCTTCGAGCAATTGAGGTGGTATACCAGTTATCAGGTATTCAACAGCTCTGTCCGGGTTGTTAAAACTTGCACGTAAAGCCTGTTCGACCTGTTCGCGATCATACCTGCTAAACATAATCCGGCATATACCTGTCGCTTAAATAAATCATATTTTTATTATATTATTTTTCACTCATACCCCATATCCATTATGTTGTTCACCATTGTATTATATTCTTCACCCATGAGAAGAGCACTTTCAGCTTGAATTCCCACAGCTCCTGCTGGGATTGTAAGCTCGTCTGATGCAATTGTGGGTGGACGAGGACGAGTTGGTTCTACTACCGGTGAACTCGATACAGTAGCAGGTCTACAAATTCAGTATTTAATCATGGCAAAATGTTTTTCGTAACTTTTCTAATTAAACATTTTCTTCGCAATAATTTAAATTTTTCTTGTAGTTTCCTTGTATGCTTCTGTACTTGGTAAAAATCGTAGTAAATCGGAGCAACCTTTTCAAAACTTACTTATTGCCTCTACTATGGACTTTCAGGTGTCGATTGTTTTTTTTTTTTTTTTTTTTTTTAAACTTATAGAGAACCAAACAGAAACGGTTTTAAAGTATCGCAAAGATAACCGTTGAAGCAAAAAGCTTCTTGATAACACAACCGAGTTGTATCGGATCATACGTGGCCGCACGGTTCCTTTTAGTCATTTTTTTTTAGTACCAACTATCCCTTAACTTATAATGCTATTTGTTCGCGTTTGTTTTTTTAGTTCCTTTTAGTTGCTCTGATCCACTAGGGGAATAACGAATGAAAATATTTATACAGATAATACGTGAAAACCTTCAATTGAAAAAAAAAACAAATAAACGATAAAAGTGCTAAACGCAAGATGACAATATTTAGCAACAGTTCTATATTCCTATCAACGGGTGAATTTATGATTTTCATTATTTTTGAGATACTCATCAAGACCAAGACTGAATTAATATTGAAAGGCTGAGTTCACTTTGAACACGGCAGCAGCTTCGACTCTTCAGCGATTGAATGATAAAACTTTATCATTGATTAAAACATTTTATTCTTTTCTTTCAGTGTTGTCAAAGAAAGTATTTGGGAATAAATGATAAAAGCAAAGTAACCTTTGTCGAAAGTCAACTCTTATCAGTGTTGTCGACGTATGATCAGTTCGCGAATTTTATTATCTCTAAATCATTGCGAGACAGGTTTAAAAAAAGCCATGTACGTGTTTCTACTTAAATTATTATTCCTTATACAACTTTGAGATCAAACGCTCGTTTCTAGACGATCCTTAAGGTGATCGTATGAGTCTCGCGGTCGGTAATGAAGTAGATACACATTGTTCTCGGGCACGCTTGAAATTTTGAGGAAAAGAAGAGTTACACGTTATTCTGTCATTAAAAGAGAACAACGTATAACTCTTCTTTTTTCTTTAAATATCAAACGTGTCCGAGAACAACGTGTATCTACTTTTCAGTTATCGACCCCCCACTCCTGCAACTGTTAGATCCCCTTAAGGTGAGGGATCAGTTGCTATCTTCCTACTGTGAGTGTGAGAGAGATAGATGCAATTTTTGACACGGTTTGACTAATTAAAAAAGCCAATAAAAAAAAGTATTTTTGCCATCGTCCCGCATCCGCTGCCAGAGCCTTTTCGTGATTAGTCAAAAGACATCGAGAAGTTTTGATTTTAAAAATTAGAGGTGAGGCTCCTTGACTGATGACTGTAAAGTAGATACACATTTTTTTCAGACATCCTGGATATTTCGAGAAAAAATAAAAGTTCCACATTGTTTTCTGACGGAGAGAGAACAACGTGTAACTTTTATTCTCCTCGAAATATGAAGCCTCTCTGGAGAAAAGCGTGCAGTAGAATTTTCACCGACCGAAAAACTGATAGATCACCTTAAGACAAATATTAATTTCACCTTCAAGCAGAAATAAAGTTCTTTTATTACAGTAATTATTTGTATACCTGGTTGTATTTGTGTTTTCTTTGTTGTTATCGCTATCACCAACTTGTTCGCCAGTTGCATTTGAGCTGGCACCTGCTTTTGGCTTTGTAACCATAACAACAATAAACTTCTTTTCATCAATGTTGTATTCGGTCAATGGTTGATCATCGCTTAATATTTTTCCTAGAAAACGTATTCACTTAAATTAGTATCAACATTTTATTTCAAAATATTCACAATCATGCATTCAAGAAGACACATTTGCATTTTGAGACGCGGCAGACACTCGGCGCCAAACATTAAGGCGCTCTATCAGTCGCGTGAGTTTGAGAGCAGTAGCGAAAAAGCCGTTTCCGGTTTTTCTTGGAACGCTTCTTGCTTCGTAACAAAACAAAACAAAACAAAGTTAGGATTTATCCTCTGGGAACGAGCGATGCAATTTTAATTTTTGTGTTACGTTGGATAACTCTACTTCGCGGACACAAATGCACAACAGAATTTTTACCGATTGAACGACTGATAGAGCACCAAACAAAAATCTAACCCACGACTGGCCGCGTCTCCATGGGCGGGGATAGCCACTTTTCAGGTACTTTTGAACTTCAACTTGATGACATTCGAAAACGTGTCGTCGACTCGAAAATGCATTACAATGTAAAGTCACGTTAGTGGCTTGACATCGACGAGTTTTAAGGTGAAATGTCATTCACGATAAAGGCTCAGAACAGTTACAAAGCGAACAGAGTGTATTTTATTGTTTCCCTGAGATTGATTAGAAAAATTAGGAAAATGCCTGCCAACATAAAGTAAAAAAAAAATTTTAATTTAAAATATATTTATTCAAGGGGTTATTTCACCAAAAAAAGTAATTACAATAATTGAATTTATGAAATTAAAGGAGCGCCTGGATGAAGGTTTTTCATGGTTAAAAACATATGTTAAGAAATTCTTCTCATTCGTTTTATTATTCAACTACTAAAAAGATTTGAAAAACCCTTCAATGAATTTGTCTCCATTTTGTAATGAAACACAAAACTCTAGACGTTTATGAATGGCGGATAAAAAAAATCATTGTTTTACAATTCTTTGTTCTTTTTGTTTCATTTTTGGCAGAAAACCAACAAACTTTGTGTCGGAAGTTGGTATTCTTTTTTCAAACATAAGTATTCTGATAAAAATAAGTGTGTCGCTTAATATCATATTACAGTTTTTTTTCAATTCACTTTTTACAAAAGTTGTCATGATATATCTACTTAATGTTTTGTTTTTTTGTTTATTTTTTCAAAACAGCTTTTATGACACTAACAGCCGTAGACACTTTTATGGCACTAACACTGTAGTCCATTTTTCAAACAAATTTCATACGATAGATCATCTTAAAGGATATTTATACTCAGGAAGGACAAAAAATGGACTATTAGTAAATTTTTCCAAGAGTTTCTTAAGAAAATACTTTCTTTACCCGCTCGGTGCATGGCTCCGGCGATCACACAAATTAAGCAGCATCGACTTTGGTCAGTACTGGGTTGGGTGACCGCTTAGCCATGTACCGGCTGGCGTATCAATCGCTGAGCAGGAGGCAGTTTTGCGATACAGCAGTGCGTTAGGAAAGAATGGCTCTGGGCAATACTCCAGGGGGGGGGGGGACTTGAGGAACTCAGGAACAGTGTAGTGGGGATCAAAGTGAGGAAAGGGATTGTAAAAAGCTACACGGGTATACGCAGGAATAATATTAAATAAATAAATTAAAAGAAACTACTTTTTCTACCCATTAATAATAATCCTAAGGAAAGAATTTTACGTTCGAGTAACCGAACAAAGGGGCTTAATATTTTTAGCCAAGGCTGTATAAATACAGGCTTAAAAATTGAAAACAATCGAAAAAATTTCATATTAGAGTATGCAAGTAAATATATCAACGTTCTAACTAACCGCAGCTTTTTTTTTGTTCTTTATATTTGTCGACGAGCAACTGCCGGAGCCTTGGTAACGTGTTGTTTTTTACAAAATAGATCTCTGACCGTGACTACAAATCGAGAAATTCAATTCTACTAAGGAATACGTTTTATTATGATTTTTGCATAGACTTTGAAAGGGAAAAAAAAAGGATTGAAGTTTCGCGAGAAAAACCACCACTGAAGGCCAAATTGTGATGTCGCAGCTTCTCGTTACATCAAATGTCATTTACAAACGAAAAATTTTACACGTATGCAAAATAATCAACATAAAACAAAGCATGTTGAAAAACTAGTAACAAAATGAGATAAGAGGAAAATAACAGAAGGAAAAACATAGATATTGACGATAGGATGAGGTCTGAAAAGGTTATGTTATTGATTGCTAAGAGACTTACCAGCATAAATCAATTTTTGATAAGGTGCAGAAAATCCCTTCTGTGCTTCGATCTTCTCCTTGAGTTCTTTAACCTTTAAATGTGTAATTTGTGATAGATAAGTCGATGGAATATTGATAAATAAAAATAATAAAATGCTTGAACGATGGCAGAGAACATACCGTTTTCGATGCATCGATCTCAACGGTGAACGTTTGCTGTTGCAGATTTTTTAAAGTAATAATCATTTTGTTTGTATTTTTTTTAGAAAAAAGGGTTTTTAGCACAGATTATATTTCTCAAATTGTACATATAAGGCAAAGTATAGAATGATGTTTTGGCGTTAAATTTTCGGACGATGAGTCGGCACTGTGGTTGGTTCACAATGATGTACCGTGAGATCATGAGCCACACGAGTAACAGAGGAGAGAAAAAAGCAGGAGCAGAGACGCACGCACTATCAGCGAGGAGGCAAAAAACCAACAGTGTTTTTTTATTACCACCATCAGGTGATAGAGGCGCCAATGTTGCGTTTTCGGAGCTGCCAATTTTTTATCGGTGATTTTATGTTTCCAAGGTTTCTCTCAGTGACAGTATCAAAATAATACGTTGATAATACTTCAGCTCAAACAGCAGCAGCCACTCGCGTTAGCCAATAGGAACGCCTTATCAGGTAACGGAAAATCGCATCGTTTACAAACGCCAATTTACGAAATTCGTGAATTCGCCATTACTCCAATATACCCAACCGGATTATTGTGGCGGTAGTCGCATTACTTTTCTACGCTAACTTATCGAAAGTTAAACATTTTGCGGAATGCCAGAGAACGTGGTGAGTTTATGTATGCCTTGTTTTTGTACCGTTTTCCTCCAACGATATAAAATCTTGTTAAACAACACTTGACAATTTCATTTTACCGTCCATTTGACGTTGACTAAACACACGAAACAGAGGTTATGTCCATCATCTCGAATGATAAATAATAAAAGAATATCTTCTCAATATCAACTGTGTATTTTTTATCCCTTTTTATTCACATCACGAATCTGGTTATAATTTGTATAAAAAATTTCGTTAATTTTTCTTTTTCTTTAGGTTTATTAAATTGTTTTGAGATTATTTGTTTTTACGACACGAATTTTCGGTTATAATAATAAAGCTTTCTTTGTTCGATGTATCGATTTTAATCAGTTACACACATGGATAGTTAAATTCTTTGTGTACAAATTGCTCTTTGTCATTATTTTATCTTTCCAATAATCCCGATTCTTAATTTTCGATCTAAAAAACATTTTTTTCCAATTTTTAAAAATTTACTCAATAACAGCATTTAAATAGGACCGATTCTTAATTAAGATTTCTCTAAACGTTAGAGAATGAAATTATCCCAATATTTCATCTCCAACTGCTCCATTTATTCGTTTCATCAAATCTGACAGCTCCACCATAGTCGAGCATTATCATTCAAGCGTTATTTTACATAATGTTCAAACAATTTAAATTGAGTTTCTTGATAAAGTATTTTTCACAATATTTATTCCATTATTCGGCTCTTCTGTTATTATGAGATTTCAATAAATATCCTTTTTCATGTTTCTGCACTAAAAAAGGGTTCCTGAAATATATGTTTGAACTTTTAATCTTGTTTTTGATAAAACTAGCAACAATGCGAGCACCACGCGCCTGCTTGATTTTTTTCCTTGCTGGTGAATTCTTCAGTTGTTTTTCTGTTCAACTTAGATGTTGCCATCATGCATGATGCTTTTTTAAACTTAAATTCAACGTTTATTTAAGCTTTATTAAACCTTTTATTTGAATTTGTTTGAAGACGAATGGAGACCATGCGGTTGAAGTTAAACCAGCTGGCGAGGGGCATGAAAACGAAGAAGAAGCCACAGGAGACGATGTTTATTTTGATCCAATAGTCACGCTGCCTCTCATCGACGTTTCGAACAATGAAGAAGACGAAATTGAGATGATCAAATTGTTTGTATCCTTGAACACCAAACTGACGTTTTTATTTTCTTCACAATAATAAAACAAACGACTTGATGTAATTTTCATTTGTTTTGTTCGCTTCAGGAGAGCCAAATTATATCGTTACGAGGTGAATTGCGTTCCAGCGGAATGGAAAGAACGTGGTACAGGAGAAGTCAAATTACTCAGACATAAAACTAAGCACACCGTCAGAGTGGTCATGCGGCGTGACAAAACTTTGAAAATTTGTGCTAATCATTTTGTAACACCATGGATGGAACTCAAGCCAAGTTGCGGCAGTGATCGCGCCTGGGTTTGGAGCGTCCTCGCCGACTTTGCTGACGAGCATCTTACCTCAGAATTGCTCGCCATAAGATTCTCCAGCGCTGAAAGTTAGTTCTCATTCAAAGTATTTACTATTTCGCACCATTTTTTAAATACTTTTTTACGAACCGCTGACAGTTTCTTAGATTACGTCCAAACGCAAAGCTACTCTCAAAAGTTTGCAGTGAGCAAAAACTGAAACATAAGCAAAGCTTTTCGAAACTTTGTACAACGAAATTTTGCTGTTTCACATTGCGCTTCTTGTGTCGAAAAGTTGACTATTTTACATTGCTTTTGGAAAGTTCCAAGAGAAATGTAAAATTTCCTACAGACTTTTTCCATAAAATTCTTATATTTATTGAAAAATATGAGGAAGTTATTGGAAAAAAAATGCAGTAGAAATGATTATTAAGCGACATGAACGTTGTTATTTCCTGAGCCCTGAACTTGATATTAAGCGATTTTTTCTATAATTCAAAAGGTTTTTACATTCCTGTAAGGATTGAAAACTAAAATTGTTAAGTTATATCGCAATTTATGAAAATTTTCATATATTTGCCAGGAACGTAACTTTCCATCAAGTTTAGGGCCAGACAAATATCTTGAACTTGTTAAAGTAGTCAAGTTCGATTAAAATTTCGGTATTTTTACAACAAAGAATTGAAAAAAAGGCAAAATTGATGAAAATTCGTAGGCAAAGGCCGTAACAAGCAAAGTTGAATCAATCACTGGTTGCACAGAGTGAGAAATTAAAAAATGAAAAAAACCTGAGAATTATAATCCAATTAATTGCATTAATCATTTTAAAAATTCGTGTAATTTACGTAAATGATCAAATCCTTACGTTTGTGTGTGTTTTTCATCGATTTTCTCAGCCGCAAAACTTTGGAAAGAGACTTTCGAGAAGGCAAAGAAAATAGTTGGAACCGAATGCGAAATTTATGCCGGCAAACCGCTTCCTGGTGAGAACGAGGATGACAGCGACAGTGACACGTGCAGTTACGTAACTTACAGCGAAAGCAGTGACAAGGAGGATGCCGAAGAGCCGAGTAAAGAGAGCGAGGAAAAGAAAGCAGAAGACGAGGAAAAAGCGAAGGATAAAAGCACCGAAGAAGTTACGGAAGTTTTGTCGAAATTGGACGTTGGTGAAAATGTTGAAAATGAGAAGGAAGAAAGCAAGTAACGGAAACAGCAATTTACAAGAGCTTTTTTTTTGCTAACTACATGTATGAAATTTCTAATAACGAGAAAATTGAGAAGAAACTAAATAAGAATACGAATATAAACATTCCAACGTTACACGTGAGAGGACGTTGAGAAAACATCGATAATACTCACATCCGATTGCTATTTTATTCCTTTTTACAATAATGTTGACGAAAATGGACAAATTTGTCCGAATTCTAAAAAAAATTCTTTTTTTACGACTAGTTAAGTGTCTCTTCGAAAATGTTGCTTCTTTCCGTTACTAACACAACGATTGCCTAGTCTTCAGCGTAATATTGAATACGATTTTATGTTGAATTAGGCCTCGTCGTCACGAATTTCCTCCTCTCCCGAAGTATAAGTGATTTGTATATTTGCAACGATAGAATTTCGACTTCCCACCAACTCCATCGAAACAATCCTCTTCTTAAGTCACGGTCAAATATTTTTCAATCGATCTTTTTCTTTCTTCTAATTATTTTTTTTAATATACATCGTAATCATAGATTTTTGAACGCACGATTTGTGCGAATGCCTCAAACTAATAAATTGGCAATCTTTTTTTTATAAATTACAACATTATTCAATTATTTACACTTTCCAATTATTATTCCACGTTGAAACGATACTTAGAGTTTAGTTTTAACGAGGTACTAGTCATTGTTTGCCAGGTTTGTCTCTATTTTCTCTATATATATAAAACTCAACTGCAAAATTATGTTTGGCCGCTTTTCACGGGCAAACCACTAAACCAATTTTGATAAATCTTTCACAGGAATGAAGCCCATAAATCAGAATAGGTTGTAGGCCGTTTTATATTCCGATAAATTGTTTATTCAGGGAAGGCCAAGCGAAAAATTCAATTTTTCGTCATTTTTTTTTACTTTAAAATTTCTCATGTTATTAAAAAAAAAAACTATAAATGGAAAACACTAATTACAAATTCGAAGACAACTCCACAACGAAGAGAATGAACAGTGGCTGGGGTGCCAGCTTCGAATGGAAAAAAAGTTACAGTAATTTTCGTGAATTTGTTAAAATCTTAAAATTTTGTAGATTTCAATTTTTTAGTTTTTTTTCAACAGTGTGCACCATTTTCTACATTTATCCTTGAATTTATCCTTTCTGTTGAAAAACTTCATTATATTTGCTCGTTTTATTGGAATTTTCGTTAATTTTTCTAAAACATGAAAAAAAAAGAAAACAATTAAGTCACGTTAATTAACTTGAAACAAAAAAACATCGAGGAACCCTTAAATGGTACTCAAGTTTAGTCTGGAAGAAAAAAACCCGCCAACAAAGTTCAAGTCCCATTTTGACACCGAAACAGTGTGTTTCGTATTATCAAGAAATATTTGAAAATAAAAGATTTTTTTCGGGCCTTAATATTTATCACTTGCAATCAGACAGGAATTAAAAAATACATGGGGAGATTTAACCCCTTTTGTCTCGAGACTACTGCAGGTAAGTGTAGAATTCAAGGTTTCATACGAATCGAAATAGAAAAATAAAATTTCTTCAATTTAACGTTTAATGAAAATTCGTGAATGCCAATAATCATTCGTGAAAACCGTATCAACATGTTTCGACAAACGTGTTTTTTTGTTATCGTTGGGTAAGTATTTCGAAGTCCGATTTCACCGAATATTCTGGAACGTCATTCGCGCGCCTTCACCGCCTCTCCATGTATACACGTATGTATTAAAAATTGAACCAATAATAATTCGCCATTTGGAAGAGTGATCCAACCGCCAGCGGTCCTATTGGTCCACGTGAAATGCGTGGTCGTTTCCTATTGGTCGTTCAAACTGATAGTAACCATCGTAACACGTTACGACGAACAAGGTATAGGACAGAACGACACGGTGTCAGAGCTCATTCAGTGTAGAAAGAAAGAACGGTGCGTCAAGTTTATTGAAGAGAAAATAAAGGAGCCAAGCTTCTAAATTCGTGGAGCGCGTGGTTTTTTTCCCTTTTCTTTGTAGATTTACATTAGTTATTAAACCGTGTGTACAAATACAAAAAACCCGAGCTATGAAAAAATTAGCGTTCTTAGCCCTTGGCTTGTTCCTCGTCGCCGGTGAGTTGTATTTATTTTCTATTATTTTTATTAATCATTTTCTAGCAGTTTTTGAATTAATTAAATCACCGGCATTCTTTCGAAGATCATCAGGATTATTCATCGTTTCAATTAACATAATTAATGGCTCATTAAGGGGGGTGGAGGCTCGAGGTTCTTAAATGTACCCAGTGTTTCGTAGATTACGAAAATTTTTCTTCAAATTGTAGCTTTAAAGATTTTTGTTTAATCATACAAAAAAAAAACGATAAGTACAAATAAATAATTTGAAAGCTAATTTGAGATCGAGACTTCTTTCATACATCATTTTTTTTAAATCGGTATCAAAACTATTAAAAGTTTTGAAAAACAACAAAAAATTTAGTCAATTCTTATGCAAAAATAAAGTCAATATAAATCTTATATTTTTTCTTAACCCTTAAAATATTTATATTCCGAGTATTATAAAGTTAAAAAAAGGTCGAGACGAGCTCAGTATCCTAACCTTTCGCCTGGACACTTATTTTTACTGTGGCTGATAAATACTCGTTTCTCTGATTCAAATTCTGTAATTTGTATTTATTCTCAGTGATTTTTAGATTATTTATTTATTATTATTCCTGCGTATACTCTTGTGGGTTTTTACGATCCCTTCTCTCACTTTTATCCCCACCACACTGTTCCTGAGTTCCTGAGTTCCTTTAATTCCCCCCTGGAGTGTTGCCCACAGTCACTCTTTCCTAATGCTCTACTGTATCTCATTCGTGCGAGGACTAAGAGAAACTGTAGAAAACCTTGGCCGATATAGGCAGTTATGTTTTCACTGAGTTTTCAGTTGGTTAACACCGTCAGAAACGTTAAGCGCTGACAACGTACCTATCGCTGTCGGATTTTTAGATATTAAAACATTATCGATTTTTTTAAATAAATAAATTAATTAATGTTAATTGATTATTGTTAAAATCGTGTTTGTTATAACAAAATCTAGAATCATGCAAAATTGATGCGACAGAATTGCACCAATGTTTAGGAAAAGGCTGTAAACTGTTGACAAATTGGAAGTAATATAATGACAAGAATATAAAAAAAATGATGTATTGTTTTACAATATTCTTCAATGAGACAAAAAAAGTTTGTTTATTACAAAAATAAGATACTCAAGAGAAAAATTGACATGATTCAAAGACCATTTGTTGAAATCCAAACTTGAACAAACTTGAAAAATTGTGACGTCAAAAAAAACCCATATTGGAGTATAAAAGATGATAATGAAGTTTGCATTGTTGGAAGCCAATGGTTTTTTTAAATTCTTCTTATTTTAAAAAATTTTTTAGAATCGTTCTAATTTTCCTAGTAGATTCAATTTTCAAGTCATAGAAAAATGTTGTCCAATTATCATAGACAAACTCTGAATGCGAATTTTTGGTTCTGTTACAAAGTATAGAGGATTTTCGTTGCATTCTAACGATCCAAAATTCAACATCATAGTTATTGAATTGCAAAAGGTCTAAAAAAAAAGTGTACTTTGCTTTTGCTCGATTAAATGATTTTTTTTCCATTATATTGCCTCTAATTCATAATAAAGTTGTTTGATGAGTTATTTCCTATTCATTGATGTTCATCATTCCATCCAACGCGAGCCATAAAATGAGCATTTGTTAATTTAAAAACGATAGACTAAAGCATTGTTTTCGATTTAATTGTTATTCAGGTCTTGCCCGTGCCGAGGAGGAAGCAATTGAGGATGAAGTGGTCACTGTGGATCCAGATTTGGGTGCGAGCCGAGATGGATCAAAAACTGGTAAAAAAAATTCTCAATTCCTGTTCTCATTCCTTTTTGGAATTCATCATTCCGAATTGAAAAGAAATTTATCAAAAAACGAAGAGATTTATCAAGTATTGAGATTTAAAAATGTAAAAATTACATTTTCTACATGAAAAGAGCATTTCGTGGTTCTTTTTATTTCGAAATTTGCCCCAATCGCAAATTGATAATCAGAAGAAAAAAAAACTAATAATTAAATAAGATTACTGAACAATTATTATATTTAATTCATAAATTTAGTAATAAGAAATGTTTTTTTTTGTTAACCAGATGACGAAGTTGTCAAGAGAGAAGAAGAAGCTATAAAATTAGATGGACTGAACGTTGCGCAAATAAAAGAACTTCGTGAGAAGTCCGAAAAGTTTACATTCCAGACAGAGGTCAATAGAATGATGAAACTCATAATAAACTCTCTGTACCGTAACAAGGAAATTTTCCTCAGAGAATTGATTTCCAATGCTTCGGACGCTCTGGACAAGATAAGATTGCTTTCTTTAACAGACAAAAATGTCCTCGACACTAATCCCGAAATGTCGATTAGAATAAAGGCTGACAAAGAGAACAAAATATTGAGCATTACGGACTCTGGTATCGGTATGACGAAAGCTGACCTCATAAACAATCTCGGTACCATCGCGAAATCTGGAACTGCTGAATTTTTGGGAAAAATGCAAGATTCCGCCAATTCTCAAGACATGAACGATATGATTGGCCAATTTGGTGTTGGATTTTATTCGGCTTTCCTCGTCGCCAACAAAGTTGTCGTTACGACCAAACACAATGACGACAAACAGTACATTTGGGAATCGGACAGCAGCAGTTACAGCATTGTCGAAGATCCTCGTGGTGACACACTCAAACGTGGATCAATGATCAGGTAAGAATTCACTAATCGATAAATTCGATATTTTTTTTTGGAACTGACACTTGAATTTTTTTCCAACAATCAAATTTTATAACATGGAAAATTCCAGTTTTTTATGACATAATTTTTATTTTTTTATTTTTTATTTGGCTCTCCATTGTTCTTTAGCATGAGTTACATAAAAGAATAAGAAAAAAAATAAGAAAAATAAAATGAAGAAAAAGAAATAAATAAATAAATAAAGAAGAAGAAAAATAAAAATAAGAAAATGAAAAAATGTTCATTCTATTGCGAAAAATATATTTTAATGAGCAGAATTATTTCTCGTAAATAAGAAAAAGATAAGAAAATAAGAAAAATGAAATAAAGAATAAGAAATGAAGAAATGAATGAAGAAGAAAAAAAATAAAAGTAAGAAAATAAGGAAAAATGTTCATTCTATTGCAAAATAAAAATTCTAAGAAATAGTAAAAATCAGGGAACGGATAAATTATGGAGAGAATTCGATGCATTTTAAAGTTAAAAATTTCAGTATAATTGAACAAAGCTTATAAAATAAGGAAAAATGGAATATTCCTGTAGAACACAAAACTTTTGTTTGTTCGAAACCCATTATTTCCTCCATGAGTGAAGAATACCAAATTTTTTGACATTCCAACTCATATTTAATCTTACAGCCTAATCTTGAAGGACGAAGCATCAGATTTCTTGGAGCCAGACACGATAAAGAATCTGATAAAGAAATATTCTCAATTCATAAATTTCCCGATATACTTGTGGAACAGCAAGACTGTTCAAGTTGAGGCCGAGGATGACAGTGAAGCGGTAAAAGCAGAGAAGGAGGAAGAAGTTGCTTCGGAGAGCGAAGAAGATGAGGAAGAAGTAAAAGTGGAGGAATCGACGGAGGAGGAGGACGCTTCAAAGAAGAAGAAGAAAACAGTAGACAAAACAATTTGGGACTGGGAGCTTTTGAACGATTCGAAGCCGATTTGGACGTTGAAACCATCGGAAGTTGAGGACAAAGATTACAACGAATTTTACAAAGCATTGACGAAAGACACGCAGGAGCCATTGGCGAAGGTTCATTTTGTAGCGGAAGGTGAGGTGACATTTAAATCATTACTTTTTATACCGAAAGTACAACCGAGCGACAGTTTCAATCGTTACGGTACGAAAGCCGACAACATAAAGTTGTTTGTAAGACGAGTTTTCATAACGGACAAAATAAACGACATGATGCCAAACTATTTGTCGTTTATCCGTGGAATTGTTGACAGCGACGATTTGCCATTGAACGTATCTCGAGAGAATCTTCAACAGCACAAACTAATCAAAGTAATAAAGAAAAAATTAATAAGAAAAGTATTGGACATGATTAAAAAGATATCGAAAGAAGATTATCAGACATTCTGGAAGGAATACAGTACGAACATTAAATTGGGTGTGATCGAGGACGCCCAGAATCGTGCTCGTCTCTCAAAACTCTTGCAATTTAAATCGTCGAAGGAGAATATGACGAATTTGGCTGATTACGTATCACGAATGAAGGAACATCAGAAAGCCATTTATTACATAGCTGGAGCGAATGAAGAGGAAGTTAAAAAATCACCATTCGTTGAGCGTCTCGATAAAAAAGGTTACGAAGTGTTGTACCTTACGGAGGCAGTTGACGAATATGCCATTGCGGCGTTACCCTTGTTCGATAGCATTAAATTCCAGAACGTTGCGAAAGAAGGATTCACGCTTGACGATAGTGAGCGTGGAAAAGAGCGAATGGAAGAATTGAAAACAGCCTGCGAACCATTGACCAAATGGTTGGACGAACAATTGGGCGAATATATAAGTAAAACCACCATTTCGGAGCGTCTTACTGACTCGCCGTGTGCACTCGTCGCCAGTATGTTTGGATGGACCGGAAATATGGAGAGATTGGCTGTTTCTAATGCACATCAGAAAGCCGAGGATCCACAAAAAAGCTATCATCTCAATCAGAAAAAAACTCTTGAAATAAATCCACGACATCCTCTCATAAAAGAATTGCTCAGGCGAGTTACCGCCGATCCCACTGACAAAACTGCCAAAGATACTGCTCTCATGATGTTCCGAACAGCTACTCTCAGATCGGGTTACATGCTACGCGAGACAGCGAGCTTTGCTGATAGCGTTGAACAGCTCATGAGAAAAGTGCTTGGAATACCTCTCGACGAGGCTCCTGAAGAAGAGGACGACGATTTCGAGACCGCTGATGAGTCAAGTCAACAAAACAATGCGGACAACGAGGAAGAAGAACGCGATGACGAACACGATGAGTTGTGAGCTCCAAATATTCGAGTTTATTAACAAAAACATTTCAACTCGCGTCTCAACGTCCTAGAGAGAGAGAAACAAATTGTGAGTTGAGCTCCAAGAACTTGAGGGCACAAACGGTTTAGGAAAGAGTTCATAAATGGACTATTGTGTGTAAAAGTTTTAGGTTTCGTTTCTTCTTTTTCCAGCGAAATAATGTTTCTAATTTTTCATACGAGAATCATAAGACTTTCAGTCAATCGATTCGATTTCGCGGATCGTGAAATCGAAGACATGAGAGTTATATCACGTTTAGTCTTAAATAATTCAATTACGAAATCATCACATGGCACTAAAGGAGGGTTTCAATTTTCAATTCTACGTGCGAGTACAGAGCGAATCAGTACTTGGGAACAAAAAAAAACACAAAAAAATAAGGAATTGCGAAAATCCATCCGTCATCTCAATTTACCTCGTCGTTCGTCGCAAACGCAATTCATTTTTTTTCTCTATCTGTTGCATTTATCTCTATATCTCTACTTTTCTCTTGTAGTTCTTCCATTCGAATTTGTCGATACGTGTATAGCGTCTTTTTTTTTAATCCTATTTTTTTTTTTCAACGCTGACTGTCACATGTGTGTTGTATGCGATCTGAGCGAATGGCATTTGTATAATAATAAATAATAATAATAAAAAAAAAAAAAAACAAGAATGATAATAAAAAATCGACATATTAAAAGATTATTTAATCTGATATATTTGGTCTTTTTTTTTTTTTTTGCTACAAAACCCTTTACATTTATTTTGTATGAGGTTTGCAAAAGAAAATCAATAACGAATGATTTAATTGTTGGATAAAAGTAAACAGTTGATGGCACAATTTTTTTATCGAATTTATCGGTGAATTTACTTAATTTATTTTGAGACTTTTTATCAACCACGGGAATATCGAAATTTCAATGGAATTGAATTATTTGCACAAAATGGCATTAAAAATAATTGTCTTGTTACTGTCAGATTCAATAAGTTTTCAGGAATTAGTTAACGAAGATTCGTGAATGGACAATTTATGACTGACAAATGTTTAAGGACGTTGTATGCAATATTTTCTAACCATAGAATTCCTTCAAATTTGCACGACACAAAGAGAATTGTGATATCTAATAGCTCGCGCAATTTTCAGAGGTAGAAGTCGAGAAATTTATTTGTAAAAATTGCAATTTTCAGTATTTTCGCATGAGAGCGCGTGTTAAAAGTTCCAATTTTCAAAATTAAATATTTCGATTTCTAAATGGTGAAGCCTCTTAAAACTTTGCATACGCTTTTATGTAACATCGAAGAAGTTTTATTTAATTTTTCAAAAAAATCGGTCGTAAAATTTTTTCGAAATTTTTGTTATTATATAAAAAATACAGATTAGCTCGGACAATCTTGAATTTAGAGTATGTTGTTTTTTAGTAAATTTACTAACTTTTTTTCAATCAACTTAGGCTCGCAAAGCATTTTATATGAAACAAAAATTTAGATTTGACCGTCGCCATACACTGAATTTTATTGTCACGTCAGTGACAAATATCTATTGGGCTCAAAGATTTTTGGAGCGAAATAAAAAATGAATACAAAAAGAACAGCTAGCCAAATTTTTACTTTCGTTAGTAAGTTTCAATTTAAATTTCCCGCAAAAATATAATATATAACTACTCATAGAGAGGGCGCGGTAAACTCAAAAAAATTAGCACTGCTCTAATCATAATTGGTAAATTCTTTAGTGAGAAGCCAATGGTAATATGGGAATATAGTAATTTTCTATTGAGAATAAATCTGAAAGCGGTGTGGTGCGATCGCATTTCCGTTCATGAGCATTCTCCTGCTGTTCACCTTCTCCTGGACCCGACGTCATTCGTAATCAAAGTCCGTGTAGTGCGCGGCTTATTTGTGTGTTTTTTGTCTTCGGAACGGCGACACGATGATTCTCAATAAATTGACGTGAGTATGACAGCGAAAATAATGACAATTTGAAATAACTCAATTGGGCAAAGTCGCGCGGCATCGTTCGTGAAATTAAATTGGTCGCGATACCGCGCGTATTAATAAAAAAAAATCCCTTTTTGCGAGACAAACGCACACGAATCTAGCAGACATACACACACGCAGTCGCGCGCGCGTGTGCACTGTTACACTACACGTCCGTATGAAACGAGACACGGGTGTTCTTCTGTGGGATTTCGCCATGCCGGCACGATGAATCTTTGTTAAATTCGTTCATTAAAAACCCCGTTCGTTCATTATTTCACCGTTCAAACACTCGGTACGATTATTCGCCTTGAATCTCTAACTTTGTCGCGAGATCATTGTCAACTTGTTAATAATCGATTAAGGAGTCATTCATTCGCTTCTCGTCGTTCATAATCCTTATAAATAATCAGTTGTGAACAAAACTTTTAATGCCCTGGGGTTAATTCTCGCCAACTTATTGCCAAGCGGACTCAACGTATACACACAAGTATATACGGACGTGCGTGCGTGTTTGTGTCTATGTATATGTTGTAAAGTAATTTCTCGCACACGTTAATATAAAGAGAGAAAGAATCAATGGCGCCTGAGGCAATATTTGCCTTCAACGACATGTTTTAGTGCTACAACATTTGTTTTTTTTTTTTTCTTTTCGTCTTCAACGATTGTATACATAAACTGCCTTTCATTCATTTCGCCGGCAATTTTGACACTCCGAAAAACAAAAATTTACGATCTTACATATATCTATATATAACCACGTGATATCTCTTTTGTACCATCATAATTACGTTTTTATATTTTCGATTGTGTTGGGACACTTGTGTGTATATATGAATTGATGCAGCGACTGTATACCTATGTATATAGTCATATATATTTTCTTAGAGTAATTGGAGCCGAAACAATCGCACGGAATATGCCGATTTTGTTTTTTTCCGCATAATTTTTATTATATAATTAAAAAATCGTGATTATATTTGTTAAAAAAATGATAAAAATTCGCTGTCAAATAAAACTTTTCGAAGAAAACCCAAAATTTGAATGTAGAAAATTTCACTAAAAAATACACGAAAAACAATAATGATGATTAATTTGCAAATTTGATACAAATCTTGCGATTTTTTTGTGCCCAATTTTTGAAGACTCGATGGAAAGGAGACGCAAATTCAAACAAAACAATAAAACTGTATCTCAGGAGGAAATTTTTTGAGCGATTGTTATTTTTCTCTCTCAGATTTCGGCCGCATAAATTGGAGCTGGATTCATTTTTCTTTTAGAGGCTCATTGGAAAAGTAAAAAATTATTAAATCTCGCATCGCACCTTAAAAAAAAAAACCAGGAAAAAAAAAGAAAGAAAAAAAAAAGAGAAAAAGACATAAAATAAAGGAAAAAATTGTATCGAAGGCAAATCGAATATCAAGGATTTGAGAATTTGATAAAATTACTCGGATACAAGTTTGACGCGGTTGCAAAAAATGGGGATCCAAGATTTGCAAGCGTTTCTTGATAGCAATTGCGTTCAGGGAGGTGCCGTTCCTGTAGATCTCTTCAAAATTGCTCGTCATGTGATAATGAAACAGCGCAGCCGTATGGCCAAAGGACAACAGCAACAACACAATTCCGCCATCCTTCGTCTTGTTCTGGACGGAGAATGTTGCTTGGACAGACTGTACGGCGGATATTTTTCAGGTAAATTTTTGTTTTCTCTTTCTTTGTCAGAGTCGCACAAAAATTTCAGTTCAAAAAGACTAATTGTTCAATAATTTGGATGAAAAAACATTGTATTTAATTGTATGGAAAAATATGGAGCATTGAACTATTTCAAAAAAAATGTTTCCATTCTTGCGAAAACTCAAACAACTTTTTTTTTTCTCACCGTCCATTTTATAAAGTGAGTTTGCTACGAAAAAATTAAGGAAATTTGAAGAAATTTCTCTCCCTACAAAGTAATTTTTCTTGATAATAGGAGTAAAAAAAAGCCACGTTCATTGAGATTATTCAATTTATTAAGAAAATCTAAATATTTTTGTTGTACAGTATGCAGAAAAAGAGAAAAATTTCCTTCAAACATGACGTAGTAAAAGTTTCGTTTAGGCTCGAGTAATAATTTTTTAAAACTCAGGGAGAATATGTTATTTTTTTTGTCATTTTATAATCGAATTAATGTAATTTTCAAACGTATTTAGATTGGGCCTGTGGCGGTCAATGGAATCGAATGGTCCAATTTCTAGCTGTTCTTATCCAAGCGACCGAACTCTCTGGTGTCGAGTTGGCTGTATTTTTCAACGGTTGTCACGAAACGGCTCGACGCGCAGATTGGATACAGAATCAGTTGAAAATGCGAATAAAAGTAAACAACGTAAGTTGCACGATTTTCAGTATTTTTTTATTATTGTTTTTTTCAAAGGAAAATTCATTACTTTCCTGTTCATGGGATTCGTAAACTTGGAAGGATAAGAAATTTAGAGATTTGAGGCGTTTAATTTCAGGTTTTGAAACACATAACAACAAAAGGAACACCACCACCAAAAATTTGGTGGACGCCTCCTGTTTGCTTGCGAACGAGTCTGAGAATGGCTCTCCGACATCTGAAAGTTGCCGTTGTAAGCATTACGTATTCCTGTCTCGCTTCTTCACTCTATTTATTAATCAATATGATGTTGAAGTTTGCATCGCGTTAAAATGCAACGAAAATCCTTTATAGTTTGTAACAGAAGCGAAAATTCACGTTCAGAGTTTCTCTACGATAATTGGACAACATTTTTCTATGACTTGAAAATTGAATCCACTAAAAAAATTAGAACGATTTTAAAAAAAATTTTTTAAATAAGAAGAATTTCGAAAAATCATTGGGTTCCAACGATGCAAACTTCAATATCATTCGTCAATCTAAACAAATCTTTTTTTCACTGTTTATCCTTTCTACTGTGAATATTAATGGAATTAATTATCGAATTCAGTTATGCAGCATGGACGATCATCATCAGGAAGTAATTGCATATTGTCGTGAGAATAATTTCAATGGTTTGATTGCTGATGACGCCGAGTACGCGGCATTCGATCCACCGAGGTATTTCTCATCAGAGCAGTTGAAACTCACTTACAAGGTACGCAATAAACAAGAAATATCAGCGGTTACGTATTTGGAGAATATTCGAAAAGTCGCTTTTTCGTTTATGCTTCTTTTGAATGATCCAACACGAAAAAAAAATGTCATTTTGAAGTTCCAACCGGTGACAACACGAAAGGCGTTTCAATTTTTTCGTTTTCCAAATTATTTCGTTCAGAAAATTTTTCTATCAACGACTCGAAAAATCAGATTTTTCGTAAAAAAAAATCGCGTACATAATTACAATATTCCACTAATTCCGTATTTTTGTGGAATAAAAGAACAATTTTTTTTCGATAAATCGTTTGTCGCATTCCAATAATTCCAAAATTCCACTAGTTGCTTATTTTTGTGAAATAAAATAACAATTTTTTCAAATCTTCTGCCCCATTCCAATGATGCAAGTTTCCATATCGACATTTTTTTTGATCAACTGATGTTTTCGTCTGTTTACAGGGATCGCTCGACACTAAGGAATACATGGTTTCCGAATTGATAAAAGCCATTGGAATACCAGCCGATAGATTATGCATTTTCGCTGCACTTCTTGGCAACTACATATTGACGGAGCACGATTTAATAGATTTTTATAAAAAATTAAACATCAACATTGGTCCTAACAAAACGAACGTCGAACAATATATCCGGGCTATTGGAAATTTTGTCAAAGATTTACCGTCTAACGAATTGGACGTTGTAGGACAACAAGTATTCGGTAATCTGACTAATTCAAAATACTCGAAACTTCGACAATCCGTCCAGTATTATATCAACGGGACGAAGGAAGGATTTTTGCATTACAAGCTCGTGAAACCAGCTAAACGTAAGTGTATCATCATTTAAGACAGTTCAATTATCATTTTATGCTTTATATTTATGTTAACGATCGTTTTTTTTATCTTTTTCTTTATTTTCTTCGATCGATACACGAATTTATATTTTTACAGCTTAAAGACGTTGTATTCAAAATCTTCTAGCGATAGAATTCCTTCAAATTTTAACGACACAAAGAGAATAGTGATATCTAATAGCTCGCGCAATTTTAAGAGGTTTCACCATGTACAAGTCGAGATATTTATTTATAAAAATCACAATTTTCAATAGTTTCTTATAAGAGCGCGTGTTAAAAGTTCCAATTTTTAACAGTAAATTTTTCCATTTCTAAATGGTGAAGCCTCTTAAAGCTTTGCATACGCTTTTATGTAACATTGAAGAAGCTTTATTCAGTTTTTCAAAAAAATCGCTCATAAAATTGTTTTAGAAATTTTGGTTATATAACAAATATAGATTAGCTCGGACAATCTTGAATTTAGAGTATGTTGTTCTTTAGTCAATTTGTAACGACTTTTTTTCAATAAACTTAGGCTCGCAAAGCATTTCGTATATAAGGAAAACTGAAAAGAAAAATTTACATTTGATCGTCGCCATACAACGTTCTTAATAAGACATGCCATTATAATGATATAATTTTTCTTTACAATAACGCACGTGTGCTCTTGGCTACGAGTAACTCTCAACTCCTCTCCTTCGGTCGCGTTAAATATCTCGTTTTCCGGCCGCTCGCGCGTCCCCGTGACGGCCAAAGGCATTTTTAATTCTATCATGCAATTTCTTTAACATTTATTTCTTCACTAACTCTCGATGTTGATGAATTTTTGTTAAATTCACAGAGAACAACAAGACCGAGGCTAAACAAACTGCACCTGCAAAAGCGAGCAATCCACCGGAAACATCAGCCGCAACTCCCGAGGAAGATGCTACTTTGGAAACATCAAGATTCGCTTCGGAAACTTTAGAGAGCGAACAAGAGAGTCTCAATGCCTATAAAGAAGCGACTGCCAATGCAAAAGCCGCGCCGCAAATTGTAATCGAACCTCCTGGTCTTCCGGGTCATGGTGACGCCGATCATTTAAAATCTGAAGAAGAACACAGTGAGCAAAGTATATATTTTCATCTCAAAAGACGCAATGGCGATTCGACGCCAAGTATTAAAAAGAAATACCAGCGCGAGCCACACCGCACTCTTATTATACTCCAATATGACGATTTTATGACGTCACAAAAATTTCAAATCACCCTTACGGACAAACGAGTTGGACGAAAAATTTCAAATTAAATTATATTTTTTTACGATTTTTTATCGTTTGATTGGTCCTTGTTCGAAGGAAATCCGTTCAACCAATCTCCGGAAATTAAATTTTTCATTTGGAGTCCGAAAGTATGGAATACCGTTGTAATCCTTCAATCAAAAGATTGTTATTGATTTTAATGATTGTTTTCTTTATTTCCAGCAAATGGCCACGCAGTGAACGGCATTCACAATCTATTGATAAGTTCGTCGAGTTCAAGCAGTAGCTCTACCGTCGCTTCGCCGGCTCACATTACCCCGGAACCTGTGAAACCGGTAGAAAAAGCAACGAGCATACCGAGCACCGTTTCCGAAGTAATGAGAACAGCTTCGGAACGTCATCAGAAAGGATTAATGTCTCCTCACATTTATCAAATATTGACTGCGGGAGAAATAAAACTTCCGGTTTTGCTTGAAGATGAAAATCATCGCGAATTTCCATCAATACATCTTATTTATCGTCCTGTAAGACAAATGGTCTACGCGATACTCTTCAATCTTCATCATAGAATGTACCTTGCTACGAAGAGTAAAGAAAAAGGCGGTGAGTGAAACAAATTCTCCTTTTTTTTTTTGGGATTTCGGTCGAAGAGCAAAACGAATTATTGAAATAATTTTTTTTTTTTTTTTTTTTTTTTACTGATGATGAAAATGCTCAAAAGTAATAATTTTACGACTCTCACTGGAATTTCACACAAATTGTCGTCTTGCAGATAGCGAGAAAGTCGAAGTCCCTGACGTAATAATAAAAGAATGGATATGGTCGAAAGCAAATCCATATCAAACTCCGGCATTGGTCAAGGCTGAACAAATCGGTTGGGGCGTTCCAACAATTCAACGTCTCTGGTTTGGGTGAGTCATTTTGTGCGTCAATTTTTTCATTTTCGTTTCTCCGTTAAGGATTTATAGCAGTGACTACCCTAGTCAAACCTGTGTTTAATTTTTAAAAGAGTTGTAAGCAACGTTTAACACCGAAATTAATTTATTGACGTTGAATTCGTCTTGCAGGATGTCTTGTTAACTTAGAAAAAAGTTGATAACTATAGATACGTTTAATCATCAACTGCCAAATGCAAAATTCCACAAAGTCATATTTTTATTGATATTTTTGGAAGAAAATCCGTATTTTTCAAACGATTTTAACGCACGAACTCTCATTCTGTTCTTCAAGAAATTCTCTACAAACTCACTGTGTCGGTTTTTTTAAAGACATGTCAATTTTTAAATAAAAGCTATTTGTTAATGACATAGTTTTCTTGCGATCGACTGCAACATTGAAAAGGTGAAGTTAAAAAAAAATCGACACAGTGAATTTCTAGAGAATATCTTGAGGAACCGAATAAGCGTTCATGCGTTAAAACTGTTTGGAAAATACAAATTATTCTTCTAAAAATATCGATTAAAATATGACTCGTCGGAATTTTGCATTTATCAGTTAATGGTTAATCAAATCTATAGTTATGAATATTTTTCTATGTTAACAAGACATACTGCAAGACGAATCCAGCGTCGATTTATTAAATTATGTTTTGAACGTTGCAAACAACTGTTGGGAAACGTCAACACCCTCTATTTGACTAGGGTAGTCACAGGCCTATGAGTCCTTAAATTCTATGCGCGTTAAGTTCCGATGTAGTCGAAATGAGAAAATGCAGTTTGCATTGTAGTAGTTTGAGAAACGATAAAAAATGAATGAACTGTACAATCGTTGCAGCTCTCGAGGGCATCATAGGTATGTCCGATGCTCTTTATTTTTTCGGTGTTGTATACATTTCGGCTAAATTATTTATTCTTGATGTTTCACTCATAAACAAACGTATCTGCATTTATTATAAAATAACAGATAAACAAAAAAATCTTAAAAAACAAAGATAAATATTATAGCAGTTTTGCATTAGTTCATTAAATCACAAAATAAATTTCTTAAAAGGTAAGAATCTTGATGATTGATGATGAAAAGCACGTTTGTTAATTTCAATGCGAATTACAATGATGTTGAAGTTTGCATCGTTGGAATGCAACGAAAATCCTTTACAGTTTATAGCAGAATCAAAAATAAACATTCAGTGTTTGTCTACGATAATTGAACAACATTTTTCTATGCCTTGAAAACTAAATCTACTAGAAAAATTAGAACGATTCCAAAAATAAATAAAAATAATAAAAAAAAAAGAAGAAAAACAAAATCATTGGGTTCCAACGACGCAGACTTCGATGTCATGAATTACAGGCTTGTTTACTCCCAGCGATCATTAACCAATCAACGATTTATTGAAATGTTTTTTTTTTTTCTCACTTTTTTTCAGCACTGTAATTGATGACAAACGACGTCGTCTACGAGGTTTCCTTACGTGTATGCGATCCGATACTCCACTTATGCTCAATATATCATATGTTCCCCAACATTTGCTCGTCATGGCTTGCGTTCTAAGGTAAAAAATACGTTTGTAAAACTTGTTTTATTTTACACTGCGTATCTCAATCCAAACTACTAAAATAATAAATTAACAACTAATAACTAATAACTAATGTAATAGTAAATAAATATATTGATTATTTCTTTTTAGATATATAATGACGTTCTCGGACAAAATAAAAATTTTACGTCGTCAGGAACTCGACGCTTTTATCGCACAGGCATTCTCGGCCGATTTAATGAACACACAATATCTACAGGATCTACAGGTAATTGCGTAAAATCAATTTTTTTAATTCTTTTGATATTGTGCATAATTATATTTTCCAGATAAATATACATATGTTTTTAGAAACAAATTTCAACAATAAGGAAAAAAAAAGATTTATTAATCAGTTTTCAATGTTTTGTTAAACTTTTACTCATATAGTTATCGTAAATAATCTAGTAAATTTTTCTTTTTTTGACACAATAAATACAATAATAATAATAATGAATAACAATTCAGGAAAATTGTTGTTTTGAAAAACTTATTGATTGGCTTAATAATAATAATAATAATAATAATATTGAATAATGAATAATAATTCAGAAAAATAATTATTTTGCAACACTTATTGAGATAATTTATCATAAAATTTAATCAATTATTCCAATTTTTATTCTTTTAGCTTTCCTTGGTGACTCCCCGAGGTGTACAACTTGCGACCCTCTTCATGGCTGGCGTGGAAACGGCTTTATTAGCGAACGATGCTTGTGGAGCACCCATACCTTGGCTCATGTGCTGTCCCTGGCTGTACTTTGATGGAAAATTGTTTCACCACACTCTAGCGCGTGCAGCAATAGCGAAAAACCTTCTCGACCTCTGTGGCGGGCACATTGAGAGTGTCGTTAAAGTTGAAAGAATGCGAAAAGCAATTCTCGAAGGAGTCAATGTCGTTTTCGCACGCCCACCTTTGCCTGTACCGCCAGGTAACATTTTTACACCGTGCAGAGTGAGATTGTTTTTTTTTTTTTTTTTTTTTTCCTAATATTCTGAACCCTTTCCCTTTCCAAGAACTTTTTTCATTTATTTCCTTATTTTACTCTTCTTCAATGTTCAACTTCATACAATTTTATTTTTGAGAAAACTTTGTGTATTTAAAGTTGGCCATCTTTTTTTTTACAATAACAATACATTTTCGTACGAATGTATTGTTTGAAAGAGATGGCGAAATAATTGCAGACAATTGCTCCGCTAAGCTTAATATTTCAATGAGCTCTGCGAATCTCAAAGCTGCAACAGTTTTAAACGCAAAATATTTATAATTCGCTTCGGTTCCACGTAGCAATCCCACTAAGTATTTGTTGTATAAATAAGTAAATATATATATATATATATTTTTTTTATTTTTATTTTTTTATTTTTTATTTATTTTTCAATATTTACGGAAGGGAGAACTCGAAATTTTTTTATGTTTCGCGATGTAAATGTAACTTAATGTTTAATGTGTTTAATGTTTCACAATGTCGATACTTTTGTTCGAAAAAAATTATCAGATAATATGAAGAGTATAAAATTAACGTTTGAACCCTTTTTTTATTATGAGACGTTCTTTTTATTAGTAATTTTTTGCATTTCATCATCAATAAACAATAGTATTATAAATTATTATTATTATTGATAAACTTAAATAAATTTAAATTGATTAATTATTTATTAATAAATCAATAAATCAATAATAAATGATAAATTAATAAATATTCATAAATTATAAATAGTCATTAATAAAAAGTCGTTTTTAAGCACGACTGCACTAAGATAACAACCTTAAAAACTGAGATTGTGATATTGATCTCATTATTGGGATAAAAAAACAAGCAAATTATGAAAACTCTAAAAAAATTTCAATCGAACGTTCCCTAGTTATAAATTTTTCGTTTAAAATTGAAATTTTCATGATTCTCTTGTCCGAACTCCGGAAAAATTTTAATCGAACGTTCCCTAGCCATAAATTTTTCGTTTAAAATTGAAATTTTCATGGTTCTCTTGTATATTTAGCAGGTATACGTATGGCGGTACCACAAACCATTTTACCAACTGGTTGCACCATGAACGACGGTCTCGTACGTGGACGTGGAACTGCAAATATACCTCAACGTGGTTTAATTCGAAGACCAATGCCGTCTCGCGGTGGTCAGCTAGAAATCGCTGGAGTTGTTGTTGGTCAGTGGGGCGCTAATTATGGACAACCAGGTCGTTTACCACAACCGGTACAAGGTCATTCTCGTGGTCGTCTACCACCACAGGTGAGACATTTCGTTGATTTTTAAAGAAAAACATTTTTTTTTTATCACTAAAACTTACTGTTGAATATTTTATTTTTTCTTATTATTTTTTCTTTTTTTTCTTATTATTATTATTTTTATTTTTTCTAATATATCTTTTCCGAATGACATAAAATCTTCAGATAACATCAATCGGTGGTATAAAATGGGGCTTTTCTCGTGGTTTGAATGGCTTGGGAGCTCGACCTTTTCCAGCGCGCGTTAACAATCGTACTCCCACAGCCGGACGAGGAAAAAAAACTCAAATGAAGGTAAAACTGGCAATAACGTGGTGTTACAAAACATTTTCGATAGTGACCAAAAGTTTGTACTTAATAATACTTTTTATCGTAGGCTACTGCCAAAAAGAAGACAACCGTTAAGAAAAACAAAGAAAACGAGAAAAAGGAAAACAAAGGCCAGGGCAACGCGGTCGAAGAAAGCGGCGACGAATCACCGTGAGTATCTTCCAGTTTTTTGGGAATATCAAACTTGTCCGCCCACAACGATATTATTAAAATTCTTTATTGAAATTTTTATTATTGACATTTTTTTTCAGTGAATCTTTTATTTCACATAGGTTTTAAAAGGTGTTTCTAAAATCCTAAAATATGTTTTTTTTTTTTTTTTTTTTTTTTTTCCAGTGAACCAGTGACGAATATCACTACAAAAGAAATCCTATCGGTTCCTGGTCAATTCGATGATGCGGTTGAGAACAGTAAAACGGTGGAAAAGGGTCAGGGCGACGCGCCCTTGGTCACATCGTAAGTGACTAAAAGTTATCACGTAAAACCACACACACACACACACACACACACACACACACACACACACACACACACACACACACACACAAAGACACAGAAACTCAAATTTGGACAAAATAAAACAAAAAAATGACATTAAAAACACCCGGATGTGACTCAAGACTGCAGCCAATTTCGTTACACGTTCATTGAGTCGTGAAGCGTCTCAAAAACAAAAAGAAAGAGAGAAAAAAAAGCTTGAGATTGAGAAGAAATTGAGCTGTTTCGCGGCTCGATGAGCATGTAAAATTCTGGTGGGGCCAAAAGAAAAAAAAAAACAAACAAACTATCGTATCAAACTCTACAAAAGAAAAGCCAATGACTAACCGCGCCTCTTGAAGTGATTTATCGGGGAAGAGGCGACATTAAAGAAAGAAAAAAAAATATTGAAATGCCGAGCATCCCGATTTTTTCGCGGGTTCGAAACTGTACTATGTCCTCACTGCCAAATGTGTACCACACTCCGCGAGTCGGAGGAGACGAAACGAAAGGGAAGCAAAAAATGTCAAAACGTGGGAGGAGAAAGAGAGAGAGAGAGAGAGAGAATAAAGAGAGATAATCGTTTCAATGTCGACAAGGCATTAAAAAGTGCGTTGTTCGTGTGACACCGGTAAAAAGAAGAAAATAATAACAATGGACTAGACTGATTAGTGTTACGAAAGAGAAACAAGAAGATGATGAAGGAAAATAAAAAAACAAACGCTAATTTTACTAACCGTGAATAAGTCGTCAACTGCTATAAGTATTTAATTATTAAGGAACGTGTTTATTTTTTTTACAATGATGAAAAATGTATATTTTCCGGTATTATATGAAAACGCCTCGCTTCGTATGGTCCTGATTTCACACGCCTCGTAACTCTACGTATTCTGCAAGCCTTTACGTTTAAAACGAATGAGAAAAAAACCAGAAAATCATCGTTGGAAACGTGTTTTTTTCTCTTTTTTTTAGTTATCTCGAAATTTTAAATGGAATTTTCTTCATCTCCTCCCTTCGTTTCTTCTGTAGCTAGATATATATATCCGTGGCGCGTGAAATCCGGACATCGCATAGCGTATAGAGACTGATGCTTTTCATATAGGTAAAATATATATTTATACATAACAATCGTTGAATTTCCAAACGGGCTTGAATACGTATATCTGACTAATAATAATGGCGCTCGTTTGGAGATACGACGGTGTATTATTTAGGAATAGAATGTGTTTTCCCACTAGCGAATTATACATAAGTTGTTGATTGAGTGATCGAAGAGCGTGCGACGATTGAAAAGCTGTTGCTTGTTGTGATGCTTGCTTTCGTAGATATGGAAAAATGTGATGATATATGATTAGGCGAGAAGAATGAGAACGAGAGAGAGAGAGAGAGAGAGAGAGTGCGAAATGAAGAAAGAAAATGAAATTTTCGATAAAATATTATTTATGATATTGATATTACGTATGCGATTGTTAATAGTCGATGAGAGAAAGAAAAAAAAGACCGAGAGTGTTCGTTTACATATGTGTATGTAAGAATAGGTCAATAGTATGTGAATTTTATGTTTGCTTGATGGAAAAGTGTGTATGTGTATGACAAGTATAATTCGCGCGTGCAAAAGATAAATGAATATTAATATAAATATAACTATGTGTAAATATATAATATTCATTAATATTATATAATATTATATGAAAAAATATTATGTAATATTATAATAACGATAATATTTATATATACACATAGATTTATGTTTATTTACGGTCCCATTGAGATTTTTGGTGAAAACATCGAACGCGTTTAAGATTTAACGAGTTCGAAAGATTGGGCCTTATACGATAATAATACCCGTTATTGAATCAACATATTTGGACGATTGAATTGCTATCTATGAACTTCGAGATACGAAAGGAGGAAAAAAAAAGAATCAATTGTAATATTTGTCAATCGATTATAATCGAATTGAGAATTCGATCAATGAGCCATTGGATTTAGTCGTATCGTTGAATCGAAACGAAAACAATGAGCGCGTATCGTGTCATGTGATTATTAATGAGACCGTGAAAGGAAGAAAAAAAATGAAAATGGAGCTAACGAGTTATTGTGAATGAATAACGTTTTTCCTTAACGAGTGAAACGAACGTTTTTCGATACAAACGAGAGTAAGAGCGGGAGAGAATAGAATTGAGAGAATGATAACCGCCGTTACACGAGATAATATAATTGAAGAGATGAAGAATTAAAAGTGTTATATTTTTGTAGATTTGTTATTGCGTGAAATATGCATTGAGACAATGAAGAAAACTTTATAGTGAATCACGGGGAGTTGAGAGAACGAACGAGTCTACATCGGTTTGGTGATATCGAACGGGATATTGCGTTTTCCTTTATTTTTTTCTTCATTTTTTGCCGTCAATGCAGAAAAAGAGAACAAGCAAACAAACAAAACGAAGACATTATTAAGCCCGTATCGAACGAATTACCATTATTAAATTCCTTCTCGAGCATCACGGAAATATTGTCAAATAATACAACATTAATAAGTCTAAAAACTCAAAACAAAGTACGGATCAAAATCCACTCTTTCCGACACCATTCACAGCAATTTAGGTCGAGTTTTTAAACTTGCCTGCTTATAAACAAGTGATGAAACTGTCAATAAATATTATATTGACTATTTGTAGCATTATTTAAACTTCGAATTGAGATAAAACAAATGTCACATGACAGAGAGTGTTGAATCGTGGATGTGAAATGACAGACAATTTCAAAACAATAAGCAAAAAAGAAAAAAACATGCACTACATCGCGCGACATACGTTTTTTTTTTCGTTCAATTATAAAAAAACTCCCGAACGAGTATATAATCGTGAGGAAGACAGACCGATAGAAAAAAAAAGAATAGTCGTTTCGGAATATCCATACGGACCAAAAGAAATTTAAAAAAAAAAAAAGTGGTTAATCAGTTTGTACAAAAGATTAAAAAACCAAACTTCGAAGCAGAATCAATGGATTTTGCGATTCAAGGCGACACTTAAACGCTTTTATAAATGGCTAAAATATACAAAACGAATAAATAAAACGAAGAGATGAAAAATGAAAAAAAAAAAAACGATTTTCTTCTCGCAGAAATCGTTCCTCTTGACATCACGTATACTTCTTCAACAGAATAATAATGATAATAAAATAATATGAAACATTGCAATGATTTCAAGCTACTGAGAAAAAATATAAATAAAATAATAAATCATGATGTTCTGTCAGTTGCCGCTGCGCTGATTAACGTGAAGCTTGCGATATGAAAAAAGAAAAAACAAAAGTTTAACACGAATCACTTCATTCAAGTATTCGATACTTCATCAAAGTACGAGAACAAAAAAGAAAGATTAATTAATAATAAACAACAAAAAAGAAAAAGGAGGAAAACAAAACGTGAAACGGAGACGTAAAAATATTGTTAGAATGCCAAGAGAGTTCACATTAATCCACGTTACGTAAACCGAAAATGTTTAGACAGCAATATATTACATATACATGTATATGTAACTCGATTGACAAGAATGATTATTGACACATACAAAAAAAATATAAAAAAAGAAAACAAAACAACAACAAAAAAAGTGGAAATAAAGAATTGAACTAATGACGTAATGAAAAGAAAAAAAAACAGGTGCGTTAAGGACGCCTGATTTTTTTCCGTTGTACCCGCGGTAGTACAGGGGCCCACTAAACTTGTCTACGACTTGTTATTTTATAATGAGGAAAAAACACGATTACAAGAAGAAGAAGAAAAAAATTTTAATCATTATAAACTATTGTATAGTTGTACTTCTGACTGTCTGTGAAAAATGAAAACGAAAAAAAAGAAGACAGACTACGAACGCTATACGTTGAATTTCGTAAGTCGAATCAATGGGAAACTGGATTTTGTTTTTTCAGGCGCGCACAGACAGACGATATATAAATGTATTTACACGTCAAAAAGCTCCACTTATAATCTCTTTCCCATGGAGCAATTAGTTTGCAAAATCAATTTTTTTTCCCATCGAGATAACAAGTATAATTTTTGTCTCGTTTCGTTGTATGATTATAATCTCGATTTTGTGAAAAATCCTCGAAGCATTGATTTTGTTTTTTTTTTTTTTTTTAATTCAATCGGCCGAAGTACCGATGATAAAAATAAGAACAACAAAAACATGAGGAATCACACTCTAATTTTTTGTTTGCATAGTTATCTCCAAAAATATATAATCACCGAGAATGTAGAAAAGAAAAAAACAATTATAAATTATTATAATATTTGTTAATTGATGAGCGAGGCAAACGTTTAATTTCACGTTTTTTCTTTTGTTTTTATTTTCATTGCAATTTAATGAAATATATAATTGAATTAGATTTGCAAGCTCGTAGAAAACGTTTCGCCTCGTTAATGGGTGAAGGCCCAACTTTCATTTGAATAGATTTAAAAATAAACAAACAATACTGAGGATTTAAATCGTAAGATTGACTTATTTCGCTTTTTTCATTTTATATATCGCTTTACGATTTAATCAAAATATCAAATATACCAAACAAGAAAGAAACAAAATAAGAAAACAAACAAAAAAATTGAAAAAAAATTATAGAATCACGAAATGTACTAATGTAGTAATGTGCTGGCAAAAAAAAAACTAAGAAAAATGTAACATTTAACGAAAATAAGAAAAAAAACACACACACACTATTGATGTAGTTGAAAAAAGCACATGTGGGCCCCGTATTTATAATGTTCTTATTAAATATCACATAAAAAAAAATATGTTCCGCTATTAATTTGTCGTAGCTAAAGGAAAAAAAGCAAGAGGCGATCGATAACGCGCGTTTATCCAAAAAAAAAAAAAAAACTTATTTTTGTTCATTGTAAGCCTGCTTAACTGATCATTTTTTTTTTTTTTTTTTTTTCATTTGTCTTTGAATACCTTTCTTTTTTTATGTTTATGAACGTAATTTAAACGAAATTAAGAAGAAGAAACAACATAATGTGATGCGCTGTCAATATACAAATTATTCGAAAAACAAAGCCCCGAATACATAAAACATAAAAAAAAAAAAATGTAATACAAATAGAAAGAAAAAAGATGGAGCGATCTCCTTCGAAATTCACAATTCATCGATTAATCGAAATTCTGTAAATTAACCTGTGTAATTCGTAATAAGCTATTCTGCGTATATTTGTGTCTATAGTGTCAAGCGGAGCTGATTCTGTGCTTTTCGCAGCTTTTTTATCAGACGCCTGAGATATTTGAAATATACGATTAAAAACCAATTTGAATAAATAAGATTAAAAATGAAAAAGAAAACATGAAACAAGCTTTTTGCCTATGGAACGAAGTTAAATCTTCGAGTTCAATGTGGACGAACTTTTGACGCGATTGTCATGAGGCATACGAGAAAGATGAGAATCAGTGCTGGCTAAACACACATACACACACGGCGAATCATTGACATTTATTGAAAAATTCAAATAAACAAACAAAAGGGCGAGGCAAAAAACAAACAATAACTTCAATTCAGAACCCTTTAATGGAAAAATACACATGTTTGGAACGTAGAAAATAATTAATCATATTCAATATCCAATGAAGACGATGTAAACGTGATCATTATTAAAAATATTCGACAAAAAAAGTCATTTTTTTATATTCATTTATTAATATTGTTGGAATTTAGTTTTTCTCGCATGACAAATGTTAACACTTCGTCTGAAAACCTGGAAAATTCGTGTCCGAGCAAAAACTGTTTGGGTCTGTATTCAACGCATTTATTTAACGAAAAATTTATGAAAAAATAAAATTTTCGAGAATTTTACAATGGATACCTCAAGTTTAATGTTTCAAGCAATAGCATGAATTTTTTCAGAATTTTTTGACAGCGTTAAGGGGGTGAAATATTGGCCGGACATGAAAGTACAAGGTTTTTAGACGTGAAGTGCCGAAAAAACCATTTCAGTCGAAGTGTTAATCTACTTTTCAGTTAATTCTCTCACACGCATGCAACGGCGTAAGAGTTTGAATATATTTTAAGTTTTAGGATGAGATGAAAGGTAACAATTTGTTTAATTTATAAATTTCGTATCCGTGTTTCTTTACATTTGTTTATTAAATCGTAATTCAGTGTTACAATTTTTCGTCAACTCTTAATCCATTTCAGTTCGGTGTGTTATCGTGTGTCTTATCATTTCTCAGCAAGTTACTATAAAATGCAATATAATCAGAGACTAGTTTGAAATTTCTAGCGTCAGGAGGTGCATTTGTAGATGGGAAAGACGTAAAGATTACGTTTGTAATCTTCGATGTTGGTGATGTAAGAATCCGCTGATTTTTTCGTTTTTTCGTCCGGCAGGTCAAGTAAATACTGCAGGGAATAATCTACTTTTCCACAATTCTCCCCGTTGGATTGATTGCCTGATAACGATGAAAAAAAAATCAAATGATTTACAAAATTTTCACAATAATAATATTCCAAATGAGCCATTTGCGTTAATGTCCCAAAAAATTGGAATTTAAATTACAAAATCCAGTTGTTAACATTGTAATTGATAACGAAATAGTTTATCTGAGTATAATATTGGCAATAATAATAATAATAATAATAATAATAATAATAAGAACAAGCATTACTTACGATTTTTTGTCGCATCTGATTCGTCGTTTCCTTTACATCGAGCATCAGCATTTTGTGATTTTTTTGTGGATCGACCATCACAACCAATAACTTGAACACTCAGTTTCCGCAAATTAGATCCCTTGATTGTGTGATCTTTAATCCATTTTTTCAAATCATCTAGTTTTATTTTTTGTATCGCATCGACTTCTCGCGCCAGTCTATCAAAACTATACTCGTTCGACGTGATCTCAGCCCAATGCTTGTCAATTTCTTCTTTGAGATGTATATCCTTGCACTGTTTTGCTTTGGTGAGTGCCTCCTTGACCGTCTCTAATTCCTTCTCCGACATTTTGTCCAATGTTTTTTTAAAGGTTTTCAAAAATTCTTCAATTCTTTCGTCGACGTGTTCCGTACTGTATTTATCGGCTTGTACACACACGCTGATGGAATAACCGAGAATACCGAAAGTATCTCTCATCAGGCAAAAAACGTTGTAACCAAGTTGTTCTTGCGTTCGTAGCTGGTTGAAAAGAGGCTCTTCCATTATCATCTGAAAACAATCGTCACAAACGAGTGAAAAAAATCGCCATAACGGTAACTGTAAAGTACAAAAATTCAACAAATACCACTTACGATCATTAACTCTACCAAAACGGCGAGTTTCATCGATGTACCGCCAGATTGATAATAATTTGTAACATTAGAGTTAGAATCAGTACAATTGAAGTTTTTAACTCTGCAATATCGTGTACCAATTGGAATTTGCATGACTCTGTGCACGGGCATAGTGCCCGACAAGAGCGGACCGCAATTTAATATTTCAACGCATTTTTTTGCAATTGCAACAGCGTCGAGCTCCGTTATGTTTCCTTGGATGAGGCACTTCGTGTATATGTGATCAGTAAAGCATTTAGCAAAGTTTTGCATTTGTTGAAACTTTATACCGGAAATAGCAGCATGCCTATCAACGGCCGACCAATGAACAAGCATCAGCATTGACAATCTCACGTCTCTGGAAAAAAAATAAAAATGTTGCATTAGGCTTTTTTTCTGAAATCTTTCAATATTGAGCAAACATTCTACTTTTTTATGGAATAACTTTACTGATTTATTGAAATTCTTTCTATGAGAACGAAAAAATTCCACAAAATCTGCATCTCATAAAATCAAAAGTTTTTTCTGATGAAATAAAACGTTCAACTTACTTGACCAATTTTCCGGGTTTCAAGAAAATGTTGTAATACTCTTTCGACTGCTCTTCTTTCATCACTTCGAACAAATCTTCCGTAACGAGGTTCGAAAAATTTGCTATGTACTTCGTTATAGTCGTCAATAAGAGCTAAAATGTTGCAAAGATTGAAATTAATAAGATTGGACGGTATGCTGGGATTGAAAATTAAAGTTGGTCGTCTTGAGTCTGATATTTACGGGCAATTTTTGATTGAATCCATTCACTTTAACCACAAGACCCAACTCGCTCGACTGTATTGTGTAATTCAATTCAGCTGCTGTCGCCGGATACAATTCCTCGGTCAACAGTTGTTTAAGGATCGACACGAAGAGATCGAGCATAACAGAACTGTCAAAAAATAATAATAAGTGAGTTTCAAAGTAAATTTTTTAAGGCAAAAATGGATTGATTCATTTCCATTGCGATCGGATGAGCGGTGTGGAAAAATTTTCCATTTGAAATTTGCAGCTATCTCTCTCGTGCTCAGGGTGGCAAAATATTGATTGATCTATTACCTTAATTAAAAAGAAAGATCTCAATAATTTTCTTACTTTTCTGGTGACGCTAATGGCAGTGGCGAGATGAAATAAAAGTTCATGTAACACTCGGGTAATCCGAACTTGGTGTCTGATTTGTACCAAACCTCGGACAATGTATCGGAATAAACTTTAGCAGGAAAATCTCGTGTTACATCCGGTTTTGAAATCAAAGTGAAATCATCGGTGACAAAAATATTCGGTTCTGGCAAATGAAAGTCTGAGAATGGTTCTATATTCTGCCAACATTTAATCCAGTCGGAGGGTATCTCGATGTCTGCGTATTTCGTTTTAAACCACGGCTCAACCTTGTCGAACTCATCCTCGTCAAACTTTTTATCGAATATTATGATATTCGCGTTTTCTGGTGTCAATACGTCCATACAGGATTTAATGGACACAGGATCGTACTCGAAGGACAAATCGCTTCCATTTATGTAATGAGCTGGTGCATAGAAGTGCATATTTTCGCAGAGATCCTCAACGTACTCGTCGGGCGGTGTTTCATCGGAAAATCTGTGTTAACCAATCAATAAATCCTTCAATAATATTAACTGGTTAAAAAAAAAAACAAATATTACAAGGTAAGAATTGTCAAAAATTCAAATTGTTGCGACAATTATAAGAAAAGGAAAAAAACATTTGATTTATATTCACGAAATTATCATTACTGTCATCATTCATGATCGTTTGATCGTTTTTACCTGAAATTAGTTTCCTCAATTTGATGAATTTCGTCGTAAATACGTTTTTGTGGACCTTCGCGTCTCACAAGATTGATATAAGAATAAACGGCGTCGAGGACTTCTTTCAGATGTCTGTGTCCTTCGTCAGTGAGGACGAGTGTAAGACTGAAGAGGGCGTACATGGAGCTATGCTCGAAACCGCTTTCGCCATTTCCGCTAGAAACGTCTAAGCACCACATTTTTTTCCGTAGGTAGCTGATTAAGGAGCCCTTGCCCTCGTGACCGATAATCCAAGAGACATATTGATGGGGTTTGCTCTTGTACAGATGCAGTAGCGATGGCATGGTCCAAGTTAATTCGACCTTGAGAAAATCAGAAAATAAATATTGGGTTGAGTATTGGAGAGTGATTAGGAGAATTTTTAAAAGAAGAAAACGACGGGAAAAAAATTGACCACAAAATTCATCCTGTGACAATTTCATGACGATAAACGAATGTGAAATTTTTTTCCATACTCAATTAACGTTGTACACTCGCTATAGTCACATTGAAATGTTAATTCTTCGGTTAATTTTTGAAAACTTGGATATAACTGGAGAAATAATCTAATAATGTTAGTTTTTATGTCTTATGGGAATTAGAAAACATATAAACTTTGAGAAACACGATGTCTAACATGAATTTTAGAAAATATTTTAAAAAATTATCTAGAAAAACGCTCTGGTCAGACTACTGCCTTAAAGTTGAATATTCCATGAAAATAGCAGTTCGAATTGCAAATTACTACGAATTGTTTATTAAAAAAGAAATTAAACTCCTTAAAATATGAATAAGATGACGAAAAAGTGTACCTGGCAAACGTCTTTGACCGGTTTGACTTTGTATATTCGATGAAATCGCGGTGTGTTGAAAGATTCAGCGCCTTTGTGTTCATCGAAATTCGTAGCTGGCAAACCGTTGTTTGGTACGTTCGAAAAGCACTCTTTAACATAATTTTCCAGGGTGTCAAGAGGTAATCTCGCCTGTATAACAATTATATCGATTTAATGAATCATAATTGATATTAATAAAGATATTTGTAATTTTTCGCAACTAGTTACGTGTTAAATAATTTTCTATCGACCTGTATTGCCACGGTCATTCGATGGGCACTATAATGACGTTCTCGAAACTTGTGCAGTTCTTCGTAAAGCTTATCATCCGTAACATTGTCGCGGAGGGTAACGAGATTGCCCCAAACAAATTTCGTTGCTGGATGTCCAGTTTTTGCCAAGCTGCTGAAAAGCTGTTCCTTTCTGTGAAAATCGGACGGCAATGCCATCTGAAATTCTATCATTGTTGATTAAATTAACGAAATTGATTAAATTCACGAAAAAAATAAAAAATATAATTATCGTACCGCTCTCTACCGCCTCCCGTTCTCGAGTAATAGCGTCACGTTTCATCAATGGACTTATGAAAAATTGAGCAAAACGATCGAGTGCACTGTGAAGAAATTTCTCCTGAATCTCAAAGTAGAACGTAGTTTGCTCGCACTCGGTGTAAGCATTGTCGGAACCACCGTGTTTTTTTATAAACGCGTCAAAGTCGTTTTCCTTAATTTGTTATGAAAGAGAAATTTTATTACAACCAATTCGTGAAGAATAATATTTCTAAAAAAGTGTAATTTAGTAGGAATGAATTATTTTACCTGCGGGTATTTTTTAGATCCCATAAACACCATGTGCTCCAAAAAATGTGCCATTCCAGGTACTTCCGGTGGATCACTGAAGCTTCCGACACCAATGCACAATCCACAAGCTGCCTAGACACAAGAATAATTTTTTATTTTTCAATTAAAAAAATTTTTAATCTACTTTTCCAGTCTCTAACTATGAGCTGCCATTGATATGGCATTAAATAGTTTTCTTGATTTTTTTTCCCGTTTTTCGTTTAGACGGTACATCCTTCGATTTATTCTACTCTATTTTTACCAATAACTTAACAAATAATTTATTATTGAAACTCAAAAACAAGTTTTATCGATGGCACGTTGGAATAATTACAGAATAATATGTAAAAATTATCTGGTGTATTTTTGAGGAACTCGATCATCGATTTTCAGTATTTTTGTAAATAAAAATGATCAATAAATAAAATAAAATTTGGAATTAACCGTATAATTACTTGTTATACGAATGTATAAAGATCTTTTTTTTTTAACGAAAATAGACGATAAGAACGTGAAATATCAGTTATTCACCATTTTTTCTTCTCGTTTCATTTTTTTAACTCTGGCTTCATCACCGTCGTCGTTATCAATTTGATCGATATCATCTTCGTCATCGTCACCATCATCTCCATCATCGTCCTCGTCTCCATCGCTTTCTCCTTCTTCTTCTTCTTCTTCTTCTTCACTCCCACTTTCATCGTCATCTTCGCTCGTTGCTTTGGCTGATGAATAATAAATATTAATGATTGTTTTTGCTTAAATATAAGCAATAAAATTTGATCTCTAATCACCATGGTCGTCTTCATCCTCTTTTTTTTCATCCGTAGGATCATCTTGACACGGAACTGGACTCGGATCAGCGATTAAGAGAGCGGTAAGGCCATTCGGCAGTTTGATAACTCTAATTATTTAAACAGATAAATATCAGAATCCAGAACAAACATCGTTCATTTACTTATTCAAGAATTTTAGATTCCTTTTATAGGGTGTAGTCTTCCAGAGTGAAAGTCATTAATTTTTTTTCTTTTCGAGGATAAATTCAAAACTTTGCTCTGTTATTACTTGCTCAATTTTGAAAGTACTACCTTCTTTTAATTCGAAATTTCCTTGAATCAGAGATTCCACAGTTTAACATGCGCTTTGTATAGGGAGCAATCAACACTGTCTCGCGATAATTTAAAAATGTTTCAATGAGTTTTATTTTGGAAATTTTTCAATCATACTTATGTTTTTACTCAGTTTTAGTTGATTAGCACTTTCAGAAACTTAGAGAAACTGCTTCCTGCTTATTGATCGATCTACTAACTGGTGCACAGCTTTGTAGTCACTCAATTCAACTTGAGAGATTACCATTGAGAGAAAGCCATTCACTGAACGTGTAGCCATTGTTGTCGGTGTACGATTTAAACCATTTAATTTAAGAGATAGAGCAATAAGAAGGAAATATTAATATTAGCACAGAAGCAGAAAAATATTCTTGAGGAAACTGCAAACCTTATGCTCAGCATTTTCTTAATTATTTCATAATTTTCTACATGTAGCTTCACGATTTCAACCATTTAATTTAAGAGATATAGCTATATGAAGGAAATATAAATGTTAGCAAATAACCGCAGAAATATTTTGGGGAAAACGGCAAACTTTATACTTAGCACTTTCTTAATTATTTTATCATTTTCTACATGGTTCTTAGATATAAAAATTGCCATCATCAGGATTTTGTGTGCAAATTTTTATACGCCGGAGAAAAAGATGACATTTTAACATAACGGTTTGATGAGAACATTTATGAAAAAAAAATCTAAGATTTACCTGTATTCCTTTTTATCATTTTCTGATTTGACAGGTGATTCGAGATACTCGACTTTGATATTTGAAAAATCAGTTATCAAAACTTCGTTTGTGTTTTCGTTGGAATTTTCAGTATTGACATTTTTCATGCTTAGGTTATGAGCTCCATGCATACTTCCCGATCCGTTTTCCGGTTTCACCATTTCTGTATACTTGTGACTTATTTTCAATTTTTTTCTTGGAGGTGCTTGGAAAAATCGTCTTGGCATTATACGATAACCGTTCGATTTTTTATTGACACATGCGGTGACAATTTTTAACAATAACGAGCTACGAAACAAAATAATCATGCGTCAAGATTGACGCTTGTAGAAATAATTCACCAGATGGCGAAGCGAGCAACTTTCAGGGGGTGAGATCGTCACACAGTTGAATTAAAAAAAAAAATTATGATTAAGGACGTTGTATGCAAAATTTTCTACCGATAGAATTCCTTCAAATTTTCACGACACAAAGAGAATAGTGATATCTAATAGCTCGCGCAATTTTAAGAGGTTTCACCATGTACAAGTCGAGATATTTATTTATAAAAATCACAATTTTCAGTACGTTCTCATAAGAGCGCGTGTTAAAAGTTCCAATTTTCAACATTAAATATTTCCATTTCTAAATGGTGAAGCCTCTTAAAACTTTGCATACCCTTTTATGTAACATTGAAGAAGCTTTATTTAGTTTTTCAAAAAAATCGGTCGTAAAATTGTTTTCGAAATTTTAGTTGTCAATTTGTGACAACCTTTTTTCAATCAACTTTGGCTCACAAACCATTTTGTATGTAAAACAAACTGAAAACAAAAATTTAGATTTGACCCTCGCCATACAACGTCCTTAACTTTGTGTTTTTCATGAGAAATTTAGGCATTTAATGATTTTTATTTGTTTGCGACTCATTTCAATTTCATGAAGGCAAATTATTTTTTATTTTCGAACAAAACGACGGTATCAAAATTACATAACGTATTATTACTTATTACTTAATATCGCGATAATTTAATGTACAATGAAACAAAAGACCTTCGTCGCTAAGAAGTATTTCTTGTTAAATTATGAAATATTGATATTTTACACCACTGCATTTTATATTTTTTTCACAGAGATATTCGCAATGTTTTTAACGACTCGCATCATTTGAATATTTTTATAACACAAACCTAATAATTGAATTATTTAACTATTAAATTGTTTACACTATCTGACAGTTTTTAATGAATTTCAACATAAATAACAATGGCACATAGTCAGAACAGTCATTTCATTTTTCGAATCATGTGGAGCATGAGTTCGTAACGTTTTACCCATTCTTTGAATGACGCACCATTCACAATTCTATCATCCAACGTCATTAATTTTCGTACATCCTGATATTTCCTGTAAAATCAAAAAAGTTACGATAAGTTGACAAAATTCATATTTTCATGTCTTTTCATTACTATGTGATAAAGAGATATAAAAAAATCTCATTAATTCAAAAATCGATAATTCTACGATAATCGATTCTATTAAAATAGAAAATTAATTTTCGATGTTATTAGATGAATTTTGAATTAGTTTATATATTAATTATGAATTTTCAAATAAATAAAAAATTCATTTTCATTAATTTTTAAAACTGACGTTAAAAAAGTTGAATAAAAAATTATGAAAAGTGAATTTGGAAATTCGTATTAACAAAACAAAGCATCGAATTTAATAGGAATAAATTGTGACGTAAATAAAAACATAAGTAAAGAATAATCTTACCACGCGTCAAATATCGAGTTAAATTGAACGATTTCCTCGCGTACTCTGTCACAAGTTAAATCCGCAATGTTGAGTATTTCAATAGTGTCATCCGACGAATCTTGGGCTATTGGCGATATCCATTCGCCTAAATCGTAACGTTCATTCGTATTCGATTCATTTTCGAGTTTCGTTAACCAAGAGGCCGTAACCAAGAGTTTATAACAATTGAGTAATTGATATATCGGAGCTCGTATCATTGGAAACTGTGACGTATGATCTGTGTGTAATGGAGCCATTGTTTCAAGAGCTGCACTTATGCAGAATTTTCTGTGCCTAAAACAGTGAAAAATATTGAATTTTATTTTGAGTTTCGTTATACTTGCGACAAGGATGATTGAAACGATTTTATAAAATAAATTACCTGTAAGCTCCAACTTTATTTTTCAGAACAATTTTTCCCAAAGCCTCCAGTTGCACTGTATCGTTAAAAATGTGCAATTCCGTACTGGAATCTTCATTCAGAAAAGTTGATTTTGGCTCTTCCTGACGAAGCGCTACGATCTTTTGCAAAACCTCTTGCAATTGTTCTCTGATCTGAGCGATTTCTGAACCAGCAGGTTTCAAAAGTACCAACGATTTCTGTATGTCCTGCATGCAATGTTCCTGCAATATAAACGCGATTTTATCATCGATCAAAATACACAAATAATATTCATTTTACAAAGCTTTCTTCTTTAAAGAAAAAAATCGTATACGGATTAGTAAAACTTGAGAAACGATGTTGTCTTTCGAGAAAAAAACATAAAAAAAAAAGAATAGAAAACTCTCTTATTTATCGAGTGTTCATGAATTAATCGAGGAATTCATTGGAACTGTTTCAACAAATCACTACGATCTATCGCAACGAAGAAAGCGATTAAAATGCGATTTGCGATTAAAACGAAGAAAGAAAATTAACCATTTCTGTGTGAATACTGTGTATTTCGGTTTCAAGGTCGTTCAACTCATCACCAAGACTGAACCGTTCCTCGAGGACTTGTTTCAAGTTTTCAACTTCCGCTTCTAAACACTTTTGTCTGGTTTCGAGTTGTCGAACCTCGAGACTCAGAGCCAACCATTCGCTAAGGTACACAGTTTTTGCTTCGGACGCCTGTGAACAGGAAATAAATTGCATTAAGAACGAGAAATTCAATTTCAGATTCAAATGTAACAACAAAGCGTTATTTTATATTTTAATTCAAATTTCAGCCTTTTATGCACGTGTTGCACAGAAATCGCACTGAAAATTATTTAATTTTACAATATTGTGAGTGAGCTTTGGGTAAACAATTCGTGTGTGAAGTTCGACTGTTTTTACCTCTATTTTTGCAATATATTCCAGAACCCGCTTTTCATGTTCGATGGTTTTCGTGCGATGTATTTGTTCCTGCACTGCTGTAGCGATATATTGTCCTCGTGATCTGCTTATCGAAATATTGAGATTTACACCCGAATTCACATATTTATCATTAACTTCGCGAGTACCAAGTTCTATCAATTCTTCGGTATCGCGAGTTCGCCTCGACAACAAAGCGTTCCAAAGTGTAGATATGTCGACTGTGTCCAGATCTGCAGATAATTTGTTCAAGACCTAAAACAAATAAAAACATTTCTACAATCTTTTCGTTACTTGCAAAATTAATTGAATCGCTGTTAGAATATAATTTCTTTCTCACCATTTTCCTTTCAGCTCTCGTAGAAATAGTGCTGACAAGCGCTAAGCTTTCGATTACAACATTAGGATCAATTTGACAATTACCAGCTGGCATCAAATGCTTACAAACCGAACGCATTTCTTTGCAGTCGTCTACCTGTATTTTTGTCTCTTTTAATTTCATTCGAAGAAGATCTTCTTTGATTTTTAACAAACGTCTTTGTGACTTGAGTTTGTGGAGTTGTTGTTCTGTAGAAAAAAAATTTAGTCAAAAATTCTTTCATTTCCTGTACCATTATCTTTTGTATTGGAAATAATTTTGTTATATTTATCAACTTAATAAATATATTCAAGTTTGCAGCATTGGATTCCAACAAATTCCTACTTTTTTTAAAAGTAGTATCCAAAACTGGCATTCATGTACTATAATTCAAAGTCTTCTTTTTTTTATCTGAGAACTAAATGGGGAAAATAAATTTAGACGATTTAAAAAATGCAAACAACTTATAAGAGCGCGGCAGGACTCATGCTGACTCGTCTCTTTGATACACGGCGTCTCTTGTTATTTTGTTGTGCGCCATTGATGCAAACTCCAAAACTATGATGCGATACTCATTCTCATATTGATGGGAATAAACGTACGTTTTTGTCTAACAAGAAAGTCTTGCTCTTCACATTTATTTTCTAAACTCTGTATCTGAGGATCCAAAAGATTTCTCGCAGCTCTCAACTTCACGGTATTTCGAATATTCTGAATTGGTAAGTCCTTTTCTCCATGCTTGAGTTTAAAGAGAAGAATATTCTTTCGTATTTTGAGTACATCTTGAGCCGGATACAAAACTCCAGATAATTCGTCCCAGAGCAAGCTCGATATACCCTGATCCAATCTGAAAAATGAATCGAAATAAAAACTCTGCAATTAACTGTTTTACTAAATACGATTGGTTGTCGATGGGACTTTAAGCATTATTCAAGATAATGCTTAAAGTCCCATCAAGATAAAAATGTCGCAAACTGCTTAGTATTTTTAATTTAAAAATTTGACAGAAAAACTGTAATAATGAAACTATCCTCATGAATGTGTTTGAATTTTGAAAAACCGTTCATCCCTGTAGTCATCATGCTTTATTTTTCATTTTTTATAGCCTGAAAAAAATATTGAATACTCCGATTTTTATTGGTACATTTGTAACCTCGTAAACCTTCTTGGGCAATTTTCAAATTTTTGGTGAATTTTATAAAGATTTTATATAAAATATTCATAAAGTTATATTGATTTGTGAAAAAACGAAGAATTTCGACAGAACAGATGTACCAATAAAATCGAAACAATATTGCAAAACTAAGTGGTATTGGTAAATTTTTTAATTTTCGTATGTAAACATGTAAATAGCAAAAGGAGTTTTTTTTAAATTGTACTCACGATTTTCTAATTGGAGTTGTAAGAGCTGAAGCTGGACACTCAAGCCGACGAGCCCACTCAAAATTATCCTCTTTATTAGTCATGATTCAAACAATTTATTCTACACAAGTTGAAAAAGCGGAGATCATTTTTTTCTCGTCTGAAAAGATATTTTAGGGTTCGACACTTTCTCGATAAATGGGTTCATTTCCTATGAGTATATCCAGTGAATTCGTATTATTAATTACATCCGTTTGTTATAAAAAAGTAGTGAAAAGTTGGTATAATTTTTTTTTGACAGTAACTCCAAGTAATTCTAACCTTGAAAATTGCAACCGGCGGTTGAACCGCCAATTTAAATCATGAAGCGGAAGTTCGACCACTTGCCATCGTGTATCGGTGTTGAAGGATTCTGTTGTTCGGTTTTGGAAAATATCTACAGTCGATAAGAACGTTTGCCACGGATTCAGAGATGTACATACAGACAACCGATTCATACATCGTTCATACTCATGTTCATGCTGGTTTATGCCATAGAGCACACAAAAAAATAACACGAAAATGAATATCTGTCGTTTGACAAGTTGAACATTTTATCTTTCCCACTTGGTCCCCACCGTCATCTCGGAGACTCGATCTGATTATTTTTCATTTTTACATCAGAAACATGGGCTGCTGCTACAGTTTTTGCAAGGAAGACAGTAGACCTCAGGTTTTGTATAATCAGCGAACTATTATTATACACCGCGCATCATCGTTGGCTCGCTGTGATTATAAGTCAATTTTTTTTTTTACCCACTTTATCTGCGGCCCGAGAGGCAGTTGAATGCAAAACAGATTATTTACGTTTCACCCACTTCCGAGACCAAATAACCGATTCTTTTTTAAACACGACTATCGTTTTTTGTGCGTTCAAATAAATCTTCAAGACTTTACATTCGAAAAAAATTTACTTTACGAAATTATATTGAAAAAAAAATAAAAATTGAAAATGCAGTCGAAAATGCAGCACACTTTTATAAATAAAACATATTTCAGGGTGGCGAGGCAAATGAAAGGACACATTTATTAGTGGACCCAGTCAGTAACAATACGAATATTCCACGAGTTCACAGGTGAGTCTGATCGCCATTACTTTGATGTTCAAAATTGGCTCAAAATGATAAAACAACAACAAAGAGCAAAAAATGTTTTTTTTTTCTTTTGTTTTCACCGACTAGTTTATAATTTTCATTTTTATTTATTTCTCTTTGTTTTCCTAGCGACGATTATGTTAATCAATACGCGAGTTCAGTGCCAAAGAAGACGGACGAACAGAGCGCTCTTAACAGAATACTGCACGAGACAGCTGCGTGAGTTAATTATGGAACAAACCTTTTCTTTATTACTTTTTTTTTTTTTTCCTTCGGCAATCTAAAAATACGACGTTTTTTTTCTGCGAATGATAAAAAAAAATATTGTTCGCTCATGGAAAAATGGTGTTTTACATTTGTTGCAGAAATGTGATTGATGTGGGAGCTTTGGATTCTCATAATTTGGAACAACACGAATACATGGACAGATCGAGAGCTTATTCCAAAAGAATCGAATCCTGTGGCGTTAAAGTCCCAACGGGCAAATCTTGCCTCCTCAAGGACATACCTGCACCAGAGAAAATTCTTGCTGCCGAACCGCTTACCCACGAAGATCAAGAATTGGTGAGAAAAAACAAAAATAATGCATAATCTAAAAATTTTTAAGGAGGTGTACGCGTTAGATATCCGTTGGACGAATTCCAAGTTGAATTGTTTAAAATTCGTATGAATCTTCTGAACAATAATACTCAACTGTGGGTAAAATTTGAGAAAGTTTTACCGTCTAGAAATCGAGTTATTTTTTGTGAAAAATCGTCCTTTTTTGTAACTTCCTACAAGACCTCGTGTTAAAGTTGCGATTTTAAAAACTCAATATCTCGATTACTAGACGGTGAAACCTTCTTCAATTTTTTACACATTATAATACGATGTTCAAGAAGATTATCGCAAATTTTCAAAAAATTATCTTGGAAAAAATTGTATCTGATGATTTTGCCGTTACTTTGTATATTATTATAATTATTGCGCGTGAAGCTTGTTAAAAGGGCCTAATTGAATTTATTCTGCTGTATCCAACAGATAAGAAATATGGTGAAACAGGCGGTATCGGCATTGGGTGAGGTAAAGGTCGAGCACAAGGAGGATTTGGTTGTACCGTTTCTCTCGTGATCTTTCGTGTCTCAGCGGATCGAGACAACGAGGCCGGAAAACCCCGCTGCGGATGCAGCTCATTAACGCGCATTTTTTATCTGCTGGATTGAGTGGAAACTCGTTCGTAATCGATGAGACGAACTAATGGAAAACGAAAAAAAAGAAAAAGAATATTTACGATCAATTAGAAATCAGGAGGTCGATCGGAGTTCCTCGCCACTCGACGTATCGTCGCGAATCAGTCATTAGATTTTTTTTGGTAAACGCACTGAAAAAAAGGACTGAAACAAATAACCAAAAGACTCGATTCGTTTTTTAAATATGCGTCAAATGCGTCAAATTTCCTAAAATAATTGTATGCGAGGAAATTCATTCGAACAAGTGATACAAATTATTATTAACATAAACGTATAAATATATTGAGATAATTATTGCGATCCGGTCGAGTATAATAAGTGATTTTTTTTTCCACTATTTTATTATTAATTATTATGCATTAACCAGCACCGAATGAACATACGATTATCATTCATTTACAACGATGTTGTTCGTTAAAAAAGTTGTACATGCCGATTTCTTCAAATTTCTTCAAAAGTTTTCAAAAGTTTGAAAAAAACTTCTAATTTTTTCAAATTTCGATTTTCTCTTGATATCATCGGTTATTCGAACCAATAATTTATAAAAAGTTTATTCTGTCGAAAATGAATATAAATCAATCATTCTCTCGATCAATTTATATTCTCCGTTTCTGTTTTATTTTTATTTTACCTAAACAAATATGCTAGTCTTATATCCGCCGTTAATTGCCCTTATTTAATACTGGCGAATGTCCCACAAATCATTTTTAAAAGCTACCATATCGTTTGACTCTTCTGGATCGCATTAATTGCGTTGAATAATGATTAATTAAGTATAATGAGCCGTTAATGACCTTTGTCTGAGTCCATGAAAAAAGGAAGAAACCGTTTCACGACAGGTCAATCGGATTATGTTTTGTTTTTTTTTTCTAATAATTCTCGGAAGAAATGATCGCGCGGTTGATATAACTTCAGTAATGAAAATCATAATCGAGAGAGAATCAATGAAAGAGCCACTGATTTTTAGCGAGTCAAATATCTAAACATATGTCTATATAAATTTTGCAATTTATTATCAATTAAGTTGTATAAGAGTATAAAAATGATAAAAGGAATAGAAGGAGAGAATGAGCAAAATAATACAAATTGTAATATACGAAAACTTATTTGCCTTTTTCTTAATACAGCGACAACAAAAATAAAATAATTGTACATTATCCTTATTGTCCTCTCCCTGTACTCCCATCGAATTTGCAAACGATAATTCTATTTTTCTTTTTCATCCGTTGATAAAACAAAAATATGAACGTTCATATATAAAATTCACGCTTGCAGGCCAAGATCGAAATAAAAATAATGTTTGTTAGAAAGAGAAGAAATAACAAAATGAAAATAATGATGAAAGGTCATGGGGAAAAAAGTGCTGCAAACTGTATGTTTTTTATCATGACGTTTCCATAAAGCCATTCGTTTTGAAATATTTGAAAGAAAAAAAAAGAAATGGCACGTATTTACGATAATTACTTCCAATTATATTTTTATTCAGGTTCAAAATTCGAAGAAATACAATTAAAAAAAAAAAATCATTTAGAACATTGGAGAAACATCTAAAGATTATTTGGATAACTGCTCATTAGATAACTTCTCCGAACATGCTGCCCAGTTTGGACGAGAAAAAGTATCGTTTGAACAATCCGAAAGCTTAGCCATTAGCGCAACCCCAGCCCTCTATCTCTCCCTAAAATACTGGATCAAAATTATTCGGCCGTGGTAGTCGCAGAGGCCCTGTTTATGGATTCGTCGATTCGTCTAGAGGTCGAGAATATTCTGGTAAATGGTAGCAACGACACAGACTTTCAATGAAAGTTCTCGTTGCAACCAGGTTCACAACGATAGTTTGAAATTCGGCACACTTCAGTCGGTCGTCTCGCAGCACAGCCTCGATCCATCCTTGATCTAAACAGCAGTTACATACGTGTGTGCTATCAGTGCGGTGTTGTCCGGTGTTGTTGTTTTTTGTTGTACTGCAAAAGTGATTCCAAGGATTTCGAGTTTCAGGTCGAGTTTGATCGTTACGAATAAAGGAAGTTGACAAATATTACGTATTATATTATTATTAGGGTTTCGGTTAGCTTGGACATTTTACGATTAAAAAAGCGCAATATATATATACGCATAAATACATATAATAACACCAGCAGCGACATAAACCTACATATATATCTTATATATATATAGTGACGACGAAACTGTGGAGCGAAAGGTTAGCGTCTGGTAAGTCAACTTTTTTATAATTCGTGAGCTTTGTTAACAATGTTTACAATTACTGGCAACCTCTTGGCAACCGATCATGCGTCTATATATCATGCTGTTGGACTTTTTATTTTATAATTGAATAAAGCAGAAATAATGCGAAATATATATCGAGATCGGAAAATAAAAATCGGAAAAATTTTGTCATTTCTTTTATGGCAAGGGATAATGTTTCTACAACATTTTTTATCATTTTTTCTTGTTTCTTGTGCAGAGAAACTGTCAAAAAGTTATTGTTATTAATGATTCTATACTTTCGTATTAGAATGGCAATTCCGACGCAGTACCAAATAATTCATCCTCCCGCCCAGAATGCCATGGGCGGTGCTCATCTACATACACCACAATCCATTTTTCAACATATGATGGGACAACAAAATCCACCGCATCAAAATAGCCCGTGGCCGCAAATGCCACAAGTTCCACCTATGATGATGCCTTGGAGCATTCCCAGCCTCCAACAGGCCCAGCTCGTTCGTTTTACCGGCGAGAGACCTCAGACTGGCTTTCCAAAATCTCTTCACATGAAAAGGAAAATTCCTCTTAACGATCTCGCTGAAACGTAAGTTCGTCTATTTTCTTTTTTTATTCACCATTCTTCCCGGACATCTATGTTACTTCTAGAGTCTTTTTTTCTTTGAATCTAAACTTCAAATATCAAATAGATTCATTGTTTTAAAGAATTAAATGCAAAGGAAAGAAAAAAAGTTTATTTGGTAAATGAATCGATGTGGCAAGAGTTAAACCCGTGCGATAGATTTATAGGCCGCACAATTTTCACTATATTTTAAAAACAAAACATTTTTTATCCTAAACAATTGCTGAGTATCGTGTGTAATTATCTTATAATTCTTTTAAGAGGTTCATGCATCATAATCATAATAATATATACAAAGTAACGGCTAAATCATCAGATACAATTTTTTCCAAGGTAATTTTTTGAAATTTTGCGTTAATCTTCTTGAGCATCGTATTTTAATGTGTAAAAAATTGAAGAAGGTTTCACCGTCTAGTAATCGAGATATTGAGTTTTTAAAATCGCAACTTTAACACAAGGTCTTGTAGGAAGTTACAAAAAAGGACGATTTTTCACAACAAATAACTCGATTTCTAGACGGTAAAACTTTCTCAAATTTTACCCACAGATGAGTATTGTTGTTGAGAAGCTTCATACGAATTTTAAACAATTAAACTTGGAATTCGTCTAACGCATGCCTAACACGTGAACCTCCTTAAGGTGTGTGTAAGGAAATAATGAAATTATAGTCACAGGCAAATTGTAAAAAAAAATTGTTTATATTTTGAATGAGAAAAAGACATTCAATAGTTTTAGATAAATGAATGATTCGATGCTACAATGTATATTTGAATTTTCAGTAATCGTGCGAAGCAGTTCATAACAGAAGAAAAAATGGCGGCTCATTTCCAAGACATGCACATAAGTAGCAATTACAGTGAAAATGCAGCTGGACCGAGCTCTCAATCGAGCGAACCTAAGCCTTGTTGCAGTACGAGCAACGACGAAATTCCTATAGACCTTGATATTGATAATGATCCAACTGGACTTGAAAATGCTAAAAGTTTACATCCCAGACTCGTCATCTGCGAGGAGCTTAAAAAACTTCAGCAGGAACCTTTACTGCCCAGCAGTTTACTCGCCAAATTGTAAGCATCAGCATTCAGAAAATTAATTCGGAAAAACATTGTATTTTATTTTTTCACGCCATGATTCGCCATGAAATCTACCGTTCATTCGAAAATAACATTAATTATAACCATTCCATTCACACATTAATTCTTACGCCTACAAAATATCTTCACTATTTAAAAAATAACGAAATTGAAAAATTTCATAATTTCAGAGAAAGTCGACCTTCCATGGCTCTCGTACTTTGGGAACCACCGAGCAAGCATCTGAGGATGTTATCGAATCGTCAAAATCTTCATCAATTCACCAATGAAACGAACACAACTAATAATAATAATAATAACAACAACAGTAATGAAAATAGTGATAACGCGATGTTGAGAAACAACGAATCGGGGAACAACAATCACGAAAATATTCCCGATATGAATCAATCGAGCATGGAAGATGAAACCAATGTCGATCTTGAACCCATGGATCTTTAAAAGCATAATGCATATTTACTCCTTTTTCATACCCCTAAAAATAGCGTAATATTCCATAGGATGCATGCATCTCAGAATTGTAAGAATCATTTTATTTTGATATCTTCTTATTTTCCAGCATTATTAGCTTTAAGATGATCCGAGCTGCTTAAACGAGCGAATTTAAATAATTTCTTATTCCTCCAATTTTTAGTTCTCAACAGCGAATAATTTATCGGATTGTTGCGCAATATTAATTTGTCACCCAACCTCTGTTTACTTTATTTTTTTTATTATCATCCTGTGATTGTTTCTGTTCATTCACTTCAAAGTCTTTTATTGTGTTTAATTCGCAATTTCGCTCGTTAACTATAAGATTTTTTTTTGTTGGTCGAATGTAGCAAGAATGGCGCAATTGAAGCGATGATTTCGTCGAGAATATGTCCAAGTAAATGTCAGTGTTTGAGGAAAGTACTGTTTTTGGTAGAAATTACGAAGGGACGAGAAAACGAAAAACAAATGTACAAGTGTGTTTAATTATTAAATCGGTATGAGATTGGCTATCGTGTATATATTTCGAAAGCTTGAATATTAAAATTGTACGAATGCAGCGACGAATGAAAGATAAATGAAACAATAAATCTTACAGTCTATTAATTTTGTTTATACACACAGCGAAATACAAACGAGAAAAAAATCGCAATTTTTCTTCTAATCTACAATATTTTATTCTTCTTCGATCGGTACACGGGTTTAATTATAAATTACGTTTATGTTGCTGTTATCAGCGGGACTATGCGTCGACAATGAGAAATCCGGCGGTCCTGCTTCGTGTCACATTTTAAGGCGATCTATCAGTCGTTCGGGTGGTAAAAATCGTGGTGAACGTTATATTCCGAGAGGTTCGATATTTCGAGAAAAACATAACTTAAGCGTTGTTCTCCTGTCGTCGAAGAACAATGTTTAATTTTTATTTTTCTCGAAGAATCAACGATGTCCAAGAAAAAAGTGTATCTTGCTTTTTAGTTTTCTCTCTCGGAGTCACGCCACTTTATATCAGAGAGATAAATGAATCCCAATCTCGTGAGACTTTCTATTCTTGTTCCGCTCTCCCCTAAGATCTCCAATGTTGCGGATCTGTGATCGGTGCCAAAATTTTGCCATCTTCCATTATACTGGCTTTGAATGCGTCCGCATCCTCCAAGGGCTCACCGTTTATGGCTGCTGCGATTTTCGGATTGTCTAATATCGAAACGTGATTTCCTTCGACCGTATAAACTTCTACCTTTTCTCTAGTAACCTGGAATTTTTTGTATTTTTTAGAATCGAATATGTTCTGCTTATTTTTCAACAAAAACACTTGCATCTTCTTAAGATCACTGAGAGCAAAAAAATGATCGATTCAATAACATTTGATGTTATTGGAACATTTCGTTGATTCAATGGCAAAAAACAAATGTGTGATCAGTTGAAAAACGAGTGTATTTTTTAACCCTTACTGGCCACACCTCTGTGAAATTACGTACTTGCCATGGGGTAGATTTGTACCCCGGTGACAAAAATTCTTATAAAAAATGAACTACTGAATATTTTAACTTGAAAATTCTTTTAGAACATATTGAAAGCTTTTTTTAAAAGATTCTTTACTTTATATAGCCAAAAATTAAATTAAATTAAACATGACTGCATGACCCTAAATATTTATTGAATTAATAATGAAAATACCGTGCTAAGACCGTAGTCCAGGCTCATAGTCTTCAACGTCGGGCAGGTTGGTTTGAGCAGAATGATGGAGGATCTCAATGGCGAGAGTTGACTATGATCATATTTTTCTAGTGCCAAGAGACGATTCAAAATACCGGTGCAAACGTTTCTCTGTTCATCGGAAGAGATCTTGGTGTCTTTCGTGGGTGCCCTTGAAATGAAGGCGTCCAATTTTTCTGACCACGTTGTACATTTTTCGAATGCAACGAGAAGCTGAAAAAAAAATCAATCACTTACAGTCTTCGATTTACTCAGTTATTATTATAACTGACTATTTGATTGAATTACAAAAAATCGAGTGTCTTTTTTCGAACATTTACAATGCTATCTTTTTATCAATGAAATTCATAATTTTTTTTCCTCATGCAAAAATCGTTTATTTTACCTCGGGGCTTGTGACAGGCGAAAGTATGTCCATAATACCAAGAAGAATATTGCTCTGAAGCTCGTCCTCGTTGCTTGATGCTAATTGTTGGTTTTTAATAGATTTCATGAGATCGGGTGATCCATCGATCAATACCAGTCTACCAGTCAAACCCTCCGCTTCGAGTTTTCTCGCCAATTCAATAGCCACGAGAGAACCGAACGAGTAACCAGCGATTACGAAATCTCTGCGGCTCTTGTTCCTTTGAAGTACGTGCTGTATTTAGAAGAAAAAAAAAACATAAATGTGTAATTCAATTTAAAATGACAATTGAAGTAAAAAAAAGGTTGCAATCGAGATCACAGTCGATTCTCAATTGTCGAAAAATAGAAATATTGAATGAAACGAAAAAACTGATTTTTTTCGGCTGAATAAAAACGAGCAACTGACCGGTAAGAATTGTTGAGCGATATCGGAAATGGTGCATGTGGTTTCATAGCCAGATGAGATGAGTTGTAAGCAAGTAGCGGGCGATCGAATTTTCGAAGCGAGATTTTGAAAAACGACACCGTAGCCTTCGATGCCAGGAACGAGAAAAACTTCGTCTCGTCCGACTTCTTCTTTGGTGATGATTTTGAGACACGAATCCTGTGCCAATTCCTGATCACCCAAAACTTGTACGAAAAGTTTCATTCCCATGAGTGGTTCGTCGAGACCTTTGTTTCTACCGGCTTGTTTATTCTCTTCGGCCTGTTTCGCCGACATTTCAATGAGCTTCGCAAAGTTCAAGCTGCGAATATCTTGGGCATTAAGATATATTTCGAATTCACGCTCGAGCGTTTGTTTTATTTCAACGGCCATCATCGAGTCCATGCCGAGTTCAGCCAAAGACGTGTGGGTACTGACCGTTTTGAGATCTTTCAACGCCATTATGTTGAGGACGGTATCGACGATGTTCAACGAGCCCGCACCCCCGGCTCGTTTTTCAGCGACCACCATCGAGCCAACGATAGGAGCATTTTGTTTGAGAAATTTATCGAGTTCGGCGAGACAGGAGAAAATTCCTTGTTGGAGAGTTCCGGCGATCACGAGTTCTTTGTGCTCCTCGTACATATCAGCGACGAGACCAACATCACCAACGGCTCCCCATTGTATCGCCAGACCGGGAAGACCCTCCTCGACTCTTTTCTCGCAAATTCTTTCCATTACCGAATTGGCCATACTGTAATTCGTCTGACCGGCGTTTCCACGTCCACAGGAGACCGAGGAGAAAACGACAAAGTGTGCCAATTCGGGACACATTTTTCTTGACAATTCGTCCAATAGTTGAGTGCTCCACGCCTTTGCACGGAAAGATTCCTCGAAGGTCGCTTCCGTCTGGTTCTCGAGCAAAAGATCTTTAATAACCACGGCGAGATTAAAGATCGCCGCGAGGGGCGCGAGCTTCGAGGAGGACCTGAGAATTTCTTCGCACTCCTGGCGGTTCGATGCGTCCTTACCGGTGATCACGAGAACCTCAACCCCATAACTTTTCCACAGCTCAACGCGTTTTAGTTGATAACCATTCTTAATACCGTTCCTGGAAGTAAGAACAATATATTTAGCGCCACGAAGGACAAGCCAATCTGCGAGTTCGAGGCCGAATCCACCGAGACCACCATGAATGAGGTAGCTCCTGTTTTTGTGGCAGTGGAAACGGGGAAGAGCTTTTACAGGCTCCTCGAGTTTCTCCTTCTCGGGATGAATTTTAATGAGGACTTTTCCAATATGTTTACCAGCTGCCATGTGACGAAAAGCAACTTCCAATTGTTCCTTCGGGAAAACGGTGCGTGTCAAAGGTTTCACAGCTCCGGAGTCGAGACCGGCTTGAAGCAATTTTTGGAGCTCGGCTTTTCTAGCGGGCGGTGCTACCAAAAGGTTGTCCAGCATTATCCCATAAAAACTGATCTCTTTGAGAAAAGCTTCCATACCCAGTGAGTTGTTGGCCGCGAGATCGAACTTGCCAATTTCAAGGAATCTTCCACCGGTCGCTAAGCAACGTACCGACGCTTGGAGTTTCTCTTCGGCCAATGAATTCAGCACGATGTCAACGCCCCGTCCTTCCGTTTGCTTCGTGATCATTTGCTCGAAGGTCGTGTTCCTCGAGTTGCCAATATGGTCTTCCGGAATTTGAGGGAAACGTTCTCGGATGAAACGTCGTTTCTCGGGTGTCCCGACGGTCGTGAAAACCTCACAGCCCTCGTGAAGCGCCAGCGTAATGGCCGCCTGTCCAACTCCACCGGATCCCGCGTGAATCAAAACTTTATCGCCTCGTTTCATTTTGCCGTTGTAATAAAGAGCGTAATAACAGGTCGAATAGACGCAGGGTACGGTCGCAGCGTCCTCGAGGGACCAACTATCCGGTATTTTCCACGACAAGTGTCGATCGACCTCGATGATATTCGTAAAACCTCGTGACTCGACGAGTCCCATTATTCGAAGGCCCGAAGCGTCAACCGCCGAATACTCCAGCCCGAAGGGACATTCCTGGAGGAAACGATTTTTCGCTACAACCTCGACCGCCAATTTACCGGTCGCGAGCATCACGTCACGGAAATTAATCGAAGAATAAACGACGCGTGCGAGTTCCCGCTGTTCGCTCGTCTTCTCGATCGGTCCTTCGAGCCAGCGCAACGAACTCAGATCGCCGCGAACCATTTGATTAGCCCAGCCGTGATTAACGGGCTTTTCCAATACTTGCCCCAACTTTAGATGTCTGTAAGTTCCCCATACGCCACCGGGTCTCAAAACGTTCACTCCCAAATCGAGCTCGAGCTGATTCGCGTACAACGGATTTTCCTCCGAGAAATCCGGAGCATTTTCGTCCTGTATTACGTAGCCTCGGACTACCTCGCCTCCCGGTTCCTTCCTCAGAGAATTCACGAGCCCGTAAGCTCCGCTCTTAAAGTCTTTTTCGCTCACGAGAATTATTCTTCCTGCCGCACCCGCGGTCGATTCCATTTCTGCTTTAACGGCTCCTTTCAAACCTTCCAACCAGTCGAATTCATTGCTCTTCACGTTTACTATACTCGTTTTTTTCGAGAGTTTTCCACGTTTACGCAACAGCAACAAAGACTCTCCTTTCGGTCCGCGCTTTTCCAAAATCACGTTTAAACCGCGACTCGCTGCGAAATCATCAAATTTACTAGGACTCGATGTTTCTCGAGTCAACAAAAATCCACCGTCTTTGAGCGCGAGTAACAGTTGACGTAGAATTTCCGTTTTCCTACCGTCCAGCAAATCTCGACCACAAGCTATCAACGCTCCCATTTCCGCCGTAAGCTTTTTCAACTCAACGAAATTCATCGTTTGCGGCATTTTTCCTTCTTCGAACGGATTCGCCGCTCCAGCGAGGCTTACTTCCGCCTGTACCAACGGCAGATCACCCAAAGTCTCCATCAAATGCGTTGACGTCAAATCTTCGAACGGTGGAACCGTTTTCTCGTCGATTGCCTCGATCGTCTTGAATTTAATCACCTGCATGTTTTCCAACACGAGATTACCCGATAAACGCACGAAATCGGATAGCGACGTCTCCGCCTTGTCACGGTGCGCCACAAATCCGTACGTTTCCAGGACCGGCTCACCCGCTGGTTTTCTTCGCGATATTGCACTCGCTTTCAGACCTCGAATCTCCACGCCACCCGATACTATCGCATCATATTCCTTGTACACCCTGACCGGCAATTCTAGCAGCAATTGAAAAAGAAGAAAAGAAAAATGAATATGAACGTCAAATTATTCATTGCATCGGGAGGATTTATCACAAAAATGAATACCTTTTTCCTCGCTCGTTATTTCTCGGATCTTATTAAGATGAGTTTTCGTGTCGATCGTGAGCTTTTGAATTCCCGTTGGAACGAACAAGCCTCTCGTGTCTGAACCCAATATCTGCATTTGCAGCATATTATCCATAAAAGCGACCCAATTATTCGACCAAGCGATTTTTCCTTTTCTACCATCGATCGAACAACTTTTTACGCTTCGGAACAACCCACTGTAATGATAACCACGCAGTTTCAATTCTTTGTAAAAATCTCGCGATGACATTGCTTCGTCTATTTTGTCGTCATCGTTTGGTGGAGTCAAACCCATCATTTCCCCTGATGGTTTTGCCGTTGGATGTATTCTTCCCGTTACGACCGCCGCACCACCCTCAACCACCTCGAACCTTCCAGTACCTGCAATACATTTTTTTTTTTTCAAGGACTCATAGCAGTGGACTGCCTTAGTCAAATGGGAGTTGACATTGCCCGACAGTTGTTTGCAACGTTCAAACACATAATTTAATTAATCGACGATGGTTTCGATTAATTTGGAATTAACCATTCGGAAGTTTACCATTGACATTGCAACTCTAAAATGATGTACAAGATTTTTTTTAATCGGACATTCATGCGTTGGAAATTGGAATTCGAATTATAAGTCAAATTAGAAAGCAGAATGATATTTCTTGAAATAATAATACTACAAAATGTTCACCTTTTTGGACCATCAGCGTTATTTCAACAATTCCTTCTTTCGGTATGGTGGTGGCTCGTAAAAATTTAACGTCTTCAAAGACGACAGAAACCTCGGTATAGAGTTCACCGCTCATCATTCCGACGGTTTCCCAAACGAGGGCAAGGTAACCCGTGGCTGGTAGCAAATTTCTTCCGTCGATCACATGACCGGCCATGTACTCGTAGTCCTCATCAGAAAGAACGACTTCGACGGTTCTCTCGCCGGATGTTATCTTTTCTTGCATTCTGTAGGACGTGACGTACCTAATTAAAGATTTGAAGAAAAATATTAATTCCCAGTTCGAATATGATAACGAGGTTCGTAAAAATACTTATTTAAAAATGAGTTTTTAAAAAAGTCATAATTTTGGATAAATTACCAGTCATCGCCGTGTTCCCATTTGATGAGCGGAGAAATCATGGGTGTACCTCGACTAACGGGATACTCAACATCGGGGAATAGTTTTGATATTTGTGGCTGAAGACCAACGTTGAATAATTTTCCAATTGCTTGGAGGAAAACTTCGACGTTATCGCGATGTCCTCGTTGCGTAAGCGCGACGTTCGTCACTCCAGGATTAAGAGAACGTCTTAATATTGCTTGCAACAAACCATGAGGTGCGATCTCAATTGTGATCGCGTCTTTTGGTATAAGAGTCGACGTTTCTTCGAATAAAACAGCACTCAAGAGATTATTCGTGTGATATTCCGCAGAAGATAAACGAGCCTGAGCCGTTCCCCATTCGCTTCGACGCACCGAAGTGCTCATCCATTTTGGGCTGCGAGGCTTCGGCTCTGGAATCACTTCCTGCAGATAGGCCAACAATTTTGGTCCCGCGGCCGCTATATAACGACTGTGATAAGCGATGTTGCTGCACGGCACTTCTCGTGCGAAGATTTTGTTAGCCTAGAAATCATTAGAACATTTAATCCTCACTACACTGATCATACCGCGAATTGCGATATTGAAGTTAGCATCGTTGGAACGCAACGAAATATCAATTTTTTTATTCACAGCTGTTGAAATTTCCCAAATATATGAATTTTTCTTATGAATGTGCATAAATTTTACATTTTCCTGAAGAAAAAAAGAATTTCGATGCATTCTAACGATGCAAACTTCAAAATCATCGTGAATTATTGAACCTTTTTTCGTTTATGACTCAAAATTCAATGAATCTACGATTCCTATCAAACAAATGATATTTTAGAGTGATTCTAGTTCCATAACTCGGCGATGAGTTAAAAAAATGATGAAAAATGTTGAGTTATCTCACTTGAAGCTTGGCGACGAAATGTTTCATGGACTCGGCGGGTCCACTGATGGTAGAGCTTCCGGGACCGTTGTGGCAGGCGACTTCAATATCCGGTGGGCAAAGAGCCTTAATGTCTTCGTATCCGAGTCCAATAGCTGCCATCGAGCCCCTGATCGTGTCCGTTTCAATGGAAGCCAGTCCACGAGAGTAAGCTGCAAGTACCATTTGTTCCGGTGTGAAGCAACCATCGGCATAGGCACAGCCCAGTTCACCAACTGAATGGCCAATTATTTTGTCGGGTACCACTCCGATGTGTGTGAGAAGATCAACGAGGCCAATCTTGATAAATAAATAAATATAAATTATAAATAAATAAAAATTCGTACAATTTAGTATTTTCCAAATGTCGAAAGAATTTTTAATACGAATAAAATAATACCTGAACAGCGGCTATGCCGACGAACGAATTGAGAATATTATCGAAAGTTGATTTGTTAGTGTTTGTCAAAATATCGTAAATGTCAACGCCACGTGGCTTGAGAACAGCGTCACATTTTTCAATAGCTGCGGCGAATACGGGAAAACGTAAAAGCGCAGTCCCCATACCGGGCCATTGGGAACCCATGCCTGAAAAAACAAACCATATGGGACGTTTCGCTCCCGGATAATGTTGAATCTCTCGCAGTGCATTTTCACTCGTCGCACTTCCTCCAACGATTGTGTATCCTCGATACATGTGTCCCGGTATATCTTCGGAATGAATGTCGTGAAGAAGCTTCACGTATTCCGCGTCCACTGATCGACTCTCTACCTGAAAATCAATTTAAACTTTTTTAAATATAACTTTTCTTCGCATAAATATTTCAAATTGTTTTCTGTTGATCAGAAATCTTGGTGGGAATTTTTTTTTTTTCTGTCATCAGTAAGCACAACTTTGTCTATTTTATTTTTCATAAATTGTTTACTCACGTCTTTCAATATGGAATCAGCCGCTTCTTCCGTCCGACCCGAGGTGACAACGAGTCTCGGTAAATCATCGTTCGGCGCGCCGTCATTAATTTTTTCCTTCGTATTCGATTTAATTAAAATATGGGCATTTGCACCCCCGAAACCAAATGAATTGATTCCAACGTAACCACCTTCCCACGGCTCCGGATCACAAATCACTCGGATTCTACCATCCTCTAGAGCTTTTACACCTTCTCTAGGATGTTTGTAATGAAGATTCGGCGGTATTAATCCGGTCTCCATAGCAATTACGACCTGTTGAATAATCCAAAAATTTCACTAATCATGAATCAACAGTGTCAGATTTGTTCTCTGTATATACGTTTTATCGAATATCTTTTAATTGTCAAGATTAAGGAGGTTCACGCGTTAGGCATGCGTTAGACGAATTCCAAGTTCAATTGTTTGAAATCCGTATGAACCTTCTTAACAATAATACTCAAGCGTGGGTAAAATATGAGAAAGTTTTACAATTTAGTTTTAAAATCGTCTTTTTTCGTAATTTTCCACCAGACCTCTCGTGTTAAAGTTGCAATTTTAAACACTTAATATCTCGATTACTAGACGGTGAAACCTTCCCAAATTTTTAACACTTTATGATACGACGCTCAAGAAGATTCACGCAAAATTTCAAAAAATTATCTTGGAAAAAATTGTATCTGATGATTTTGTCGTGAACCTCGTTGAGACAATGTTTCTTCGAGCTATAGATATTAGTCGGAACAAATGTAAACTTATGAAGATTCATTGAAATTATTTAGTGAAATGTTGGAGATTATATCGATTTACCTTAGCGACGGAGCAAATTCCACTAGCGGGCTCGGCATGTCCAAGATTCGATTTAATTGAGCCAATTCTCAAAGGAGTGCTTCTTCCGGTGCAGAAAACACGTTCGAGAGCATTAACTTCCTCGGGATCGCCGACTTTGGTGCCAGTTCCATGAGCCTCGATGTAGGCCAAGCTCGTTGGGGGTACGCCACATTCTTCGTAAAATTCTTTCAGAAGAGCACTCTGCATTACACTCGAAGGAAAAGTTATTCCCTGTTCTTTAAAACCGTCGCAGTTGGTTTTTGCGTGAATATAAGTCGCGTAAATTCGTTTAGCGTTTTTAGCTTTTTGAAGAAAAACCAGTCCAACTGATTCGCTTCGAGTATAACCATTTGCATCAGCATCGAATGATTTGCAGCGGCCATCCGGAGATAAAACCCCTAAAATGGAAAAAAGCAAATATAACTGTAAGCAAATCCAAATTTTAATGATTTAAGTGCATATTTGGTGAGAATTTCTGTAATTATTACCGAGTCGAGAAAATTGCAGGGATACATAAGGATGTAGACAGAGATTAGCTCCACCAACTAGAGCAGCCTCGCATTGTCCGCTACGAATAGCTCTGTAAGCGTGTTCCATTGCGAACAAACTCGAGCTACAGGCCGAATCGACCGTATAACTTGGTCCATTTACGCCCAACCAATAAGATATTCGATTGGCCAACATAGCTCTGCTGCATCCGGTGATACCAAAACCGTTTACCTATTTTGTGATGAAAAAAACAAACGGAAATAAGATTTCGGCATAGTATTCAAATTCTCGACTTTCACTGGAATTTAAATCCGATTGAAAACAATTGTTACGATCTATCAAAAAAAAAAAAAAAAAAATTATACCATCTTTGTAATTCTATTTTATTAATTTCCACCAAAAATTGAGTTTCAAGCAAATTTCATGTTAAAAAGCGTCAAACCTGAAGTTTTTCGTAGAACCAAGTTTTTTCGGATTCGGAAAAGCAAGCGCCAATAAAAACGCCGGTTTTCGTACCGCGCAATTGACGCGGATTAATTCCAGCATCGACGATGGCTTCGTAAGCGTGTTCGAGGAGCATTCGACACATGGGATCCATCGTGTGTGCCTGTTTGAAATGAACACCGAAAAAAAGAGAATCGAATTTTCCAACATTGTTTATTTTTCCTGTACGTTGAGGAATTTCAGGATGATCTGTAAGACAAATGAGGAATATTTACTTGAAAAATGCTGCGCTATTTTTCACACGCTATAAATAATGTTTACGCAGTTCTACAAAATTTAACAAAACAAAAAAAATATATATATATAAAGGTCACGTTAAATCAACACGTTCACCATTAAATCCACGTGCTCTTTTTACTTTTACATTTTCACGAATTCAAACTTCATTGTTGTAAGTTCAATATTTATGCATGAGAACGTAGAAAGCGCAATAGCATTTAGTCGCAATTTCTCGAAATTCATGAATTGCAAAAATCTTAAGCTACTCCTTTCAACGAAGATATCGATTCACAATTGATTGATATTTGAGAAAAGTTGAATAAGATATTGCGAATTGTCTATTTTGTTCTTTTTTCATGACCTATTTGTGGTTTTCAATAGTTTCTCAACGGGTGCTTATAATCATTGATTTACCCAATTTCCAACGTCGATCGTCATCGGTAACGAGATCGACCTTATTGAAAAGGTTCTCTTGAAAGTGTCGCATGTTATCCGAGTCGGGAAATCTACCGGCGATACCGGAAATGACGATGTCATCATCATCGAATTTTTCCGACGTTCTAGTATTTCGTCCTCTCGTGCTCCCGTCGTTTTCCCCTTTGTGCTCCATCCTTCGTCCTCACTTATCTCAAAAGCAACCAATTGTTTGAAATCACACAACTTAATCACTACGATATGTCCAGTCTTTTTTCGCTTATTTATTTCACTTTAAATCACATGTAATTTATTTATCGATGCGGGGTAACGAGACGAAAAAATGAGAGAATCGATGATTCGACGTCAATTCTCTAGCACAGGCTTAGTGACAATGAAGAAGCCTCCGAATCTGCTCCACTTTTTATAACATCTCCTTATCCCTACCTCTTGATATTTTACGGGTCAAACGACTTGGATCGTTTCACTAAACTCACTTTTATGCAAATAAGTTCATTTAATTTCAAATTAAAACACCCGCACAAATTTACCTTCCGCGAAGTGTACAAACTCTTCTCCTTCTCTTACCATTCCTTCGATCCAAATTTCAACGTTCCTCGCGACACCCAACAACCGGACACATAACTTCTCACAATCGAAACAGCTTCGCACCGAATTCCTCATCCATTATTCTCCCATTTCGACGGATGTCATTTTTTTTTTCCACGCTAGTTTTCCTCATAACTCGATCTTGAATTATTTATTTGTACAGAATTCCACGGGGAAGCTTCGGGCGTTCCGGTGGCTGAAAAATAAAAATGATTTACTCATTTTTGTCATAGTGATCTCGGGTTGATAAATTATTGCACATTTCTGTACGACAACTTACAACTTTGAGATGGCGGAGAACTTTTTTACTGAACGCTTTAGATTTGCGTTATGTTCATGTTTTTTAAAATTTATTTTATCGAGTTTGATCTCCGTAGTTAAATCTTTCCCGTAGATTTTTTTTTTTCAAAAACGATAAACAAATAATAGTGTCCTAAATAGTATCATTGACGTCTGACCCGAGCACTGAATAATTCAGAATAGTTGAACAAACCGTTCGAAGTTATAATCGTGATTGCGATTCGGAAAAAATGTAATTTTCAAGTGCAAATAGAGTAGACTTAATCTTTGGGGCGTTGAACTTGGAAGAAAAATTACGTTTTCAATAGTAGAGAGTCTTGTGGGTATTCTTGAATGGAGATGCTTTCAATAAAAGTGGCCTCTTTGATCGATGAATATTCGAGGATACGGTCAGTGTCAGGGGTTGCCGGATGTCGCATCACTCTGCATACATAATCGTTCGTTTAGGGTCAATCTCTTCTGTTTAGTTTCGGTATTTTTTTTAACTTTTTTACATTCCGGCGATTGCACTCGCCCTAACTGCTAATAAAACAAAAAACAATTGTGTCCTCGTTAATCTCTGTTACATTGTTCGATCCGCTCTTTTTTCCAATTCTTATTTTTCTTTTCCCACTTCTCGCTTACTATTTCGTTTCTTCTTTTTTTCTTTTCTAATTCTACGATTCTAGTTGGCCTTAAGTTTTTCGTTCGGTATGCATAAAAAATCATACTTGACGCAAAATTTGAACTCTTTTCACGCCTCGCGCATCTTTAGCATAATAATTTAAACGATGTTCGCTTGTCGCTAATGCCGAAATCAATTTGACCTCGATAAGTGCGTTATTATTTTCAGTCGAATTTCATTACATGTTCTACTATGGGGCTCTTAAATTTTTAATTACTTTGAATCAAGCGCGGAAGTTGTAATTCCCACTTTTAATTACGTATTCAGACAATGGGACAAATATTTAAAACCGTCGCACTTTTTTTCAGGTAGTTAAAAATATAGAAAAATCATATAAGAATGTGAAAAAAGTTATAATCGATAAAAAATTTATAAATAAATCAATATTATTAAAAAAAAAAAAAAAAAAAAAAATCAATTGAAAAGAAAAAGTTTTTGATTATTTATGCTACGAGTGCTAACGTGATGAAAAAAGGGCGCGAATGGCAACAAATTTTACTCATTCAATTGGATAAGGAAAAAAAAACCGTTTGAAATAGTTTTTGAAAAAACTTTGCGTAATTTAAAATGAAAGTTAAAAATAGGTATTTGTCACACGAAGTGGATATTGTTAATTTTTTATTTGACTTTTCATTTAATTGAGAAACGTTTATTAGAAAAAAAACTGCGGGGTCAAGACGCAAGTACGTCACGCACAGCTTAACGTTATAATACAAATCTTTATTTATTAAATGTCTCGCGTCCCCTCTCGCTTTTTCTTCGAGCGCCAACTTCACTTATATCGAAAGAGTACAAAATTACAGGCACTCTGGCGACGTACAAAGGTCGAAAAATATATTATTATATTCAAATTATATTGGTAATGCGCAATCCAGCAAAATGCGACTTTCATCAAATTAATTAATAGTTTCACGTACAGCAAATAAGCTCATTTAAGTACGTCTATCTTATTTCTTCGTTACACTTATTTCTTCATATTCTCGACGATACTCTACGAGCTTTTTTAACCTCGAGAAAGTTGTTCCAAAAATGAAAAAAATCCGATGAAGGAAGCGAGGATACGATTTCGAAATAAAAATATAATCCTATTATGCTATGACCGTGATTACAGTGGTAATACTAAATGGCGGGCCTCTGTGGACTAATTAAATAATTCAGTAGAAAAGAGAAATCTGAGATCCATCGACCAACGACTTTGCCCCTTTTCTTCATTTCATTTGGATCAACTATTACGTTACGATCAAATTAAAAATCGTCAAAAAGATCGTAGAGTTTACACATTGTAATTAAGCGTTTTCTAGACTATTTTTTTCTCCTTTGCCTCTCAACATTCGTGAGCAAATCTTGCCCCTCAAGTATGAGCATATCGCTTAGTTAAAACATTGTTCGTCTTTTGTTTCGAGCTTAAAATTACGACGAAATCCGTCAGTGATTAGAGGCGTTTGCAAAGTGGACCCTTTTCCCTTGACCATCGAGGGCTTCCATCAGACTTGACGTGAAACTGAATTCGGAACTGCTGTCGTCCTCTTGAGCCCTGGAATTCCATTGATCGGTTATTCTTTTATCATTCCACTATTAATTTTACACTCATTGCGCCGAGAAAAAATACACCGGACGATCGATCTTTTTTTCAAATATTTGGAAGCATATTTTTAGTTTAATGAGTTGTCGTTTACAAAATTTCTCACATATATCGTAGTTCTAAAAGATTCCTGGAACACTCCGTTTACCGTTTTGTTAACAAGGCTGTGACGAAATTGTGTTTTTGTATTTTGTAAATATTGAAATGGTTTTCCTTTCAAATAATTTCAATTATTTGTTGTGCATTAAGAAAGAGTAGTTGTGGGCAACGCTTTGGGGGGTCTCAAAGAAACAGAAACAATGAAGTTGAAAAAAGAGAATACACTACACGATCTCTTTGACACAAAAATTACAAAAATTACAACTTGGCGGTCGAAATGCGTTGCTCATCGCTTGGTAGGAGAAACGCCGCTATTGCTTAATTTCTGGTTGTGCAACCACGATATTTGCGAGAATAAAATTATGGAAAAATCTTTGACTGATGGTCGAAATAACTTTGACATAAATAAAAATTCGAGACAACCTTCAATATTACGTTTTTGTACTTACAGTGTTTCCAAACTGGTTAAACTTCCGTTCATTTGTGACTTCGAAGTTTGTCCATCGATCCTCAAAATTTCCAGTGCCGAATTGACCGCCGATACATAAATTCCGCGGGAATCGGCATTTCCCAAATATCGAGGATTGCTCAGTTCAATAACACTTCTTTCTGGACTTTTTGATGGAGATCTAAACGCATCGCCGCTGAGTTTTATCACTTCCACCGACGAGAAATGGACGGTGAAAAGATATGGTTTACGAAAAGCTGTAAAAACGTCGAAGCATTCATTTATTTTAGAATTTCTAATATACAAGAAATTTAACGAATTTCTTATAGTATAAATAAAAAAAATCTCGACTTTTTTTTGCGTCGTGTATAAATAACCAGAAAATAAAAAGAAATTGAAACTTACCGAATGCAAAAGGCAAGTGGCTCCATGTTGGATCGACGGCACGAGTTCTTTGACCAAACTCGTTGACAAAGACCCCGAATTCATTGTAACACAAAAGAAGTTCGACGGATTGAGAAGAGGTCGAGACATTGAGTACAGAAACGGGGAAAATACCGAGCCTCGCAACTCCGGACAATGCAGCTTTTACCGAACTGTCGTCTTCTTCCGGAAATTCTAGTTAATTTTAAGCAATATATTCAATATATTGTGTGATAATATAGACAAATTTGTTTCGAATATTCATTTGATTTTGAAATCATTAACAAAGAAGATTCTCATTTATTTTCATAATTTTCTTACCGTCTATGCCATAATTTTCCAATTCAATTTGGAAAAACTTGTGACAACCAACGACGAGAAGATTTTTCGTGAAAATAGCACAGCTACATGGTTCTTGGGTCTCTAGTTCCCGAACTGCTATAAATTCTCCAGAGTCTTGGCTCGTTGCCCATTTGAGAAGTCTGCATAAAAATATTAATTTGTTCAAATATTAAAAGTTGTTATTAATTGAAGAAATTTTGTGAATTAACATAATTCGTCTATGTGGAGAAAAAAAACTTACATAACGTGGGTCGCGGTTGCGGCGCACAAAATGTCGTCCTGAATTTGATAAAGATGACAACTTTCGCATCCGGTCAAAATAGTTTTTGTACTTATCGCCGGTCGTGAACATTCGGCGGCGAGAGCGTTGCTGCGCAATTGACGGAGGTCACATGACACCAATTGTCTATCGTCGCCAGCGATCATCAGAGCCAGACCCAGATGAGGATGCAAAGTCAATTGATGAACTCTTTTCACACCACGAATTTTCGTTAGGATCTGCGACTGACCAGGACGATACGAAAACAATCCTTCCTGAGCACCCAACAATAAAACCTTTTCGTCCTCCAATTCTAAAATGCAATTCAGATCCAACTGCGAACAAAAAAACAATGAAAATATTAAAACAACAGTAGTTGCAGTTGTTACGGAACAAAATTGGATTTAAAGATACAATGAACTTTGGTAAATAAATTTAGATCCTCAAACAACAAAACTAAATAAAAAAAAGTAAATATTATTGTCGTACTCGGTTTCCGTGAGGCTGGGGGGAAAATATTTGAGGAACGTTGAAATGTGTACTTCCAACAATATTAAATCGACAATTGACGTACCCGATTTTTTTCGAGCCTCATGATCGTTTGAAATTGATCGGTTTTCATTGTTCCCCCGGGTCCATTGTCGCTCGAAATGTTTTTCAAAGCTTTCAGCCAATTCCTTTTATCAATTTGACTGAGAGTCATAACATCGAATCTCGATGAAGGCCAGCACGTGGTAGAGGAATTAGCTTCGACGCGAAAAACAAATGGCAGATCGGATTTGGCGGTGCTCGTAACTTCAGCCTGTTGCACGTTTTCAATAATCGTAAAACCGTGTTTACCGTCGAGTTCTAGACGGTTAACGGCAACCATACCAGGACTCGGTTGATGTTCGTAAAGACTTAGACAAGATCCTTCGAGTCGTAAATATTTTCGATCCCATGAAACTTTCGCTCGACCAGGTACTTTGACCCAGCCTTCCATGTGGACAGTCGTATCACCTTTTTGCGGAGGTTTTCCTTCCTGTTACGAAGAATATTACGTCATCAATTATTATTAATAAAACCTCACACAAAGCTCGTGAAATACTCGAGAACAAATTTTTAAGAGAGACTTTCGCATTAGTTTGTTTTTTTCAACCGTTGAATGATAAAATAAATGTTTTATTCATGCATTCTATGAGTTTGTGCGTCGTACTATGAGGTAGAATGAGAGAAGAAAAACAAGGTGCATATGAGTATTCAAAAAGAAAGGACGAAAACGTGATTCATTCGGAAGAATGTATTATAGATATATAAATGATGTTTACCGTCTTGATACTGTCAGGTTCATCGAGGGCGAGGGTTTGAACACTTCCGCCCAAATTGGAGATGCTAGAGTCGCTGGATTTCCAAGATTGATGACTCATGTGTTTCGCAAAGTCACCGGGTAATCCACAGTTAGGGGGTACGAGGAGTGAGCATTTGAGATGAGTTATGATCTGGCATTCGCTGCAAATAGCGGCACGTTTTCCGAATTGAATGGTATCGAGGCAAGCGGCGCATTTCCCGCTTCTCATAGTCAATTCAATGTTGAATCTGTGAGGAATATTGTGTCGCATTCTCTGGGTGGAAGCTTGTCGGGTTAGAGCGAGAGCATCTTGGCCAATGTCAAGGGAAATTCCAAGGGCTCTTTTCGATTCAGGGGAGAGTGGCGAGGGTGAGATTGGATTGGAGGCTTGATCGGCTTTGATAGCCAACAATTGTTCGGTCAAAGTTTTGACCTTGGCTCTCTCGCTGGCCAATTGATTCTCCAATTCGCGATAACCAACTGGCATTCCCGTACCGGTCGGTGGTACGTTTTCTTTTTGTTTTCCGCTACCAAAAATCTTGTCGCAAACGGTTTTCTTCCGCTTTGCAGCTTCCTCGAGTTTAAGAGTCAAATAATCGATCAGTTTGGTCTGTTGGTATCTCGTACCCTCGGCCTTGACTTCGCGTTCTTGATAGAATTGTCTGATATCGTCGAGGACCGATTCAAGCTCCGCAATACGGATACGAAGCTCTTGTCCCTGATCCACGTTCGCTTGTAAATCCTCCATTAAGCACAAATTCGCCTCTTTGAGCTCGTGCATTCTCGTTAAATGTTGGCTACACTCTTCTTTAACGACTCTCGATTCACCCTTCGCCGTTTCCAGGGCTCTCTTCACCTCGCCCAAACTGCACTCCAATTCTGCACATTTGCTACTCAATCCAGCCACCTGTTTCGTTAAATCTTGGGCCAATTTTTTGTACTGGTCTCGCTGACTCGACAAATTATTTCTCTCCGTTTCAATGTCGCTCGTTTCCGACTCCAAACGCTCGATCGCTCGCTCCGCCACCAGACGACGCGTTTTTTCCTCGTTCTGACCAATTTTAGCTTCCCGCAATTTTTGCTCAATCAGCTCGAGCTCTTTTTGTAATTTCATGCGTTCTTGGATCAAAGTATTCTCTCGAGTCTCGTGATCGCTCGTCAGTCTCTCGTAATCGGTCAATTGTTCCTCGAGCACGGTACAAGTTTCCTTCAAAAGATCTATATTGACCTGATGCGATTTGACCTCTTGCTCGTACTCCTGTAGCTTCGATTCAAGCTCATTTCGCTCTTCGTTATGTTTATTGATTCTCGTTGTTAGGCGCTTGTTCTCAGCGATTAACTTGTCCACACGATCCTCGTCACCTCGCATTTGTTTCCTCGTACTGTCCAATTCCCGACGTAACGAAGCGCTCGACGATTGCAGCTCCTCGATCTGCTTGTTCGCTTGTGTCAAAGCTTTTTGCGCCGATTCAGCTTGTAATTTATTCCTCGTCGATTCTCTCGTAATATCGGCCAAAGAACTTTTCGCGCTCTCCAATTCTTTCAAGAGCTTCTTTGATTTTTCCTCTTCCTCTTTGAATTTCGCGTTCAGCTGTTGACTCAACTTCTGTTTGTCTTCCTGCAACATCTTCACCCGTTCCTCCGCGGTCTTGGCTTCTCTCGTTGCGATCCGTTTGTCAAGATTTGCGTCCGACAATTCTTTCTCCTTTTTCCACAAACTCGTCTGTGCCTGCTTGGCGATTTGTCTCTCAGTCGCGACTTTGTCCCGTGATGCTTGCAGCTGTTGTTCCAACTTTTCCACCTGATGCTCGAGGAAAGCAATTTTTTGGTCAACCTCCTTTTGGTTCGTCAAACTCGTACGTGGTTTAACTTGATCCGAACGCTTGAGACTCGCGTTCTCAGCCTCGAGCTTTGTCACGCTGTGCTCCAGACGTCTCAAAAGTTCCTCGAGATCGCTCACTTTCCGCAATTGCTCTTCCTCCTTCGCCAACGAATGCTGCAGTCTCTGTTGGAGCGTCTCTTTGTCCTGATCGATTTTATCCATCGTTCGAGCTTCTTTCCGCTCTATCGTCATCAGAGTCTCGTTCAGATCCGATTTCGCCATTTCCAATTGACTCGCCATCCGCTCGTTCTCCATACGCATCTTCTCCAACTGATCCTGCAAGCTCGCGATCGTCTGTTCTGCCATCGGAATATTTTCGAGCTGTTTGCTTCTCTCCTTCAATTGATTCCTAAGCGTCTCGATTTCCGTGTCACGCGCCGGAATCATCGCTTTCGTGCTTCTCAATTCTTCCTGACAGTCTTTCAACTCGGATTGCGCCAATTCCAGGGCGACGTTCAGCCTCGATTGACGACAATGATTCGAGTCTTCCTCGTGTCGTAGTTTCGCCTCGAGCTCCGTATTCTTCGCTATTTCTAATTCCAACTTTAGTCTTATCTCCGCCAACTGATTGTGCGTTCTGTTCGCTATTTCCTCCAGTTTGTTTTCTACTCCCTGCGCGCTCTGGCGATTCAATTCTCGAGTCTTTGCCAACGACTCTTTGTACTGAATCTGAAATACTTTGAGCTTATGGAGCTCCGCGTTCGTAGTCTCCAATTCGCACTGAGTTCTCTGCAGTTTTGAGCTCATTTCGTTGTTACTAGTACACAACTCGGTTATGCGAATTGTTTGAGCCTCTATGTGCTTGTTCAATCTGTCTATTTTTTCCTTTTCCGATACTTCCCACTTTCGCTTCGCTCGCTTTATCAAATCCAACGCTCTCGTCTCCAAATCTTTTCTCTCTTGTCGCTCCAAGTCCAAAGTTCTCTTTACCGACATTATGTCCGATCTGCAATTAATCAATTCTCTCTCCAATTTGTCTCTTTCTTTACTCGCCACTTCGAGCTTTTTGTTTTTCTCCTCCAGCTGCGATTCCAACAAAAAAACTGTGTCCGACGTTGCTTTGTCCTGCAATTCCAACAGCTTTTTGTGTCGGTCCTGATATTCTCTTTTTTTGTATTCCATTTCTGTACTCAATTCCAGCATCTCTTTAGAAAATTTTTCCGTTTGATCCGCCGCTTCCTTCAGTATATCTCTCTCCGCTACTTCTCTACTCGATAAGAGAAGAGCTCGACTCGGAGAGAGCGCTTTCTTGTCCGTATCCTTAACCATCGCTACCAATTTTCCTCGATGTATCGTTACCATTTATACTTTTTATTCTCCCGTTATACGCTTCCTTGGCTCAGCTGTGTCTCACAAGTTACTAAAAAGAAAAAACATTTGTGCTATGATAAGGTACGATTATGGAAAATCAAATTTTTTCCTCCTAAAGTTTAACGAGGTTCGCGCCCCATAATTATGATAGTATATACAAAGTAACAGCAAAATCGGTAGATATTTTTCACAACAAATAATTCGATTTCTGAAAATCAGTATGATTTTTCACAACAAATAACTCGATTTCTAGACGGTAAAAGTCTCTCAAATTTTACCCACAGTGTGGACCTCATTAAACAAAGTCTCAATGACCTGAAAAAAAATTGCTGTGCCCGTATAATGATTTACACAATTTTTCTTGGCCGTAGAAACTTTTGCAATGGTAAAATGGAATTTTCGAAGATCTCATCTCGATAAAATATTCACCTTTTTATTAGCCTGCGTTCGTGACATATTCCGCTCGCTGCTGTCGACTTGAAATTTCCCAGTTATGTCAAATTAGTCGGCTACATTTGTCACCATAAAACTGTAAAGATGCACAAAAAAACTAATTAAAGATGAGATATAAAATAATTATTAAGAGTTTCGTATAGTTTTGGCGCAATTCGAGAAAAAAATATTCTGTCGGAACGCTCGGGTCTATTACGAAACACTGCGCTTTTAATGCTGCACAAATAAATTGCACTTGTTTTTTCTTTTTTTTTTTAACGAACAACAAACATTGAAAAAAATTCGAGTGGACAATCAGAAGTTGATGATGCTTATTTATTACAATGTTTACGTTGTTACTTGACGCGCGCTTACCCGACTCGTCTCTTGTAACGGTCGCGACTCGCAACATTCGAAACTCCATTTTGTAATTTGAATTTGCGACAGATGCGCCCGATGCGCCAGATGCGCTGGACTTTAGCGCCACTGGGCAAAAACCTAACTACGCAAAGCAAAAATTTCGATCGACACATGGTAATAGATCCATAGCAGCAAAAAAATATATATATGCTGTTGCATTATTTCTCTCGTCACGCTATCATAATAACACGCGCATGTATAACAATGAATCGTCTGCTTTGCTGATTTCTAAATTTATCTGACGTCAAATAAAAATTTTAATAATCTGTTAAAATAATCGATAAAGCTATGATGAATCCTATTATTAGAATATACCTTCGTAACGTAACGAAGAATGGAATCTATGGAGCATCCACAGGTGGGTGAGGGTGAGAAAGTGTCAAATGGAATGACAGTCTGAGGTAACCCCAAAAAATTCAAATCGACAGTAAATATATAATATTATTTGAAAGAGAAATGAAAGCGGTTAACGTCTGTAATGAATCTGATAGAAGATAAAATTGAATATTTTGGAAAAAAAAAAACATAATTTCAGGGTCGTCCCGCGACCACTCGAGCTTGGCGTTTGTGCCAAAATGTCAGCCTGCGAAAGAGGAAGAGTTACACTTGTTAAAAAAATTTCTCGACGAGGAAGGAAGATTCTGTGTGCTCACGGGAGCTGGAATATCCACAGAAAGTGGAATTCCAGACTACAGATCAAAGGATGTTGGACTGTACGCAACGAGCGACAAACGGCCGGTGCTTTATAAGGAATTTGTACAGAAAGATCACGTGAGACGAAGATATTGGGCAAGAAATTATGTCGGTTGGCCAAGATTTTCATCTTTCGAGCCCAACGTAACGCACAAAGCTCTCAGGCATCTAGAAATTGAGGGCCGTGTTCAGTGCGTTGTTACCCAAAACGTCGACAGGCTTCACACGAAAGCAGGTAGTCGTAACGTCATTGAACTCCATGGTACCGCTTACGTCGTTGTATGTCTCGGCTGCCATGAGAAAATCAGCAGGTTTGATTTTCAAGAAACTCTGAAAGAACTCAATCCAACAATGATCGCTCGTACTCGTGAAATTAGACCGGATGGAGATGTTGAATTAACCCAGGTACAATTGCATATATTTCTAGAGTAAGAAGAATTTTCACTTTCCTGATAAATATCTTGGAAAACCTATTCGATAATTCGTACATTTCTTTTTCTTCAAAATCTCTCTGAAAAATTTCATTTTATTTAATTTTAATTAAAGTTAAAAAAAAAATTTTAATTTTAATTAATTTATAAATTCATTTTGATCATTTTCTTTTCTTGGATGCAGAAAAGTTTGGATGGAAAAATGTTTTATTTTGTTTTTATTTGGCAGGAACAAGTGGACGATTTCGTAGTTCCACCTTGTGACAATTGTGGCGGTATAATGAAGCCGGATATAGTGTTTTTTGGCGATAATGTGCCGCGCACGGTTGTGGAAAATGTTCGTGAAAACTTCGACCAGTCCGACGCTCTTTTGGTTCTGGGAAGTTCGATCACGACGTTTTCCGGTTATAGAATTATTTTGCAAGCCGTAGAAGCGAAAAAACCGATAGCAGTCGTCAATATTGGCGAGTCTCGGGCCGATAAACATGCCACCGTTAAAGTTTCCCGTCGCTGTGGTGAAGTACTCTCAAAATTATTCGGAAGTCATGGTGAAACTAGAAAAAATTCGTGAGATCGCAATCCTCGCGACACGTTAAAACTTTTATTGAATTTGACATAGTGATGTTAATTAATTTAATATGCTCACTTGCCATGTCGACTCAAAATTATGATGTTGAAGTTTGTATCGTTGGGATGCAACGAAAATCCTTTATAGTTTATACCAGAAGCAAAAATTCACATTCAGAGTTTCTCTACGATAATTGGACAACATTTTTCTATCACTTGAAAATTGAATTTACTAAAAAAATTAAGACGATATCAAAAATTGAAAAAAAAAAAATCATTGGGTTCCAACGATGCAAACTTCAATATCATTCAAAATTTAGAAAATTAATGCATCAAATTGTAAATAAAATATTGCTTTATTTTTCATAGATGTTTCAAAGATTTATCAATATATATTTATTGAACCATGCTGTAAAAAAATATACTTATTTATTGACTTTTTTTTTACTAGACATACAACAGCTTTCGAAGAAGCTTCAGTTTTCTCCTGAACAATCTATTAAAATGTCTCTAGAAACGTTTTTTCTTTATTGATAGGAAAACCGTGAAAATCGTTAAAAGGGTCAGAATTGGTCGATGTCCAAATATTAGAAGAAAAAAAAATCGCCCATAAAAAAAAGATTGATGAGATTGGTAAAGGCTTTTTTTAAAACATCTTGGAGAAGGATTTTTTTTCTCTCGAAAAAAAGCAGCAGATGAACTTACAACAAAGAGACAAAATTTGTTTAGTTTCTAATAATTTATTGTTCAATATTTAACGAAAAAAAACAAAAAAAAACGAATAAACTATTCGTTGTTCGGCGATCAACATGCAGTGGTCCGCTCGCACCTTTATCCATAACATCGTAAACAGATTAATTATTCATTTATAATATGTGAAAATCTAATTATGGCATTACTACGAACGTTAATGCGAGTTATCAGGACAAAACTATAAATTAACAATAAACGTTTATTCATCGGTGCATCGTTATCATTTCTTCATTTTGTATTAACGGAAAAAATTATAACAAAGCTAAAATTAATCTCACAGTTACGTCTCAGCACACATACGTAGTAGAGTTTGGAAAATCTTCCCAGCGAAAAAACTCGTATTGTGCCCAGTATCATTCTTCAAGAATATTTTGTGCAAACAATCGTATCTACGAGTTTTATTCAATGAAAATTTTACATTAACCACCAATGATTGAAAACATTGGATAATAGTTTGAAATCATTTTTTTCGAAACTGATATCAAAATCTTGGTAATAAAGTTGTTCACCAATCACCGTTTCTCTAAATTTCTCGTCATATTTCTCAAAAAAACTGCTTTCAAGTTCGGATAATTAGTCATTCGAATACTTTTTTAGTAACGAATTTTTCCATAAAACAAACAATTTTTCAAAAACCACAGAATAAAACTTTCGTAATTGTTCGTTGAAATTTTTTTTCCAAGTATGAGCTAATGACTTTTTCATCATTGCATTATTAATTCTATAATCTTTTAGTGTAAAAAAAAAACGTGAAATATTTATTGAATGTGACTCGTTGCTTCGATCATTTGCTTACAAAACATTTCTTAATTATTGTAGTCTATAATATCCCGTTAATACAATAATTATACAACAGTATATCACATGACTTATTTCCTAACTCCATCAGCAGAGATGAGCACAATAAAGAAATTTTCAATTTTCTACATGATTATTTTTCCGTTTAAGAAATATGTCAAGCGATCGACTCATGAGTCAGATGGTGACGTTTTTCTTTTTGCACTCGAGAATCGAACGTTTCTGTAGCGCATAAAAATCGATGAAAAATAATCAATTTTCGTTTATCGTGCTTCTCTCTTGACAAACGACAAAGTTCGGAGAATAACGTAAATTGCTAGATAAAAGTTTTCAGACAAAGAGAGAAAGACAAAATAAGAAATTCTGTACAACTTGAGAAATTACTGTACGCCATAAATGTTGAGGTTTTTTTTAATTTTCTTCTTTTAATCTATTCTCTCAATGGCACTTGATTTACGATGAATAATAAAAAAACAAAAAGCACTTGGTCGCTTTTTTTTGCTAAGTCCTAAGGAGGTATATAAGTTTCGTGTAATCTATCATTTGTATCGAAAAAGGACATCAAGAAGGCCACAGGTTTTTTTTCCCCTTAAAATTCGTTCGATTATTTAAATTCATTATTTCTCTGTGAATCTTGATATGTTTTTCGAAGGTTATTTTTAACACTTCGTCCGTAAAGCTGTGCATTTCCTTTCCGAGCAAATACACAGATTGGGTCTGTATTTAACGTATTTATTCAACGAAAAATTGATGAAAAAATATAATTTTACAATAGATACCTCAAGTATAATGTTTCGAGCAATAGCATGAATTTTTTCAGAATTTTTTGGAAGCGTTTGCAGACAAGAGGTGCGGAAAAAACCATTACGGACGAAGTGTTAAAAATGTGATCGTTACCGATCGAATTCAATGTCATCACGACTTTTTTTCTTGCTCACGCCGAATAATTGTAATTTTAAATACAACTTTGTATGAAATAGAATCAATGAGCAAACTTTACTTTTCAACACGAGGAGACAAAAAATTTCATTCCAATTTTGAATGTACGAAGACGATTCTCGATAAAATCGAGCTTCAATTATCGATGACAAACGCTTTTTATTCAAAAGAAAATGATTCCACTTCGGCTGTTGGAATGTTAAGGACGTTGTATTCAAAATTTTCTAGCGATAGAATTCCTTCAAATTTGCACCACACAAAGAGAATAGTGATATCTAATAGCTCGCGCTATTTTAAGAGCTTTCACCATGTAGAAGTCGAGATATTTATTTATAAAAATCACAATTTTCAGTACTTTCTCATAAGAGCGAGTGTTAAAAGTTCCAATTTTCAACATTAAATATTTCCATTTCTAACTGGTTTTTCAACTTTTTTTTCAATGCACTTAGGCTCGCAAACCATTTTGTATATAAGAAAAACTGAAAACAGGAATTTAGATTTAACCGTCGCCATACAACGTCCTTAAAGCAAGAAAGGATTGGACTTTGAAAATTCATTGCAATTATTTCGAGATGGAAATTCAATGAAAGAATTTTTTTTTTTAGACTTATAACCACCTCGTAGAGGAGCTTCCACTGAATGAAGAATTCAGCGATTCCCGGGCTCCGATTTCTGCTGCTTTCGAATTCATATGTTCATATTGAGCGGCATTAACGGCACGTACTTGTCACTTGGACGGAATTTGTACTGAGAGCAAAGACGATTTGACTCTGCCTCTCCGTAGCCGTTCCTGAAAAAAAAAAAAACAAAAAACAATTACAATCGCTTCAGGAACTCAAAAAACATTTTTTTTCGGTTTATTTTTTTTGTTTTTAATAAAACGGGAAAGCCTGTTAGTGAATAAATAAAAAATCATCGGTAAAAATATGGATTAATAATTCAAGCGAACCACCACCTAAAAATAAATAAATAAATTTCATCGTACTGTACATTTACGAATTTGGCCAAAAGATGTGAAAGTGGAACGTAAAAAAAAATCCACGATCACGATTCTTCGTCAATATTTTGGAACTGCCGTCTCTGCTGAGCTCTCACACCGTCAGCAACGACGTTTAAAATTGTGTTCAAAAGTGAATTCATTCTTCCAACCATCCAACTCCGTTTAACGTCCGTTGGATAATATCTCGGTGAACGGTTCCATTGTATTTCGTTGCTAAAATTTGCAAATATGGATCCGCACGAATTGCTGCAACGAAATATTCCGCGAATCTACGGATTTTTAACTATCTCTCGTTCCTGTCGTCGATTAATTATAAATATTCGTTGAAAATCTACTGTAAGATTTCTTTAAAAATAGTTTTATTGATTTTTTCCCCTTTTTGTTTACAGGGTAAATCCATCGATTTGCTCTACTCTATTTTTCGCTTTTTGTTTTTCAACATTCTACTGTAAATCTGTGGAAATTGTTTATAATCAACTTTTCCTCCTTTTTTTTTTTTCTTTAACAGTCAATTGTCCAATGGCACACGACGTTTAAATGGAATTATTTTTATTTTTTCCTCAATTGTAATTAAAAAAAAAATGATCGAAATGGCAAAACGTGTGAACTTGGGAAAATGTAAAAATTTGTTAAAGTCGCGTGAGGGGGTATAAAAAAATATTGAAAAAAAAGTAATGAAAGAAATAAATAAATTAGATTACCTTTGCCACTGGGAGCACGGACGTCGTTCCTTGAAGCAAGTGACCTGTACGACATTGAAAAACAAGGCTCCCAGAGTATTGGCAACCTCGGTGTTCAAATTTTGTAAACAACGACGAAATTTAGCGTCGCAATCACAGTGAGAACGAGTGAATGGTGAAGTGTTGCAAATACCATGAATACAGGAACGCGGTAATATTACGACTGGGCAATGATCGTGCTCGCGACAGCAAGCATCTTCGTTCGCGTGGTGACCCAAATCGTCGTACGAAGCGGCGATGCTTCCTGGACCGCACCATTTTGTTCCTGGATAAATCAATCCCCCACCTGGCGGTTGATTCTGAAATATTTATTTTTCCCCATAAATTGGCAGTTTTTTTCGTTCAATTTATAAAAAAAAGTTCAAATATATTCTAATTATTCGTCAATTTGTTAATAAATAAGATCAGAAGTAAAAAAACGTAAATATATGAATAAAAATGTCGAAAGAAGTGGAATAAAATGAATTTTTTACTTTTCCCTTGTTTCTCGATTCCTTGCAAGTCTCCTCGAGATCGTCAATCAGATTACTCGACATTTGACGAACTTTTTTCGGATCTGCACCCAGAATCATTTGTTGAATTATTCCACGATCGTGATAAAGAGCGCAGAACGGAGCACCCGCGTTCAGCTCGACCATTCTTGACATTGTCATATCAGCGACGAGTACACTCGAATGAACCTCTGCTACCAAAACAATCATTGAGACTATCCAAACTGAGCCAATCATCTGCAAGTCATTGTATTAAAAAAAAAAAAAAACATGTTATTAAAATTTCGATACAGTAGAGTCGAATAATTGCTCTTCATATTCATTTAACAAAATTATTATTATTTTTTTGCATAAAAATGCATTTGGACACGTATTTTAATGGAAAAATTTTTTTGTCAAGTTTAAAATAACGAAAATGACGTTTTTTCAAAGATTTTCAGAATTTTTGATTTTTATTGCTATTTTGTGAAAATTTTTTGAAATTTTTTGAAAATTGTCGATGCAACAGAGTCGAATAATTGTTCTTCATGTTCAATTATCAAAATTATTATTATTTTTTTTACATTAAAATGCATTTGGACACTGTATTTAATGAAAGGAAATTTTTCTCAAGTTTAAAATAACGAAAATGATGTTTTTTCAAAGATTTTCCAAGTTTTTCATATTTCTTTAACTATATTTCGAAAGCACTTTTGCCACGGAGATAATCTCGGTACGAGAAGCAATATTGTACTAACGTCCGTGGGGTTTTGACTCTTTTCTTTTAAACAACATTTGCCAGTTTTCATTTCAGGGTTAATGACGTACCATATATTCGAGTCGTTGACTGCAACAGAAGCAACAACGCAATTCAATGCAAAGAAGGATGCGTATAAAAAATTGAAAACAAGGAACAGTCTGGTCTGTTCGTTTCGAAGGTCTACAACCAGCTGAAATTCTTTCACCAGACCGATTATTATTTCCACGGAATTCGTGCTGCAAAACCGAACTTGTCGTTTATTTATTATTATTATTATTATTATATTCGAAACGTCTAGCGGCGTCGCAAGGGTAAACCGCCTCACTTTTTCCGAGTCGTTAAAAATCGTTTATATCCTTCTGCAAGGTCGATTCGCTTACATTTTTTTTTTTTCAAGCTTCGGAGTGTGAGCAAGCAATTTACGAAGTGTCATGATTTTTCTCATTTTAGTCTTTCGTGCGATTTGTCAGAAATTTGAAAAGTATTTTTTTTTACAACATTCATCGTTCATAAAATTTTCACCAAAAATTCGATACATTTGAGGGTTTCATGCTTTTTTTTTCATAAGTTGGAAAAATCGTAAAAAACTTTGTTTCAACAGTTTTTTTAAAACAATTTCCACGAATTTAATTTCTGATTTTTTTTTTCACCTGATATCAAACTTTTGTTGTTGTTGTGGTGATTTTCGTATTCACTGATTATCGATGCTTGAAAAACTGAATTGAAATCACACGCACGAAGTCGTTCTGGCTGAATAAATTTGTAAATAGAAATTGAAAAAAATTCAAAGCCCAATATTTGTTTGGAACGAGAATTTTCAGACAATAGAAAATGTTCATTCAACCTCGTGTACTTGTTAGACGAGAAAAAAAATTGTGTAAGTAATTGCTGAATAAATGATGGTTCTGTCGTCGAATTACGAGAACTTTGAGGCGTGACCTTCACAAATGGTCCGTGTCGTAACACCGTCCAAATGAGATTGAACCCTGAAATTCTCATCTGAAATTTTGTTCGTTGGGTCACAAATTGAGAAAGAGGCCGGAATATATTATTTTCTTTAGAAATTTTATTGAGACGACACAAAAAAATCGTCGCAGTTGTCAACTTTTTTTTTGTTAGAGTGGACGACGTCGTGAAAACACATTAAATGAGCACGAACAGCGGACTTTTACAGCTTACAAAAAAAATAAACAAACATTTTCTTGGCTTTATGCAACTTTTCATTATTATTATCAGTTACAAAGTATTATAGTTTTTAGAAACTAGAAAAAAAAATCAGATTCTCTTGTTCCTTCTGAATTCTTTTTTTTTTTTTTTAACGAACCTTCGTACAGGTCAGATTTCAAAATAGCTTCGAAAACGATTGAGAAACAACGAATAATAGAAATACTTTGAAATGAAAACGAATGAAAAGGCAAATGAAATTATAATTTGGCCATTTATATATTTTTATTATTAAGTAAAAATATAATAAATGGCCGAAATTGCTAAATTATAATTCACGTCTAGACGAAGATGATCGATAAATTATCTTGCAATGTAACAACGCTCACAGACATTCTAAGACGGCGATGTCACAAAAAAGTCCAGGTATTAAAATATCAAGAGTAATTAACATTTTTCTGAAAGTCTAATGCACAGGGTTAGAAAGAAAAATGACGAAAGAAAAATTGGGTAAAGGTCCGAGAAAAAAAGTGGACTTTTAATAGCATAAATCAACATGAAAATCCCATCAGAGCTTATCCGGGGTTAAGAGAAAAGGGCAAAAGTTGATAATTTTATTAGTATTATGGCTAATCCATTTAAAACTTTTCAGGGCCACTAAAAAGGCTTATTCATGATACACATTTTTTATTTTTATAACAGCAAAAAATTCGGGTTGAACCACAAATTCAAAATGCAAATGCAGAATGCGAATATTTTTCATAATTCAAAAGAATTTTTTTTATTCATTGATTTATCAAAATTTTGTTTATTCGATCGATTCAACGAAATGTCAAGAATTTTCATTGTCTTATATTTGCATAAATCTCAAGATCCTCTCATAGTCTGAAAATTTTTTAAAACACATACAACAGCTCATAGTTAGAGACTGGAAAAAAAAAAAAAATGCAATTTTGACTTACGAATTAATTATTTGAATAAAAATAAATAATTGCAATTAGTTTATAAACGTTCGTTTGAGTTTGTTGAATAAATAAATGGTGTAAATAAAGAGAAACCGAGCCCATATGAGTGTTTGGTGTATCTATTACAATTGGACTCTAAACAATTGTGTTGTAAATGATAGATGGTCACGTGGACTTGTGTATATAGAGTTTGAAAAGTCAAATAGAAAGAGAGATATGTGATGGATGATTTGTGCTATTTAGCTTTTAGTCAGCAGGACCCCCATTCTCATAATTAATATATATACATGTCTCGTCAATGGAAACTGTTGATCGGGGACCACCCAATCAGTCTAATGGGTCTCGTTAAAAAAATCTGCGACGAAGTTCGGACCGGAAAATGTGCACTATATCACGTGTATGGGTGAATTCACATTAAATAATATTTATTCATTCCTTCATTTAAACGAATATATATTTTATATTTTTATACTTTCAATAATGCCGGAGAAAAGTACGAGGAAAATACTGAGTAAATCGGAAATATTTTGTGTTAACTTATAAAAAAAAAAAAAAATTGAGTAGAGTAAATCGATGGATGTACCCTCTAAACGAAAAGGGAAAAAATGGCAGCTTATAGTTAGAAACTAGAAAAAAAAAATTCAAAAAAACTTGCAAAAATAAAATAAAATATTTGTCCAAAAAAATGTGAGCAATTACTTTTTTAAGGCGATATTTTTTGTTGGATGAAATGAGCAACGAAACTTTTCTAGTTTTCTTCAAGAAATTTCGTACAAGTATTTTTTGTTTTTTTTTTTTGTAGACACGAACAAAAATAGAATAATATTTTTTCTTAGTTTTTTATAATTTGATAAAACTGTGAGCATGAAAACCTTTTGACACTCGAGACTAGAGTTTCGAAGGTTCTTTGAATTAAAAAAAAAAAAATCAAAAATGTTCCTAATCAGTTTTTATCAAGTTTTTTTTTACTCTATCTATAATGATCCATTTTTCGTATACTTTTTTCCCTTTTATGGCTCATAAAACTCGACATAACGATTATTTCGACTTAATCCTCGCAGGAGTGCTGATACAGTCGAAACAGTCGAATGAAGAGACGTGCACAAAATTTCAACTGGTTATTGAAATATTGTGGTCGTCAATTCAAAAAACATGTTTTAGAAAAAAATCTGTCTGAAGTGGTGCATAATTTTCCACGATTCGTGCAAAAAAAAAATTCGAACAGTTTCAAATTTATTCGATCCATAAAATGATCACCGAAAACAACAACACGAAGACAATAATGGGAACAAAATTTTTCAAAAGTCCAGAAATTTTTTATGTCATTAGAATTGATAATGGGGAAACATAAGGCAGCAAAGAAAATACATTTACGTTGCGTGTTACTTAATTCCAGAATTGACACGAAGATTATTATCAAAAGATCAGAATTACACTTATATTTACGAAGGTCATTGAAAGATCGAGCCAAGACGATCAAATACGAAGATATTTGCAAAAGTTGAAAGAGAAATGCAAATACAAATATAAATGAAAAGCAACATAAATACGGAATTAATAAGAACGAATAATTAATAAGAAAGAATAATTGATACGGAATTCAAAAGAAAAGAAACGTGTACGCAAAAAATTATAAAGGAGATTTGCACGAACCTCGAAAGTTGGTCCATTGAAATTGTAAGTTTATACAAGTTATTCGAAGTAATATTCACAATTACTTTGAAGGGAAAAATATAAATTGAAACGAACTGACTTTAGATATTCTCAAGTGAGTTGAATTACGAAATACTAGTGTAAAAAATGTTAGTAAACTCACCGCTGTTTATTTTTGTTTGTTATGTTACAAAAAAATGGTCCTGAGGTGTAAAATATTGGCACAATTCGTAACTCGAGGTGAAAAGGGTAAAAAAATGTCGACGACCGGAGGAGAGAACGTCCGATAACGATACTGCGGCTAAAATAACAAAATAGACGGATTCAAGGGTTGAGGATATCGTGTGACCCGCACACGCGCGCGAGCACACATAAAAACCGTTGGTAACGTCGAGTTAAAAGTGTGTGTCGGTGTGAATTCGTGTGAGGAGATTCAGTGGCCGAGCGAGGGTTGGCGACTGCGCAGTTCTTTCCAGCTGGAGGAAGCAGAATGGCGGGGGGTTCTTCAGGCTCGTGCGCCAAAATCGTAAAATAAAAGCAGAAAAGGAAAAAAGTTGACGCAGTGCGCACAAAATTCTTCCTTCATGAAGTATCATTGCGACAAATTTGCGACGACGTTTCCTCTCTAATCGCGGTGACTCCAAAATTGTGCCAAAAACGAATAAAGTACAAATTCCGTAAAAAAAAAAAATGTGCATATTAAAAATTGTACCAAGAAAACTTAAAAAAAGTTGTTTTTGTGCTATTCTTGGAATTCTTCCACAAAATAAAAATGAAAAAAAATGTTATTGGTAATTTTTCGGGAGGGAGAAGAGTCGGAATTATTTGTGAAGGTTTTCTGAGAAATAATTCGCAATTTGCCCATAACTGATGAAAATTATTGTACAAATTATTGAATTCATTAAATTCGGAGGATAATTATGACTTCGATTTAAAATGACACATCATAATATTATTGGAACGATGCAAAAAGGTGGTGAGTTGTGACGAGAAATGAAAAATAATTTGGCAACAAGTTTATGGAATGAAATAAAAGTGGTGCGTGGATGTTTGACGGGAAGGGATCGATTTGTGGGGCCAAAAATAAAACAAATGATATGTGGATCATTGTTTCTGGGTCAGTGTTGCGTCTGGAGCTTCGGACTCTGTGGAGGTGTGTGTTCGGAATAGAGATCAATGCAGATAAATTACGTATACGTCAAAGGGAGAGGACGGACAATTCGTAAAAAGGGGATTCCCCCTTTCCGCGACCTCGTTACAGTTTGTATAAAGGACTATTATATTGTTTGACTCTCTCCGTTCTTCACGAAAAATTTTCACAAAAAAAAAAAAAGATTTCTCCCAAAATCTTTCAAGTCGATATATTTTCACCCATTTTTTACGAAACAGTATGAAAAAAAAATACAACTAGGAATTATTTGCAAACTTTTTTTCAAATTCCTGTCAATACAACGGATCGAGAACTATTTTGAATTTTATCATTTAATACACAACACATCACTATCATTTATCAACGATTTCGAAAAAAAATGGAAAAAATGAGTTTTTGTTGTTGAATTTTCACCTTTTTTGAAAAATTCATCAAAATTAATGTTGAAACAGACATTTTACAGGAAAATTGGTTATCAATGATTTAAAAAAAATGATAGAACAGCGGAATTTTGTGTTACTTTCTTTGGATGAATTTCTTTCGAAAAAAAAAAAAAAACACACACAATCATTCGTCGAAATCGTGCGAATAGATAAAACGTTGTTTACCTTTGTTAAAATATTGTCTCGTGTTTCAGCAGAATTGACAAATAAAATGAAGTTGTATCCGACGTATAACGAATGTTTATTATCGCAAGAGAAAATTGATATTTTTTTTTCGTCTATTCTCAATAAAGTTTGATTCGTTGGACCGTCGAATATTGTTGTTGTCACTCTGCCACGGTCACTGTCGAACTGATCGTTTGAATGGAACGTCAGGACGCTATAATATCTTGGTCCCTTCACACGCGAGCTTATAATGAAAAATAGCCGACAATAGAGATCGTTTACACCGAGAGATTTATATATGTTCATCGTGTCATTTCGGCTATTGTTCTTTTGATCAAGTCTTTGTCAGACCAACTTTTATATCTGAAACACGAACAAATTATTAATTATTCGACGAGAGGGCATTTATACAGTTAAGAATATAAATAAATTGCCAGTTTCCCTTATTCGTGACGTTTTTCAAAATTAATGTTAAAAATAAAAATTTTACGTAATTAAAATCAAACGTAAAAAAAAATTACTGGCTTATCGTAAGAAATTTGTGAAATTAAGTGAAATTTTCCAACTAAAATGTTTTTCAAAATCAAGTTAAATAAAAAATGAGAATTTGGCTGAAAAATAAAATAATATTCTGTTCTTTCAAAACGATCGAATCGGTTTGTCGGCAAATATTGGATCCTTGAAAAAAAAAAATTCCAGGAATCGATTTTTTTGTTCTTTTTTTTTTAAGTTTGTACAGAACTTTTGTTTGATTCACAAAACAAACAGAGCGTCGATCTCTAACCTTGAATGACATTCTTCTTGAAATTCAAAATTTCTCGTTCGACGAAATCGATATAGTCGTGGATCTACGCTCTCGTTGCGTTAAGTTCAAGGGGAAATTCGCTCGAATCGATAACCCCGCGAACGGACCTTGTAACAGTTTTATCCAAGGAGGGTATTTGTTTAGTTTTTTTTTTCCGGTGATTCATAGAATTTAAAAATCTATTCCTAGATAACGATAAGCTCATCGAGGAATTTGCATACGAGTTGGATGCCGTTCTTACGAAACGGCAAGGTCACGAGGATTGCTTGGACCGCGTATGGGTGGGAGGGCCAAAAACACGTTGTTCATCTCTTTTTTTTTTTTTTTATGCAAATGTCTTTATTTCGAAGCTCCAATTTTTGTTCAGTCGAGTATTTTGTTGCTAAAAATCATCAGTCTGTTGAATGAAATAAAAATCTCGTCGAATTGAATTTGAAGCTACATTTTTTGGCATTTTTTACGATCCAGAAACTTTCGAAACTTTTATGGTCCCCGTGCAGATTCTGTAAAATCTTTTATAACGTAAAATATAATTAACGAGTGCGCTAGCTTTCGTCACGATATCGAGTCATTTTTTCCTTGATTTGAGAGGCAAAAAAATAGTCGAAAAATGTTTAAACGGAGGGGAAGGATTGAGGCATAATTCCGCACTTTGTAATAATTCTGCAATTGTTGTAAATTGAGATAAATAATTGATGCAAATTTAGGGAATCCATTCGACATCGTTGGTCTCGATTTTTGCGACGTTGGAGAGATTCGGAGGCTGAACGGTCGTGGTTTTGGCAGTTGTTGGTTTGGGGGATTCTTCAGTTCCTGTGATTTTGTGATAAACTTTGCTTCCCGCGTTCGCGATCCATTCGACACCGTCGCCTATTTTTTCGCCAGCTTTGCGAACGAAGCCTCCGATGCTTTCCGAACTGAATGTGTTCGGATCAATGTTTATATTTACAGGATTATCGCCAGTTTGACATCCGGTTTGTGGCACAATGCTCAACTCGAACGGATCGACTCCAAAGTTAGTCAGTGCTCGTCTTATCGAATCGATCTTTGATTTCTCGAGCTCGCGATGGCGCGACAATATCGTTGCGCTCTGGCGATGCCCGAATGCTATTTTTTGACACGTAAATATCGCTCCGTAATTATCGTAATCCGTTGCGAATACAACGTGCGATGCACTTCCCGCGAGACCTGAAAAAAATTATCATTTTATTTTCATCGATTCAAAGCCTCGTTTACTTTCTTTATAAACTTTATTATTTTTCATTGAGTTTCGACAATTCAATTTTTGCGAATCGTTAAAAAAAATATTTCATCATACCTCCGAATGTTTATTCTTTCTCAAAAGCTCAACATTTTTACAACGCATTATCAAATCTGTTTTTTTTTTTTGACACATTCAACTCTTTGGACAGACTCGTCAATTGTCAATAAAAATAGAACATAAACGATATTCAATATGAACAGAAGAACTTACTCAAAGGAAAACGAACTTGCATGCGACCCGGTGTACTCGGTTCTGGTACAGTGAGTTCTCCGGTGTAATGATACTCGTGATCCAATGGTGTCAGGCCTGCAAACAATGTTTCATTTTTATGAAAAACTATATATATCTGTTTGTATATTTAATTACATTAATAACTAGAAAGTTACTGGAAGAATTGTACAACGAATTTTTCACAAACAGCGACATTTAATATTTGAGCACAACGCTATTTCGCGCGAGAAACAAAAATGAACCTTTTATCAAACGTCAAAGAATAATAATGAAAGAAATTTGATAAATGAAGCTTCCGATTATAAGGAATTGCCCGAATGAGCAGCGACAGGGTGTCTTTTTTTTTCGTAAGTTGCTTAAATGTTGAAAATATTTTTGATTTTAATGTTTTCCAGGCAATTTTCATTATTTTATTACACAAACGTCAAAATAAACTTTATTTATTTGTAATTATATAGAATTGTAACGTTGCTTGTATTTTATTTTCAACAGGGTGATGCAGAGTTACACACGTAGATACGAATGTCTATGCGCGTAATTCTATCCTATCATTAGATACAATACAAGCCACTTTATTTTCATGGGGCATTTATTCCATTGAGAAGAGGCTTTTATGAGACTCGACGAGATCCATAGATAGAGAACGATACTCTTTTTTCATCAAAAGACATTATATACGTGTACATAATGCGTTATATATTCAAACAGGTTTTACGAACAAACGATCAACACACGCAGTGTCCCATTTTAGACTATCCACGCATGTAACGTCGAAATATGACAATTTCTGAAAAAGTCCACCTTCAAGATCAATTGCAAGGTTCAATTTCGGAGTAGCCATCAGATGTGCCTCTTCAAATCTGACTAATCTTGTCTGGAAGATTTTTTTCAGAAATATTTTGAATTTCTAAGATATTTTTGTGGATCGTCTAAAATGAGACACCCTGTATAAACGCATACAAGGCTGTTTTGTGCATGACGCATTTTTGTTAAAGACCTTTAACCGTCCCTCGGGTCTCGGTCATCGAGGGACTTGGTTGTTTCTCGATTACTCATCTCTTCATACGCGTCGTCGAGTCTCTTTCACGAGAGAATAATTCATGAATTCATTCTTTTGTTATTGTACCATTTTTTCGATTTTTTCAATATGTTTCAACTCGTAAATTCTTTTTTAATCCACGTTTCCTTCCTTACCCAAAACTGGATGGTTCGATCCCTGCGTAATCAAAAATTCACCAGGCTCCTCACCACGAGTATAATTATAACTTATACATTTGCTCGCTGTTGATGTCTTCTGGATCACGTACCAGGAGCCCAGAAACTGCAATTTTTACAAATTTTACATTATTATTGTATCCATTTTTTTAAGGACGTTGTAAGGCGACGGTCAAATCTAAATATTTGTTTTCAGTTTTTCTTACATATAAAATGGTTTTCGAGCCCAATTTCATTGAAAAAAGTTGTTACAAATTGACTAAAGAACAACATACTCTAAATTCACCATTTAGAAATGGAAATATTAAATGTTGAAAGTTAAAACTTTTAACACTCGCTCTTCTGAGAAACTACTGAAAATTCTGATTTTTATAAATAAATATCTTAACTAATTATTAGATATCACTATTGTTTTTGTGTGGTGCAAATTTGAAGGAATTTTATCGTTAGAAAACTTTGCATACAAAGTCCTTAAAGCCTCGAGTTTCGAATATTCGAATTTTTTGAAGGTTTTTGCACTTCCTGCTGTGTGCATAAGGCAAAAGGATATTTTAGGATTGAAGGAAATTTGAATGGGAATATAAATTGACAAAAAATCACTTACTCTGCTCATTTGGAAGCCTTGCATGGGTTCAACGAGAGGACAAGCTCCCATGTGATACGAGTGTGCATTCGTAAAGGCCAAGCAAGTGGCCAAAATGGCACAAAAAATCGGCAACTTCATCTGCAAATAAAAATAAACGATTGCAATTAAATAGTGAATTTTTCGAACGAAAATAAAAATAAAGATTTGAAACGCGAAAGAAAAACTTGGTAATAGTTTTTTCTTTCTGCGTTTTGACTTCAAACACTCGACAAGAATCGTCGCTTTCGTGATGAACGAGCGGAAGTTTAAACTAGTTGGTCTACGATTAATTGAACTTGGACACGCTCGTCCAGAGGCCAAAGACCTCGAAAAACCAACGAATGATTCATCAGAACGTAAGAGAAATATTTAACATCTTCTGTATTAAAATAATACAAAAACTTATGTATATATTTAACGAGAATGCGGGCCTCGTTGTGCTTCATCAATTATGTTGATTCTTCTTCGTACAGAATGAAACAAATCTCTCTCGTGTCCTTCGTCGAACCCATTGTCGAGAAACGGAGCAAAGACCTTTGGTCCGAGAAAACTCGACGCTCGAGATTCTCGATAGTGAATTAACCGTCTCTCGAATCAGTCACAGAAATTTCCAGAAATTCCAACTATTATGATCTTTTCCAAACAAACCGTACGACAGAAAAATTGCGATTACAGTTGACCCTTGCAGCCATGTGACTCCAAATGGGAGATTAAAAAAGAGAATCATTTTGCTACCAATAAATTTTTTAAAAAATGCAACGTATAATGCGTTAAGGTATAAAACTCTTAATGACCAGTTATTAAAAATCAAGCAATTAGACGAAAATTCCACCGGTTCATTGTTACGTGAATCGATAAATTGCTGTAATTAACATTTTGATATTTTTTCCTATAACGACAGTTACACCACGTTTTATTTATTTTTCTCGATTTATTCACATTTTTCTTTTGTTCTCGTCGTAATTTTTTTTCTTGTTTTTTAATATTTAATGATAGTTTCGTGTTTGCTTACGTTTCGTAACGCGTTGAATATCGTTCCGTTGTTTGTTACACTCTCGTCTTCGCACGATCAACTGATCCGTAAAGCAAGGTCCGTTCGCTTAAATATTCACGCGGCTTTTCCCCCCACTACCAAACTGTGGATCACAATTATGTGATTCACGTACTCGCGCACTTACATGCATTTTACAACTCTATCAAATAACTGACGTTTCAATCTGCCGGTTCTCTTCATAATATTTATTCCTTACTATCTTTATCGTCTTTATTTCTTTGATTTATCAACATTTTTTAAACTTTTTTTTCGTGTTTACAAATGACATTTTCACAATCGTTTAAAATCATTCCAAGCCCAAGAAGTTTGATCAACGATCGACAAATTCTTCTCTACAATTAATTTTTCGAAATTCGTACAAGTTTTTTTTTCATTATTTAAAAAACCAAAACTTCTTTCATTCTTTCAATTTTCATTTTCAAATTTTTCCTCCAGAAATTTTTGGATTTTTCGGAATGTTTAACAATCGTTTATCCCAAAAATTTGTTCCGGTTTGCGAAAAAAAATGACTTTGTATAAAATATCCAACAAATTAACATTTTCGTGAAAATTTTTTTGCTGTCTGAATATTCGTATCTCAGTAAATTACGAGTATTCTCGTGTCAAATGCTAAATCATCTCGATAAGAAAGATTGGAGGTTTCGTAACATGTAAAATTTTACGTCGACGATGAATCATATTGCGATTGATGAAAAGTTCTCGGAAAGCCCTGATTCGCGTTACGGATAAGTTGAACTTTCTTTCATCACGGTATCACAACGAGGAAAACATAAAAGCGTCGAATTAGCGAAAATTGGATCATTTTTCATGAAAGCAGGAGAAAAAAAAAATTAGATAAACGAACTTGAGCGATGGAGGAAAAAAAATAAGATACATACTCGACTTGGAATTCATAAATCAATTTATTTATTGTAAAATTATCAATAAGGGAATTCCGAACTCGAATAATCGGATAAAAAAAGCTCAAACCTTACGACGACGTGGATTCGTACAAAATACAAGAAATAAACGATAAAATACATGAAAAAAGAAGAAGAAAACGATCGAGGATGAAAGAAACGATAGAGGACGAGTAATTAGAGTGCCTCGGGGCTCGGTAGTACGAAAATAATGGTAAAAACTACGAGAATCATTAGAGATTCTTTCCTAACGCTATATACAAGATTACGCAACGGTGGCGCAATTTTTTTCATGTCTCTTCATTCGCACCACCAAGTTCTACTTCGTAGAAAAGAAAGCACAATGAAAAGAAAAAAAGAAAAAGAAAAACAACCCATGAGAAATGAACAATTTGTTTTCTCACGCGGTAGTCCAAGAATTTATCTTCGAGAATCTCTAATCTGGTTCGATCAACGAAGTGAGATGTGAAAAACATTTAGGGGTGCGAGAAAAAATGTCAGTTTAAAAGTATAAAAGATACAAGGAGAATAAACGAGAAGCTTAAAATTAAATTAAATAGCGGAACGTATAAATAGCTCCGATTCGTGATTGTCATTGCGATAAGAGGTGGAAAGAAAAAAAACGTAATGGAAAATTGTGCATCGTACGAGGAGGGAGTTTGTTCTTCGCGGACTACGAAAAAGTCTCGAATCCAGTTGAGTGTGGAAGGAAATGGCGACGAATGACTTGTGATTGAGAAATACGTGATAAGGACGCATTAACGACTCCGGATCGGCGAATACGAGCGAGCTAATGATCGGAGAATAACGGAATCAGAGAACCCCGCGATCTCACGTGGGTGGTAATTTCTTCAAATCGAGATCGTCGAAATATGGATGTTGAAGGGTCGCTCGAGCCGATATTCTCTTTTCAGGGTTGTAGATGAGCATCGCTTGCAGAAGATCGAGGCCGTACTTATCCAATGTTTTAACCTGGTTGGCTAAATTGTTCGATGTCCAATTTGGAAATGTTGCTTTGTAATCGGAGAGCTGAGTTACGCCGGGCCATATTTCATCGGTCGGCGTTCTCAAAACACTGTCAAAGAAAAACGTATCTTTCTTTTCAATGGATTCAAACGATTTTCCATTAGTTTACCAATTTTTTACAGTTTTCTTTTGCGCTATGTACATAGATTCCAAAAATCAACAGATTTTTGAATCAATGATTTGTAAATGTTGAAGTTTGCATCGTTGGGATGCAACGAAAATCCTTTATAGTTTTTCACAAAAGCGGAAATTCACATTCATAGTTCGTCTACGATAATTGGACAACATTTTTCTATGACTTGAAAATTAAATCTACTAAAAAAGTTAGGACGATACCAAAAATTAAAAAAAAAAGAATTAAAAAAAAATCATTGGGTTCCAAAGGTGTAAAATTCAATATCATCAAATTATCTTCATAAATATTGAAAGAAATGGTGTTATGGTTGGGAATAAATAGAGTTTTGTTTTACCGAAATATTCTAAAGAGTTGATCAATCTCGCTGTCGCCCTGGAAAAGGGGTTTTTTCGTGGCCATTTCGGCAAAAATGCAGCCGATACTCCAAACGTCGATGGCGCATGAGTATCGATTAGAGCCAAGGAGAATTTCCGGTGCTCTGTACCAAAGAGTCACGACCTCGTGGGTGTAAACTCGCACAGGAATCCCAAAAGCTCGACCAAGACCAAAATCCGCAACTTTGATGCCACCTCGTTTGTCAATCAGCAAATTTTGTGGCTTCAAATCTCGATGCAGCACCCTTCGCATGTGGCAAAACAAAACTGCTCTTGTGATCTGCAAAAACATTGTCCGATTCATTATAATCCACGACATCGTTCTCAACCATAATTTCAGTTTATCCCTATTGTCCTTTGTGATGTTTTCGTTTAAGAAAAAGAAAAAACATGTTTGATGTTCATTATTTATCATTGGAAGCAATAAAAAAGAATTTCTGCGTTTATTATTGGTTTTTGTGAAATGTATATTAAAAAATTGTTTTTTATTTTGCAAAACCATCAAAACTAATATCCGGTTATGTACTTTTTGGATAAAATAAAATACTTGAAATTTATTCCTTTCTATGTCTTCATTGTCATTTTGTTATTTTTGAAAATTATGATAAAAAAACATGTCTGATGTTCATTATTTATCATTGGAAGCAATAATAAAAAAATTTCTCCATTTGTTATTGGTTTTTGTGAAGTGTATTTGAAAAAATTGTTTTATATTTTGCAAAACCGTCGAAACTAATGTCCGGTTATGTACTTTTTAGATAATAAAATACTTGACATTTATTCCTTTTTATTTCTTCATTGTTATTTTGGTATTTTTGTTCTCACCTGATAAAGATAAGACTTGACAGTTTCGGGCTCCATAAGTTTCCCAGTCCCAAGGCTGTCCATATATTTTTTCAAGTCCATAGTAAGATATTCGAAGATAAGATAGAGCCGAGACTCTTCCATAAGAACATCAGAAAGGCCGACGATGTTTGGATGTTTCAGTTCCTTCAAAAGGGATATTTCTCTGATGGCCGTCGAGGGAATCCCTTCGTCGTCGCTTTCCAGTCTTATTTTTTTCATCGCAACAATTTCTCCAGTTTTCTTGTGTCTTCCTTTATACACGACGCCGTAAGTTCCTGAAAAGTATTTAAAAAAATAATAATCCATGCCATAAAAGAACTCACGATTTTTCTGGTTTTTTCATTATTTTTAGCCAAAAAATACGTCATTTTCGAGTCGAAATTTACGCGGCAATCGACTGCAACGAGAACGATATTATTATTTTTTTTTCTCGGCAGGTGCAAGTATTCGAGTGGCGGGGGCGATTTTTTTCATATCACTTTGACGAGAGGATCAACCCCCTTCTCTCCTGCCTTTCGATTTTTTAACGATCGAAGAATTACGCGTGTTGGCGTGCTAAACGACCACGAATATGTCATTTTCAATTTAATCGAAATATTTAATCATTATTCAAAGGAGGAAATTGATAAAAAACAAAAAAAAAGGAATTGGTGGCTGGGCGGGCGCGTGTATGCACCAACGAGAGAGAGAGAGAGACACCGACAACTTGGTAAGAACTTACCCTCGCCAATTTTCTCGATCTTGATGAAATTCTCCATCCTCGCAAGATGAGTTATTGCTTCTCACAACCGGTTCAACGATCTTCACTCTGAACGAACAACCGTTACCTACTTTATTTATACTTTATTTTCATTAACAAAATGACAATAGTGCTTGCCCGGACGCGCTATACACTTTTGTCCCGGAACGTTGGTCTCTGCCTGCCTGGCTCTCATGTAACGCTCAAATTCAAACGCTCGCACGCCATATTGGTAAACACGTTTGAAAAGTGAACGTCGGCTCAATTCGGCTGTACTCGGGTTTTTGCGATCGTCGTGCCGCTATCTGACAAATACGATTTTTTCTCAATTAATGGTCGGCAATGAAGAAATTGTCATTCAATTGTAAAACGAGAGTAAAATTTCCAGGAGTTTCGCGATACAAGTGACGAAATGTCGTCCACATCGTTTATTAATTATTCCTTTTTTTTGTCAATGAAAACGATCAATTTTTCAGTAATCGTGTAATTTTCATACGAAATTTTTTTGTATGAAGTTAGCGCTTTGCTTGAGAACAATAGAATTTCCCCCCCTGATTCTCCCTGAAGATAAGCTAAATGATTAGTACCGAAACTCTTTATAAACCTTTTTTCCAATAAGTCAATAAACTTACGTAAATAGTGCGGGAAATAAAGAAGAGTATAAATTATTTAAAAATCATTTATTCTTGAGGATTATTTCGTCTTATAATACAAGTTTCTAATATCGTTTAATTTTCGATACTTTCGTTTTTTATTTTTCACATTTCTCCCATTCACGCGTTAACATTATCTCTTTCTTGCTCGTATATTCGAGTTCTTTTCAGCCGGACAACATTTTCTCCAACTTTTTGCCGGTTATAAGTTGATTTTTAAATCGAAAATGCGCCGCTATACAATTTTGGTCTCATTGGATCGAAAGCCGGGATAAAATCGGAAAAATCAGGAAAATGGCGTGGTCCGATTTGGTCGAAAAATATTTCTTATTTGTAACCGCGAAATAGAAACAATTGACAGTGCGGATAGAGTGCTGATGAGTGGAAAGTTCGAAAGCGATCGATCAAGAATTGAGCAATTCAAGGATCGAAAAATAAGAGACAAGAAATAAAAGTAGGTTAACATCGAACGAGATTCATATTTGTGGGTTTTTTTCTCCGTTGCGAATCAAGTGCGAATACTGTGAGGGAAAATTTTCTATTTTTGGGCCGACCCGTTAACAACGTTTATCGCAAATTTTCACTTATTTCTTTTTTTTTCTTGCTCCACACATACAAATTATTTATGCATATATATGGAACAATGTTTACTCAATTCTCATAAATTTTCGAAAATTGAGGAAATAGTTTTATCGTGGAAATTGATACCCTCCGCTCGCGTAGCCTAAGCCAACACCTCGTTGGGTGTGAGTCGTTGCTCTCGCCACTTCGTATTGTTGTTCCATATTGTTGAACATTTCTTCCTGTTTCTTCAGAATATCCGGTTTGTTACCGGTTTGTTGAGGAATCACCGGCGTATCGTCCTTTATTCCCATGAGCCTCTTAAACTTGGCCGTTACTTTGCCATCCTGATCGTGTGTGAAGGTCGTTCCCATCCACGTATTCGCGGTCGACGCTGCTGTCGCCGTTTTACCTTCGTCCTGTTTCGACTGACATTTCCCAGCGCGGCAACCAATCATAAACACACAAATGTACGATTTTTAACGTCAAATTTTAGAAATGGTACAAAAATTTGGGCAATTCGACACAAATTCATCATTTGAGGCGCATTAACGTGAAATTTAAGGCAATTTGTCAGTCACGCAAATCTGAGAGATGCGACCGAAAAGGAGATACATTTTTACTTTCTCGATATTTCGAGGAAAATAAAAAATACAACAACGTGTAACTTTAATTTTTCGTGAAAACTCAAGAAAAAAACGTACTGTATAATTTTTTTACTATCCAAACAACTGATTGATCATTTTAAGGATATTTGGCAAATGTCAATTATTAAAAGAGAATTACGTCACAAATTGAGACAATTACAGGGCAATTGTATGAAAACTAATAACAAATGAGGAGAATCAATAGATCCGTTGGTCGAAGTTTTCGTGTGACACCGAGTTTAAATTTAAATGTCACCGAAAATCTTTTCAAGAACGTATGAAATGATTTATTAAGCCATCAAGCGGTCGGTTCGTTAAGAAATAAAAAAATTGAGATAATATTTCACACCTAAAAAGACGAAATAAAATCTCACCTTGTTAGCCCAAAGGAGTTTCCTCTTTTGTATTTGCTCAGCGTATTTTCCTTGAGTAGCTGTTGCCAGCGGGTTGTAATAATTAGGTTCACCAGCGATGATAGGAGGAACAACGGGTTCGCCAACGGGAGGTTTGAGTTCGATGCCGAGTTTTTCCAGTTGCGCTAATTTATTACGACCCATAGCCGCTCTGAAGGAAGATTGCATCGTCGACGAGCGTTCTTTCGATCTCGATCGCGATCGAGTTTTTTCCTTCTTCTCTCGCGAAGATCTGTCGTCTCGGTGGCGCGATTCTTTGGTTCTGTCGTCACGTGAGCCACGTCGATCACGATCTCGATCTCGGTCACGATCTCGATCTCGTCGATAACTTCGCTCGGATCGATCTCGGTCGCGATCTCTTCGATCCTCTCTATAATCGTTTCTATCGCGATCCTCGTACCGATTATCTTCCCTACAGGAGCTCGAAGATTTTCGATCTCGTCGACGGTCATCGAGCTCCCGCGACGATCTTCTCTCGTCGTCACGAGATTTCCTTGATTCACGCGACTCTCCACGAGCATGATCACTGCGATAACGTTTTTCCTCGAATGACGAACGTCCCGATCTGCTGCTTCTTTCTCGGGAACGCCGGCTCTCGCCGCTTTTCTCACCTCGGCTCCGATGATGATTCTCTCGTGAACTCGAGGCATTGATCTCATGGTCCGAACGCCTGTAAAATCATTACGTTCTGCAGGGGTATACCACACAGATTCATATTATTATTCCAATCACACCGAACAAACCTAACCGATTTCAGATCGCACATTTTTATTCATCGGTTCAACCGTTTCTCTCATTATACGATCTGCTTAATGTTGCTCGATATTTATATTATTTGTACCGTCCATTATGTCATTTGCACACTCAGAATGCAACGTTATTTCGCATTGCTATGATTATTCGACACCCATTTTTCGGGGGTTCTATGAACTAAATCTGCACGATTTTAACTTTTTTTTTTTTTAATAACGAATGAGGTTCCCACTGCATTCCAATTATGCAAACTTCAATAATATCGTTTCTTTACATTTCGGCTACGGAACATTGTCCAACTTTTTACCTGACTCATTCCAAAATCTTCGGAACTAAATATCCGACAATACTTGTGTGTGGGTGATTTGCAAAATTAGACTTTTACTAAAATGTCTTCAATACTTTGGAGATAAATCATGATTGAAAAAAACTTTAATATGAACGAACCATCATTTACCGTTACAACAAACACAATTTACATTGTTTTTTTTTGTTTTGTTTTGAATTCTTTGAAATTTTGAATTAAAAGAACGTACCTATGATGATTTTCATATTTTATATTGAAGAAAAATAGAAAAAGATTAGAACTGTCAATTTAAAGCAATGAAAAAAAGGCTCAAAAACGTATCAATTTGTAAAGAACCAAACCAGCCTACCTCTGGTCTGTGGGTGAAGTTCTCTGCCTCGAGGAATCCCTCCTTGAGGCTGAGTTCCGATGTTCATGGGCCGGGCTGTGGTTGCCAGAATCCTCGGATGAATTGTTGTTGTTGCTTTCCTGGAGATACGAATAAAAAAAGAGAAAAAGAAAAATTTATATGAGTCGTCATTAATATGGAACAGTTGTTTGACATGAATTTTCAGGAGGTCAAAAACGAATTAAAAAAATCAAAATCTATCATTGTAACGTCCAAAAATTGGAGCGTTCAAAAAATGAATAAAATAGAAACCGATGACGCCTCTACGGTAGTGTTGTTGTCGCGTTGAAGAATATATATATATGTGCAGAGAGAAAAAGGCGCTTAATCCCAAGATTTGTTCATGTGTTAGTCGGGTTTTCCAATTTGGCAATTTATTTATAATAATTTAAGATTTGAGGTTTAATATCCTGGTCCATAAAGTTGTTTAGTGTTTCGCTTCTCATTGGTTTTATAAAATGTTCAATACTCTTAGCTTACAAAAAATTTTTTACTTTGTTTTTTGTTTTTTATTGGTTTTTTTTCTTTTGCCATTCGAATGAATATTTGTTGTTTCACGTTCTGTTAGAGAGTGTTACCTTCTTTCGGCTTCCTCTACTCACCTATTTCTTCGGTATAGGACTTGGGGGTAGACTTGCAAGACCCTCGCACAGCATTGACCTTGCCGAGGTGCGTAGATATTGTATCATGTATTACCAACAGAGCTACGTGTTAATATTTTCTCACGAAATGGCATCATTTACCATTTTACTTATCAATTAATATCTTCTAATAACGTTTTTTTTTTTTTTCTCTTTACCAATTGTTTCAAATTTTTTTATTGCAATTCCTACACCGATTCTTTTTCTCGCTAAATCTCATCGAGCCACAAATTTCGTTGTTAAGAAGCAACGAAGGCGACTCTTTCAGAGGGAAAAAAACACAAGAGAAAAAATTGGAAAGCGCGACCTTGCATTTTTTTTTTGTCAACAAATTACGCGCCCACGCTCGTGTCTCCTTTTCTTTTTTTTTCTATTTCTTTCAAGTTTTTTACACGATTCGTTCGCCCAAAAAAAAAATCATCTTTTGCAATCATTTTTTGTACCTCACTCATGTCCATTTGTACCGGGTCGTAATTGGCGTCGCTGGATCTTCTCTCGAGTCCCGCCGAACTCTTCGAACACGGCATCTTGAAAATAAAAAAAGTTCGAAATCATGCATTATCGTTGGAAAAAGTTTTGTTCCCACTTTAATGTAAAAAAAAACTAAAAAAGTAGCTTCGTACAATTTAAATTGCCTCTTTTTGAGGAAATTTTTATTGCACGATCTTGAAAAATATTAGAAAAAAATATGCAAGAAATTTGGAAACATTTCAAATCGGAAACTATTTTCGTACTGTAATTTTTTTTTCGTACCTATTTGAGTTTTTGTTGCTTCTTAACCAAGATAAGGTTTTTTCTATCGTCGAAGATCATAATTATTATCGTGATTAGTGATAAAGGATTTTTAGGTGAAAGCAACGCTGAGAGTACTCGGCGGAAACAGGTGAAGGGTAAAATAAATAAAAAAATAACAATCCGAGAGAAAAGCTCAACAAGATTGTCGCAATAAGTTCCGCATTATGATAATAAGAAAAAAAATGGTGTCTCGGAGAATAATGAAATAGTCTCGTTCTAACCTTCGTGTCTTCCGAATTATTGCTGTTGTCACCGTCGCTTCCGTAATTCGCCAAAGAATCCATAATTCCGTGATTAATTCCGGATAGTAACCAAGAGCCCAAATTATTCTTGGATCCAACTGTGCGTTGTTGCTTGTGCGAGGACTGGGAAAAAACGAAAAAAACTACTCTTTCTTTCCCCTCCCAAGCAACCGATCATTGATTATGCGGTAGAAGATGTGTGATTGTGTCATGCGCATGTGTGCTCGCTGCGCGCGCAGTGTGTGTTTGTGTGTGGTGTCGCACGTTTTTCGTCCTCTACAGTTTGACCAATCGTCGTCCACGAAAATCCCCAGAAACCCTAGAGCCGTAGGGTTAGAAATCAAAATAACGTTTGAAATCAATAATTCTTTGGCGAATACATAAAACTTCGATTGTTATATCATATACTAATAAAATCAAAGAAGATTTATTGATTTTCGTACATTGAATCGATACAATTGAGTCAAAAACAATGATTATTCGGCATATATATGAGCATTTTACGGAATTATTTATTATATATCTTTTCTCGATCATTGCAAATTCTTTTTTATGAATTTCTCATTCGTTATTTACGATGACCATGAATGCGTGCATGCTTTATTCGAGCAAAACGCTTTTGTGAAAATTGAGCTCTCTTTAGACTATATATGCGAACTACACATTTTCATGAAACAACTTTTTTGCCGCGATTTTACTTCATATTACAGCGCACGCATAGTCGAGAGAGTGATATTGCATAAACACCATGCACCTACATAATTATATCAGTCGTACTAATTTTGACATTTTGGGCGTTCATAGAAATATGAATAGTCCAAAGTGCCATTTTCGGATGATTATGTTGTAAAAATGAGTTGACAGATGAAATTTTCGCGTACACATGCGGTGTAGCGTGCAACACAAAAGGGGAAGGGGGAGAATAGAATAGAAAAGGGTCTAGTGGCAGAAAAGATAAATACGATATTCTGCAGGGTATTTGCGGAGAATAATAATGCGGATATGACCAAACTTGAAATGTTTTATTTCATTCTCTACTACAATATTGATATATATATATACATATGTGCGCGCCGATGCTGGTCCCTGTTGGCGACAAGTTTCAAGATATTTGTCGACGTCGAAACACTCGAGACGGCGAATCCTTCTTTTTCGTCACGTCTTCCCCTGCAACGTTCATCTTACCGCAATCGATTATTGCAATAGAAAAGGAACAAACTTCTCGTATGGAATCAAGATAGACCATTGTCTCTGACATATATATAGGAAGCAGATCTAATATAAAGTACCATTGTCCACCTCGACGGCCTATTTACTACTGAAATGCTGTTATTTAAGGTCGTGCTTCACTGGAAACATTTTTCCTTGTAAAAAATCAAGATTTTGTTGATTTATAAAAAGTATTTAGAGTCAGAATAACTGCAAATAGATAATAAATCAAGAATTAAAATTTACGTCATGGAATTATCGATCACGAACAGGTGATGCGAGTTTTTCTCTCTATTTTGCTTTTTTACGAATAATACGAATAACTGTTTCGGTTTTCGTACGTAATTGAGTTTATCCTATGTATCAGCCAGGTTTTTAGCATGTGTCGGTACAACGGAGAGAGAGAGAGAGAGAAAGAGAGCGCGTTCGACGCAGAAGGGAGAGCCAGGTGCGCAGTTGTCTGAATTTATAATGCTTATCGTGATCGGGAGCGCGGACCGCGGGGCCAATCGGGACTCACTGAAAATAAGGGGTTCGCGGCAACCGGTAAACTTGCACACTAATGTTACGATTTTGTCTTTTATCTTTTTCAGCTTTATTCCTCGTTTTTATTATTCCCAGAAAGCCCCTGACATTTGCTGGGGTTCTAAAAACGTTTTGAACTTACACTTTCTCATTTGTCTCGGATCACGTCTCACTGTAATGTGTTTATTTGATTCTGCTGATTGATCGGTACAACAACCACGCTATACGACTAAATGTCCTTTTTTTTTCTAATTTCCCGATACCTATACATTTCTAGGAAAAAAGTCGAATTTTTTTGCTCGTCACGCTGATTATAGAGTAAAATGTAACAAACGAAAATATTTTTTTCGAGGGACGTAAATCAGCAACAATGCAGCACATTGCATTTAATACAGCTGTGCCTTATGGATGCGTGCGTTTTATACCTGAAAAATAGAATAGAGCTTTGTCCAAAAAACATCTTTGTATACGGAAAAATGCGAGAGTTGTGTCATGTCAAGCGAAACGGTTTTGCTGTCGGTTAACGTTTTATACAGACGTTGACATCTCTTTCAAAACATTTGCTTCCTTGTTATCGTTTCGAAAACTGATGTCTCGTTGATACATTGGAAATTCTCATAGTAATGAGAAAAAAAAAATATATCGGCAAACGTAGCCACAGAAGTAATCAAATATTTTAATTAATCGAAATTTCAAGTGTATCTCACTGTAAAATAATTTTTTTACACTATGAACGTTGAACGACGTTGCATCAAACATCGATTTGACTATTTTCTTCAAATAATATTAAAATTTCACGAGAATTTCATTCTCCTGCGCGACGTAAACAAAGCCGAAACAGAAAGATAAATATGTAGACCGAGAGGAGGTTGGACCGTCCAAAAAAGTCCGAAGGGTTCAAAGCGACGCTCGCGTGTGTGCAACCGCGGGCGGGCGCTCTGTTCTCGTTCGACTACAGAGAGAAAGAATAAAGGGAATAAAGAGCGAGAGAGCACGCGTGGTGAGGCGACGCGCGCATCGTTTCTTGTTGGATCAGTCACGGCTACGGGAGCAAGGTTTCCCGCCGGGCGCAACAGTCGTACGGCGAACGTCGTACCGAAAATACGCGGTTATTTTGTTCCAAGCCGTTCCTCAATATTCGAATGAGACTCGCTGCAACCCCTCGCGCTTTGCGCTTTTATTCTTCCCGATTATTCGTCGATGATTTCAAAAATAATTCCCTTCGCAATTTAAACATTCACCGGTGAACTCGAGTAAGCGTGAATATTCAAAAAAAAAAAAAAAAAATTCATATATCGTAAATAATAATAAAAGCTTGACGCGAAGAGAGAATTACGCACCAAAGTTTTAGTGGATTTACGTGTACATTTCGTTGCAAGGATTTTGTGTAATTCTTAACTAATCGGTGAGTTAACTTGTTTTGTGCTTGAGAACACGATCGATTTTTTTTTTCCATAAACCTCCAAACGATTTCTCAAAAATCTTACTCAATAAAATGTTCCATTGTTTTCTCCAATTATCAATAAACAGATCGTAAAAAAATGGCGGGCGAAGAATACAACGATTAAAGATGACATTCTTTTTCAAAATAACGTCTAAATAAAAAATAAAAATTACACTCGGTCTAGTTTTCCTATAAAATATATGTTCCCCCAGAAAAAGTGGTACAAAAATAATTCGAGAGGGCAAGAACCTCGCCAAAGGTTTTTCCCCATAAAATCATTGAGGTAGGTTTCGTGGCAATGAAAAAAAATCAGTAATATGGTACGAATCCTTTCTCTGGCAAATTCAGCTCGAGGCTATTTCTTTTTTTTTCGTGAATTATGAACCATCTTTCGAGACTAGTCCTGTTGCAGAGGTCGGGGGCGGGGGGGGGGGGTAAGTTTATGGTTCGTACAAGCCTAGAGCGTAGTGGCATCGTCCCGGCTGGCCTGGCTGGAGCGCTACACGTTACTGGGTCAACCCTTTAATCGAACGCAGAGCTTGCGGGACAGGTATCGCATATATTCGATATACTCAACATATATAGGGTGTCCTAAAAATCACGACAATTATGTCTCAAATCACTCAATCCCGAAGCTTTAAAGAGAGTCCTTCGCGGTTTTTTGTTTCGAGCTTGACGTCTGGTGTAACGTACTCAACGATTCAGAGACGTTCTCACTGTTCAGCTCATCGTTTGACAGAGCAACGCGCGCTTTTTTCACTTTACGTCACTCTCTCTCTCTCTCTCTCTCCCAACCTGTAAATCCAAGACTCGGTGTTCCGGACACACTTTACATGTCTCCCGTATTTGACCTCATTTTACACAGTTCACCAATTCGATGCATTATAAAAAATGTGGAAATGTAACGAAATTATGTATCAGACATTTGCTGTACACACGTAAACAATCAAATATTTGATTTTGCGGCACATTATTCAATTTCAGGAACATTTTTTTTGCGTTAAACTCAGATTTAACTCGTAAAATATTGCATTAAGATACGCAATAATGAAAAATATATAGAAAAAATAAATTTTTCATCGTTTTTCAATATTTCGAATTAATTATAATGAATTGATCAGTCAGTGAACCGACGAGAAATCGTTTCAAAAGCACTCACTGTGGAACAAATTGCTCGATGCTTAGATTCCATATTAACCCATTCATACCATCGACAATTACCCTAATTGCATTGCTTCGAGTATGGAGTTTCTGTATCGAATGAGAAATTACTTGTACTCGGAATTACTAGATGAAAAGTCATGAATTAAGCTCTTATCCTCGCCAAATAGTTTTTTTTAAAGTTTTTTTTTTTTTTTTTATTTCGCGATAACATTCAAGATGCTGTTAAAAATGTACAAACGATATATTCAAAACTATTCACCATTCCGCATTCGCGATATTCGAGAGGCAATCAAACGTTGTACAGTTTTATACGCGATCTTGAATGGGAAGCAGTAGAAAAATTCACATTTTACGAAATAAGTAAGAAATTTTACTACAGATTTATTTTTTTAGCGAAACGACTACGTTAATTCAATGACAATGAAGATAAATAACTATTTTCTCATGCTGCTGTAAAAAACGATGATTACTCGAAAATTTCAAATGGAATGAGTAGTTGAAATTTTTTTTTCTACGTACAGTAAATACATTTTTCCGTATGAATTTTTTACCGAGTGGGTATTAATGGAAAAACAATTTTTAAGAGCTCGCAGAGCCTCAAAAATAAACTAAAAATCAAGACAGAATAAAGCACTCGAAACTAATGATATTGAAGTTTGCATCGTTTGAATGCAACGGAAATCCTCTATAATTTATAACAGACCCGAAAATTGAAATTCAGTGATTTTCTACGATAATTGAACGACATTTTTCTACGACTTGAAAACTGAATCAAAAATTAAAAAAAAAGAAGACTAAAAAAAAAGTCATTGGGTTCCAACGATGCAGACTTGAATGTCATCGAAACTAAACGTGCGAAAATCTCTCATCGCGCGACCACTGACGGGTTAATGTTAATTGTTTAATAACACATGAAATTGGGTGTACAGAATTCTGTAATTCATGGGCATAATAATGTCACATGCAACAGAGTGCATCTGGCAAGTCACGATGGATAGCTTGAATTTTGGTCCCTGACGCGCAAGCATTTCCCGACACATTCGTAAACGTAGGAATAATAATAATAATAATAATAATGATAATAATGATATAGCCGTATAGAGAGACAAATCCGTTACCCGGCATCAAACCATCTCTTTCCATGTCCCTTTGTCCTGAGAAGAGACGCCCAAATCTTCTTTAATCTTCTCATAAAGGCTTTTGAGATCCTCTCATGACATTTTAATCGCACTTCATTTTATTCATCATTTATCTTTACTCTCTTTCTCTCTCTCTCTCCTTTCTCCGTTTATCTTCGCGTCTCGTCTCCATACGCATCACTACCCCTGAATGTCCCTTTTTATTCAATTGTTAGCGTCGATGATTTTGTTGTAATTGGATAAACTTTTTCATTAACCCTTACTTGCCACCTTGGAGTCCAAATTACCCCAGGTCTATATTTCCTTAAATTTAAGTATCAAAATTTGTTCGTTTTAGCATTTTTTTTAGTGTACTTAAATTGAATTTTTGGCTATATAAAGTAAAAAATCTTTTAAATAAAGCTTTCAATATGTTCTAAAATAATTTTCAAGTCGAAATATTCAGTAGTTCATTTTTTATAAGAATTTTTGTCACTGGGGTACAAATTTACCCCACGGTGGCACGTACGTAATTCTACAGAGGTGTGGCGAGTAAGGGTTAATTTAATTGAATTAAAAAATTTTTATGGTTTTTTTTATTCCTTCGTGAGTTTTTATCAACCCATTAGATCGCTGCACTAATTTCCAAATTCTCCGTGACACTTTCCTATTAATGCAGTTGGTTATCCCTAAAAAGAACTCGAAAAAACTGCTTTCCACTTAGCGATCGATGCACCAGCCGGTTTATGGCTATGCGGTCACCTACACTACGAAAAAAATTTCGTTAAACGAAGAAAATTCAACAAAAAAAAAATGGTTGAATTAACCATATTTTTGTTCAACGAAATGAATTTTGTTCGTTTAACGACATTTTTTTTCTCTGTGTAACCAAGTATCTTGAAAGATCGCTGGAGTCGAAGACCGATCACGCATTCGTCACTGTCGTTATCGTAAATTTTTAATTTATTATCAAAGAGTGATTAATCGATTTATTGAAATTTATATAAACATTCGCTGCGTAATTTATAATTTTCTCTCCTTTTTTTTAAATGAATTTTTACAATCGCTGCAATTTTTTTCACAGATTAAAAAGACCAGCTTATTTGCATCGAAAATATACGCAAATAAAATATTTAGTAAACGTCCGGAATAAATAAATCCATAATTCTTTATCGTATTTATAGACATTACATTCTTCGAGAGTGTTGGATAAAATATAGAATGATAATGCAGTGAAATGTAGGTCATTCCAATGAAGCATCTCACCAACAGATTTTTCATTTTCCTGATGAGATGCCATCGATATTTTCCTCCTATAGATCCTCGTCATAAAACCCATAAATAAATATGTATACATAAATGTTCCTTCGACCTTTATTTCTGGAATTTCTTTAACAATGACAAAATAGAAATTTCATTTTTGATCAGAAATTTCGTTATTTTGATAAAAAAAATGAAGACGATGCCGATCCCATCGACAAAATGTAACAAAATGCTTTGGAGAATCCTCATATAGAATTCTTATATCGCTAATTTATTGGGATTTTCGAAAATCGTGCCACGCGCGGAAACATGTTATTGATGTTTTCAAAATTGTCAATAAATTGCTATTTTTATTCAAAACAGAATTTAAAAAAATTTTGACAAATTTATATGATGTTTTAATAACAATATAAAAAAATAAACATAAAAATATAACGAAATCCATTTTCTTGCACTACAAAAAAGTACACGCTGATCCGAAAGAAAAATCATTACTTCGCGTCTGCCCAGAGCAATTCAAAAGCCAATGGCCTCTGTTATTACGTACGAGCTTTCTTCTTCGTCCGGAAATTCCTGTCTATATAGACGAACAAGAACTTGTAGAATCGTCGGAGCACAAAAAAAAAAAACAACCAAACGAACGTACACATAGTCTACGTAATATGTACGACGACGCTGAGGACGAAGAAGAGATCCGGAAAAATAATGCAGTGTAGTAGACACTCGAGCGTCATAGGCTCCAACGTTTTTCTTGCTTACGGGCTGTCTCACGATTTACTTTCAAAAAACTGTGAAAACTGTGCAAGTCAAGCAAGGGTTCAAATTTTGAAAAAAAAAAAAAAAAAAAAAATATCCTGACAATTATAATTCAAGAAACTGTCATTGATGAGATATTAGTTCTCCGAGAATTACAAAATCGACTTCGTTGGTAAACGACAGTTACAACTTTTGGGACACCCCGTTCGCGATCTTTTCTTTTCCTAGTTCGTTCCCCTGTCTTTTCACGTTACGTCACTGCACGAAATTCCCCTTCAGACCCAAGGGACTTGATTCGCAGAAAAAAACCTCAAATTACATTACATTTCCCATGGAAGCTCTATATACCAAAGAAAAAAAAAAATTAAGCCATCAAGAAAATCGTTTTGCCGATTTTCAGCTCTCCTTTTATATTCTTTCTCTCACGTTCGCCCGACCACATGCATTTTCATAAAACCGCCTTTAGTTTCATCCTAGAAACACCGTTGCACTCTTTTTTTTTTGCATTATTTTACAACGTAGAATGGCGACGAAATTCGGGGCAAACGAGGGTATCATTTTCTTTACGAGCCTCTTTACATTTTTATTTCTTATTATCTCGCTTTTTACACCTATTATCTTACATTTGCTGTGTCCACTATTTTTTTTTGTCCATCGTTCATATAACCGGCCAAAAAGAAAACAATACAACGTTGGTCGGTTGTAAGCTCTTTAGGGAAAAAAAAATCTGACATATTTCACGAACGAAGGTTTTTAAAATATAATTTTAATTCAATGTCGTCATGATTTTATGAAAAAAGAGAAATCTTACGAGCGCAGAATATTTAAGTACTGTATAAAATATCTCATTTTTTCATTGTGATGAAATAAATTTAAATAAAAAGTAAACAAACGAGATTTACATGTGTAATTAATGGATAAAAATTTATTATAAAATGAACATGATATGGTAGTTTGCATCGTTGGAACGCAACGAAATATACATTTTTTTATTCACAGCTGTTGAAATTTTCCAAATATCTGAATTTTTCTTGTGAATTTAGATTTCAGCTCGCGATAAACTATCATTTAATTATCGTAGCCGAACATTGCATATAAATTTTGCATTTTCTTGAAGAAAAAAAAGAATTTCCATGCATTGCAACGATGCAAACATCAAAATCATAAATATCCACTTTTTCAAACATGATCTAACGATAACCAGAACCTTCGTAGGTGAGTAGCTCTTCTGACCTCTGTGATTTTCGTATCGACCCGAGATAGTTTGTACCATTCACTGTAGCACACTTTTCGTTCGTCGCGCAAGCACAACAACAAGTTAAATCTTCGAATATCATTTGCCATCTTCTTCAAAGTGTCGAAAAAGTTGATGAATTATTTTGAATTATGCTTCAATCGTGTATAAAGATATTTCAAATCATTTTACAGTCTGATTTATTTGGATTTTGAAAATCGCAAAATACCCAATTTCCCTATGCGATCAATAGGGAGTTAAAAATTGATTGTTATTCTACCAAATTTCATTTTTAAGATGAAAAATTTATGCAAAATTCGAGGCACACTTTTTATTGGTTCTTCAATTTTTTTCTACTGCCCAATAATGTTTTTACACGAAACGAATAATGTGACATAAATAATTGGTTAGATAGGTTTTTATTGGAATTTTTTCATATTGCCTACATGAAAAATACAATACGAAACAAATGTTGAAAAATATAACTTGCCAGTCTTTTTCCCTTTAAACCATTGATTTCTCTTTGTTATCGCTTATCATTCGGAACGATCTTTCTTCTCTCTATTATTATTTTTTTTCTCTCGAGCTCTTTACTCGTCGACAAACGCTCGACTCTTTTTTTTCTTTCTATTTTCTCTTCTCTTTTTTTCTTCGTTCGTACTCCTCGCTTCGCTAATATCTTTGCTTGTGTGTGTGTCGTTTGAGACTCGAGCTTTTTCCTGTCTCTCTGATGCCTGGGTGTATGTACATTTTTGTACACCAGGTGTCCATTAACTTTGCCATCCTGACGGCGTGTGTACAAGTTACTTCGAGATGGTAAAAAAAAAGAAGAAAAAAAAAAGAAATGAGCAATTCTCATTCGCATACGAGTTGTACACGATGTATAAAGGGTGTCCAAATTTCGAGAGCAATTTTTTTAGACTACTGGGCATTTTGAAGAAAATATACGTGACATTTTATTCAGAATTTTTTAAATAACAAATTGTATGAAATTTACAAGTTTTTCTGATTAGATCTTCGTTTTTGTAGATAATTAACATTATCTTTTTTTAAAACGTAATGATTTAATGTTAAAGAAATGTTGAAAGATTTGTGAATAGATTAGAGAAACATTCAGAGAAATTCCGAGAAATACGAAAATGTCGAGAAAAAGTGAATTTTCAGCGATCTATTCGGATCTGGAACACTCTGTACATAATTATTTTCCACTTCATTCGTCTTTCCATTTTATAAATACGTGCTAGAAACTGTGCTGATCAATCATACCGAGAATAAAAATAAAAATAGATCACGCATGAAATCCTACATTAATTCTGACCCGCTACAAAATAATAACACGTTTTATTTTAGACGATAATATACTTGTCGAAAGTATACAACAAGCAAATGAAAACTTTTTAATAAAATAAAATTCTTTTAATCAAATTTTTCGAGATTAACATAACATTTCGATTCAACTTTTTAAGTCATTCAGATTAAATTAACAAGGTTTTGTATCTTAACGGACGAATGCATGACGTTTTTCATTATTTGAAGATGAATGTTCTTTTTATACAAGTTTTTATTAGTTTTGAAGATTTTTTTTTCATTGAAAGAATTTCTCTGTCATTACCTTCCTACACTTTTTCAATTTTTATTCTTTCTTCTTTTCCTTTGATTTTCCCATCTCCGCTTTCGCTCTTCTCTTTCTCCAACTCTGTTGATTCTCCGCGGCCGCGGCTGCCTCTCCCATTCGGTTTAATTCTCTCGCATGCATGTGTGTAAAGACTCGTTGAGCTCGAATAATAAGGAGAAGGGATAAGAGTTCCGTTAACCGTAGTAAACATCGCGTGTAAGGAAGATCGAGATTCTCTCGTATATACAAGTTACCGGCGATGCTTTTGCTGTTGATACTCTTTAGAACGATGCGTGAACAACGACTCAACGAAATTACAAAGAAAATACTTTATTCGGTCATTCCTTTTTCAATGTTGATAAAGTCATTTTTTTATTTTTTATTTTTTAATGAAATTTTGAATTCTTTGGATTTTTTTACTATGGGAATTACAAATCATTGAATGAATAACGATCAAATGTTATTTTTTAATTATTCGTGGATATTTTCGAAAAAATTGAAAACTACAAAACAAATGATAACGATTGCTATTCAAGATAAAATTTTGATTTACTTATTGAATAAAATTGAATAATTGATATATATATTTTTTTTCATTCAGATGGTAAAAGTATTGGGAAAAGAACTTGTTTTCATTATCGGAATGAGTTGTTTTTCTTTTTGCCACCTTTTCATCTTGACTTTTTTGCGATATCTACGAAATACGGTTGAATTGATAAAAATTAAACGTTGAGAGACTGGATCATAAATTTCTAAGATTTCGCCGATAATAGAATATTTTAGGCTTATGTACAATGGTACAAAATACCGTTGACTATATGTTATCGATATTTCGATCGTACTCGTGGTAGAAACGTATAAATGAATAATTAAATTTTTTATATTTCGTTTAAATATAAATTTTATAGAGAAATGTTAGTCCTTTATTGTTTTGATTAATAATTTACTTAAAAAAGAATAGAAATAATTATTTTTGTTTCATCTTGACCTTCAACTTCAACCTTGACATTTATTTGCTCATAAGAAACAACGAAACTGTAAGGTATAAGCGTCCGGAAGTGAGGAGCTGTTTCCCAAAAATAATTTGAGGAGAAGGAATAAAAACGTCAGACTGAAATAAACGTGGCTACGAGATTTCACACGAATTTAAAGGTCACGACATTTCGTATATAGCAAGAGGCTCGTCTTTTTATTTCACTTTCATTATTTTTGTAACAAGTTCGGATAAGAGAATTTCACCCTCTGTCATTGAAAACAACCACTTTTTATAGCAACTTGTTTTTTTTTTTTCCTTTCGCACAATCGTTCTTACTGTAATAATAATGACGACAATAATAATGGCGTCATCGACCGGTATAAAGCGTGCGTGACTATTCGAAACTCGAGAAGCGTCGACCCTGAAACATTTCTTTAGGGCCCTCAACATTCATAACACGACTCGCACATGTTATAATTCTCTCATTTCACGAGTTTAAGCTAAAAAAAACACATAGTTGGAGATATCGCAATAGATTTTCGATTATTTGACGACGGTTTTTTGGCTGCCAACGATTTGAAGTGTGAAAGTAACAGAAAAAAGAGCTGTGCATTATTTTGTATTGATACGCCCTGAGTCTTGACTTTTAACCTTCCTTTTCAATACTCGGCGTCAACATTCTACCGCGTCTCTACATTAATACTTTATTCATTGATATTCTCGCGATGTGTATATATTTGAAAACCTACAAAGAAAAACCACAATATCCAATCGTAAATATCAATTTCATCACGAAATAATAAAATTGCGAATTTTTTTTCAAAGAGTTTTTCCAAATTTTATAAAAATCGAAATCCCCCACTGACACCATTTATTTACACTTGGAGTTTCCCATTCTCGGGACTTACAGATTATGGAATGTTTTTTTTT